>BSWB01000004.1:26095000-27295000 GCA_033239125.1 Fagopyrum homotropicum | reverse complement strand
CAAGAGTAAAGACGACTCAAAGCCCATCACTTCTAGGCTAGAGAAGTATTTTGCAAAGCGGCCCATTAGCAAGGAACTATAGATTGGAACCCTAGGAACGGAAACGGGGGTTTGGCAGTGGGAAATCTTTACACGTTGGAGAGAGATTGAAGATTCTTGGGAGAGGATTGAAAGGAAATAGCCGGAAAGTCAATCTTGATCATATTTGTGAGATTCTTTGTTTCCTTTGCGATTCTTGTGGTTTGTGAACATATTTTTGAGTATATTGAGAGATACTTTGATTAGGTTTGAATTTTGTTTACAGATTTGGAGATTTTTAAGTTTTTATTCAAGATTCGGGTTTATTTGATTTATTCACTCAATCTTAATTTTTATTTGATTTTGAAAATGGTTGGCTAAAACCTTTGTGATTTTGGAGAGAATAGTTGATGATTGAGGCTTAGATGATGATAGACTGAACTCATTCAAACATTTGGACCCTGAGAGTTTAGATTTTAACTTTGCGACAACAGGAAAATCGCCTTGTTCTTTAGAAAATCGGACGATTTACTTATGAACATGTCGATTTATTCCCCTGACGATCTTAAATTGAATTATTCTTAAACCAAAGTTAATCCTTGCCTAAATCTCAACCTTGCTTAACCTTTTTAACCTTTATTTGAGTGTATGAAGAGACTTCTTAAGATTGTAAGATTTGGGTAATAGAGAGACTCAACATCCTTTATTAAGGTTTTAAGTGTTCTTTCTATCTTTACCTTGGAGAGTCACATCCTGGGGTTTTGGGTAGTTAGTTTGAGTGTAATTCTTGTCCTTAGATCTTTCTATATTGTAGCCTCAACAACCCTTATAGAGAAAGTCCTTGGATTAGACAAATAGGTTTCGGAACTTCATCGTATGATATCCACCTTTGAAACACATAACCTTGGCAATATAAACTCTGTCCTTTTATCTTTAGAAATGTCTTGAATCGAAAGCCGCATTTGGATACTTGAATCCTTGGAATCATTTCCCCTTTTATTAATCACAAAAGCTTTTGCACTTTGTTAGATAATTGAATTCGATTTTATTCTCACCAAATCCCTGAGTTCGACTCTAGAATTTCTTGTCTTACTACAGCTGATCCGTACACTGCGGGTTCGCTTTTGCTTAAGTTCTAGATATAATTTTAAGACTTTGACGCACGTTTTTGAGCGAACAAGTTTTTGGCGCCGTTGCCGGGGATTTGGTCTAGACTAAATTCGGTTTTCGGTTGTCTAGCTTGAGAGCTCTTGCTCTTGTGATTTGATTTGTCTACTTGAGTGATCTTTGCAGGTTCTTTAGGTATATGCGAAAGACTAGATCTACCAAAGATCTAGTTCCTTTCTATCCCGAATTGGAGAAAACTTTAAGAAGAAAGTTGAAGGAAAAGAAAATGGCTAAAAATAACGAGAGAAACATCCAAGCGGAGTTGGATGAAGCTCAACGTCAACTTAAGTTGAGTGAGAAAGCTCGTGTGGATGCGGAAACAAGTCATCAATTCCAAATTGATGAACTCAGGGCTATGATGCTGGACATGAAGTTGGAGCTGAATGAAGCAAGGAAGAAGAAGAAGAAGGTCAAGAAACCAACTAAGTCCACTAGAGATGATTCATCCGATGACGAAGAACTCGATCCGGACATGCCGGAACTTGAGGAAATCAATCCAGTGATTAATCCCGTTCGTAACAACCCAAGACCACTGGTTGTTCCTCGCATTCCAGCTGGGGATTTGAGAGTTGCTAATGGAGGGGATGAACCACGAACTCTGGGGCAAAGGATGGATCCGATTCAGCAACCACGCCGTCTAGGTGTGAATTTCGGAGTTGAGGACATCCAGGAATTCAGCTTTAGCCCACAAGTTATCACCATGGTTCGCAAAAGTCAATTTGGCGGAGCAAGTGCTGAATCCCCACACCAACACTTGCAAAATTTTGAGATTCTCATGGAGACATTGAAGCCGAAGAAGGCTACCACAAGCAATTACAAGATCAAACCGTTCTTCTTCTCTTTGAAGGACAAAGCTTTAGCTTGGTACCAAACCCCTCCAGCTGTAGAGCTGGCCACATGGGAGGATCTATCTTCGGAGTTCCTCACTAAGTTCTTCCCGCCATCCAAAACAGCGGAATTGAGAGGTAAGATCAATGCATTTTCCATGAAACCTAACGAAAGTTTGTTTCAATCTTGGGAAAGGTTTCAGGATCTCTTATTGAATTGCCCACACCACGGCATTTCAAAGTTGGAATTGTTGGAGATCTATTATAAGGTGTTGGATGTGGAAACACAATTCAATCTCCAATCTCTCTCTTGTGGCACATGCATGGACATGAGAGAAGATGATGCTTGGGACTTCATTGAGAAGCAAGCCCAGGTGATTGAGAAGTATTCCCACCGAAAGGTGGATCCAAATAGCCAAAATCAAGGAGATCCGGGAGCCAACTTGAATCACGCTTCCCAAACACAAATATTTTTCCTCAATAATGAGATCAAAGAATTGAAGGAAGTCATCAAAACTAACCTTCAAAAGGTGAAGGAGCAAGAAGCCAACTATATGGGGAGGGATAACAATCAAAGGAATGACTACCGGAACAACAACTGGAATAACAATAATAGGAACTCTAACAACAACAATTGGAGATCCAATTAACAAAATCCAGGTAACCCTTTTCACATGCTGAAAAAGCTTTTTTAACATCTTCATCTTCTTCTACTCCTTTGAAAAGCCAGGAGCAATCATCAAATGGATCAAACAAGACGGAGAAGGAGAAGCCCTATCCCATGTTGGAGACAATCATAGGAAAGCTACAAGGATTGGAGAGTAATATAACTTCGGTTGATAGAGCTCACAAAGCTTTAGAAAACCAAGTATTTAGCAAAGCCGGAGAAGTCCCAAGAGATCAAGGGAAGCTTCCCGGGAAGACGGAAGATGACCCAAAGGAAAGGGTTATGGCAATCACTACTAGAAGTGGCGTAACAACCACTGATCCTCAACCTAAAGTAGTTGAAACCACCACCGAAGAAGGGAAAGAAAAAGAGAAGGAAGATGTCTATGTTCCTCCTCCCGCCTACAAACCACCTCTACCTTTTCCTCAATCTAGAGCGCGGGCGCGGCTAGATAAACACTTCGGTAAGTTTATTGATCTTATGAGTAAGCTGCATATTAATATACCTTTTATGGATGCAATTTTAGGTATGCCAGCTTATGGAAAATTCCTAAAGGAAATCCTCTCTAACAAGAGGAAATTATAAGATATTGGAGAAGTCAAGATGAGCACGGAGTCATCCGAACTCATCAAGACTATGACAGAGAATATGCCACCTAAGCTGCGTGATCCAGGATCATTTTGCATACCCATCACCTTAGGAGAGGTTACTTATGATGCACTTTGCGACCTTGGATCAAGTGTGAGCATCATACCACTTGCTTTATGCAAGGCGGTTGGTCTAGGAGAGCCTAGACCGGTGAAGATGACGCTTCACATGGCCGATCGTTCCATCACCAGGCCAGTTGGGATAATAGAAGACATTCCCGTAAAACTCGGTAAGTTTTACATTCCTATAGACTTTGTCGTTCTTGACATCCCTACAGATTATCCAGTTCCCATCATTCTTGGGAGACCATTCCTTGCAACCTCCGGATGCATGGTAGATTGCAAAAATGGACAGCTATCCTTCAATATAGGTGAAGAGAAAGTGGAGTTCGTACTCGCCTCTTTAATCAAAGAGCCAGCTTTGAGAGAAGATGTTTTTAACATCTTTGATGAAGAAGAATCTAGAGAGGTGGTGAGTCTGATCCTAATGAAAGATCCACTTCAAAAGGTTCTTAGTATGAGTATCATGAAGGAAGGAGTAGAGCATGATTGTGATGATGAGATAAAAGCATTGGAAGATGTAGAGGAAGAGCCAGGAGCAGGATTTGAAGAGTTGGAATTAACCCCGTAAACTGTGAAAAAAATCGACCTACACGAAATAAATCACACGATTTCTGAAAAGGCAAGTCGATTTTTGACAACAGGAAGAAAAATCGACCCAAAAATCGGACGATTTTCTTCAGAGGGGGGCGATTTAGCGTTGATTTCTCCGGTTTCTACGAACTTAATTGCAGTTATTCTCAACTCTATTAGTGCACCTTCCTCACCTTCAGAGGCTTCTCCCATGACATCAAATGGTCATGAATAATCGGTCAAAGCACCTCCTTCATTGGAATTGAAGCCACTTCCTACACACTTAAGGTATGCATTCCTTGGGCCTAACTCTACATATCCTGTTATAGTTAGTGCGAATCTGAATGATGATGAACTAGAGAAACTTATGAATGTTCTAAGACAACATAGGAGAGCGTTAGGCTATACCATTAATGATTTGATAGGCATTAAACCTTCTCTATGTATGCATAAAATCTTAATGGAAGAGGATTACAAACCTTCACGCCAACCTCAAAGACGGTTGAATCCGATCATGAAAGAGGTCATGAAGAAAGAAATCCTTAAGCTACTTGATGCAGGTATCATCTTCCCTATTTCCGATAGCAAGTGGGTGAGTCCAGTGCAGGTAGTACCAAAGAAAGGAGGCATTACCGTTGTTGCCAATAAAAACAACGAGCTTATTCCCACAAGGACAGTTTCGGGATGGAGAATGTGCATCGACTACCGTAAGCTGAATGTGGCCACCAGGAAGGATCACTTTCCCCTTCCTTTTATTGATCAAATGTTAGAAAGGTTAGCCCAACATTCTTACTTTTGTTATCTAGATGGATATAGCGGTTTCTTTCAGATTCCCATTCACCCGGATGATCAAGAGAAGACAACCTTCACGTGTCCTTGGGGTACGTTTGCTTATAGAAGGATGTCATTCGGTTTATGCAACGCTACAACCACCTTTCAAAGGTGTATGATGGCAATCTTTTCAGAATATGTAGAGAATATCATGGAAGTATTCATGAACGACTTTTCGGTATATGGTTCTTCCTTTGATAACTGCCTCTCTAACCTTTCACTAGTTCTTAAGAGATATGAAGATACTAACTTGGTTTTAAACTGGGAGAAGTGTCATTTCATGGTCACCGAAGGAATTGTGTAAGGTCACTTAATATCAAATAGAGAAATAGAGGTTGATAGAGCTAAGATAGAAACTATTGAGAAACTACCTCCTTCATCCTCTATAAAAGGAATTAGAAGATTTTTAGGACATGCAGGCTTCTATAGGAGATTCATAAAGGGTTTTTCTAAGATTTCAAAACCGTTAACTAATCTTTTAATGAAAGACACAACTTTCGAATTTTTGAAAGATTGCCTAGAAGCTTTTTGCATGATCAAAGAGGCTTTGATTTCAGCACCAATCATCCAACCACCCGATTGGACTCTTCCTTTCGAGGTTATGTGCGACGTAAGCGACGTCGCTATAGGAGTTGTACTCGGACAGAAGAAAGATGGTCGTACACACGCCATCTACTATGCTAGCAAGACGCTAGATGAAGCTCAATCGAATTATACCACTACGGAAAAAGAACTTCTAGCCGTAGTTTATGCTTTTGAAAAATTTCGTTCCTATCTTGTAGGTGCGAAGGTGATAATCTATACGGATCATTCAGCGATCCGTTACTTGTTCACGAAGAATGATGCGAAGCCAAGGCTTCTAAGATGGATCTTACTCTTACAAGAGTTCGATCTAGAGATCCGTGACAAAAAGGGCTCAGAAAATTCAATTGCTGACCACCTTAGTCGTCTTCCACATCTCACCGACGAAACGAATGAGCTCCCTATAGACGACTCATTCCCTGATGAACAACTACATGAGATTGAAGAGTGTCTTCAACATATCTCGAAAGGTAATGATCCATGGTTTGCTGACATTGTAAATTATCTTGTTTGTCAGGAGATTCCCCCAGGACTTTCATATGCTCAAAGAAAGAAGTTCTTTAAAGACGTCCGGCATTTCTATTGGAACGAGCCTCTTCTCTTCAAAAGAGGTCCCGATGGCATATATAGAAGATGTATTCTGGAAGATGAAGTGGAGAGTGTCATCCTCCATTGCCACTCACTACCTTGTGGAGGACATGCTAGTTTCCACAAAACTTGTGATAAGGTACTTCGTTCCGGTTTCTTTTGGCCTACCTTATTCAAAGATGTGCAAAAATATGTTGTTGCTTGTGATGCTTGTCAAAGGACAGGTAATATTTTTAGGAGGAATGAGATGCCCCTCAACAACATACAAGAAGTGGAGATATTTGATGTATGGGGAGTAGACTTCATGGGACCATTCCCATCCTCTTGTGGAAACCAGTACATACTCCTAGCCGTAGACTATGTCTCAAGATGGGTAGAAGCAATCGCTTCTCCTACTAATGATGCAATGGTAGTGGTGAATTTCTTCAATAGAACGATCTTCCCAAGGTTCGGGACTCCCCGAACCATCATTAGTGATGGAGGAACACACTTCACTGTCCGTCGATTTGAGACTCTATTGGCTAAGTATGGGGTGACCCATATGATAGCTACAATATACCATCCGTAAACCAGAGGACAAGTTGAAATATCCAATAGAGAGATTAAGGGAATTCTAGAGAAAACTGTCTCTAAAACACGGAAGGACTGGTCAATGAAGCTCGACGATGCACTATGGGCTTACAGGACTGCCTTTAAGACACCAATAGGTACAACTCCGTATAACCTTGTTTATGGTAAATCTTGTCATCTTCCTGTAGAGCTAGAGCATAAAGCATATTGGGTTGTCAAGTGGCTCAACTTTGACATGAAAGAAGCCGGAGAGAAGCGGCTCTTGGACATCAACGAGCTAGACGAGATCCAGCTGAATGCGTATGAGAACGCAAATATCTACAAGGAAAGGACGAAGCGTTGGCATGATAAGCACATCATCCCAAAGGATTTGAAAGAAGGAGATCAAGTTCTTCTATTCAACTCAAAGCTTCGACTATTTCCAGGAAGCTTAAATCCCGTTGGACAAGACCTTATGTAATTAAATGAATTTTCCCCCATGGTGCAGTTAAAGTATGAGGTGAACAAAGCGAAAATTTCAAAGTAAATGGCCAACGGTTGAAGAAGTACACACCGGAAGTTCCGGTTGAGGAGATAGCTCCTATTCTCCTCCATTGAACACCACAACAAACACCGTCCAGCTAAAGACGATAAATAAAGCGCTTCTTGGGAGGCAACCCATGGTAGTATAACTATCTTTCCTCTCTTGTCACTTAGTTTAGCTTAGGTTAGTTGTTTTGCTTCATTTGTTTTTGCTTTTGTTTGTTCCTCGATACACTCTGGGTTTGTTTGTGTCAAAAATCGCAGGAATTAAGTCCAAATTGAGAAATCAATGAAGAAAAGGGGACATAAAATAGTTCAAAATTGCAATCTTCAAGGAAAACAAGGAAAGAAATCGAGCTACACAAAGTAAATCGTTCGATTCAGGAACAGAGCAAGACGATTTTTGGCAACAGGGAGATAAATTGACCCCCCTAAGAAAAATCGGTCGATTTTCCTCCTTGAGCTGAGAAATTGAAGAAAAATCGCCCCGATAAATAAATCGACCCTAAATATCGTCCGATTTTCTTCATAAAACCTCCGGCCTATATAAAGCCTTCACCACTCGATTTTGATTCTTGCTTAGAGATTGTTTGTTTGCTGAGATTGATTGAGGGGTTTGCTTAGAAACGATTGTGTGAGGTGATAGTTTGCTCAGAACTTTACAAGATTGTGAGAATTGTTGAAATCGACAGAAAAATCATGCCAACCCAGAAAAATATTCCGATTTTTCATAAGAATAGCCCGATTTTTTCCTGTAGAACGGAGACTTTGAAAAGAATCACTCGAAATGCGGGGAAGAAGAAAGGATCTTCTTCAAAAGCCCCTCCCAGAACGGAGACTTTGAAAAGAATCACTCGAAATGCGGGGAAGAAGAAAGGATCTTCTTCAAAAGCCCCTCCCCCACCACCACCACCCTCTCAAGCCAAACCAAAACTTCCCCCTCCCCTCTTAAAGCATAAGAAGAGATATGAACGTCTCTTAGATCATCCTTCATCTCTCCTCGATACATTGTGCTAGATGACTTAGATTCCTTGTTTGTTCGAGAGGATGTGGACATGATGTTAGATAGAGTTGGGCTGAGTCAGTTTGCAATGATTAGGGAAGATACTTACACCGAGATCACCGTAGAATTCCTTAGTACATTTGAGCATGATCCTAGAGAGAGGACGGTCTCTTTCCGTCTCATGAACCAAAACCATACTATGACTATTGATGACTTTGAAGATTTGTTTGGTTTTCCCTACTCTTCTGCAGGAACATTCGCGAGAGGAGTGAGTTCGAGTGCCTTTTGGGAAACCATCTCAGTGGGAGAATATGGTGGTGATAAGTGGAGACCCGGAAATTCGAAAGAAACTAGTATGTACAACCTATCCTTCAAGGTAGTGCATACGATTCTTAGTGAGAGCTTGTTTGCACGGACGGAGACTCCACAAAAGCTCAAGGCTGATGAGCTCTTTATCCTGTACTGTATGACATGTAGCACCATTCCCGACATCACCTCTATGCTTGCTGACTATCTAGGAAAGATAGCCAACAAGGCAAAGGGTGACATATGTGTTGGAGGCCTTGTCACTCATGTGGCAAAGGCATTGGAGTTAGACTTTTCGGATTGCACCTTAGCTGAGAGTGTTGTTCGCCCGAAAACGTGTGTGCAAATAAGTTTTAAATTTATAAAACTGAAATAAAAGCAAGCGAACCCGCAGTGTACGGATCGGCGTAGATTAGCAAGTATTCTAGAGTATCGAACTCAGGGATTTGGGGGATCAAATTCAGTTCACAAAATTATCGACCAATGAAAATAGAAGCTTTTGCAAATATTGGGGAAAACAGCAACCCTAAAGATCCGGATATCAAATTGTGGCAATCGATTCAAGATATACTAAATATATAAGGACAGAGTCGAGAATTGCAAAGGTATACTAAAGTAAGGTAATGTACGGTAAAGTTCCAAAACCCTATATGTCTAACCCAAAGGCTCTCTCTATAAAGGTTGGTGAGGCTGCAGTATAGAAAGGATCTAAGGACAAGAATTAATCTCAAATACTCATGCCCAAATCCAAGGAATCAAAGATAAGCCAAAACGGTTAAGGTTGTGACACTCGAAACCGAAATAGAGGATGTTGAGTCTCACTACTACCTAGGAAAGGCAAGCCAAGGCTAGGTTAAAGTAAATCTTTAACTTTGGATTAAAGCAAAAGCAAGGGTCGTAAAACAGATAAAATCACAGCTGGATCTTGAGATTCCACGGCCGTGGAACTCAAGAACATCCCGTAATTTAGGGTGTCGACGATGTTTCTCACACTCTCAGGGTCCAATCAAGTTACGATCGATCTATCATCATCTAAGCCACAACTATCAACCCTTCACCTTAGAATTGCTAAAGGGTTTTAGCCAACAATAATTGTCATTGATATCAATACTCAAAATAAGAAAGAGATGAAAGATGAAAACCTTCGAAAACTCCAACAAAACTCAAACTCAATCTCAAATCCAAAACACAAGGAGCAACGTTAATGGATTTAGAATATGTAACACAAAACCTCACAATAATCTTAGGCTAAACTTCCGCCACAAGCAATCTCTGATCTTCAACTTGCCGGCACTTCCGCAACTCTCGGTGGCGTCAATCTCCACCTAAGCAAAGGCTCTTCCAACACTAAGCGAATATACTAAACAGGGGGTAAGCGGAGATACCCAAAACTCTCTTTTCCCGCCTTTTTATAAGATGAGGAAAAGTTACCTTCAAAGCCCAATGCGTAGACGACGTGGCAAATAATGACTCGCCAAAAGATCGCCTAAATCACGGTCTCATAACATTCCACGACCGTGGTTTAGGGCGTGGAAAAGGATTACGGTGTCTTGTGACTTCCACGACCGTAATTTAGGCCGTGTAACCTACTGGAGTGCTCCACGCTCATGATGCTAAGTTCCACGGCCGTGGTTTAGAGCGTGGACTCCTCTACGGCCGTAATTCAGGGAGTGGAAGTGTATATTGCTTGTAGTTCCCTTTGTGTCGTGACATTCTTCATCCTAGCTCCTTCCTTAGCTTCCTTGATGTGTCTCCTAATCTTCGAACATGATCGATCACTCCCTTTTCTCTTTCAATTGCTCCGATTTAGCTCCTATTCACCTATAATCAACACAAAGCTAGTGTAGACTTCCATATCGACAAAATAGATGAACAAGCTAGCATTTGCTTCAAAACCTTATCCATGTACACAATAATGCAGGAAAAACAACTAAAATAAGTGCCTAGAATATCGCTATATTTCATGCTAACAAAATACCCCATACTTGTCACTTGCTTATCCCCAAGCAAGGTTTTCAAAAGCTTAGAACATAAGTTAGAATGAAATATGCATGCAAATTCAAAACAACCCATCCTTTAGACAAATGTGCTTCTAGTCAATAGATCATCCTCAAACCTTTCTTCATTCATCCTTGAAAACACTCATATACATAAACCAAAGAATGTAAAGCAAAGAAACATCATATATCGTTTAAACTTCAAGACAAACATCATAACCTTCAAGTAATTTCAAAATCAAGCATGTGAAACTTCAATTTATATCACCAAGTCAAATAACACTCTTTTGATCTTAAGGACTTTCAAGTAAGGTCTAGAATGCGGAAAGGAAGGAAACTTGTAAGGAATGTGGTGCATGAATCCGGGAAAAAGGAATAACCCAACTCTTTTTCTTTTTACTTTGAATTGCAACACCATCAACTTAGAGCTTTTCTCTTTTCTTTTTCACATTATTTTTCGACTTTACTTTTTGGAAATATGGACAGAGGTGCACAAAAACCGAAGCCTAGGAGATTGACGTTTCTCAATTTCGAGATGCCTCAAACCCTTGATGCACATACCATAATCCGTTAGGAATATCGCTCAATCCGACTTTGGCAAGAACACAAACACCCGGCTATGTGAATGGTGCCGAGTTACTCATCATCAAGATTGACTTCCCCAAACCTATTAGTTCTATTCTTTGAATGCAAAAATGCTTTCATGGCCCTCCCACATCAAACATCCCAAAACTCAACTCCTCCAAATTCCCGGATAGGTAAGGGAGGCAATTACTTTTATTGAGGGGCTAAATGATCAAAGAAAGAAGTAAGAAAATTGAATTACCTTAATCATCTCATAAAGAAGTATAAGAACTCATCATGTGATTTCAACCTTAATTTATCAATATAATTTAGACAAAACTTTCACATTATGAAACTTGCAAGAAAGGATAAACAACACATTCAATTTCTTTTCAATTCATAATTCCGTTTAAGCATACAATTGTCATCAAAAATTCATTCCACAAGTAAGAACTATCATAGAAGTCATCTCTAATCTTAGAAGCACAAAAACTTTTTCAAAATTTTCAAAATTTTATGGTTTTGTCAAAGCCTTTTTCATGCAATGCAATAACGAAACGTGCGACTATGAAATGAAACATGCAAAGTGTCATGGATAGAAGCAAGCAAATGTAGTAGAGTTATTACAACACATAGTCATACCTCACCCCATACTTAGAACATACATTGTCCTCAATTTTCAAAAAGAAATAAAGAAAAGAAGAAAAGCAAAATGAACTCACTAGACGGTGGTGGGGCGGCTGAAACTGGTGGTCATCAACTCGTCACTGCGGAGGAGGCAGTGGTGGGAATGGACGGAAGCCGGGGCTGAAGTTCCGCCCAAACTGCTGGCGGTATATGTCTCTCATCATCATGTCATACTCCTCAACCCGTGTGTCCCGATGAATCTCTAAGTCTCCCACCCTCCTGGATAGATCGGTGGCCCATGCCGGTAGCTGCTCGTACCAAGCCGGTGGCTGGCCGTACCATGCCGGTGCATCCTGTGGAGTCGGTGCTGCCGGTGCCTGTGCATACCAAGGTGGTGGAGCTCCCATCCACTCCAGCTGCGCTCCGTACCAAGCGGGAGGAGCGTCCATCCAAGTCGACCTCTCACTCACGCTAGTACGGCGAGAGGAAGAGGCTCTAGAAGGTCCGGTGGGTCGTGGTGAACGTCTAGGAGGGTCAGGGAAGTGTGCCGGCTGATCCGGAAAAGTGCCAAAGTCCTGCTCATCACCTCCTCCCTCAAAACCATCATCTCCTTCTACCTCCTCCTCAACATCTGCAACCGGAACCTCATCGGGTACATAAGGAGGTGCCACTAGCCTATTCGCATCATAGCAGCGAAGGTCTACTTCTAGTTATGGCGTCCGGCCATAATGGAATACTCAGGGAGCCAAGGGATGCCTCTACCTCCTCTCTCTTCCCAAGGCATACCGGCGGTAGGTGGACCGCGGTGCCTAGGAAAGATGATACCTCTCGTCATCAAGCTGTTGAGACCCAAAGGTCTCGCTGCTATCCTAGTACAGGCAGAAAAGTCTATCCCTAGCTGCGTGGAAATGTGTGTAACCATCCCACCATATCCAATGTTACTGGCTCTCTTATTCTTCAACTTACTCATGGTGGAGGCTAGGAGGGTAGCACAATCAGCAGGTCTACCATGAAGCATAGAATAGAGGAGGAAAAGCTCGTCAATCTTGATCTTTTGAGGGGTTTCGGTCCTAGGGAAAAGGCATTCGGAAAGGACTCTATGGGCTATCTTCAAGGCTAAGTGGTAGATGAGCTTAGCCTTGGTGTCGGCCGGTTGCCAGCGATCCTCACTAGAATATACCATAGCTATCTCCTCCCAAAAGTCCTTAGCGTATACACCGCTAGGAAAACGACCATTGAAGGTCTCTTGGAACCCGAAGAAGGCTCCAAGCTGCACGATCGAGAACTCATAATTCTGCTCCATCAACGTGAAAGAAACCGTCCTATCGACGGCTCTATGCTCAAAGGAGATGACGAAGTCTCTAGTAATCTCCTCATAAGCGTCTTCCCTAATAGCGGAGAAGATAATCAAACCGGCTCTATCTAAAAGCCATGTCAAGTCATTTACTACATTCAGCGGCTCTAGCTCCTCAAGTAGTAAGTATCGCGGTCCTATGACCGTCCTCTTCTCGATCCTTTCTAAGGCATCGAGGTAATCCTCATGGATGGTTGGAATTCTAGGAGGTGGGGGTGATGGTGGTTCACTAGGAGGGGCTTGGGAAAAGGAAAAACTATCATCTTTCCTTTTCTTATTCCTTCCAGATCTTATCGTAAACATTTTGTCTAACTAGTGAAAATTATGGCCTGTTCTACAGATTCCACGGCCGTGGTTCGCCCAAAGACCGTGGTTTGGTTCCGTTTTTCACAAATCTCAACCAAATCACACCAAATTCAGCAGACACAGTCCTAGACTAATTTCAATCCAATTCCAATCAGTTATCCTAAAAAATCTTGCAAGAATTGAGCCAAATCGACAAAGTAGAGAAAGAGGAGAAAAACCTAGGTTTTGGATTCTTAAAATCCAAATTCCGTCTTCTACAGTGATTTTTCACTCCGATTGTTGATTGGATCTTGTAGAGGGTCGAAAATGCTTCACTTTATGATCAAGAATTGTTCAAAACGAATTCCGAACGAAGATTTGAGAGAGGGGGAGTGGTTTCGGCGTTCCGGTCGTGGAAATGGGGCGTGAAATGGAAAATTGTGGTGTTTTTGTGAAGGAAGGCGGTTTATATAGTGACTGTAAAAATTTTGGAAAATCACGGTCACTCGGGGTGTTCTACGGCCGTGGAATTGTACGGACCCGCGGTTTTGGTGCTTTTTCTCAGGTTTTGGAAGAATCACGGTCACTGTAGCTTCCACGACCGTGGTTTAGGGCGTGGAACTCTCTGTATTGTGCCAAACCCAAGTTTCGTCAATTCCTTCTAACTTTTCCTCCTTCCATTGTCTATTCCATTGCTCCAACATCCAAAAACACGACATATCGGGAGGTATCGAGGGCAAAACAAAGCAAAAACGACTAAACTAATCTATTCGAAGAATGAAAAACAAAAGCATAAGTGCAATACCTTGGGTTGCCTCCCAAGAAGCGCTTGTTTAAGGTCCGCAGCTAGACCGTACCTGCATCTATTCGAGTGTGGTAGGTGCGAACTCCTCAGCTTGGAGTTCCGGTGTATACTTTTTAAGTCGTTGACCGTTTACTTTGAAACTTCCGCTCTTTTCACCACATACTTCAACTGCGCCATGGGGAAAAACATTTTTGATTAGATAAGGTCCTGTCCAATGAGATTTAAGCTTACCTGGAAAGAGGCGAAGTCTCGAATTGAAGAGGAGAACTTGATCTCCTTCTTTGAGGTCTTTTGGAATGATATGCTTATCATGCCAACGCTTTGCTCTCTCCTTATAGATATTGGCATTCTCATAAGCATTTAAGCGGAGTTCTTCAAGCTCGTTAAGGTCCAAGAGGCGCTTCTCACCCGCTTCTTTCATGCTGAAGTTCAACCACTTAACCGCCCAATACGCTTTATGTTCCAGCTCCACCGGTAAGTGACAAGACTTCCCATACACAAGGTTGTATGGTGTTGTTCCTATGGGAGTCTTGTATGCAGTCCTCTATGCCCACAACGCATCATCTAGTTTCAAAGACCAATCCTTCCTTGTCTTCAAAACTGTTTTCTCTAGGATTCCCTTGATCTCCCTATTCGAAATCTCCACTTGTCCACTCGTTTGTGGATGATAAGGGGTGGCGATCTTGTGAGTCACCCCATACTTAGGTAGTAGAGCTTCGAATCATCGGGCAATGAAGTGAGAGCCTCCGTCACTAATGATGGTCCGTGGTGCCCCAAACCTTGGGAAAATAGTTCTATTAAAGAACTTAACTACAACCATGGCATCATTAGTTGGAGAGGCAATTGCTTCAACCCATCTCGAAACATAATCTACAGCTAGAAGTATGTATTGGTTTCCACAAGATGATGGGAAAGGTCCCATGAAGTCTACTCCCCAAACGTCGAAGATCTCTACCTCCTGAATGTTGTTGAGAGGCATCTCGTTTCTCCTAGATATGTTTCCAGTTCTTTGACAAGCATCGCAGCAGGAAACAAAAGTTTGCACATCCTTAAATAAAGTAGGCCAAAAGAATCCAGATTGCAATACCTTAGCGCTAGTCTTGTTTGAGCTAGCGTGTCCTCCACAAGGTAGTGAATGACAATGACAGGTGACGCTTTGCATCTCGTCTTCCGGCACACATCTCCTAATGATGCCGTCAGGACCTCTCTTAAAGAGTAGAGGTTCGTTCCAAAAGGATTGCCGGACATCCTTAAAGAACTTCTTCCTTTGTGCGTAGGATAATCCGGGAGGTATATCCTGAAAAACCAAATAGTTAACAAAATCAGCAAACTATGGTTCGTTACCTTTAGTTATCTTGTCGATGCACTCCTCAATGATGTGTAAATGCTCGTCCGGAAAGGAGTCATCTATAGGTAGATCGTCGTCCTCTAGATGTGGTAGACGACTCAAATGATCCGCAATAGAATTTTCCGAACCTTTCTTGTCACGGATCTCTAGATCGAATTCTTGTAGGAGAGGAATCCATCTAATTAGCGTTGGTTTTGCGTCCTTCTTGGCAAGTAGGTATCGGATCGCAGCATGATCCGTGTGTACAATCACCTTTGCACCTACAAGGTAAGAACGAAACTTTTCAAAGGCATAAATAATTGCTAAGCATTCTTTTTCAGTTGTAGCATAGTTAAGTTGCGCTTCATCTAGCGTCTTGCTAGCGTAATAGATTGCATGGGTTCGGCCCTCCTTCTTTTGCCCAAGTACAGCTCCAATAGCTACGTCACTTGCATCACACATAACTTCGAACGGGAGATACCAATCCGGAGGTTGGATGATCGGGGCTGAGATTAGAGCTTCCCGGATCTTATGAAACGCATCTAAACAATCCTACAAGAAATCAAAAACTGCATCCTTCATCAATAGATTAGTAAGCGGTTTTGATATCTTAGGAAAATCCTTTATAAAACGTCTATAGAATCCAACATGTCCTAGAAAGCTTCTTATCCCCTTCACCGAAGATGGAGGAGGGAGCTTCTCTATGGTTTCTATCTTAGGCTTATCTACCTCAATCCCTCTATTAGAGATCAAGTGTCCTAGTACAATGCCTTCCTTCACCATGAATTGACACTTCTCCCAATTAAGAACTAGGTTAGTGTCTTCACACCTTTGTAGCACAAGAGAGAGGTTAGAAAGACAATTATCAAAAGAGGAACCATAAATAGAAAAGTCATCCATGAAAACCTCCATGATTTCCTCTACATATTCCGGATGGATCGGAATCTAAAAGAAGCCACTATAACCGTCAAGATAGCAAAAATGAGAATGTTGTGCTAACCTTTCAAGCATTTGATTGATGAAGGGTAACGGGAAGTGATCCTTCCTAGTTGCATTGTTTAGCTTCCGGAAATCAATGCACATCCTCCATCCAGTCACGATTCTCGTTGGAATGAGCTCATTGTTCTTGTTTGTGATCACCGTCATTCCTCCTTTCTTTGGAACAACTTGTACGGGGCTCACCCACTTACTATCGGACATAGGATAGATGATACCTACATCAAGTAGCTTAAGAATCTCCTTCTTGACAACCTCCTTCATGATCGGATTTAACCGTCGTTGAGGTTGTCGTGAAGGCCTAAAATCTTCTTCCATTAGGATCTTGTGCATACATAATGAAGGTTTAATTCCTACGAGATCCTCTATAGTGTAACCTAAGGCTTTCCTATGTTTCCTTAGAACAACCATAAGTTTATTATGTTCATCTTCATTTAAATCGGAACTAACAATTACCGGGAAAGTAGAATTAGTTCCTAAAAATGCGTACCTTAGATGTTTGGGAAGTGGTTTCAATTCTATCACCATTGGATTCTCTAATGGCTCTTGAGGAGTGTCCAATGCTTCCTTAGAAGTCTCTAAGGTTGTAGGAGTGGTTGAAGAAGATTCAAGAACATTGGTGGAAAGAACGTAATTTTTCTCAGATTTTCCCAAAATTACGGCACCTCTGTTACTTCCACGACCGTGATTTAGGGCGTTGAAGTCAATTACGGCACCACTGGTAGTTCCACGGCCGTGGTTTAGGCCGTGTAACCAACTGGAGTCCTCCGAATAGCTGATTACGGTCATCATGGGGAAACCACGGCCGTGGAATAGCACGATTGGCCGTGATTCCTCACATTTTCTGACCCATCGTAGAGTTTTTCAAACTCTTCTTCATGCATTTCCTTTAGCTCTTCCAAGGCTTCAATTTCCTCATTACAATCCTCTTCCTCTTCTTTCTCCATGATGCTCATGGTGATAACCTTTTGCAATGGATCCTTGAATAGAATCGAGCTTACTTCCTCTCTAGATGCCTCCTCATCATAAAGATTGAACATATCTTCTTCAAGAGCTGGCTCTTTCACCAAGGTGGAAAGAACAAACTCTACCTTCTCTTCTCCTATGTCGAAGGCAAGTCTAGCATTCTTGCAATCTACCGTACAACCGGAAGTTGCAAGAAACGGTCTTCCGAGTATGATCGGGACCGGACTATCTGCAAGAATGTCAAGCACAACAAAATCTATTGGAACATAGAACTTACCAAGCTTGACCGGGACGTCCTCGATGATACCGACGGGACGAGTTATGGATCGATCCGCCATGTATAACGTCATCTTCACCGGTTTGGGTTCACCTAAACCGATCTTCCTGCATAAGGCAAGCGGGATTATGCTAACGCTTGCTCCTAAGTCACATAACGCATCATAAGTGACTTCTCCCACTCCAATTGCGATACAAAGTGACCCCGGATCCTTCAGCTTTGGGGGCATCTTTTCCTTCATCGTTTTGATGAGATCCGATGATTCCGAACTCATCTTGACTTCTCCAAAGTCTTCTAGCTTCCTCTTGTTAGAGAGGATCTCCTTCAAGAACTTCCCGTAAGCGGGCATACCTACAACTGCACCAATGAAAGGTATGTTAATGTGCAGTTTGCTCATGAGTTCAATGAACTTACTGAACTGCTTATCTAGACGCGCTCTTGCTCTAGATTGTGGGAATGGTAGGGGAGGTTTGTAAGCTGGAGGAGGAATGTAGATGTCTTCCTTCTCCTTCCCCTTTTCCTTCTCCCTTTTGACGGGAACTTCAACAAACTTAGGTTGCGGATCGGTAGTTGTTTCTCCGCTCCTAGTTGTGATAGCCATCACCCTTCCCTTCGGATTGTCCTCCGTCTTTCCTGGAAGTTTTCCTTGGTTTCTAGGAACTCCCTCAGCATTGCTGAACATTTGGTTTTCTAAAACTTTTTGAGCTTTATCAACCTTAGTGATGTGATTCTTCAGCCCTTGAAGCTTTCCCAAGATCGTTTCCAGCATGGGATTGGGATTTTCCTTCCCCGAAGTGCTTGGGCTATTGGATCCTTGCCCCTGGCTTTTCAAAGGAATGGAAGAAGAAGATGGTGGTGTTAGTGAATTTCCTGAATTGGGATAAGAATTACCGGAATTTTGTTGTTGGTTGGAACGCCAATTGTTTTTTGAACTCCTATTGTTGTTCCAATTGTTCCGGTTATTGCGATTGGTGTTCTCACTCCCATGATGGTTATTGTTATTTCCTAAATAACCAACATCTTGCTCCTTAGGCTTTTGAAAGCCAGCTCTAATGACTTCCTTCAACTCCTTAATTTCGGTATTGAGGGAAAAAATCTGAGTTTGCGCAGCTTGTGTTAGCTTCACTCCTTGCTCTACCGGGTTAGACTCCGCCTTCCAGTGGAAATACTTCTCAATGACTCGGGCTTGCTTCTCAATGAAGTCCCAAGCGTCATCTTCCCTCATGTCCATGAATGTGCCACATGAAAGGGATTGGAGCTTGAATTGTGTTTCCACATCTAGCCCCTTGTAATATATTTCCAACAACTCTAACTTGGAAATGCCATGGTGTGGGCAATCCAATAGTAAATCCTAAAACCTTTCCCAAGATTGAAACAAACTTTCGTTAGATCTCATAGAAAAAGCATTGATTTTACCTCTCAACTCCGCTGTTTTGGATGGCGGGAAGAATTTGGTTAGGAACTCCGAAGATAGATCCTCCCAAAATGTTTTGGGTCTTCCATTTTGAAGAGCTTGATACCAAGATAAAGTTTTCCCTTTCAAAGAGAAGAAGAATGACTTGATCTTGTAGTTGTTGGTGGTTGCTTTTTTTGGTTTCATTGTCTCCATTAGAATCTCGAAATTCTGTAAATGTTGATGTGGAGATTCAGCACTCGTTCCTCCAAATTGGCTTTGGCAAACGATGGTAATAACTTGTGGGTTAAAGTTAAACCCTTGAATATCTTCAGCATCGAAGTTCACACCTAGGCGGCGTGGTTGCTGAATCGGATCCATCCTTTGGCCAAGAGTTCTTGGCTCCTCATCTATACGAGCGGCTCTCGCACCCCCAGCCGGGATACGACGATTGGCGGCTGGTATTGGATCATTCCGGATTTGATTGATTGTTGGATCAATCTCCTCTAGTGGTGGCATATCCGGATCGAATTCTTCATCATCGGATGATTCCACTCTAATGGACCTAGTTGGCTTCTTGACCTTCTTCTTCTTAGCATCATTTTGTTCCAACTGCATGTCCAATATCATAGCCTTGAGCTCATCAATTTGGAATTGATGACGCTCCGCTTCTTCCTTACGAGCCTTCTCACTCAACCTATATTGAGCTTGAGACTCCTCTAATTCCGCTTGGAAATTTCTCTCTCTATTTTCAGCCATCTTTCTTTCTTTAACTTTCTTCCTAAGAGTTTTCTCAAGTTCAGGATCAAAAGGTACGAGGTCTTTGTTGGATCTAGACATGCGCATATACCTAAGAGAACCTGCAAATAGCACTCAAAAGAGATATCAAATAACAAGAGCAAAGCTCCCAAGCTCGACAACCAAAAACCGAAGTTTGGTCTTGACCAAATCCCCGGCAACGGCGCCAAAAACTTGTTCACCCGAAAACGTGTGTGCAAATAAGTTTTAAATTTATAAAACTGAAATAAACACAAGCGAACCCGCAGTGTACGGATCGGCGTAGATTAGCAAGCATTCCAAAGTATCGAACTCAGGGATTTGGGGGATCAAATTCAGTTCACAAAATTATCGACCAATGAAAATAGAAGCTTTTGCAAATATTGGGGAAAACAGCAACCCTAAAGATCCGGATATCAAATTGTGGCAATCGATTCAAGATATACTAAATATATAAGGACAGAGTCGAGAATTGCAAAGGTATACTAAAGTAAGGTAATGTACGGTGAAGTTCCAAAACCCTATATGTCTAACCCAAAGGCTCTCTCTATAAAGATTGTTGAGGCTGCAGTATAGAAAGGATCTAAGGACAAGAATTAATCTCAAATACCCATGCCCAAACCCAAGGAATCAAAGATAAGCCAAAACGGAGGTTGTGACACTCGAAACCGAAATAGAGGATGTTGAGTCTCACTACTACCTAGGAAAGGCAAGCCAAGGCTAGGTTAAAGCAAATCTTTAACTTTGTATTAAAGCAAAAGCAAGGGTCGTAAAACAGATAAAATCACAGCTGGATCTTGAGATTCCACGGCCGTGGAACTCAAGAACATCCCGTAATTTAGGGTGTCGACGATGTTTCTCACACTCTCAGTGTCCAATCAAGTTACGATCGATCTATCATCATCTAAGCCACAACTATCAACCCTTCACCTTAGAATTGCTAAAGGGTTTTAGCCAACAATCATTGTCATTGATATCAATACTCAAAATAAGAAAGAGATGAAAGATGAAAACCTTCAAAAACTCCAACAAAACTCAAACTCAATCTCAAATCCAAAACACAAGGAGCAACGTTAATGGATTTAGAATATGTAACACAAAACCTCACAATAATCTTAGGCAAGAACGAAGAACGGATATTAATCCGTCTTCAATATCAAAACCTAAAAAGAATAGGCTAAACTTCCGCCACAAGCAATCTCCGATCTTCAACTTGTCAGCACTTCCGCAACTCTCGGCAGCATCAATCTCCACCCAAGCAAAGGCTCTTCCAACACTAAGCGAAGATGCTAAACAGGGGGTAAGTGGAGATACCCAAAACTCTCTTTTCCCGCCTTTTTATAAGACGAGGAAAAGTTACCTTCAAAGCCTAATACGTAGACGACGTGGCAAATAATGACTCGTCAAAAGATCGCCTAAATCACGGTCTCATAACTTCCACGACCGTGGTTTAGGGCGTGGAAAAGGATTACGGTGTCTTGTGACTTCCACGACCGTAATTTAGGCCGTGTAACCTACTGGAGTGCTCCACGCTCATATTGCTAAGATCAACGGCCGTGGTTTAGAGCGTGGACTCCTCTACGGCCGCAATTTAGGGCGTGGAAGTGTATATTGCTTGTAGTTCCCTTTGTGTCGTGACATTCTTCATCCTAGCTCCTTCCTTAGCTTCCTTGATGTGTCTCCTAATATTCGAACATGATCAATCACTCCCTTTTCTCTTTCAATTGCTCCGATTTAGCTCCTATTCACCTATAATCAACACAAAGCTAGTGTAGACTTCCATATCGAACAAATAGATGAACAAGCTAGCATTTGCTTCAAAACCTTATCCATGTACACAATAATGCGGGAAAAACAACTAAAATAAGTGCCTAGAATATCGCTATATTTCATGCTAACAAGTGCCCAGCCCTTAGGATCACAGAGATTGGTAGTGAGACAAGTCTTGATTCCTCGATGGAGAGGAACTCTTCATGTGCTCATGCCATGGGCAAAGGATCCATAAAATAAGCCATAAGAGATAGTGTGGAAGTCCGAATACACCATTCGGAACAAGAGGAATTGGAAGGAGACTTTTGTACTGATGCTTGAGGAGGTAGCTCCTCCTTGTTATTATGATGATGATGCACGTGATATTGAGGATGCGGAGGATCATGAGGATGGAGTACAATAGGGGACCATGCTCGAGTTCGAGAGTGACACTTATAGTGGACATGCCACGGATGCCATGGATACCGACACTCATGGTGCAAGACCTAGCCGGACTAGTCGAGCCACCGAGGAGACAGAGGATGAGATGCAGCCACCCCGTCACTCCTTTACACACGCTCCTAGCCACGGTAGAGGACATGGAAGAGGACATGGACTTCCCCGACATTTTAGAGACTTAGTCTCTAGTTTCCAGGGTCTACTTACCGACTACCATGATCTACGCTCAGATTATCAGGCCCTCCACACCGACTACAGCGCCCTGAACACTCAGTTCAAGGAGTACCGGCAGGAGACGGATGCTAGACACTCCTCCTATGATGGCCAAATGAGAGACATGTACTACCATCAGTTCGGCCACTTCTACGACCCCAGCGCGCCGATGTATCCATATCCTCCACCTCCACCAGCAACCGAGGATTGAGATCCCACTCCTTTTACATTGTAAGTATTTTTCTCCATCTTATGCTTAGTTTTTCACATTGGGGACAATGTGAAGATTAAGTATGGGGTGGGGGTACTTACAATCTCTTTTACTTCATTTTAGCACTCTATGCACTGTGTATTACTTTTGATGATTTGGCTTGTAATAACTCTTGCACTACTTGCTTTCCACTATGACATTCACAATTTCATGCTTTCTTTCAAAAATTATGAGTTTTCAAAAAATTTTGTGCTTCTTATGATGGAAATGACCTCTATGATGAGAATTGTGATGTGGAAAAGGCAAAAAGATGACATGGTTATGTTGAGATTTTAATTATAGCATGAATGAGCTTACTGTTCTTACTTGAACACATGAATGTTTTATATAATTTTGATGTCTTGATAAGAGAATGAAATAATGGTCGAAGCTATATTACAAGTTCTTTTGCATCATATAAGAATGACCAAGGCAATTCACTTCTTCTCTAATTCACATCTTGTTCATGCTAGCTCCTCAATGAAATATGTGACCTCCTTTTTACCATCCGGGAATTAGGATAGGTGATTGAAAAAGGCATGTTTGATGTGGGAGGGCCAATAAAATTGTGTTAAGTGAAAGTTTAGCAAATTATAAGTTTGGGGACGTTGAACATGAGGATGAGTAACTCGGCACCATTCACATAGTCGGGTGTTTGTGTCTTGCCAAAGTCTGATTGAACGACAAGTCCTAACGGGATAGGGTATGTGCATCAAGGGTTTGAGGCATCTCGAAATTGAGAAACGCCAATCTCCTAGGATTCGGTTATTGTGCACCGCTGTCCATACTCTCAAAAAGTAAAGTATAAAGAAAGCAAAGCTTTTACATGCAAAGCATGTGTGGTGAAGTAAAGTTCTTGAAGGTATTATGTTGTTCCTCTTTCCCGGATTAGCACCACAGTTCCCTAAAAGAATTCCCTCCTTTAACACATTTCTTAGACCTTTTCTTTGATTAGAAGACCTTGAAACTTTTATGCATGTGTTTAAGGCTTCATGGCTTAGACTTGTTCGAATTTAATTGTCTCTACATCTTTATCATGTCTTTTACTTGTGTTTTTGAGAAAGAAAAGAGAGCTAGTTCATATTATTATCATTGATACATGCCTTGTCTTCCTATACCTTGAAACACCACTTTGAGGGTGATCCAATAAGAAGAAGCACTAACAAACAAACTGTTTTTGAGTTTTCATACATATATAATCCATGACATCTTGTATTCTAAGTTTGAGTCTTGCTTGGGGACAAGCAAGGGGCAAGTATGGGGTATTTTGATGACGTGAATTATATACCATTATAATCATGCATATTGTAGAGGTTTACCTTGATTTACCTTGCATTTAGAGAGAACTAGTGTACCTTTTAGGCTTTATTCATTTATATTTCGGAAATAGAAGTCTACACGAGTTTTGGTTGAATTGTAGGTAAATTCGGTGAATTTGGAAGCAAAAGTGGAGCAAGGAGCATCTAAGACTATTAGGGAAGCTTAAGGAGTCTTAAAGGAATCACAAAGAGCAAAGGAGTTGCGTAAAAGAGTCATGAAAGGAGGAAGGAAACAAGCCAAAAGACGAGCATTCTCTATTGAAAAAAATCGTGTCAATTTGCATATAAATCGGACGATTTTCTTTACTAAAAATCCAGCGGTTTTCCATGAAAATCGGTTGGCACAATTTTTCTACTTTTTGGCCCAAGAGTAAAGACGACTCAAAGCCCATCACTTCTAGGCTAGAGAAGTGTTTTGCCAAACGGCCCATTAGCAAGGAACTATAGATTGGAACCCTAGGAACGGAAACGGGGGTTCGGCAGCGGAAAATCTTTACACGTTGGAGAGAGATTGAAGATTCTTGGGAGAGGATTGAAAGGAAATAGCCGGGAAGTCAATCTTGATCATATTTGTGAGATTCTTGGTTTCCTTTACGATTCTTGTGGTTTGTGAACATATTTCTGAGTATATTGAGAGATGCTTTGATTAGGTTTGAATTTGGTTTACAGATTTGAAGATTATTAAGTTTTTATTCAATATTCGGGTTTATTTGATTTATTCACTCAATCTTAACTTTTATTTGATTTTAAAAATGGTTGGCTAAAACCTTTGTGATTCTGGGGAGAATAGTTGATGATTGAGGCTTAGATGATGATAGACTGAACTCATTCAAACATTTGGACCCTGAGAGTTTAGATTTTAACTTTGCGTCAACAGGAAAATCGCCCTGTTCTTGAGAAAATCGGACGATTTACTTATAAACAGGTCGATTTATTCCCCTGACGATCTTAAATTGAATTATTCTTAAACCAAAGTTAATCCTTGCCTAAATCCCAACCTTGCTTAACCTCTTTAACCTCTATTTGAGTGTGTGAAGAGACTTCATCATTGATTTTACATTTAATAGATTAAGATTGTAAGATTTGGGTAATAGAGAGACTCGACATCCTTTATTAAGGTTTTAAGTGTGCTTTCTATCTTTACCTTGGAGAGTCGCATCCTGGGGTTTGGGTAGTTAGTTTGAGTGTAATTCTTGTCCGTAGATCTATCTATATTGCAGCCTCAACAAACCTTATAGAGAGAGTCCTTGGATTAGACAAATAGGTTTCGGAACTTCATCGTACGATATCTACCTTTGAAACACATAACCTTGGCAATATAAACTCTGTCCTTTTATCTTTAGAAATGTCTTCAATCGAAATCCGCAGTTGGATACTTGAATCCTTGGAATCATTTCCCCTTTTATTAATCACAAAAGCTTTTGCACTTTGTTAGATAATTGAACTCGATTTTATTCTCACCAAATCCCTGAGTTCGACTCTGGAATTTCTTGCCTTACTACAGCTGATCCGTACACTACGGGTTCGCTTTTGCGTAAGTTCTAGATATAATTTTAAGACTTTGACGCACGTTTTTTAGCGAACAGAGAGTATTAGATGTAATTATCCTGAGTTCTCTACAGGGTTAGATGTTACTTCTGTATTGACGAGTTAGTACTCGGATGATGTGTTGTTTGACCTTCAGTTTTGTTTTATTGGATAGTGTGATTATGTTTTATGTGATGTGTGTCTGAGTATGATGTTTGAGTAGTTACATGGTAGAAAACGAAATTTTTTTATGAAATTAATATTTACAAAGAAAGTCGAATGATTAGTTACATTATTCTAAGTTTCGGGACGAAACTTATTTTAAGGGGGCACTAATGTAATAACCGAAAATTTTAAACTCCGTTTAAATCTGGATCCAACCGGATCCCGGTTCGCCAACCTTATTCTCTTAAACAAAATAAAATGATATTTAATTTCTATCATTTTATGTGACATGGATTCACATAAAATGATAAATTACGTAACCGGAAATAATTCCGTACGAGTAACGAGTATTAGTTTCAGCTTTGTTTTCTTTATTAGAAGAGTAGGCCCATTTGAATATCCTTCTGCCGGCCCAATAACCTCTTAATCCTTATTAATTAAAATCTAGCTTAACCTAACCTTGTTTTACCCTAATCTAAACCGCCTAAACCATCCCTTACCTACATACGCTGCACGTCTAAGAGTTGGGACATCACGCCGTAGGCCTGGAAGTTAACACCATCGCCGCCCGCCGAAGATGCCACCAAGGCACTGCCCTGCCGGCCGTAGGAGCTCCTGCGTACACTAACCGACCGACATGTGCACCGCCGCTCCTCACAATCTCCGGCAGCGAGACTTCGACCTGCTGGACCTTCCACCGACCGGAGAACCGCCGCAGTATCGAACACACCTTGAAGATGTTAACACCGGTAAGGTTTACCTTCCTCTCGAGTCGTCCTTGTGTCTTCGGCATTACTGAACCGTGATCCCATCGAATCAGGCCACGAAGAAGAGCAAGCTCCCTAGCCGGAACCGCAGACGAAACGAACCGTTGTGCTGGACCAACGACGTAGGCTCAACATGACTCTCTTTGGGGCTGCTTCACTCGACCTCAGCCTCGGTTTACCATCTGCAAAGGCGCAACGAAGGGTTGACTGGTGAGTTGTGTTTGTCCTCATTGCGGTGCATCTGTATACGTTTATGTAGACATAGGAATAGGAGATATAGATACGTATATATATGTGGCAGTACAATTTATCTGTATATATCTTTATATAAATATATGGTGGAGAGTATAGATGAAGGATTTAGAGACGGTGAGGATATATATATATAATTATATGCTCCAGTGCAGTGTACGTATATATAGGTTATATAGATGTAGGAATGGATTTGATAAGTGTACATGTAAAAGTGTTAGTGCAATATAGGTAGGTATAATATAGGTGTATACGTATAGATTGATTTAAGAATGTGATTAGAGAATGTGAGTGTATAAATATATATATATACGAATAGATTGGAGATATGGGTATATATGTTTATATGTTTGGGTGTTGGGTACGTATATATACATATAGATGACGGAAATGGAGGATACGAGTAGATATATTTATATATGTATCAGTGCAGTACGTAGACGTACATATATAGAGGTATAGAACGGGGTATATATATAGGTATATATATATAAGTACGAGATGAGAGATATGAATATATGTAGATATATATATATATATGAGTATACCGAGTAGATACATAAATACGTGGGTAGAGGGGAAAGGTTAAGGTATGTATGTATATAAGAGTAGAGTAGTAACCGGGAAGGAGGAGGAGTGTTGTCCTCTTTGACGAGTTGATTCGGGATTTAACCTTATAACCTCTAGTAAGCTATCCGTGAGAACCAAATTATGGAAACAAGTTCTAAAAGTGAATAGTAGATTTTAATTATAGACTTTGAGAATTTCCGAGATCGGGAGTAAAATAATCTTTTACCTTAAGAATCTGTAGTTGCATAAATTCTTCTCATGAGATCGAACCTCTTAGAAGTTTATAACTTCTAAAAGTATGGGTTGTGATTTTGATTCCCATGCCTTAATTGACAGGCGGTGGAGTTACCACGAGTACGGACCGAGTTGAGACTTTTTAGAGTGTGACTTGACTCAAGTAAGTCCTTGCGACTTACTTAGCTAGTTTCTGGATGTTAGTTGAGTGATAATAGTGGTGTGTGTACAATGTGTGTTATAATAATAACTTGTTAGGATGACCGTCATTATTATGTTTTAAGGCCCAAGTGTATGTATAACGGGCCGTGACATGACTGCCCAGCTCTGCCAGGAGACTGGGAGGTTCTCTATACCCAGACCATACGAGTACAAGGTGAGATGCATCGGATCCATTCCTGATGGGTACACGGGGGCGGAGGCGAGGTTTGGGAATCCCTCGTGTCACAAACTAAGTATCATTAGTAAGAGTGAATGACTTAAATGAAGATAATAAATGGATTGTTTGAAAGCATGATGAGTGTTTACTTTTGTTATGTGTGTGTGTGCTATTATTATTCTTCTAATGTTTAGATAGCTAGCTAATGGTTGTTTTGTTGTGTTTTTAGATTTCCGCAGGCTAGAGCAGCAGCTGAGTGATCCGGATGTAGTGGTTAGTCGGGTCTCCGTACTCCTTAGAGTGGGGGGTTGGGTTGTTGCTTTGTCGTTCTTTCCTTTTGTTAAGACAGTTAGTCTTTTCCTTTTGTTTAAGTACTATAGGCTGTTAGACCTTGTTGCATTCATCCTTTTAAAAACACATCTTTATGAATTTCGGTTTTTCTTATTTGTGTCTTGTTGCAAGATCCTAGTAATATTGTTGTCAAACTGAGGTCGGGACCCATTGTGAGGTCCTAACCAGTAATGCCCCGAGTTCTGAAAATTTGGGGTGTTACAACATCATTCTCGAGGCTAGGGATAGGACAACTATGAGGTCTGGGGAGCATAGTTCCCCATCTGCTAGGACCGGGGGAGCATCGATTGGGGCTACCGTGTTTGAGGATTATGTACATTGAGTTGAGAAGGCGTTTAGGACTGGAGCACCACCTTCAGCACCACTGGTGCCTGTACCTGCACCTGCGAGATCAGTTGAGGTTTCGCAGAGGGTTACTAAGATTAAGACCGCACCAGAGGTCGTTGCACCAGCGATAGTAGCACCCGATCCGGTTGGGGAAATTGCTAGGGCTGGAGCGGAGTAGCATGCACCCGAGCCGGTTAGGGAGATTACTTGGGCTGGAGACGAGCTAAGGTCTCCAAGACCCGATTCATGGTTGAAGGCTTTCAACCAGCAACATATACCCTACTTCGACGGGAAGATAGGGTTACAGGTGGAGCATTGGATTGGGCACGTGAAGTCAGCATTAGAGGTATTCTGTTTCCCAAAGGAGAGGCAGTTGGAGATAGTCCAGACTTTGTTTAGGGAGCAGGCCTAGTATTGGTGGAGGTCGGTGAGAGAAGGTGTGACTAGGATGGACTAGCTGTTGAGTCTCGTTAGAGAGACATTTTGCCCAGATTCACTGAGAAGGGACCGAGTCTAGGATTTCTTACAGGCAGGATTTGAGGACATCCCAATTATCGAGGCGAGCGGAGTTGACTTTGTTGGGTCCCGTTGCACTTCCGGCGGACCAGCATGTGTATCTCTTTTCTAAGAGATTGAGGGAGTCTACCCGTGCATACCTTGCGGGATTCCGTTGTGACTCCTTGGCTCAGTACTAGGACCGAGCATCGGAATACGAGAGAGACCGACCAGGGTCTAGGAGAGGGGCACAGTCCGGAGGGTCGGACAAGCGTCAAAGGATAGGACCTACCAATTTGGGGGCAGAAGCCTCAAGGCAGGGGCGTAGCCCGGTGAAGGGACGTACTAGTTATCTGCCAGCTACTCAGGCGTCAGACAAAGGGAGGTAGTGTTATAACTGTGGAGGACATGGGCATCTTAGGCCCGATTGTTGGAAGCCTCTTGTGACTTGTTTCTTTTGCGGTCAGACGGGTCACAAGGCAGTTTATTGCAGACGGGGTAGGGCACCGTCACAGTAGGGGTCTTCGCCTGCTAGCGGGGTAGGTGGAGGACAGAGGCCATATCAGGTTCCGGCTCAAAGTTTTTAGCAGAGGGGACAAAGTCAGATGCGTACACAGGGGTCAGCTCAGGGTCAAGGCCGAGGTAGAGTTCGGGGTGGATGTACCCAGGAGACTAGAGGCACACATGTCAGGGTGTTTGAGTTGAGGAGCGTTGTTGATCCAGCGGCGCCGGCAGCTGTAGGTACTATTCAGATTCATGGTCTTCCGGTCCAAGTTTTCAGCAAAGGGGACAAAGTCAGATGCGTACACAGGGGTCAGCTCAGGGTCAGGGCCGAGGTAGAGGTTGTGGTGGAGGTACCCAGGAGACTAGAAGCACACAGGCCAGGGTGTTTGAGTTGAGGAGCGTTGTTGATCCAGCGACACCGGTAGCCGCAGGTACTATTCAGATTCATGGTCTTCCGGTCTGATTTTTATTTAATACGGGTGCCACACACTCTATTATATCCAATGATTGTGTAGCTAGGATCTCCTTAGTTACGGTAGAGGGGAGACCTTTCATTGTGGGGTTACCCGATGGGGGGAGAGTTAGTGGTACCCAAGAGGTATGCGGTTGTCCCATACGTTTGGGAAACCGAGATTGATTAACCGACTTCTATGTCATGCACCTAGTGCATGAATAAGTCATCCTTGGCATGGACTGGATGGACCGCCATCGAGTCGTTTTGGACATCAGTCGGAGGACCGTGACAATTACCACGGAGACGGGACACGCTGTGATTTTCCGAGGTTGGGACCTCGGGAAGGCCGGTACAGTCATTAGTGCGGTCCAATCCGCGAGACTTATCGGGCAGGGATGCGAGGCCTTCAGATGCTATTCCATGAAGGAGGATACGGGACCATTGCTGGAGGATATTCCTGTGGCATGTGAGTTTGTGAACGTATTCGGGGAGCCACCCGAATTACCACCGCAGAAGAGTGTTGATTTTGCTATTGGGTTAGATCTCGGCACGAGGCCGATCTCCAAGGCTCCATACCGTATGGCACCGATCGAGATGCTGGAGTTGAAGAAGCAGCTCGAGGAGTTAGCCGAGAGGGGTTTCATACGCCCGAGTGTTTCCCCTTGGGGTGCACCAGTCCTCTTCGTCGGGAAGAAGGGCGGTTCTTTAAGACTTTGTATCAACTACCGAGAGTTGAACAAAGTCACCATCAAGAACAAGTATCCTCTACCGCACATTAATGATTTGCTAGACCGGTTGTAGGAAGCCTCCGTGTTTTCGCGTATCGACTTGAGCTCGGGATACCACCAGCTGAGGGTGAGAGAGGAGGACGTGCCGAAGATGGCATTCAGGATGAGATATGGTCATTATGAGTTTGTCGTGATGCCGTTCGGGCTAACGAATGCACCCTCCGTCTTCATGGAGTTGATGAACGGCATCTTCATCGACTTCTTGGACAAGTTTGTGGTCGTGTTTATAGATGATATCTTAGTTTTCTCCCGGAGTAGGGAGGAGCATGTTGGACACCTGAGGACGGTTCTTCGAGTTCTTCAAGATAGAGAGCTTTATGCAAAGCTCTCTAAGTGCGAGTTTTGGATGTCCGAGGTGGCATTCCTAGGTCATATAGTTTCCGTCAAGGGTGCCATGGTTGACCCGGCGAAGATAGAGTCCGTTTCTTCATGGCCGCCTCCTAGGACGGTAAAGGAGGTGCGCAGTTTCTTGGGCTTAGCGGGATACTACCGCCGATTTGTTGAGGGTTTCTCCGTGATTGCACGACCGCTTACTTCCTTGCTGAAGAAGGCTACCAGGTTCGTCTAGTCTGAGTTTTGTCAACGCAGCTTTAAGGAGCTGAAGAGGAGGTTGATCTCGCTCCCATTTTAGCCCAGCCTGAGGGCGTAGAGGACTTTTTTGTATATAGTGAAGCCTCCAAGCTAGGCTTGGGGTGCGTTTTGATGCAGAGGGGTAGGGTTATTGCGTACGCTTCCTGGAAGCTGAAGTCGTACGAGGAGAATTATCCCACCCATGATCTTGAGCTAGCGGCAATAATTCATGCCTTGAAGATCTGACGACACTACTTGTACGATGCCACGTGCGAGATCTTCACAGGCCATAAGAGTCTGAAGTACATATTCACTCAACGGGAGTTGAATAACCGCCAGAGGAGATGGTTAGAGCTGATTAAGGACTTTGATTTGGAGATTTTGTACCATCCGGGGAAGGCGAACGTAGTCGTCGATGCGTTGATTAGGAGGACTCCTCGAGAGGAGGCCATAGCCTGACTTACGGTTCAACCACATTTACGAAGGGATCTAGAGGAGTTAGAGTTGGATATCCGGTTCCCGGATATGGACGGTCGTTTGTCCGGGTTAGAGGTACTACCTAACCTATCCGGAGATATCCGGCAGAAGTAGGAGAAATGTCCCATTTTGATGAGGATACGGGACAGGATGGCCCGGAGTGAGGTGATAGCATCTATTATATTCTATATTTTGGGGCTGGTTTAGACATTTTATCTTCAATAATCTGCATGTATGGATGTATATTATGTGACTATATTGTTGTTTCGTCTACCTTTACAAGAATCGAGGTCTACACCTAGTTTCGTTGTAATTGTAGGTAAAATGGCACGTTTTGGACTAAAATGGAGCTAAGGAGTCATTGGAGCTACATTCTGGAGCTTAAGGAAGAACTCGGGAAGCATGTAAATGATTAAGAAGATTGACTTTGGATAAGATTCGAGAGATTTCACATTCAATTGAGATTCACCTCGGTCAGCTACAGTGTCACCTCGACCGAGGTGATCTTGAGGAGCGTCCCGACCGAGGCGAATACCTTGCCGCGAGCGAGATCCATATTTTTGGCTGAGATCTTTTAATTTTGGAAATAAGATATCTTATATTTTTGGGCTGGATTTTTGGAAGAAAGATATTATTTTCGGGAGATTTATTTTTAGGAGATATGGATATATTTTATGGGAAATTATCTTTTAAGATATTATTATCTATGGAAGATAATTCTTCTATATAAAGGGTTGGATTTTCCACAAGTTCAACCATGCTTGGAGCATCCAGCAATTGAGGGATATTTGATTCAGTTATTGAGACCTTGTTCTTAAGATTTTCTTGTTCAAATATTGATTCCCTTTTCATTAAATTGATTATTGTTATCATGATGATTGTTGGCTAAGTTTCTTATGCGATTCTAGGGTGATTGGCTGAAAGTTGTGGGGAAGACGATGATAGAATGATCTTAATCTCAGCAGGAGCCTGAAAGCTCGAGTCTTTAACCTAAACCCTAGAACACCTCGCTCAGTCGATGAACATCTCGGCCGGGGTGGGATCTGACTGAAAGAGGTGAACCTTTCCTGATCCGAAACTGAAGTTAAGTGTTGGTTTGAGATTATAGTTCCTTTCCTTAGTACCTTGAGACTTACCCGGTAATAGGAGCTTTGGTTTAGGATAGTGAGTAGTGAGACTTACCCGGTGATCTATTCCCACCTTAGAAATGCCTTCCCTTTGCAAACCTCAGCTTTGTCCGCGTTATCCTTTGAGATCTTGAGTCGGAACCACAACTAGATGCTTTAATCCCTAGAATCCGCATTTCTCCTTACTTGACTTTCTATCATCTTTGATTGGTTTAATTGCTTTTGGTTATTTGCAATATTTGACTACCGATTTTGTGCTTTGTTTTACCTAAGTCCCTGTGATCAACCCCTGAAATTCTTGCTTTTTATTACAATTGACCCGTACACTGCGGGTTCGCATATTTGTTCAAGCATACTTCTTGGGTTATAAATTTAAAGCTTGCACACACCGTTTGGAGCGAACAAGTTTTTGGCACCGTTGTCGGGGACTTGGTCTAGACCGAGCCGGTTTCGGTTGTCTTTCGGGGAAATTGCCCTTGTTGCTATTAACCACTCTACTTGAGTGTTTTCGCAGGATCTTTTTCTAGGGTTTATGCGAAGAACCCGTGTTGGAAAGGAAATCGTTCCTTACGATCTCGAACCAGAAAAGACATGCAAGCGACGATTAAGAGAAGCTAAGATGGCCAATCAAGACAATCGCGATCTTGAGACCGAATTGAAGGAGGTGCTGGAACAACTACACCTCAACCAAGAAGAACTGCAGCGAGAGAGAGAGAGAGAGAGCAGACTCGTGCAAGAATTGAAAAGATCGAAGCAGATATGGCCGCTCTAAGGGCCCAGTTTCTGCCTCGACCGATCCTAGATCCTCGACCAAGGAAAGACCCAGTCCATGTTGCCCCGGCCGATATACATCCACCTCGGATGCCTACCCGAGATGTTCTTTTTGCTGGAGTTCCACAAACCCTGGGACAGAGGATGGACCCTAATCAGCAAGTGAGACGTCCAGGAGTCAACCTAGGTGATCCAGCTGAGCATGATAACGAACTTCGACCGCAAGTTCTATCTATGATCCGAAAATGCCAATTTGGAGGTTTAGAGAGGGAGTCTCTGCATCAGCATTTGCAAAACTATGAGATTCTGATGGAGACCTTGAGACCTTCAAGGCTGCAAAATAACAACTACAAGTTGCGGCCTTTCTATTTATCTTTGAAAGATAGGGCGTTTGCTTGGTATCAATCTCTTTCACCCGGAAAGATCAATACTTGGGAAGAGATGATGACGGAGTTTCTAACAAAGTTCTTTCCTCCCTCCAAGACCGCTGAAATGAGAGGGAAGATCAATGCATTCATCATGAAGGACAAGGAGAGTTTGTCCAAGTCATGGGAGAGATTCAAAGATGTTCTATTGGATTGCCCACATCATGGAATTCCAAAGATAGAGTTGCTGGAGATATACTTCAAGGGATTGGATGGAGCGACTCAATTCAATCTTCAACTACTTTCTGCCGGCACATTCATGGATATGCCGAGACGAAGCTTGGGAGTTCATTGAAAAGCAAGCTTTGCATATGGAGAAGTACTCCCATCAAGGAGCCGAGAATGGAGCAAGGAGAGTTAGCTTCCAAGACACTTCATCAAATGGAAATCAACTCATCTCGCTTAGCAATGATGTAAAGCAATTGAAGGAGCTTTTAGTAGCTCACACAAAGAAGGAGAAAGATGGAGGATATCAAGGAATAAACAACTACCAAGGGTCACTGAACAACAACCACAACAACAATAGGAACTCCAACAGCAAAAATTGGAGATCTAATCAACAAAATCCGGGTAACCCTTATTCTCATGCTCAAAATGCTCTTACCCCCCCCCCCCTCTTCCTCTTCTTCTACTCCATTGAGAAGCCAGGAGCCTGGATCGAGTTCGTCCCAGCCAGAGAAGAAAGATGCAGTGCTGTAGGCAATCTTGATCAAGCTCAACGCTATGGAGACATCAATGACTTCATTTTCGAAGGCACAAAAAGCCTTAGAGAAACAATTCTTTAATAAGGCGAATGAAGCGCCAAGAGATCCAGGGAAGCTCCCAGTAAGGACAGAGAGCAACCCTAAAGGACAGATTATGGCAATAACGACGAGAAGTGGACTAAAAACTGCATATCCAGTACCTCGATCAGTGCTAGTGCAGACGAAGAACACCTCAGTCCAAGATCAGACGAGGAACACTTCGGTCGAGGTGCCAACCGAGGTGGAGTCCCATAAAGCGATGGATAAATTTGAAGTTTATGTCCCACCTCCTGCTTATAAACCACCACTTCCATTTCCCCAATCAAGGGCCAGAGCACATCTAGACAAGCATTTTGGTAAGTTTCTTGACTTGATGAATAAACTACACATTAACATCCCTTTCCTTGATGCTATTCTAGGGATGCCCGCCTATCAGAAGTTCTTGAAAGAGATGCTATCAAGGAAGAGGAAGCTAGAAGACTTTGGAGAAGTTAGGATGCATCTAAGTCCTCGGAGCTCATTCAAATCATGAAGGAGAAGATGTCACCCAAGTTGAGAGATCTCGGCTCATTTTGCATTCCCATTCAAGTTGGGGATGTAACTTATGAGGCATTATATGATCTAGGAGCCAGCGTGAGCATCATCTCGCTGGAGCTATGTGAGAGAATCGGACTCGGAGAGCCCAAGCCGGTGAAGATAAGGCTATACATGGCGGATCGCTCCATTACCCATCCCGTGGGCATCTTGGAAGACGTTCCCGTCAAGTTAGGTAACTTCTATTTACCTATAGACTTTGTTGTACTTGACATACCCATAGATTATCCCGTTCCTATCATTCTCGGAGACCATTTCTAGAAACTTTGGGTTGCAATATGGATTATAAGAACGCCAAGTTGAAATTCAACATTGGTGGAGACCAAGTGGAATTTGCATTGCTTGCTGCAATAAAAGGAGAGCCGTTGGAGGATGAAATCTTCAACATATATGATGAAGAAGAATCGAGAGAATTGGTAAGCTCTATCCTTATTAATGACCCTCTTGAAAGAGTTCTTAGTTTTAGTTTAATGGAGGAAGGTACAGATGTTTCTTGTGATGCAGATATACGGAGCTTAAAGGCATTGGAAGCAGATCCAGGAGCTAAGATTGAGAGACTAATTCAGGGGAAGAAGAGCAATTTAGGTTTCAATTCCAGTACCTCGACCGAGGCACTTTCTGGACCAAGCGAGGTGTTCTTATCTGAAGAACATCTCGGTCACCCACCTTGGACCTCGACCGAGGTCGCAAGAGAGATGATGTCAACTGAGACTTCTGAAAGTTTAGTTCTTCGATCTAAGTCTACTCCACATGAAGGAGGAAGCACGGATCCCCCTCACAAAGCACCCCTAGTTATGGAGCTTAAACCACTTCCTAGTCACTTGAGGTATGCTTTCCTTGGTCCGGATTCTACTTATCCCGTTATCAAGAGTGCTTCCTTTTCTGAAACTGAATTGCTTAAACTAATGTATGTCCTAAGGAAACATCGAAAGGCTTTTGGTTATACTATTGATGATCTTGTTGGTATTAAGCCATCTTTTTGCATGCATAAGATACTAATGGAGAACGATCATAAGACTTCACGGGAACCTCAAATACGGTTAAATTCGATCATAAAAGAGGTTGTGAAGAAGGATATTCTTAAGTTGTTGGATGCAGGTATCATATTTCCCATATCGGATAGCAAGTGGGTGAGCCCAATGCATGTAGTTCCGAAGAAAGGAGGGATGACCGTTGTTAAGAATAAGAACAACGAGATGATTCCAACAAGGACTGTTACGGGCTGGAGGATGTGCATCGATTACAGGAAGTTGAACGTGGCCACTCGGAAGGACCATTTTCCACTTCCCTTCATCGACCAAATGCTTGAACGGTTAGCTCAGCATTCTCATTTTTGCTATCTAGATGGTTATAGTGGCTTCGTTCAAATTCCTATCCATCCATGTGATCAAGATAAGACCACTTTCACTTGTCCATGGGGGACATTCGCTTATAGGAGGATGTCATTCGAATTGTGTAATGCACCCGCTACCTTCTAGCGTTGTATGATGGCTATCTTCTCCAAGTACATTGAGGAGATCATGGAGGTATTCATGGATGACTTTTTGGTATATGGTTCCTCTTTTGATAATTGTTTGACTAACCTTTCTCTAGTGCTGCAACGTTGTGAAGATACTAATCTTGCTTTGAATTGGGAGAAGTGTCACTTTATGGTTAGTGAAGGAATTGTGCTAGGACACGTCTTTTCCAACCGAGGTATTGAGCTCGATCGAGCTAAGATCGAGACTATTGAGAAACTTCCTCCCCCTTGTTCTGTTAAGGGTGTGTGGAGTTTTCTCGGGCATGTAGTTTTCAACAGGAGGTTCATCAAGGATTTCTCGAAGATTTCTAAACCACTCACTAATCTCTTGAAGAAGGATGTTGTTTTTGAGTTTTCACAGGAATGCCTTGATGCGTTTTACAGAATAAAGGAAGCGTTGATCACCGCTTCTATCATTCAACCTCCCGACTAGACCTTGCCCTTTGAGATCATGTGTGATGCGAGTGACGTGGTTGTAGGAGCGGTACTTGGACAAAAGAAGGATGGCCGGACCAATGCCATTTACTACGCTAGCAAGACGCTAAATGAAGCTCAACTGAACTACGCCACCACCGAAAAGGAGCTCTTGGTGGTTGTATATGCTTTTGAGAAGTTTCGCTCTTACTTAGTAAGAGAGAAATTTATTGTTTACACTGACCATGCAGCTATTCGTTACTTGCTTGCTAAGAAGGACGTGAAGCCGCGTCTTATTCGATGGATTCTCTTGCTTCAAGAGTTTGACCTAGAGATTCGCGATAAGAAGGGGTCCGAGAATTCTGTTGCGGATCACCTCATCCGGCTACCTCCCTCCTCGCGCAAGAAGGACGACCTACCCATAGATGATTCATTCCCCGATGAGCACTTGCATTTGCTGGAATGTTTGATCGACTTCGTTATCTCACCCCATGATGAAGGTGAAGTATGGGGTGAGGACACCTTCCAGCATGATTAAGGATGATGTATGGTCCAGCTAGCGACCTTAAATCAAGCGCTTCTTGGGAGGCAACCCAAGGTATTGCTTTTTTTCCCCTTTCTAGCTTAGTTTAGATAATTTGTTTTTGTTTTGCTTTGCTTTGTTTTTTGTGTCCTCTAGACAGAAACCAGGTACTTTCTAAGGAAGGATTACAACTCAGGAGCTACACTGGAAGGACAGAAGTTCGAGAAATTGAGAAGATGGAGTTTGACTGAGACACATCTCGGTTGCTATCACAGCACCTCGACCGAGATGTTCTTGACATCTCGGTCCGGTCGGGACCACCTCGACCGAGGTGATATCAGATTCAGCGAGGGGTATAAAAGGTGAAGCGGATTTCTCTCTCCTGACTTCTCCCTCTCAACCTAGTCTCGACCGCGGCGGTTCCCTCACCTCGTTTCCTCATTTCTCGCTCGTTTTCCATAATTTTTGGTTCGATTTCACCAGAGGAAGTGAGAGGATCGGATTTCAAGCAACAAACTACGGGAAAAAAGCTCCGAATCTGTGGAATCTGCTATCTCGTTCGAAAACCCTTTCTCTCTTTCTTTTTCTGATTTTAGACGGATCTGGCTTTGGTTGCCATCCATCGTTGCTGAAAAAGATATAAGTACCCCATAGGAAGCAATTGGTAGTGATTTGGGAGAAAATAACTGGAAAATCAGAGAGTGGAATCGCACAGCACTTCGCCTCGGTCAAGTCGTGTTGTGTCTCAGCCGAGGTTGTTAGAGCAACCGAGGTGTTCATCCTGTCAGCAGTCATGAGCAACAGATCCGATCGCCAGCTAGTTCTGAGAGATAGGCCCAGTGGTTCTTCCCCTCCTTCTGCATCTCACCCTTCTATACCGGTGATACATGAGCGTCACCAGGCTGATTTCGACAAGATATGCGGGCGTCCTATAGTTGCCCCCGCGATTTTTAGATGTTGCTACCTTCGAGTGCCTCCATGTGGCGGAGGACTTGAGGAAGATGATTTATATGGTAGGTCTGGATGAGTTTATGGAGATTCGAGCTCCAGCCTACCTTTATCCGACTATGGAGTTCGTGAGTTCTGTCACTCACTTCCCTTAGAGGAACAGCATCAAGTACCGGTTGTTGAACCGGAATTATATTGTGCCGATGGATCAGTTTCGAGAGGTTTTGGCTTCCCGACTCCCACCGTGACTGACTTTCCTTCCCGAGCAGTGGCTCTAGACTTCTGGGACGAGATAGCCCATGTGGTGGAGCACATTGACAGATGGAGACTTGGGGACTCCAGAGAGCATATTATCTTCCATTTAGCTTTCCGTCTTGCTCACAGGATATTCAGCGAGACACTTCTGGCGCGTACTGAGACGCCCCAGAAGACCAGACAGGGAGAGCTGTTGAGCTTATTTTGTATGGTGATTGGTGAAGTGCTTGACTTTGGAGGCATGTTGGCTGAGGACTTGCATAGGATCAAGGGCAAGTCCAAGGGAGACATTTGCTGCGGAGGTTTAGTGACCCATATTGCTATGGCCATGGGTTTGGATTTGAGTGCATGTACAGTGGTAGCAGCTGCAAAGCCACTTGGTCTTCAGGAGATGATCACGAGGCATATTCTCATTCCTCGTGGTCTTAGTACACCGTACGTCGCTATGCCTTGGGAGGCGGCTGCTCCTCAGGGCATTCTTTGGTCAGCTCAGTTCACAGTCTTAGACCAGCAGTACTGGTCTTCTGCTTGGGTTCCCTACATGTAGGATGCTAGAGATGCTGCACCAGTTTAGGATGAAGAGGAGTATGATGATGGCGGAGCTGCTATGGAGATAGGTACTGATACCGCCGGTCCTAGTGTACCAATTATCGACCTAGATGACGAGGCGACAGAGGAGGAGGCATCAACACCATCACGATCAGCCCGGCGCAGAGTCCGCAGGCACAGAGATCTAGTAGCTCACCGACGGATTGATGAGCTGACTGAGCAGATGATCGACTCCTATGCAGCTATGACAGTGGATGTGTCCCAGTGCTTCGATGATGAGTGCCGATATGCACATAGCTGGATGCATCAGATCAGAGAGACTCAACATTACCAGCACCGGATGATGGAGATCCAGTTCCAGCAGATGATGGGGTATCCATTTTATCCATCTCAGCACCCCTACATCCCACATCCACCACCACCACCAGCTGATGAGGACTACAGCAGCATGGATTTTCTTTCTTTATTAATTATGCAGTTCAGCTAGGTCCGGTGAGTACTCTATTCTTTGACTTATTTTGACCCATTGGGACAATGTGTCCCAAGTATGGGGTATGTGGATGTACTTATTTGACTATGTGTATGTGTGTATGACTCTTGATGGATATTTATGATCTTAATTGACTCTATGTGTTTATGTGCCATTTCATGCATACATACAGGTTTTTGTTTGAGAAAAACGTCAAAAACTGGTTTAAGGAAAAAAAAATTTATGACCTCGACCGGGAGGATTCTGGTCAAACGAGATTGAACACCTCGGATGACTTAGAACACCTCGACCAAGGTGGGTTCTTAACTGAGATTTTTTGAAACGTTTTGTGCTTCTTCTCTGGATATGACCTCAGTGCTGATTCTGTTTGCAGATTGGTTTTGAAATCTTTATATACTCGAAAGGTTTTATGATATATCTAAGTTGCAAAATGCTTTGTTTGAAGTTTTAGCATGTTTAATACTTTATTTTTATCAAAATTATCTTGAATTTGAAGGTTGATACCACATGATGAGTTCTATCACATTCTTCCTGGGATGATTAAGGCAATTCATTCTCTTCTCTTCTTCATCTTGATCATGTTTTAGCCCCTCATATACATATTTGCCTCCCTTCACCTATTCGGGAATTTGGAAGCAAGCAAGCAAGTGAAAAGCAAGTGAAAGTGAAGTTGAGATGTTGGCTGAAAGTGTTAGAAAGAAACAAATAGGTTTAGGGAAGTCAATCATGATGATGAGTAACTCGGCACCATTCACATAGCCGGGTGTTTGTGTCTTGCCAAAGTCTGATTGAGCGATATTCCTAACGGGTCATGGTATGTGCATCAAGGGTTTGAGGCATCTCGAGAAATTGATGATTGTTGGTTTCCTAGGCTTCGGTTATTGTGCACCTCTGTCCATGCATCCCAAAAAGTAAAGTAAAATAAGCAAAGCTTATTGGTGGAAGATGTTGAGTTTCAAAGAAAGTGAAGTAAGATCCTTTTCTCGGATTCTAGCACCACATTCCCTATATACATCCCACCCTCACACGTTTCTTGACCTCTTTTGGAAACCATTGAGACCTCGAGCTTGTTGATTGACTTGGTGGTTTAAACAGGATTATACATGATTAATTTCGATAAATATGATTTATTATGCATCTATGATTTTATGCAAAGATGAACAACTTTCTTATATTTATAAAATGTTTTGATCATGTATTGATTTTATTTGCCATGAAGCATTCTCTTAGAGTGATCTATGAGTGGAGCACACCACCAAAAATGTTTAGAAATACTTTTCATTGATCTTAATGACTTATAATCTATTATATCTTGTATCTAAGATTTGGAACTTGCTTGGGGACAAGCAAGGGATAAGTATGGGGTATTTTGATAGCATGTATTATAGTCTATATTTTGGGACTGGTTTAGACGTTTTATCTTCAATAATATGCATGTATGGATGTATATTATGTGATTATATTGTGTTTCGTCTACCTTTACGGGAATCGAGGTCTACACCTAGTTTCGTTGTAATTGTAGGTAAAATGGCACGTTTTGGACTAAAATGGAGCTAAGGAGCTAAGGAGCTAAGGAGTCATTGGAGTTACATTCTGGAGTTTAAGAAAGAACTCAGGAAGCATGGAAATGATTAAGAAGATTGACTTTGGACCAGATTTGAGAGATTTCACATTCAGTTGAGATTCACCTCGTTCAGCTACAATGTCACCTCGACCGAGGTGATCTTGAGGAGCATCCCGACCGAGGCGAATACCCTACCTCCGGCGAGATCCATATTTTTGGCTGAGATCTTTTAATTTTGGAAAGAAAATATCTTATATTTTTGGGCTGGATTTCTGGAAGGAAGATATTATTTTTGGTAGATTTATTTTAGGAGATATAGATATTTTTTATGGGAAATTATCTTTTAAGATATTATTATCTTTCGAAGATAATTCTCCTATATAAAGGGTTGGATTTTTCACAAGTTCAACCATGCTTGGAGCATCTAGCAATTGAGGGATTTTTTTGGAAGTTTTGAAGGAAAGATTGAAGGATTGAAGATCAAGGAAGGAAGGAATCTAGTTTGGAGTTAGCTTTTGAAGGAGTTTGTAAGACTTTCTTAGATTGTCTTTTTGGTTGGTTGTCTTTGTTGATTGGTAATTAAGGAACGCTTGTTGTTTGATATTTGATTGAGTTATTGAGACTTTTTTCTTAGGTTTTCTTATTCAAATATTGATTCCCTATTCATTAAATTGATTATTGTTATCATGATGATTGTTGGCTAAGTTTCTTATGCGATTCTAGGGTGATTGGCTGAAAGTTGTGGGGAAGACGATGATAGAATGATCTTAATCCCAGCAGGACCCTGAAAGCTCGAGTCTTTAACCTTAACCCTAGAACACCTCGCTCAGTCGATGAACATCTCGGCCGGGGTGGGATCTGACTGAACGAGGTGAACATTTCCTTATCAGAAACTGACGCTAAGTGTTCTAGTTTGCCAAATCCTATCCTTATTACTCCTTTCCTAGTTCAATGCAAGCCTAGGATGAGACTTACCCGGTGATTCCTTTGTTTGTTTACCTAAGATCATGAGTGTAGGTAATAAAGGTTTATCCTTTATTGGGGTTTGAGTGTGCCTTCATCCCACCTTTGTGAGTTAGCCTGAGACTTACCCGGTAAAGGTTGATTCTATTCCCTTGGGTGGTGTGTTGGTTTGAGATTATAGTTCCTTTCCTTAGTACCTTGAAACTTACCCTGTAATAGGAGCTTTGGTTTGGGATAGTGAGTAGTGAGACTTACCCAGTGATGTATTCCCACCTTAGAAACACCTTCCCTTTGCAAACCTCAGCTTTGTCCGTGTTATCCTTTGAGATCTTGAGTCGGAACCACAACTAGATGCTTTAATCCCTAGAATCCGCATTTCCCCTTACTTGACTTTATATCATCTTTGATTGGTTTAATTGCTTTTGATTATTTGCAATATTTGACTACCGATTATGTGCTTTGTTTCACCTAAGTCCCTGTGATCGACCCTTGGAATTCTTACTTTTTATTACAATTGACCCGTACACTGCGGGTTTGCATATTTGTTCAAGCGTACTTCTTGGGTTATAAATTTAAAGCTTGCACACACCGTTTGGAGCAAACATGAGGCACCACAGTTTACTACGGGAGCGGACGGGCTATTGAGACGCCAGGGGCGTATTTGTGTACCGTCGGACCCAGAGATGAGAGAGCGGATTTTGCATGAGGCACATTCTACACCTTACTCTGTGCATGCCGGCACGACTAAGATGTACCAGGACCTTAGGAGATCGTATTGGTGGGGCGGGCTTAAACCCGATGTAGCTAGATATGTGGCCCGATGCGCTACCTGTCAGCAGGTCAAGATCGAGCACTAGAGACACGCATGAGAACTTCATCCACTGCCCGTGCCGTAGTGGAAGTGGGAGGATATATCCATGGACTTCGTTACCGGTTTGAGGCTGAGTAGAAGTTTTGACGCGATATGGGTAGTAGTGTATCGGCTGACAAAGACCGCACGTTTCATCCCTATTCGGGAGACGTGGCCGGTGAGTCGCCTAGCCGAGGAGTTTACTCGTCAGATTATGAGGTTACATAGAGTACCGAGGACCATCATCTTGGATAGGGACGGGCGCTTTACCTCGAGGTTCTGGCAACAGGTACACGTCGCCCTAGGTTTGAGTCTTCATTTCACCACCGCGTACCATCCACAGACTGATGGCCAGTCAGAGCGGACTATTCAGACCTTAGAGGACATGTTGCGGGCATGTGTACTAAACTGGGGGCAGGTATGGCCAGACCACCTTCCATTGGTAGTGTTTTCATATAATAATAGCTAACGCGTGTCGATTGGGATGGCACCGTATGAGGCATTGTATGGACGGAGATGCCGCATGATAACACGATTTATGATCTAGATTTAGACACTCATTTAGATAGATTTCCCGCTCATTCATGCATGGTTTAGCATTAGTTTACGGCGTTTGCACTCAAATCACGTATTTTGTCGAGATAGACGTCTACTCGGACTTTTGCTTGCTTTGTAGGTATTTTGGGAGATTTAAGAACCTAATCGATACATCCGAGGATCATTCCTCGAGATGACACACTTCCGGACTCATTGGAATGCAAGCTAAGGGCTAAGGAGGACTCATGGAACCTTACCAACACAAGCCATGCACCAAATCATGACTTAACGAGCCTAGAAGCAACCTCTGGACCAAACCACGGTCTAGACCCTTTCCACGGCCATGGACTTTCCCGTGATTCTTGCCAGGACCACATCGACAGCTGGCCACGATCTCTTCCATTGCTCTTGCATCCTAGTGGGTATTTAAAGGATTTTGCAGGCTGTAATTGGGGATCTTTCTCCTCTCTTTTGACCTACCTTTCTTCCCCAAAACATTTGGCCATTGTTGCCTCTCTCCCAAGCACCCATTAGGGGTGTTCTTGGAGGAGATTAGTATAGATTCTCGTTTTAGAGTGAGATTAGAGTGGATTCGAGTGAAGCTTTCATTGTTGTCAAGTTGGATTTGCTCTTGGAGCCTTGTAAGAATTTGGTAATTTCTATTCTATACTTTTAATGTCTTTTCTTTGGATTGTTCTTCATCATTTGACCATGACTTGCAAGCATGCTTTATTTGTGGAGATTGATCTTGAAATGAATGTTGTTGGCTAGATAGATTGCGATTCTAGAGTAAGGAAAGAAGGGTTATGGCTAGAAGCATGATAGGATGAACCTAGATTTTTACCCTTGGATGACTTGTGTTGTTGAAATCCTAGTGTTTGTTGAGCTTAATTTAGCTTAGGATCACCTAATGCTATCAACCTAAGTGAGGGAAGAGATCTACCCGATGATTTCCGATCTTAGATACCTAAGATGACAAACCCTAGGTAGTGGTGAGCCTCACAAGCCGCCATTGGACTAAGTGTGCTAGGATAGTTGATTAGGACTTCCCTTTCCGAGACTTACCCGGTAAGGATAGGTTAGACCCCTAGGTAACAATCCGGTTTGTGTAGAATTCCTATCCTTAGGTTCTTAGAGACTTACCCGGTGATGAGACCTTAGGAATGGACTAGTGGACCATGAGACCTACCCGGTAATTGATCCCAATCTAGAAACACTAAATCCCGACATATCATAGTTAATTTGAGGAATGAATAGTTAGCTTGAGTCTATGCCATAGCCGGGACTTCCAAACTCTAGAATCCGCTTTGTTATTTCCATTCTCCTATCTTTAGTGTTAGTTTGTGTTTGCGTTGCTTGATTGTGTCCACATATTTGTGATCTTTGTTTGATCACCCAAAACCCTCCAAAAAAATTTGTGTTTTCCATTTTCTTTATTCCTCATCTTATCTTAGTCTAGGTTTACACTATTTTCGATCATTGAATGACTTAGTTTCACCTCAGTCCTTGAGTTCGACCTCGGAATACTTTCCTTTTTACAAAACGTCCCGTACACTGCGGGTGCGCTAGAAGTTAGGATAAATATAACGAGTATAAATTTAAGGCTTATTGCGTGCACACCTTTTAGCGTAACAAGTTTTTGGCGCCGTTGCCGGGGACTAGGTTAAGATTAAGTCATTTGCTTTTGATTGTTTTTAGTGTTTATCTTTCTTGTTACTTTTGATCTTGTGTTGTTTTTGTCTTTGCCTTTTCATGTTTGCCATGGACGGATTATACCTCCAAGACGACCTTGACAACATGGAGTATGAGGAGTGGATGGAAGGCCAAGATCTAGGACCTCTCCATGATGAGTTTGAGTATTGGGAGAAGTTCAATGTCTATCATGAGTTCCATGATCAAACTCACATGATTACATTACCTCATGAGGAACCTCACCATCAACTTCATGAAGATCGATTGGAATCAATGCTAGAGAAAATGTTGAGGAAGATGGATGATCTAGAAAGCAACCTTACTTCCATTTCTAGTTCCCACATGGAGCTTGAAGCGGAAGTATGTCATCAAGAGGAGGTTCACTATGAGGAGATCCAAGAATTGCCCGATTCAACCATAACCAATAGACGCCTTGAGGAAGAGTTGAATGAAGCTCGGGAGCAATTGAGACTAAGGGATTTGGCCCTGAAGGAAGAAAGGAGATTGAATACCGAGAGAGAAGAGCAAATGAGGAGGGAGATTGAGGAGATTAGGAATGCTCTTATGCTAGGAGATCCTACCATTCTTCAAGATTCACCTCCATCTCCTTCACCTTTAGAGGAGTGCAATGAAGTATTCTCATCCCCGGACATCCTTGCCATCAACCCCGGAACCATACATGAAGAGCTCACTTGGAACGGATGCAGCAGAGTGAACCACGGCTGTGGAGGACAAACCACGACCGTGGAAGACTACAGAGGAAATCACGGCCGTGGAGTACAAATCACGACCGTGGACGGCTCTGTAGTGGTCCATCCTAAGCCAATCTCAGCTCCCTCCGACCCTTCCTTGCTTGCCCGGAGTACACACGAAGATTGGAGCCCCTTTCCTAAGGATTCTTCATTATTGAATGATGGAGGCAAGCATGATGGATCCATGATGGTTATGAAGTACTTCAATGAAGGATTCTTCCCAAGAATCGGCATTCCTTGGATCATAGAGGATGAGGATGACAAGCGTTTCACCGGTATGACCGCGGAGTACAAATTGCCTAAGTATGGGGTGACACCTATGGTTGCAACTCTATACTATCGTCAAGGAAGCGGTGATGAAGGAGTCTACTACTCACCGGTGAAAAGAGAACTCAAAGCTTATTTGGGCATCAAGTGGCCCTTGCTTGTCATCATGGATTCCGGGAAAAGATGGTTGCTTGGACTCCTCAAGCAAACCATGGTATTCGAGGTGGATTAACATATCCACGGAGTTTGGTCAAGCTAATGACCTAAAAGAAGCGCTTGGTGGGAGGCAACCCATCGGTACAACTCTTTCCCTTTTCTCTTTTGCCTTTGTTTTTGCTTTTGTGTGTTTTTGTGTTTTGTGTTTGTGGTAGATTTTAGGTAATGAGGAAGCCTTGCAAGGCGAGTTGATGACGATGATTCCGTTTTCAAACATGGGTGGAGCGGACGTGAGGCTTGGACGGCATGAGGTGTCTTGTTAGATGGAAGAGCTCCCATCTCACATATACCTTGGCGCGGGTCTCGACGCCGGAATGATTATGAAGAGCTCTCTACCATGCTTGATCGATCATCCATCACCACCACTCCACACGAGTTCATCCCAAATACCGAAGCAAACCATTTTACATTGTGAGAACCTTCTTTCACTCTCTTTACTTGAATACCACATTGGGGACAATGTGTTTCTAAGTATGGGGTGGGGTTCGCATGACCCTTTGCATGATGAGCATCTAGGATAGTTTAATATTTGCACATGTCTTGCATTGTACATACATATTTCGAAAATTCCAAAAAATCAAAAAATTTAAAAAATTTTGTGCTTTCTAGGATTGGATATGACCCTAATGATGAACCTTGTCTTGTGGATTGGCTATGGATGGCCTTGTGTGTTTAATTGATGATGCATATGTGGACTTGAAATACTTATCTTGAATTCCATGAATGACTTGTGATTATGATGCTTGCCTTGATTTAATTGAGGATTGTAAGTCGAAATTGCATGCTAGTTCTTGCACATCAATTAGGAGTGATTTAGGCAATTCATCTTCCTCTACTTCTCATCTTGATCATGTTGTTTGAGCACCTCAATTGAGATAAATTTGACCCCTTTTGACCCATCCGGGAATAGGAGCATGTTAGTGTGTTGATGTGTGTGAAAAGCAAGTGTGGGGTGAAGTTGTTGATGAAAGGAATGTCATGAATGAAGTGCTGAAATTATTGTGAAAGTGTAAAAAAAATATAGGTTTGGGGACGTTGGTTTAAATGACAAGTAACTCGGTACACTTCACATAATCGGGTGTTGGTGCCTTGCCAAAGTCAAATAAACCAATAGTCCTAACGAGCTTTGGTATGTGTGCCCGGTGTGGATGCACCTCGAAAAATAAGAAAAAGCCCGAGGATGGCTAATCACCAAGGTTTTGGCTTTTGTACACCAATGCCATTGTCTCAAAAATAAGCGAAAGAAAAAGAAAAGAAAGAAAAGAAAATGAAGAAAAATATACACTTGAGGGAAGTTGATAAGAAATGTGAAGTTGTGGTTGTTTAGTTCCTTTCCCGGATTAGCATCACATAGCCTAGAAAATTTCCACCTAATCACAACGTTTCTTGGCCTTCTATTTTACAAGTCCTTTTGACCTACTTGCATGTGTGTAAGACTAAGTGATTTAGATTGGATATACTCATGATCATCTTGACTTCTTCATCTTTACATTTCATTTCATGCTATCAAGTTAAGTGTAATTGTCTTTCCATGCTTTCATTTATTTGATACATAATTGCTTGTCCATTGCCATGAAACATGACTATGAAGGTGATCCAATATTAGAAGCACAACTCCAAAAAGATTTTGCCATTTTTCTGCATACATAAATCATGTCATCTCTTAGTCTATAGTTGGGAATTTGCTCGGGGACGAGCAAACCTTAAGTATGGGGTATTTTGATAACACGATTTATGATCTAGATTTAGACACTCATTTAGATAGATTTCCCGCTCATTCATGCATGGTTTAGCATTAGTTCACGGCGTTTGCACTCAAATCACGTATTTTGTCGAGATAGACGTCTACTCGGACTTTTGCTTGCTTTGTAGGTATTTTGGGAGATTTAAGAACCTAATCGATACATCCGAGGATCATTCCTCGAGATGACACACTTCCGGACTCATTGGAATGCAAGGTAAGGGCTAAGGAGGACTCATGGAACCTTACCAACACAAGCCATGCACCAAATCATGACTTAACGAGCCTAGAAGCAACCTCTGGACCAAACCACGGTCTAGACCCTTTCCACGGCCATGGACTTGCCCGTGATTCTTGCCAGGACCACATCGACAGCTGGCCACGATCTCTTCCATTGCTCTTGCATCCTAGTGGGTATTTAAAGGATTTTGCAGGCTGTAATTGGGGATCTTTCTCCTCTCTTTTGACCTACCTTTCTTCCCCAAAACATTTGGCCATTGTTGTCTCTCTCCCAAGCACCCATTAGGGGTGTTCTTGGAGGAGATTAGTATAGATTCTCGTTTTAGAGTGAGATTAGAGTGGATTCGAGTGAAGCTTTCATTGTTGTCAAGTTGGATTTGCTCTTGGAGCCTTGTAAGAATTTGGTAATTTCTATTCTATACTTTTAATGTCTTTTCTTTGGATTGTTCTTCATCATTTGACCATGACTTGCAAGCATGCTTTATTTGTGGAGATTGATCTTGAAATGAATGTTGTTGGCTAGATAGATTGCGATTCTAGAGTAAGGAAAGAAGGGTTATGGCTAGAAGCATGATAGGATGAACCTAGATTTTTACCCTTGGATGACTTGTGTTGTTGAAATCCTAGTGTTTGTTGAGCTTAATTTAGCTTAGGATCACCTAATGCTATCAACCTAAGTGAGGGAAGAGATCTACCCGATGATTTCCGATCTTAGATACCTAAGATGACAAACCCTAGGTAGTGGTGAGCCTCACAAGCCGCCATTGGACTAAGTGTGCTAGGATAGTTGATTAGGACTTCCCTTTCCGAGACTTACCCGGTAAGGATAGGTTAGACCCCTAGGTAACAATCCGGTTTTTGTAGAATTCCTATCCTTAGGTTCTTAGAGACTTACCCGGTGATGAGACCTTAGGAATGGACTAGTGGACCATGAGACCTACCCGGTAATTGATCCCAATCTAGAAATGCTAAATCCCGACATATCATAGTTAATCCGAGGAATGAATAGTTAGCTTGAGTCTATGCCATAGCCGGGACTTCCAAACTCTAGAATCCGCTTTGTTATTTCCATTCTCCTATCTTTAGTATTAGTTTGTGTTTGCGTTGCTTGATTGTGTCCACATATTTGTGATCTTTGTTTGATCACCCAAAACCCTCCAAAAACATTGTGTTTTCCATTTTCTTTATTCCTCATCTTATCTTAGTCTAGGTTTACACTATTTTCGATCATTGAATGACTTAGTTTCACCTCAGTCCTTGAGTTCGACCTCGGAATACTTTCCTTTCTACAAAACGTCCCGTACACTGCGGGTGCGCTAGAAGTTAGGATAAATATAACGAGTATAAATTTAAGGCTTATTGCGTGCACACCTTTTAGCGTAACACCGCACTCCCTTATGTTGGGACGATCCTGAGAGTTCTAGCATTGTAGCTCTGTATCAGGTACATGATGACATGGCTAGGGTTGCTTTGATACGAGAGAGGATGTTGACCGCACAAAGTCGTCAAGGATTGTATGCGGATAGGAGGCGTAGACCTCTCGAGTTCAGGGGTAGGAGCTCAGGTGTGGCTGAGGGTATCACCGACGTGGGGCGTTAGACGATTCAGCAATAAGGGGAAGTTGAGCCCCCGATATGTCAGTCCATTCGAGATAGTGGAGAGAGTTGGTGAGATGGCATACTAACTAGCATTGCCACCACGGTTGGAGGGTATACATCCGGTATTCCATGTGTCTTAGTTGCGGGAATACATCCATGACCCGAGACACATCATTAGCCACAAGGATCTAGTGGTCGAGCCGGACCATACTTTTTCAAAGCATCCAATAGCGGTTTTGGAGCAAAGTACGAGATGCCTTCGGTTGAAGGAGATACCGATGATGAGGGTGTAGTGGTCGAGGCGAGGAGCCGATGAGGCGACATGGGAGACGGAGGATAGTATCCGCAAGAACTATCCCGAGTTTTATGCGTTTTAGTGACGTCAATAGGGTACTCGGATTAGTCACGAGTTCTTCCTTGGTTACGCTTATGTGATTTGTGATGCGATATGCGTTGAGTGCTATACGTGCGTATGTATGTTTACCTTTCAAGGTGTTGATGTAGTTACGAGGTTGACTTCTGAGTTTGAGGGTTGATGGGCGACGTTACATGTTCCTTACGGTTTCCGAGTCGTATTAGTTATTAGTTTTACGTCTAGCAAGTTTCGGGACGAAACTTGTTTTAAGGGGGATTAGTTGTAACATCCGGGATTTTTATTCCGGATGTCGAGATGTTTTCCGATCTTTCCGCGTCAGCGGCTTAGTTTTCCCGATGCATGTTTGCTGAGTGCCGGGATTTATCCCCTAAATCCCACGCCAACGTTTAGGCTTCCTCTTTTGCTTTCCGGCCTCGGGATATGGAGTGAGGAGATAAGGGGGACACCTGACCCTTGGGTCTCCCCACCCCTTTTGTGCAGCCTTAATTACTCTCCCTCTCACCTCCTTCCCTCTTTTCACTCTTACGCTCATTTCTTCTCTTCACTCTATTCTTTCTTGTTTGCTCTCATCTTCATTCTCCTTGGAAGAGTTGGGTAGGAAGCTACAGCCTTGGAGTTTCGGATCTGTTGTGGTAAGCTATCTCTTTCCCTCTTCCCTTTGCTGTTAGTTCTTCCCTCTTCCTCTTCTCTTTACCTCCATGGCTATGGAGGAAGCTTTGAAGGGAGATATTGTAAACCCCTTTGCATGTCCCTTCTTTTAGCTCGTTTAGGTCGTGGTGAGGAAGCTAAGACTTGTGGTGACAGTTTGGAGGATGCCCAGCCAGAGAAGGAGGCACTTGGAGCAAAGAACTAGTCGAAGAAACGAAGAAGACGAAGCTTTTGTTGTACGACTGCGGGGGCGGATCACCAGAGGCGCAGAGGCGGACCATCAGCCACCGCAGGGGTGGCTCCCAGGCGCAGGGGCGGCTCCAGACACCCGCAGGGGTGGTGACAGCTTCACGCAGGGGGCGCCACCTTGCTTCCGCGGCTGCGTTTTCTTCACCAGTAGGCTTCTTCCTCCCTTCCTCTTCGTTCCTTCCTTAGCCTTATGGATATACCTAGTTAGAAGCATGCTTAGGTTGGACCTAGGACTTATGAGAATGCCATCTAGTGGCTTGAACCTAGGTGCCCTGTGAGTTAGTTGGAATCGTTGGTGATCTTATCTGTGTGAAGACCTTATGGTCTCTCTTCCGTCTTGCATTCTTATTCCAGATTTGAGTAGTGCTTGAACTCATATAGGGTGTGGGATGTTGTTCCCTCCTTCCTCTGTTTATCATGTTCTTGACCTCTTAAAAGTTCAAGAGAGCTTCGTAGCTTCTAGTTGTTCAACTCCATGTTTGGTTGCTAGCTTTGGAGAGTCTTTGAGTGGGGTTTTGAGATTGATGTTGATGTATATATCGTTGTGATCAGGCCTTGTTTATTACCATACGGAAATTTGAGATCCTTTGATTTGATTAGCTTTGAGACGAGGTAAGTCTTCGGACTTACTTAGCCGCTTTTATGCATTATTTGGATACCGTATGGTGGTGTGTGTTCTATCGCTTTTGATCATAAAACCGGATTAGGACTACTTGACTATATATATTATTTGGCCCATTGTTACTATTATTATCGGGTGGTGACATCGCCGCCCAACTCCCGAGGGAAACTGAGAGGTTCTCTCCGACCAGGCCATACATGGTATACGGGCGGGCTTCTTCGCCACTCCACATGATATACGGGTTGAGTTCCGCCACACTCCTGTTGGTTGCACGGGAACAGAGGCGAGAGTTATAAGACGCTCGTGTCACACTTTGAACGAATGGAATTAGAAATGGAATAACCTAAAAAGAGAATAAGAACCGGATGTGTATGTTTATGAGTATATTGTGTGCTATGTGTTTTATGCGTATGTTTGTGCCATATTATCTATATAATGCCTAGAATGTGAGCTAACGTTTTTAAACCGTTTGTGTAGATGCCTTGCAGGTTAGGGATGCCGCCGGGTGAGGTGGAGGAGTGGACAACCGAGGGCTCTCCGTACATTATAGGACGGGGATGTTTTTAGGGTTTTCCTTGTATTTTTGGATTATGTTATGCTGTACGGTTTTGAATCTCTTTATTGTTTTGTGTCGTTTTTTGAGGACTCGGCTAAGTTTCCACCTTGTATCCCTTCTTTTCTTTTCCCACATACATCATAAACTATTTGAGTTGTACGCCTTTATTTGTGCCATGTTGAAAAGGTCCGGTGAGATTGTTGTCAGGCTAAGGGTCGGGACCTACTGTGAGGTCTCGCCCGTAGCATTCTGATATCCCGCGGATTCGGGGTGTTACAAACCTCTTAAAAACAAGCTCCATCTGATTAAACAAAAAGTTGACAATGATGACAATATCATCTTCCGCAAGTCTAGAACTCTCCTTAGATTTCTATTCTAGTCTACATGGTTCCATCGAATTCTAGATGTCTTCATCATCTTCCGCAATGATCCGTCTCCTTCCGGAAGTTTCCTCCACGTTCCGGAATATTCCGCATCATTCCAGAGGTTCTACCATCTTCTAGAATATTCTACATCCTTCAAGAATGTTTCATCACCTTCCGGAATATTCCACCTTCTTCCGGAATGTTCCTCTTTCTTCTAGAGTAACGCATTTTCACAATATTTATATTTGAAAATATGAATTAGCTTAACACGGAAAGAGATCAGGTTCATATCTGGTGGAGGCAAAGATTTTGTCTTAATGTTGGGGCAGAGATGAAGAGGACGAAGGCTCCGGGTCTGGATTAAGGAAGTCTAAAGTGATGGCTTCTTAAACTAGGCTTGTTGGTAGAGGACAGAGGAGGTGGTGGCAAGTTCCGACGATCTGAACTAGGGTTCGAAGGTGTTGTGAAACTGGCTCGGTTTTCGTCTCCGGTGGGACTCTTCAATTACGATCCCGGCGAGCCATGTGAGTGAAAAGAGAGGAAGAGAGGAGAGGGAGGGCTTCATTTAGGGAGACAATAATAATAAACATCGGAATAGTGTCCTATAAAAATAAGATACTCTTAACGAATTTTTCTAATCCCGCAAGTAATGTTAATTAATTTTGTATCATTGTCTCAAAATCTCGTACTAAAACGTCTTTAGTTTATCGAAAAATTTAAGCAACTCGACTTAATTCAAAATTAAATCGACTATTAAAATTTCAAAAAAAAATAAATATTGCATAAATTAATAGGGGAAAAACAGTAAGCTAAATATTTTTTCAAACACAAATAATGTGAATCCTCGAAATATACCAAGATTATTTGTTCTCGTGCGTTGCCACTGGTAGTTTGAGGATATACATCATTATAGTCGAGTAGAACACATTATCCAATTGATAACCCGTAGAGGACTTACTTGAAAGAATTTGGTCAAATAGGCTCTTTTCTATTTTCATTAAGTTTGTGTACCCCATTATTTTTTACCACTTTCATTTAACGGTAGGTAAAACTAATTAACCTCTCTATGTTAATTAAAAAAACATACATTACAATTACAAATCATACGTACAAATTCTTTCTTCTTGACTTTGTTTTTTCATTTTCTTTTCTTTTGTTTTGCCTTCTTTTTTTTAATTTTATTTTCTCGTATGAATTTCATACCAGAATTTCATAATAAAAATTTCATACTAAAATTTTAATACCAGAATATTCATATATTAAAATTCATACCCAAATCATACTAGAATTCATACTAGAGTTCATACTAGAGGAAGAAATATCAAATTCCAAAATCAGTATGCTGAATCATACTAGAATTTTATCACAGATTTTGCACCATACCAGAATTTTAACACAGTTTGCAGTCTTTGTCTCTCTAGTCGTACCAAGACGCAACGGAAACCATCAAAACACTAGAAGTTGTAAGGTGCGAACTTACGGTTATAACTGGATCGATCGGCAACACCGAGTACGAAACAAGATCGATAGAGGACCTGGAACTCGACTCAATGCCAAAACAGCAGTCTTGTAGTCCTTCGTTGCTCGTTGGGGACGTAGTCCATATCTTTGCACCTGCATTTGTGTACGCAACAAAAACCATCAAAACACTAGAAGTTGCAAGGTGCAGAACTTACGGTTATAACTGGATTGATCGGCAATACCGATCACGGAACAAGATCAAGAGAGGAATAGGAGGCTCGACTCAATGTCGGAACAACAGTCATGTAGTCTTTCATTGGTCGTTGGGGACGTAGTTCAGATCTTTGCACCTGCATTTGTTGACGCCGACGACAATGGAGGGAGAGTGGAAGAAGGGCGGTTGAGCAGAATTCCTTGGTAGCCGGTGGCTGCATGGCGAAGACGGAAGGAGACGACTGTGTGGAAAAGGCGGAAGGAGACGTTGTCACCGTCAACTGAGAAAGTGAAGCGGAAGAAGGGTGGTCATCACTGATATTGCCTGTGCGCAAGGGACGATGGGTATTGTCCAGGATTTGCAGGGAGCTGAAGAAGGGCGGTTGAGCAGGATTCCTTAGTGGTCGGCGGCTGCGTGGCGAAGGCGGAAGGAGATGTTGTAGCCGTCAAATGAGAAAGCGAAGTCGGTTGGATATTGGCGGCGATGAAAGGCGGTTGAGAGAAGAGAGTAAAAAATAGAAGAAGGTGTACATTTACTTAGGGCTTGTTTACTAAAGGTTTATAAACCTTTCATTTAGTTTATAAACCCAGGTTGATTTTTTGATAGGTGTTTACTTGTCACTAGGTTTATTTTTGAGCGAGTTTATTCGGGTTTATAAACCTCTAAAAAATAACCTCCTCAAGTAAATGTACATCTTCTTCTATTTTTTCTTCATAAAATAACGTTTACCTAGGTTTATTTTTGGTAGGTGTTTACTTGTCACTAGGTTTATTTTTTCTTTTTACCCGAAAGTGCCCTCGTTCGCATCTTTACAAATTCAACAATAACATTCACAACGTGAAGTTCATTTCCTTCAAAACAACCACATCATTGTCGTCCACAACTATACCTTCAAAATTGGATTCTTCGATTACCCTCCGACTCATATCTAGATTGGATTATTCCTTTAACTTTCTAGGGGTAAAAATTTATTTTGCACTAAAATAAACCCACAAAAAACCTTTAGTAAACATCCTTATCGGAATAATATATATAAACTTAACGGGTTTATAAACTCAAAAATAAACCATAAACCCTTATAAACCCATTTAGTTTATAAACCCATAAAACACAAATCTTTGGTAAACATGCCCTTAATAAAAAATATTAGGGGTCTACTTACTAAATGTAAATCTCAAAATAGCTTAGTTACCAAATTTACCCGAGCTAATTTAGTCTAAAGAGTTCATAGATATCCCATATGTAAACCCGTTTGCGTGCAATTTGAGTGGCCGGATTATCTTTTCTGAAGACCTCTTTGTGTCACTTAAATTCCCTAATAATAGATGCTAAGTTGAATGAACGTTGGTAGACATACTCAAATTTTACAACAAAGTCCGATTTGATATGCAATTATTTTGACTATTCCGAGTGAGAAACCTAGACACGTAATTCACAAAAGAAATTACATATCACAATAATAATTGGGTAAAATGACGAACTAAAATTTTTACCACTATTACTCTATTAAGGGTACCCGTAGCATAAACTCATTTAGTAAATATATCCCTATTTAACACAATTCTTTCATCTATGGAAAAATTATATATGAGGTTAAATTTGAGGGGCCTAGAAGACAAAAACTTATAAAAAAATAGTTTATTTAACTCAATTCTTTCATAATAATTTAGTTACAACAGATTGATGTGTGGTGCAACCAACTGATAACTTAAAACAGCAATTTGATCCCTTTTAAGAAAGTTATGACATCAATATTGAATTTTAGGACTTCTTGGAACCACAAATGGTATACACATTAACCTGAAATTCAACTTGTTCCACACCACAATAAGAAACCATTGGTTCAAACATAAAATATTGTATAATTTGATTATTGGATTTGATATTCGCAGTTACTGTGATAAATATTTGTATTAACTTATTGTAAAAATTGGCTATATGTATCAAATACGTAGTATATTATTTAATCGTATCATGTATACATTATATAAATACAAGGTATACTTGGAAACATAGAACTTATTCCACTCTCTATCGATTAATTGACTAATTATAAATATTACATACCTTAAATATTCATATTCGATACATGATATCCAAAATTTCATCTTGGATATACATAATTAACACCAATATATATAGATGACATTTTATTCATACATTCATATATACATGTTAGATATACCTCATAGACATCAACGTTGGCAAATTCGATATGCTTTTCTCATGAAGAAGTTCTAGTCAACTAAGAGATCCATAGAAGCTTGAGAACATTTGAAAGCTTACCACCACCCCAAAACAACTGAAATACATCCCAAAATAATTAATGTTCACATGTGAACCATAACTCTAAATTATCTACAAGTAACAGTATTTCACAAGAGAAAGAGCAAATCATTGCAAATAGCTTTAACCTTCCTAGTTTTGTTCATTGTCATCTTCCTATTTCTAGCACTTTAGATAGGTTGATATAAGTTAATAGAGGAAAACAGTAAGGGGTCGTTTGGTATGTGAAAAAAAGGCATGGGAATGGTTTTATACTAATCCAGCCAAATAATATCTATTTGGTTTGATAGAGAAAAAGAATGAATCCATTCCTGACCCGAAACTATTACCCTCTCCTATTTCCAGAGTAAATCCTACTGGTTTCCTTCATAAAATAACGTTTACCTAGTTTTCTCTCTCCCCGACCAATCGCCTGAAAAACCCAAACATTTCAAATTCTTCCCCGTTCTGTATGCTCCAATTCTTCTCCACTCTCATCTTTTGATAGTTGCGGATAAAGGTTATGAAGATACCCTCTTGTTGTTATTTCAGAAGGATGCGCCATGAAGGGCATCCTCTCCTGGTGCTAAACTTATCTCCACTCCACTATTCCCCTCTTTTTAAATCACCTCAAACTCCTTACTCTGATTACGCCCTACATGTTATGTAGGTGCACTCCTTACTCCTGATTGCATTGTGTTTGGTCTCGCCTCTCCAATCAAATTACTTGAACTCAAGGCACCCTAAACCTTCCCTCTTTTTCAATCCTCTAAAATTTTTATCATGGGTGATTTCTTTGGATTTGGATTTTTGGCCATCCTTATGCTTGAAGCTTCCCATATCTTCCAAATAAAGTGATTAACATATTTTCTATCTTGATTAGTGTTGGTTAAGTCAAATGGTCAATAGGAGGAGATGCTCATTTTACTTTGAGATGATAAGGGATGACTTAAATCATTTGCAAGCAATATTGAACACCAGAAACATGAAGACCCAATTCTTTCAACCATGAATCCATGATTGCTTTCTATTAGCCTTTTACGCAAATGAAAGAGCATTTGGTGGTTTGGGATCAAAGAAACTTAATTGTGATTGTGATCATGTACCCTTGATGGTTGGTGCCTCTGAAATCAACTTTACCTATTGTAAGTCCTGTTGAGATTTTGCTTCTGGTAATACTTATTGGAAAGAAAGTTTAGTTTTTATATAATGAGTAGGCATTTTTGTATTTAATGCGTAGACATTGTCTTATGCTTTAGGAGATTGGATATGATTTGTTATGTGCAACGTGAATTTAAGAGTCAATGAACTTAGACTAACATTTAGTTGTACACAACGGTTAAAATGTTGTGATATAGTGCAACTGTGGAAGTTCTAATTTGGTAGATGTTTTATCTATAATTTTCAATGAATTCCTCATGGCATGTTTCCTGTAGGTATAGCCTATTGAATTTGAATTCAAACTTTTGAGTAGAGTTGGACGGGACTGAAAATGGTTGGAAGGGTAAGACTTCTGTTTTTCTCTTTTGATGTCGGCTTGTGTGTTTGTGTTGGTTGTACAGGCCTATGAGTTTCCACTTATGCGTGCATACATGTAATGGATTCAACTGTGAGCACAATGGTAACAAGACCTTCAAAGATGACTGAATTGGAACCTCCTTATGCTTCATTTGTGGCTTGGGATCCAAGGTCAGATAAATTTTCAATAAAAGACTTGTTTAGTAATGTCATAGATTTTGGCTTAGTTATGTGACAAAAAGTGCTTGATTATGATTTGTGTGAGTTGTTGAATGCTATTATATGTTACTGACCAAATAAAGGCTACTTTGTGGCTTCTGTATAATCCATACAAGATTTATTTCCATCTCTTATGGCTATCAATAAACGTTAACCAATGTTAATATCCGTGAACTAATATTCTAGAGGACACATGATAAAAGATTGCCCAAATAAGAAGACCTTGTTGATTAATCACTTAGGGCAATACGAATCTGAGTTTGATAATGAACATGATAATTTGTTTAATACTGGACAATAATGAAATTGGACGCGATAACTATAGGGCATTTTGATGATCAAACGATGCTAGGTTATAGGGGTTATTCAAGCGGTATGATTCGATTTTTGATGCGTTTAATTTCAACTTGTTTATTATTAAATCGAGCCTAAAAACATATAATAATAATAATAATAATAATAATAATAATAATAATAATAATAATAATAATAATAATAATAATAATAATGTCTTTGATAACTCGCTGCGGTACGCGGTTAAGAGCATTGTTACCGCTGGAGGGGCTGGGTTTGGCCCTCTTCAGTGGCGTCTTTCCACTATGTCGATTAGTGATGGAGGGCTCGGTATCCTCACTTGTGCTGATACGTTGCATTTTGCCTTCCTGGCGTCGAGGACTCAATCCCGTGGTTTGTAGGATCAAATTTTGAGGCTTTCTGGTGTGTTTGGAGATGGTGTTTCTTTTAGTTTTGTTGTCGCTTGTTGGAGCAACTTCTGTAAAGATTACGGCTTGGACATGAGTGTGATACACCTAGCCCCTCAGTCAATATGAAGAAAATGGTTGGATGTTATTACAATATTATGGATAAGTGTCTTCGGAGGGAGTTCGATCTTTCGGTTAGGCAGAAGGCCTTAATTGATAACCTACGATATTCTTGGCTCAGCAATGCCTTAAGGCCGTCCTGGTTTTTGGTCTTGGTCGGGTTATGAACCCTTCTACCTTTCGGACAGTCGTTAAATATCGCCTTGGTATTGAGATGTTTAGAGATGGTTCCAAATGCCTTGCATGTGAGAAAGGCATTGTAGACGTTTGGGATGACCATGCTCTTGCTTGTGCGGCACAGGTTGGCATTAAGCACCGTCATAACATGGTTCGCGGTGCCATTTTTTATGAGTGCCGTAAGATTGGGGTTTCTGTTCGGAAGGAGGTTCCTACTAGGAGAGTTGATAGTGATGGTGGGGAGCTCCGTCCAAAAAAATGGTGAATATCGTGATCGGTTATCTATAAAAGATGGTGGATATCGCACAAAAGCAACGATTGCATATACAGATCCAGAAATCGAATGATGATTATCGCACAGCAGCAACGATTGCACATATAGCTCCTCAAATCGAATGTTATGTATGTCGCTTCGGATCCTCAACGATGTCTGTCAATTCATATACTGAATTCACTAACAATCGCACAAAAAAATATGGATTTTTGGATGACGATTTTCGATTCTCTGTGGAAAAATGGTGGTTGTCGCCCTAAACAATGGTGGATATCGTGAATTTGGAATGACGTTGAAATGGATTGTGTTGGTTGTAATTGATTCCTTAATTGTAGGGGATCACTTTCATTTTCCTTATTTAATTAAAAACCGTCATATTAATTAAGGGAGAGAATATTTTTTTAATTTTGAAAGTATATTCAATTATTATAGAATTTATTTTTTTTGTAAATTTATAAGGGGCCTAGTTAATTCTCATTGATACATAATTGTCTACTCAATCTACATTTATACAATAAAAGCCTACTTACCTCTTTTACTCTTCTATAATTGAATTCAAGGCAAAGACACATGTGTCGACATCACTGGTACATCTCATTTCTCTTCACCTGGCCTTTCTAGCTTCATCCCAGGTAAAGTTGTGAGGGTTGTTGTTGAAAACAAAAGAAAGAAGTATGCGGACGTTTGTAGCTCCAAGGGATATCATTTTCTTCCCTTTTCCTTTTTCACATTTGGCGATTTGGGTGATGATGTGGTGGAGCTACTTAAGAGATTGGGCTCGGTTGCTAAACAACTACCCGGATATAGTAGGAGTACTTGCTTTATTTTGACTAGGATTGCATTTACCAGGTTAATGTTCAGGTAAGGCTCTTTTATTGCGGTACGGCCGTACGGCCGTACCGCAGGGCGACACGTGTCCCGAAAAAAAAAAAAAAAAAAAAAAAAATTTTTTTTTTTTTTTTTTTTTCTGAAACGATTTTTTTTTTTTTTTTTTTACGGAAACTAATGAAAATTTATTTGAACTACCATGTTATAAATTATGCACTATTATCCTATAAACTTTGAACTATTCCTATATAATCCATGAACTATTACTTTTTAATATAATCCATGAACTATTCTATTATAATTCATGAACTATCCCATAATAAGTTTTGAACTATTACTTTCACTCCTTTATAAATTTTTGCACTTTAAACTATTCTATTATAATTCATGAACTATTCTATTATAATTCATGAACTATCCCATAATAAGTTTTGAACTATTACTTTCACTCCTTTATAAATTTTGCACTATGAACTATTCTATTATAATTCATGAACTATGCTTTTAGAAGTTATGAACTATTACTTAATAAGTTTTGAACTATTACTTTCAATCCTTTATAAATTTTACACTATGAACTATTCTATTATAATTCATGAACTATCCTTTTATAAGTTATGAAATATTCCATAATAAGTTTTGAACTATTACTTTTACTCGTTTTAAAAAAAAAAAAAAAAAAAAAAAAAAAATTTTTTTTTTTTTTTTTTCCGGGACACGTGTCGCCCTGCGGTACGGCCGCACGGCAATACCGCAATAATGGGCCTTACTTGAATAATACCCGCATTTACCATTCATAAAGGGTATGCGGACGTTTGTAGCTTCAACGTCGTGTAATGTGTTTTCCCTTCGATATGATATATCCTCTCATACAAAAATAATAATATATTTCATTTTTATTTCAATGAGATTAATGATTCATTCAGTGATTTCATTCCAACCAAACAAGAAAAAATATCATTGAGGTCAATGAACTCATTCTTAAATATAACCAAACATACAATAAAAATAACCCTTTCTGTTTCTTTCCTTCACTTCTTCATTCCGTTTCCGGTTCCGTTTCTCATTTCGTAACCAAACGGGTCCTAAGTCTAGTTACATTACAAATACCCATGCTCTATTCATGTCTAGTAAGCTACATTATGGACTAAGATGAAAGTTATTAAGTTGTCATGACTTACTTGAAAAGTAGTTGTACAAATGTTTGGCTAGCTTCATGTGATGTAATTAATTATTGCACAGTAAAGAGTTAAAATTTGATGCCCGGAACAAGTCTTCAAATTGTGCATACATTAACTAACTCGACATCTAAGAAATGTCAGCCATTTAAAAACGTAGTTAAATGAATTCTAGTTTATTTGTTGTCTCTCTTTTTTCACTTAGGCATTTTCTCAAACACTTGTAGTGCATTTTAAGTAAGTTATACATTATTTTGCTTTAAAAGGATTGAGTAAAACTAATAAGGTATAAATTTAACAATTTTGGTTCTCTATTATAACATGTTTAAAAACTAATTCAACAATTTCGATTCTCTATTCTAACACGTCCAAAACTAATCCGACAATTTCGCTTCTATTTTATAACATGTCTAAAACTAATTTCACAATATCGGTCCTCTATTCTAACATGTCTAAAACTAATTCAACAATTTATGTTCTCTATTATAAACATGTCTAAAAGTAATTAAATAAAGTATTAATTGTACATTACTTTAATATGTGTGAAAAGTTCTCACGGATCACTATATTTGTTTACATCGAACGACATATTTGAGTTTTCACCTCGGATTCTACATCGACTTCTTTATAAAATGTCGACTTTTGTTCGAGTTTTACGGATTTGTTAAATGACTAGATTTCGGGTGTGAATAGTGATATGATTTGTCATATGTATATATAAACTGGTATATGAAATAATGGCTGATTTTCAACGAATATATTCTAACAACTACATTTCAACAACGGGTATATAACGATTATTTTTTCAAAATACTATGTTGCTACCATGGGGCACATGCGGGGAGTCCGCATTTGTGGCCGCTTTGTTTGCGCAAATAGTAAGTCGGTTCTTTTAATATATTGCTTTCAGGACCCGTTTCACAACAGAATCCGGTTCAAATATTAGCTTCACCAACATAGAGATGTTGAAGGTTTTAAGATCCTGGAATCCAACCCCTCCCAACGTATACAAAGTTTGTTCATGTTATATCCAATTTGATTCCCAAAGTGAAAATATTTTCACAAACTTAATTTTATCAAATCAAAAAAAAAAAACACAAAATTTTACTTTACATGCGCATCGTTAACTAGGATGACAATGAAAAATGATAACACAAACTTATTTTTAACAAATCAAAATCAGAGAGTAAATGTTCTTATTGTTACATATGTTAACGTCTGTCCGAAAGAAATATCAAATATATACAAAGAAGCCCGCATTCAAATTTCGAATATACTCCCTTATTTTAATTAATTGATTTTTGAGCTGTAAGGGCCCGTTTGGTTTTAACTCCGGTATCGGAAACGGAATAGAAACGAATCCAGTCCATATGTATATCATTGTTCATGAAACTTTGTGGAATCATTCCTTGTGATTTGAAGGAATTGGAGTAGAGTTTGATTACTTAAGACAAAATTTCATGAATAAGGATATACATAGGACTAAATTCGTATCTATTCCGTTTCCGTTTCCGGAGTTGGAACCAAACGGGCCCTAAATGTCCACGTTGGATTCATTTCTTATGGACAACAAGAAGATACATTATTCATTATTTTGTAGATAATGAATATAATAAAAAAAAAATTCCTAAATATGCGTAAAGCTCTAAAAAGACAATTACAGTATCTATTAACGGAATGAGTATAATACTAAATGGCTAAATTAAGGAGCAAATTCTATATCTCTGTTCCAGCTTTAAACCTTTACACAAGAGTGCCAACACAAATACACAATCCAATAATATTCATCACATAAATAATAAATGCTACAAGCACTGTCATCCCAAAAGCAAACTACATTATCAAAAATACACAGAATCGTGTATGATAAAAAAAAATCATCCTAAATAAACCTTCAAACTCCTGCCAAATGCAACTTACAGTTTATTTGGGTAGTGAAAATGAGGGAAAATTTAGAGGGGGTCAATCAAAAAAACAAAACTTGTAAAACTATGTATTCTCACAAGTTGGATCAAAATGCAGATTTTTAGGAGTCGTCTGATCTTGGAGGAGACCCAGCAAGCCAGCCCCACATACCACCAGAGCCCTGCCTCTGCTTTGCGTTTAGTGCCGCTTCTTCGGATGCGGCCTTTTGTCTCTGTAAAAGCTCCAGTTCTTTCTGCAAACTCTCCATTGATTGTAGCTTTTGTCGTAGCTCAGCGACACTCACCTGCCCATTCACAGATGAACATTCTCATCACCCACAAATGATTCCCAAAATGGAATGAACCTTACACAGCTGCTACTTTAAAATAGTTACATATCTGTGCTACTAAACGATCCCAAAAATAGATCAAGGAACCAGGTTTCGAGTTTGGTAATCCACAAACATCAGGATTCAGAAATTCACTGCCTTTTTAGGATAATGCCGGATAAGCACTAGATATTTTTTTACCTATAAAGTGATCCCTTCTTTGAAACTGAATATATTTGATTTTATCTAAGTGTAGGTTTGGATACCTCGAGCTTAAAGCATCTAGATTGTTCAGCAGCAAGTTGGCTTCGTACAGATTGTAGCTCCTGCAATACAAAATTTTCACCAATCAAAACACAATTACATAGTAAATATCCCAACTCTTGTGGCAAGTTTTTAATTTTCGGTCAAATGGTCAATCCAACATCATATACCATTTTACCTTGTGTGAAATTTAAACTCCTGTACTCTGCTGTAAATTTTCTAATTTTTCTTAAACCAAAATTTAGGGAATAATGATAAAGTCATCACGCAGAACCATCTGAATAAGGACCCAGAAACTTGCATAGACAAGTTTAATCTTCATGGGGGCCTCACCAGAAAGAAATAATATTGGGACCACATACCTTGTACATGTCGGTGTTTCGTGTTTCAGCCTCTGCCAGCTCTTGCTTCAACTGTTGAGATTGCAACTTCTCCTGATTCAGAGCAGACTCTAGTTCTTCTTTTGCTGTTCTGAGAGTTGATATACTCTCTTCACCTTTTGTTTTCTGCAAAATTAAGTAATAGGATATAAGATACTTTTATGACACATGGAGGTGAAGAAGACTGGAATCTTGAATAGTGGTACATCCAATAAAGCTTCTAACAGCAACATGTGTTTGGTGAAGTGTTAAAAACATTTGCATGCAATATATTGAACTCACAAATGGTATACAGCACCCAACAGAATGTCAGTTGCTTTGTTCAAATTGTTTAGCAACCTTCTTACAAAAATTGCATAAAGTGTCAAGTGACTCAAGCTAATTGACTCAATCGTGAAAATGGAAGTAAAACAAAATAGTCGGTCTTTCCTTTATATTTCCCAACCAATTGCCTACCAAAACAATATGCATCCACCACTTCAATACTTCGACTAGGACATTCAATTGTAACACCTTAAATTAAACAAAGGATGCAAAGCAGAAGTCCTAGAGCTGCTGCAAAAGAGCTACCAGTGTAAGGTGGTATTCAACTTTTACTTTTTAATCAGTCAAATAAGCCAATTAAGGACAGTTTTTGCTACGCAAGTTCAAATCACAAAATATCCAAATTAGAGATTAAATGTTTTAAACAAGACAAATACAGCTTGCATAAGCTTCGGTTACCTCCGTATCAACATTGTCGACAACGATTTCCCTGATTTTTCCATCTTGACCTCCGTCAAGCTCAGACTCGTCCCTAGTAGGGTTTGTATTATGTATAGCAGAGACACTGTCCGGTACAGGTGTCTCCGTTATCTTTGATTGGAGGGTTGACTTGTGGCTTGGTTTAAGAACATGAACCTGCCAGAAAACAAAGATTATAAGAAAAGTAGGGTCAGAAAAAAAAATGGAACTCTTTACATAATAAAAGAGAACTCGCACCTCATTATTGTAGCGCCCATTATAACCTCCAAAAGATACAAGAACGTCTTCTCCGTTATAAGAGCTCACAACCAAGCTCAAGCCCTGTTATAGGAAATGAATAATAAGATTATGTATTGTTTATGTATTCTACAGGCAGGCATTTAATTACTTGAATGGGCACCGGAGCAACTGCATGATTGTGTACCCTAGTCCTAGAATTCCTTGTGAAGCTACTCCTTATATTTACAAAACTGAACTCCCTGGAATGTTAAGTAGCAATCTTGTTGAACGGTTAAGTCAATTATTTAGCATCCCTTCATATCACTGACCAATACCAACTAAGATCGTTTCTATGATACATTTGGCAAACACTGTATCAGAAGCTCAACTAAAGGCTGTCAGCAACTCAGTATTAGTGTTTCTTCAAATGGCATAATGCCAAAAGATCATTGAGGCTCAAGAGAAAACCAGAGGACGGTTCTCTTTGTAGAGGAGTGTGATCGCCAGAACTGAGAAGCGGCAACAGCAAAACTAGGGAAGAACTAGTGCGTTAAAAGAGGAGTCAAATGGATTATACACTGCTACTATGCACTTACCTCACTAGCAACCGGTACACGTCCTTGAACAGAAGTGACAACTGACCAAGTAAGAGTAGACATATTTAAAACAATAGTGTCTGATGCCCCTGCAAATCCAAATTACACGACCTTACTAATGGTGAACATGATAAATATGAAGAATTAATGGAACTGGAACAGCAAAGTATCCAACAAAGATTAATAATCCTCACAGAAATGAAACTAACAGGCCATCAGAACTTACATTTTTGTGCTTGATTAGACTTAAACTTCTTACTATCAAGTTTTAATCTTTACTCGAATATACATCCCGAAAGAGAAAAAAAAGATGCATTCCTAAGAAAACAGGACTAGACTAATTCAGTTTATAAGTAGATTACCACTCTTATTGTCACCGCCGCCAACAATGAACCAGTTCTCTCCAATTGTGACTCCTGCATGCCCAGCACGTGAGCTTGGTATGTCACCCTGCTGCGTGGGTTTTGACCACTCCATCTACGACACCAACGTCAAATTTACAGAAATCCAACTATGCAGCAAGGTGCAAAACAAACCTTTGAAAAGAACTTACAGCTTGCAAATCTAGGACATGCAAATCATTGAAGCAAGTAGCATGAGAACCCCCACCAAAGATAAGAAGGTAACGCTCTGCATGAACTGCTGCAGCATGATCAGACCTCGGAGCAGGAGGCACCCCCCTGAGAATATCAAGAAAACATTAGCTTCTAAAACATTCTCAGTGGTCAAATGCTGGGAGAAAATTGTTTCCAGGAACATTGGGAAAAACATTGGCCTATAAATACAAACCCAAAACTAGGAAATAATCCAGCATTCAAAAACGACATTAAAGATTAGCAACTGGTTCCAATTAAACAGAGCATCTTACAATGTGTCAACTTCATCCCAGGTCATGGTTTCCAAGTCAAGAATATGCAGATCATTTAATAGATTCCTCTTTGCATCTTGACCCCCAAAGATGACTAAAGTAGTGCCAACAAGGGAGACAGACTGGCCACCACGTGAGACCTACAAAAAAAAAAAAAAGAAAAGATTAGAGGTGTCAAGATCAGTCAGCAATAAAGAACCAATACACCATAGCTGCCAATTTGACTTCACTCTATTAAGGTAGCAAATATGCATCTTTCTGATAGAAGATAAAATTTTATCAATGAATCAAAGAAAGTAACAATAAAAACCGCTAATTTGCTATCGACAAATCAAATAAAGATGCTGTGAAGAAGGACTAGACATTGACTTAGAAACCAATGGAGACAAATGGTACAAGAGGAATAAAATAACCAAAATCATGCCAATCACACTGAAGTTGCAGGAAAACAAGCTTACAGCGTGAAGAAAAGTGAGAATATATACCGGTGGTTTCCCATATGTCTTCAAGATTGACCACGTGCTAGTTTGAAGATCAAAAGCCTTCACTGTTAAAAAATGAAGGATACAAAAGCAGATAAGTCTAAAATATATACAAACTATCAGCATTATAGATGGGTCTTACCATTTTCAGCAGCACGTAACAGTAATGGAAAAGAAATTTACAACAAAATGAAACCAATCCAAATCCAGTTTACACATTGCTAATATTGCCCCAATGTTCATGCATGCATCTTGTCTATGTTTCACGGATAGCATTACCTTGGATAGTTTCAGAGGGATTTTTTGTATGACCAGCTACTGACAGAAGTTTGTTTCCCCAGGGTATCTACAAAAGCCAACCAAGAAATTATTGGACTTCAACTTGAAGCATTTTCAAGCATGAAACTGTTTAACACGCATAACTAAGAAAGATCATAGAGATTATCCCGACTAACCAGTGAATGACCAGCACAGGGGACAACTGGAATGGGTGAAGGTGATTCTTCTTGCCCCTCAACTCCAGCCTTGAATTCAATCTTGGACCATGTCCATCTTCTCAAATCCAAAACCTTCGATAGTTTATCCACAAATCAAGAAAATAAATTCTGTTAAACACTAATTCCTCTTCATCAATACGACCACACAAGTTGTTTCCCTTCGAGGAACATATCATTATCACAAAATTGCTACACACCTGAAGATCGTTAAGATAGCGCCCATTGTGATTCCCACCGTATGCATACATTTTATCTTGAACAATTGCCGCTCCATGCTGCAAATTTATTTTTACCCCTTTCAGAACTACAATAAAGACATGGAAGATGCCGAAAATACAGAAGCTCACACCTCACTTCAGAAAAGAAGAAGAGAGTAATAAAACCTTCTACACACATAAGAATAAAAATGCTAGCAAGTGCATACCTCATATCGAGGCTTGGGCCGTTGACCAGATACTGGAGGTGCCACCCATTGGTCATATACTTCAACTGAACCTAAGCCTTCTGAGATAACATCCTTATCCTGGGTTTCCATTATGCTTTCAGTTGTTACTGTCTTTGTCTCAGGAGAGGCATTCCCATTTTGTGCTACTGCTGAAACTTTAGGGTTATGCTAAGACACGGAAAATTAAGTTTTAGTCTACCTCGACAAATTCTATATTCATGACATAAATACAGGCATGGAAGAATGCAGCTGGAGAATAAAGCTCGTGATTGAAATAATACTAAAGAGCAAAGTAAATGAAGCTCGTATTAAAGAACTCACACTCATCTCTATGTCAAGAACAGGCTCAGAGACAGAGTCAGATACCCTGGAATACCATCCTGGCTCCTCTTCCTATCGGAAACAGACACTTCATTATGGTTTTAATTTTATATTAATATAAAATTCCAGCAAAAGGTGCAAAAGAAAGAAACCTCTAGAATTTTCACAAAAAGGCGCATTGCCTCTGTAGAAGCCATGCTTCCAAGACCATTCCAGCTGCAGAATTAACAAAGAATAAATTTTAAGAAAGTTGGCATAATTGAATCAAACTATACGATACTTTCAGTCATCACTGACATCGAGGCAGTATCAGCCTGGAGCACAGTAATGTTCCAGGGATACCAGATTTGTGTCACTCAGGACAAATTCTATTGAGATGCAACTTCCATGGAATCAAAAAAAGTGGACACGTTCACACATTGCAATATGTATTTGATAAGATGTTCTAGCAATTTCACAAAATAGAATCCATAAAAGAGAGTGGTCAAAATTACACCACTAAAAAATTTCTTACGTTTGACATCTTATCAACTTCAGTTAAACTCCACAGGATCAAAACCCTTCAGCGGGAAACAGGGAAAGTATAAGCCCCTCCCAACATTCATATAAATTTGGGGAAGCGGCAACGTTCGCACATTGCAATACAGGTGAAAAAATGGGCCTTAAGGGCATGTGCAACAGCTTCTCCAAAAATACTTCAAAATGGAGAAAGAACTTCCGTTTTCTCTAAATTATTTTTGTCTTGAACCCAGTAGCTTCTCCACAATAGGGAGTCATGTATATATACTATTAAATTTTGTAGGTGAGAGGTATTTGGAGAAGCTTCTCCTTGCTGCAAATATAGGGAAACAAATGCATATTTTTCCCAAGTTCCCTATTTTAGGGATTGTGATAGGGAATTTGTTAACCCCTTAAAATTCCCCAAAAGTCTAACTTTCTCTAAAATAGAGTCGCTGTTGTACATGCTCTAAGTAACCAAGAGTTGGATTTTTTAAGGTCAATGTCCTTCTATTTATCTCAGTGGCCCCCTAAATCAATACACTTGCCAGCAACTAATGTCTAAAAGAATACAATATTGAAAATACAAACCTTTGCCACTTGCTCTGCTCAACAGGACTCCAAGCCCTAGGTTTTGGAACGTTACAGGATCCCACAGTTGCCTGCACGCGAAGTCCAAACCCAATTAACTCATGACTTCATCAGTCACCTTCGCCTCATCAAAATTAGATCCACAAGCTATCAACATCGTTGATTTTAAGTCCCAAAGATATCAAATTTAATAATTTACTCCATCGCCATTAACGTAATTGCATAATTGTGATCTATGCGGAATCAGAAGTATCCTATACTTCAACCTCCACTCCAAAATTTAACAGAATTACGAAAATCAAACGCATTAGCGGAGGAAAAACAAAAGGATCAGCATTCTCCCACTACTAAATCAATCAGATCCATCGAAATTAAATCGTTATTTTCTTGCGAACTACTAGTTTCTAACACTAGAAATGAAAACGAATTGCACCGGATCTCATAAATGGCATGAAAGGGTTGCGAGATTAAGGTAGTTCATGGGAAACCTGTTGGTAGAGAGCGTAGAGGAGCAAAGCAACGTCGCTCTTGAACTTAGAGCTGACATCGGTGGCGGATCCGTCGAAGCCGGCGTAGGAAGCAGCAGCGTAGAAGCGCTCGGGGTAAGCGAGGCCACTGCTAGCCCTCGCCATTGCCATGTCTCACCGAGATCGAAGCGATCGAGCAAGCAAAGATACAGCAATTTTGAGAGAGGGGGAGAGTTGAATTCGGGATTTCGGGTGGGTTTTGGAAACCTTGCAAGAAAAGAACAATGATGGAAAGAGGGAGATCTGATCTTCGATTTGTTGGTCCAACCAAGCTTATTACATTTACCTCATTTTAAATTGCATTGATTATACATTCAAACATTTATTTGTTGTAAAAATGTTGACGATCACACATATCTATTACAAAAAAAAGTTGTATTGCTCTGGCCTACTAAGTTCCTATGTCGACTATAGTTTGTTTTGTGGTGCTCCGAGTATTTGTTCCCTCTTTGATGGAGGGTTCGGAGGATATGTGTCGTAATCTACAAATAACAGATCATGAAGGGACGACTTTCAACCGTCTTGGAAATAGTTAGTTCACCACTTTCAACTACTTTTCGGTTGTGTCTGACGGGTAAGTTGATTACATCGGGTCGGATAAATGTTAACATCCTAAAAAATACTTTCATGCAAGTCTGAAGTCCTAAGCATGGAATGGTCGTATAGGATGTGATCAATGTATCCTCATCTTTCGATTTTTTGATGAAGCATATATTTTATATTGCATTAAAAGTCGGGTCATGGTGTTTCAACAATAACTTACTAGTTTCGCGTTAAATTGAAGGAAATTACAACTTGTGGAGTTAACATTTCACTACGCGATTTTGGGGTGATAGTGAAGGATGTTCCTCTCTATTATAGGATTGAAACAATGGAACAAATTATAGGTAATCACTCCGATTGTAGGTAGACATCGGCATCTCAAAACCATTGATTCGTTGTAACACTAACTTAAAGACAAGTCCGATTATTGTACCAACTCAATATGAGTGTCTCCTGAGTGGCTCCTTAGGGAATTTTGCAAAATATTGTCTATTGCACCTTCATCATCGATCAATACGGGTTTTCGACCATGGCTTAGAGCTTTCCATCACCATGGTCGCTTTCATCCATCATGCGGCCAATTGGAGAAAATAAAGACAGTGGTATACCTGTTTCATGCGACGTGTGGCGTCTCTTGGCAAATCACCTCTTCTTTCATCTAGGATCATTAACATTTCACCATTTATTATTAAGGGTAGTTTTTGTGGCAAACGTATTTTGACCACCTTACGAGTATTTTACACAAGGAGGTACTTCACTCAATAAAAAATGAATTTGATGTTGTATTTGTCCTACTCTAGTGTTATCCAAGTAAGACTATGGGAGATGCTCGTACTCTTAAAGAACAATGAAAACATACGGTTTAAAATTGAAATTGTTACGGGGTGGACAACTACAACACAATCACCACTCTCCGATAATTGATAGAGAGAGACAACTCCTTCATCATATTCTTGATGGAGACCAAGATCTCACAGAGAGGTCATGAGGATATAATGCACATATGTGGGTTACTGCATGGACTTTGTTTGGATACTATTGGTAGAATTGGTGGCTTAGGCATATGGTGAAAGGACGTGTCGGTCACCATTGTATCCTATTCTATCCACCATATAGAAGTGAAGATTCAAGATGCTGACCTACGTTGTGAATGGACTTTTAATGGCATATATGGTCATCAAAAATGTCACAACAAGTGAAAACGTGGGATTTACTACGGGTGTTACATAATGATCGTGTTTTACTTAATGTTTTCCTCGGGGATTATAATAAAATTCTAACATGGGAGGAAAAATTAGGAGGTGTCATCCCTCGTGAGGCGTATATTGAACTTTTTCGTAATGTTATCATTGACCTTTCCCTTTGTGATATGGGTTGTACTAAAGGTTTATATACCTCGCAACGGGACGCGACTCGGACACTATTTTGCGGGAGTGCCTCGATAAGGGTATTTACTCGATTGATGGGTATCATCTATATCATGTGGCAAGTAATAAGTCCTTCCCTCGATGAAATTCTAATCATGCCCCTATTATGCCTCAATGCGGCTGGTGATATGATGAGGGATGAAACGTGAGCCTCAAATCTCGCAAATAAATATAAGAATTGATTGTGACAAAGGGGTCAAATCGAACATAGAGAAGGCAATGTATTAATTTGGCAAATTAATAATGATACAACAAAAAACTAAATTATTCAAGGAAACTAAAATAGAAATATAGAAAGACGAAAATGAATGTTAGTCGATAGATCAATGTCATTGTCGACCGGTCTCAAACACATGACTCAACAAATACAAAACAAAAACAAAAGAAAGGGTAAAACAAGGAGTTGTCGATCGGCCTCTTGGGTGTTGGTCGGTTAGCATTTACGGTAAATTTTTGTAAAAACAATAGAAATGAGGGAAAGAGAAATATTGTGTATTTTTGGGATTCAAAATCAAAGAATTCGATAACAAATAGACAATACACAAGTATCAACATGTAATTAAACAATTTCAAATCAAGATCACCACAACATGCACATAGAATATATAAATCTCAATTGATAATTCAAACTTGGATGTAAATTATGTTATGTGGGGGACAATTTCGTTTGATAGTCTACCACGTGCATAAGACATTTGTTGGTCATACATCTACAGTTCTCAGCTCTGTTGATTGTCACATACACAAGACTTACCCTTATAACACATGGAACGAAGTATTATATACATGAGTGACTCGACTTTTGTATTTTGTCATCAACACCTTGTACTCTTGTAGAACATAAAGCAAAAGAAAACTTCAAACTCGTCTCTCGCATTTTGCAAGGAACCATCAAAATACTACCATAATTCTTGTAGATAAACATTCAATATTAAATAATCATACCAACATCTTAAATCAATGTAGTCGAGCTCTCCAGACTCTTGAAAAGATTAAAATTAGTCATACATACATAAATAATACTCCAAAGCTTTTATTAATTGAAGATAAAAGATCTTGTCGATCGGCCAAGGCAGGGTCTATCGATATGCCGGCTATAACATCTTCAAGAAAGACTCGAGGTTGAATGCCTTATTTATAGGGAGGAAATACAGCGTACACTCATATGTAGGACTATAAGGTACACCCGGAGACCGAACCGGAATAAAATAAAATAAAAAGTATATATTTTTGTGAAAACTAAAAAATTATTTAAAAAATATTTTTTTTTCAAATATGTAAAGAAGATATATGGTTTTTTTAAATATATAAAACAAAATCTATAAATAATAATTATAATATATGGTCCAACCCGGTCTTTTCCAGTCTTGGATTGGGACCGGAATTTTAAAAAATAATGGTACAAGGACCGGTCCGGATTTTCAGCCCTGGTCAATTTTGCACCACTCTACCCATATGAACTACTCAAATCTATCAAATTTCTATCAAACCATATCTTCTAGTGAGATAAAATGTATCCCCAATGGATAACTATAAAGCAAAAATGTCTAGATGGACAAACTAAAATGTAGCCCTAAATAAAAGGAAAAGTGGGAAGAAAGATAGACATCAAAACGAGCATTGTCAATGGGTCCGTCGATCGGCCTGGGTTGGACCCGTCGATCGGCCTGGTCCAGTAACTTTGGCGTAACACTTGCTCTTTGACTAGTGGTCACGTGTGAGTCATGTGATGGGTGAACGGAGTTCAGTCGATCGGCCTACACATTTTTCCGATGTAATCTTCATCTTCACTCTTGGATATTAGTCATTTGTGTCTTGACCTTAACTTATTTGACCGCAAGGAAGCCCTTAGAGTGTATGAGGTCATTCCGTCGCAAATAGTTCCATTTATGCTCCATAAATACCTAGAATGTTTACAATATTATAAACTAACCGATAGATCTAAAAAAACACAAATGATAAGGAAATAAGGTGATAAGTCATGCAATTATGCTTAACATAGTATAAGAATGGATGAGATTGAGGCTATCATGATACTACTACAACCAGACATTCAAAGTGGAGCTTCATTTTAAATATTTTTAGTTATCACGTGATTCTTGTGAAAATATTGTTTTTTTTTGGTAATGCCAACGGAAAATGTATACCGTTTCCGCGCTTTTATTCACCGAAATAAACAGCTAACAAATGACATGTCGACGGGTCGCTACTCTGCGAGCATCGTTTTTCAAAAAATGCATAAGTGAAGTAGGCGAATTCTGAATATAAAAATACCCCCGGGGGTAGCTAGAAGCAATGGATGCCAAATGATCGGCAGCGGCATTAGCTTCACGACAGATGTGACGGATCTAGACACACCAGTTCCTACGAAGGAAGCCTTGGCACCTTAATATCAGACTAGATAATGGGTGGTAGGTCGGGATAGACTGGTTAACCAGTTTGAGAACCATTTCGGAATCGATTTCCACTATAATATGTCGGAACCCTTTTTCCCATGCTTGATAAAGCCCCATGCAAAGTCCCCAAAGTTCGACTGTTGGGACCGTACAGGGCCCAATATTCATCAGATAACCGCACAACCACTGTCCATGAGTGTCTCTAAATAGCCCATCAACCGTACCGGACCCTAGATCCCCTCGAACCGATCCATCCGAATTCAGTTTGATCCATCCCCAATCAGGCGCATACCACCGTACAAGAATGTCCTCATACACCCTTTTTAGTGGATTAGAACTGAGCTTGTTCCATGCCAAAGTAATACCTTTGGTATCATTAGCTATCAAAGCGACACGATTAGGAGGAGACGGTATCGCCCTGAAAATGAAGTCATTTCGCCACTTCCAGCAACGCCATATCGTAACAGCAAAACAAACGTTCCACGGCATATTGTCGGTAATAGTATCCGACCTTGCAAGGTTAACAGCGAGCCACTGGCCCACGTCAGCCCCGTAAAAATTCGTTGCGAACACAGGCGTTAACAAACTATTCCAGATGGTGGCCACTGATACACAGTCTTTGAGGGTGTGAAGAAGCGTTTCCGAACTAACACCGCAGATGGGACACATGGAGTCGGAAGAAAGATGTCTTCTAACTCGCTCTTCATTCGTTAGGACTCGGCCATGAGCTACAAGCCACAAGAAAGCCCGAACTCTCTCAGGAACTTGAAGTTTCCAGATAGTCGAGAACAATGGCCTCAGCATCTCCAATCTTTCATGTGGTTCGATAGCAGCAAGGTAGGCGGATGTGGAAGAATAACACCCATTTGACTTCAGACTCCAAGATACATTGTCTGACTCAGTAGTAGAGTCACTAATAATCCATCCAGCCAGCGTAACCAAAGTCCTAGCCGGAAGGAGAGACGTAAGCCGAGCACAGTCCCAACCAAAACCCTCTACCTAGTAATCTGAAACAGTGCACTGAATCAAATCTTCCTGAGGTGGTATAATAGCATCGCATAACAGTGGTCTATCGGTACACCATTTCTCAGTCCAGAATCTAGCAGATTTACCATTTGAAACCAGCCACCGCAGTCCCTGAGAGAGTACGTTCGATTTAGCCCATACCAGCCCTTTCAGAATGTATGAACCACGTCTGGCGTGAGTGCGGCCAGGAAGGAACGAGCGCTGCTGATACCATACTTAGAGACAATGAGTGAAACCCAAGGTGCTTCATGAAAATGTAAAAAACGCCATGCAAGCTTACCCAATGCCACAGAGTTAACACTGGAAGCATTTCGAACACCTAAACCCCCCTGTCAAGAGGTCGACAAACGTCCTTCCAGGACACGAGGTGCAAGCTGCGTCGAGTCTCATCGTCTCCCCAAACAAAGGATCTGCACATTCTGTCAAGTTCGTTGCAAACCGAAGCAGGGAGTTTAATCACTCTAGAGATGTACGCTGGGAATGAACTCAACACAGATTTCACCAAGGTAACCCTTCCTGCGAAACTCAATAGACGACCTCTCCATGACGCAAGCTTACTCTTTGTCTTGTCTAACAGAAAATTGAAGTCTTGACGTCTCATCCTATAATGAATAATAGGGAAGCCAAAATACTTCCTAAACTCCGAAGTAATTGGAAAACCAATAACTCCACGTAAAGAATTTCTGAGCTCCACATCGACATTAGGGGAAACTAAAATCCTAGATTTCGCAAGACTCACCTTGAGTCCGGAAGCCATACAAAAATCCGATATACAATCGTTGATAACGTTGATATTACTAACCGAGGCCTCCGCAAAGAGAACGATGCCATCCGCGAAAAAAACATGAGAGAATCCAATGCTTCCTCGTTTTAATCGAATAGGAGACCATCTATTACTATCAACATGGTGCTGAATAGCATGGCCTAGTCGTTCGAGACACAATACGAAGATATATGGAGATATAGGGTCTCCTTGGCGCACCCCTCTGCTAGGCACAAAGCTGTCCGTCATCTCCACGTCCCACATAACCGACATGGACTGAGACCGGACACATGAAGAGATCCAACCCTTAAGACTAGGCAAGAGTCCAATATAATACGATCACAAGTATCATCGATGAAATTCCAAGAGAGCCTATCATATGCTTTCTCAAGATTGATCTTGATTGCCATCCATTTCTTCCCTGTATGTTTTTGCTCAATTGAGTGAATTAGTTCTTGCACAATAATCACATTATCCTTGATCAACCGTCCCGGGATGAAACTGCTTTGAAGTGGGCTCACAATCTTATTCATGAGCGGTTGCAACCGAGAAACAATGGTCTTGGAAATCAACTTATATTTCACATTGCATAATCCAATCGGACGATACTCATATAAATGTTCTGGGTTCGAAACTTTTGGTATAAGTGACAGTAGTGTCTCATTTGCACTTCCTTGTAGAATACCGAAGTTAAAAAATTGGTTGACGAATGCAATAATGTCTTCTCCGACAATGTCCCAGCATTTTTGGTAGAAGATCGCACTAAAGTCGTCCCTTCCCGGGGCTTTCAAGGGAGGCATACTAAACAAGCAACTCTTGATCTCTGATCCAGAAATAGGCCTGCACATACAATTAAGTTCCTCTAATGTGAGAGAAGGGAAGTTGGCATGAAACGTACCATTACTTGAACCCGTCACATCTTCGGTCGAAAAAACCTTACAGAAGTACTCCCTGGCATTAGACCTCAGAAGCTGTGCATTTGAGATCCAAGAGCCTTCGTCGTTTTTAAGACATTCGACCCGGTTACGCCTCCTTCTAATCAAAGTGCTGGTGTGGAAAAATTTCGTATTGCGATCACCTTCGACCCAGAAATTTTCTTTCGACTTCTGCAACCACAATAATTCCTCCTGTTCAAGGACATCTTCGAATTCAATTTGAAGCGAATGTTGAAGGTCAATAAGCCCTAGTGACAAATCTCTTTCGATTTCAGTCTGGAGGGATGCAAGCCTATCAAATAATTTCTTCTTCCTTTGGTCAATCCTACCAAACGAATTAACATTCCATCTCAGTAGTTTATTCCTTAAAATAATAAGCGCAAGACTAAGTCCGTTATCATGAGCAGCCCATGCGTCCTCCACCACTTGAAGAAATTCTGGATGCACAGTCCACGCAGCTTCAAATCGGAAAGGACGACGGTCTTTATTGAACTTCCTAGATGGAACAAGTTGCAATAACAATGGATTATGATCGGAAGACAAAGCCGGGAGATGACGGACTGTGGCCTCAGCCCAGCGAATCCTCGCTTCATAGTTCATGAAAACATGATCAAGCCTCTTAGAAATTCTGTTGTCAGTCGACGAACCCCGGTTCCAAGTGAAAGACGGACCACTGAACCCCATATCGATCAGCTCCGAATGGTCAACCCACTCCCTAAACGCTCCTGAATCCCGAGAAAGGAGATTCAAGGTACCTCCAACATCCGAACTATCAATAACACAGTTGAAGTCACCTCAAACAATAACCGGACCTGAGCAACGGCCGATGGCGTCTTGTAATGCCATCCAACAAGGGGCACGTCTTCGAACCGTCGGAGGATTATAAACAGCAAAGACATCAATTGGACTGTTGTCAATCTCAACCGAGAGTTGAATGAATGAGATTATCTTCAACTTTATTGATACAGTCATCGCAGCAGAATTCCATAACACCCAAATCCCTCCTTCGAAACCCGACGCCTCGACTCTTTCGTGATTCGAAAACTTAGAACGATTGTAGACGATATCTGCATTGTCACCTGAAATCTTAGTCTCAAATAAGAAAAAATGTCCACCTTATGACGGTTAACCAAGTAGTTCAGGTGATACGGGAATTTGGCCCGTCGAGCCGGATCTAGCACCATCAACACGAGAAACTGGAGGACGACACCTTGAACTCATAGTTACGGACTCTTGTAGACTCTTTTGTGGAAAGGGAAACTAAAGCTACGAAAGGGAAAGATAGGAGGCAAGCAAGCTATGCTACCCTTGAACCAACCCATTGATACAATCAGCCAAGAACCAATACCACAAACGGTACAACCCATGGACTAGATCGATCAAGAACCGAATCCAAGAACGACACAACCCTCTCGTCTATAAAGCGATGGACCGATTTTGAGGAACCCATCCCAAACAATGCAAAGCACCATGGCTAAAGAGCCAAGACACAATTGCAAATGATGTGATAACCCACTCATCGAGTAATCTAGGTCCATCTCACAAGAAAACATACAACTCGGGCTCCAATCTCCATTGGAGGGCGAGAGGGGAAAGACGTTCGCTCAAAACAAGAACTGCTTATCTATTGCATCAAAACTTGTCCTTACAAAGGAGAAGAAAACCTTAAATAGGCATCTTCTAAAAACTAAAACAAAGACAACTAAACCAACAATTAATAAACCTAAAATAACTAAGAAAATAAAGCAATGAACCGGCTCTTAAAATGCAAGTGAACCGGCCCCAAATAAACAACTTAATCCTAATCAAAACAAAAACAATTTAGGCAACTAATGATTACAAACTTCAGCATCAATCAGCTTCTTCGTTTTCGGTTCCGTATCATTCTCTCCTTCTTGGAAAAGCTTCGACCCAGAAGCTTGTGGTAAGTCCGATGGAGGCAATACAGGGTAGAGGTACTCCGATGCAATGAAACGACTAACATCACCCTTATCATTCGGCTAGTTAACTATGTGCACATAACCAAACCCACGGGCAAGGACCCGAAAAGGCCCTAGACTGTTTGGGTTCGCGTCAAGCCGAGGGCGGTCTCGCTGCGGTATCTTGACCCAAACCCATGTCCCGGCCGCATGAGTGGACCTCCTCCGAGCTTGGCGAGCGGTCTCAGCGTCGAGGCGTGATGGTGGCTTGCGGTTTGCCTTGGAACGTGGGCGTCCTCTGCGGGCTGGAACACGAGCGGTTGAAGACGACTCCATGGGAGGCCGATGTTGATACGGGGATCCTCGTCTTGCAAGGCCGTGGTTGAAGGCTGTAGACTAGGTGAGATGGCTGCGGCACAACAGCTCAACGGGAGAGAAGAAGGGCGGCGGTGGCGCTGCAGTTCGACGGGAGTAGAAGAGGGAGAGGCGTGTGGGCTGCAGTTCGATGAGAGTAGAAGAGGGAAAGGCGTGTGGGCTGCAGGTCGACGGGAGTAGAAGAGGGAGATGGTTATGGGTTAGCAAATCTTGTGGAGGCAAAGTGATAGGATCACACGAAGCATTAGCTAGAATTAAGGAGGTGGTTATGGGTTAAGATAATGTTGTGGAGGCAAAGTGATAAGATCACACGAAGCATTAGCTAGAATTAAGGAGGTGGTTATGGGTTAAGATAATGTTGTGGAGGCAAAGTGATAAGATCACACGAAGCATTAGCTAAAATTAAGGAGGTGGTTAGGGATTTAGCTAATATTGTAGAGGCTGAAACGTGTAGATAGGTTTTTTTTTTTTTGTTTTTGAATATGGACTAGAGGTGGGTATGGGTAATGGGGTAGTGGGCGGTTTTGGTCGAAAGAGTGAGAGGTGGGTATGGGTAATGGGGTAGTGGGTGGTTGTGGTCGAAAGAGTGGAGGGTGTATGTGGGGGCCGTTTGGCTGAGGTTAGGGCGGCGGCAACACCAAGAACACCCGATGAACATCACGAACCGGAACGTTGACGGCGCATATGGCTCTGATACCAATCTGATACGGGAATTTGGCCCGTCGAGCCGGATCTAGCACCATCAACACGAGAAAATGGAGGACGACACCTTGAACTCATAGTTGCGGACTCTTGTAGACTCTTTTGTGGAAAGGGAAACTAAAGCTACGAAAGGGAAAGATAGGAGGCAAGCAAGATATGCTACCCTTGAACCAACCCATTGATACAATCAGCCAAGAACCAATACCACAAACGGTACAACCCATGGACTAGATCGATCAAGAACCGAATCCAAGAACGACACAACCCTCTCGTCTATAAAGCGATGGACCGATTTTGAGGAACCCATCCCAAACAATGCAAAGCACCATGGCTAAAGAGCCAAGACACAATTGCAAATGATGTGATAACCCACTCATCGAGTAATCTAGGTCCATCTCACAAGAAAACATACAACTCGGGCTCCAATCTCCATTGGAGGGCGAGAGGGGAAAGACGTTCGCTCAAAACAAGAACTGCTTATCTATTGCATCAAAACTTGTCCTTACAAAGGAGAAGAAAACCTTAAATAGGCATCTTCCAAAAACTAAAACAAAGACAACTAAACCAACAATTAATAAACCTAAAATAACTAAGAAAATAAAGCAATGAACCGGCTCTTAAAATGCAAGTGAACCGGCCCCAAATAAACAACTTAATCCTAATCAAAACAAAAACAATTTAGGCAACTAATGATTACAAACTTCAGCATCAATCAGCTTCTTCATTTTCGGTTCCGTATCATTCTCTCCTTCTTGGAAAAGCTTCGACCCCGAAGCTTGTGGTAAGTCCGATGGAGGCAATACAGGGTAGAGGTACTCCGATGCAATGAAACGACTAACATCACCCTTATCATCCGGCTAGTTAACTATGTGCACATAACCAAACCCACGGGCAAGGACCCGAAAAGGCCCTAGACCGTTTGGGTTCGCGTCAAGCCGAGGGCGGTCTCGCTGCGGTATCTTGACCCAAACCCATGTCCCGGCCGCATGAGTGGACCTCCTCCGAGCTTGGCGAGCGGTCTCAGCGTCGAGGCGTGATGGTGGCTTGCGGTTTGCCTTGGAACGTGGGCGTCCTCTGCGGGCTGGAACACGAGCGGTTGAAGACGACTCCATAGGAGGCCGATGTTGATACGGGGATCCTCGTCTTGCAAGGCCGTGGTTGAAGGCTGTAGACTAGGTGAGATGGCTGCGGCGCAGCAGCTCAACGGGAGAGAAGAAGGGCGGCGGTGGCGCTGCAGTTCGACGGGAGTAGAAGAGGGAGAGGCGTGTGGGCTGTAGTTCGATGGGAGTAGAAGAGGGAAAGGCGTGTGGGCTGCAAGTCGACGGGAGTAGAAGAGGGAGATGGTTATGGGTTAGCAAATCTTGTGGAGGCAAAGTGATAGGATCACACGAAGCATTAGCTAGAATTAAGGAGGTGGTTATGGGTTAAGACAATGTTGTGGAGGCAAAGTGATAAGATCACACGAAGCATTAGCTAGAATTAAGGAGGTGGTTATGGGTTAAGATAATGTTGTGGAGGCAAAGTGATAAGATCACACGAAGCATTAGCTAAAATTAAGGAGGTGGTTAGGGATTTAGCTAATATTGTAGAGGCTGAAACGTGTAGATAGGTTTTTTTTTTGTGTTTTTGAATATGGACTAGAGGTGGGTATGGGTAATGGGGTAGTGGGCGGTTTTGGTCGAAAGAGTGAGAGGTGGGTATGGGTAATAGGGTAGTGGGTGGTTGTGGTCGAAAGAGTAGAGGGTGTATGTGGGGGCCGTTTGGCTGAGGTTAGGGCGGCGGCAACACCAAGAACACTCGATGAACATCACGAACCGGAACGTTGACGGCGCATATGGCTCTGATACCAATCTGATACGGGCATTTGGCCCGTCGAGCCGGATCTAGCACCATCAACACGAGAAACTGGAGGACGACACCTTGAACTCATAGTTGCGGACTCTTGTAGACTCTTTTGTGGAAAGGGAAACTAAAGCTACGAAAGGGAAAGATAGGAGGCAAGCAAGCTATGCTACCCTTGAACCAACCCATTGATACAATCAGCCAAGAACCAATACCACAAACGGTACAACCCATGGACTAGATCGATCAAGAACCGAATCCAAGAACGACACAACCCTCTCGTCTATAAAGCGATGGACCGATTTTGAGGAACCCATCCCAAACAATGCAAAGCACCATGGCTAAAGAGCCAAGACACAATTGCAAATGATGTGATAACCCACTCATCGAGTAATCTAGGTCCATCTCACAAGAAAACATACAACTCGGGCTCCAATCTCCATTGGAGGGCGAGAGGGGAAAGACGTTCGCTCAAAACAAGAACTGCTTATCTATTGCATCAAAACTTGTCCTTACAAAGGAGAAGAAAACCTTAAATAGGCATCTTCTAAAAACTAAAACAAAGACAACTAAACCAACAATTAATAAACCTAAAATAACTAAGAAAATAAAGCAATGAACCGGCTCTTAAAATGCAAGTGAACCGGCCCCAAATAAACAACTTAATCCTAATCAAAACAAAAACAATTTAGGCAACTAATGATTACAAACTTCAGCATCAATCAGCTTCTTCGTTTTCGGTTCCATATCATCAGGGCTTTACGGAACCGTCTATTACCCGCACCCCTACAATTCCAAAAGAGAGCTATCATTGAGAATCATCAGAGATGACGGACCCAGGTGTCATACTGATATCTTTTGGCGTTGCTACTTCCCCCATTTGAACATCCTGTCTATCTGGAGAGACAACCTTAGTAAGATCATCAATTGGTTGAATATCAATATCCATTGCCGGTGATACAAAATTCATAGCCTGCACAGACCCCGGAGGCGGACGCTCGGTTTCCATGACTTGTCGGCACCTATTCGTAATATCTTGTGAAACCCTAGTAGTATCTAAATTAGCATGCCTATTAACGGTATTCTCAATAGATGTAACTTTTTGAATGGGTTGGACATTGGGATCTGGGCCCCCAATTTTTGGGCGCTTGGCTTGCTTTTGGGGAAGACTAGGGTTTTCTGTTTGGGCAGACGTTACAACCTGAGTGGCAACTGATTGTTCTGTATTAACTATCGAAATGATTGCTGTATTGATGACCAATTTTCCCCCTTCAGTGTTCTTTCTAACGTCTACAGCCTTTACGCCGATGTCGGCAGCTTCTTCCCCGGAGGCTAAGTGGTGATACTGGTTAACTGATGCAACCGGAGCTTGCTGTGATTCTTTGCCGGACGACCTGCCTCTTGGTTTCCTAGGTTTCCTAGTCGCGGACATCCAAGGCCCCAGAAAGGTGTCCTTTCTGCAGGTTCTGCTTGCACTGGTTGAGAAGGTTCTTCGCTCGATGGAGGTTTAGAATTACTACCCGCTACCGGAGTTGCATCCCCAGTGGAAGAACTGATAGTTGGTATGATCGGTTGTTGACATCTTTCCACATTGTAACCGTACATCCCACATCGATGACATGTCGAGTTTAGCCCCTCGTACACCACGTGGACCCTATTGTCTCCAATAAGGATTGTTCCAATCAGTGGCCTGTCCAGTTCTAGTTCAATACACACACGAGCAAACTTCCCTCTGGTTGTATACAGTGTGTTAAGATCAACCTTCAATAGGGTTCCCAGCGCAGACGCCAATCCATATAGTACACCTTCGTCATACAATTGCATAGGCAGATCAGAAAGCCTAGCCCATGCAAAGATTGTACGTAGTTGATCATTGTACGGGTTAAACCCTGTCACCCAAGGTCTCACAGTAATATAATGGCCAAAGATTTCCCAAGGGCCATCCGTCAATGCCCTCAAGAAGTCATCCTCCTGATCGAACCTAACGGCATAATAACTATTAGGTAGATCAAGAATAGTCATCAAACCAGAAGGCCTCCAGAGCTGATAAAGCCTTTTCTCAAGCAAACGGAACGCCACGTTCCGCCCGAGTACCTTAACGACAACAGCCTTCTTCCACTTTTTCGATAAAGCCTCGACAACTTCATCATCTATTTCTTGTTAAGTTTGGTTTATGGCTTCGGACCAAAATTTATTTTTTATCTTTTTTTACTACGAATTCCTTATTATGATTTTCCAATCACGAATTCCTTGTTATGTTATGATTCTCCAATTATATTGAATGGTAATTTATCATTTACATAAACTCAGTTATAAATGAAATTGTTAAGATAATATATCATCAAATTTGTTTAAATAATGGTTTAGGGCCCGTTTGTTTCCAAATCCGAAAACGGAAACGGAATGGAAACGAATTTAGTTCATATTTATATCCTTATTCATGAAATTGTATGGAATCATTCCTTGTGATTTAAGGCAAAATACACTTGATTTCCCACATTTTGTTACCCTATAGGGTATTAAGGGCTCGTTTGGTACGTTTTCCATGGAATCAGGAATCGGAATGAGTCATACCAATACCTCGTGTTTGGTAAGACTTGGAATCGGAATGAGAATGATTTCATGGAATGACTCATTCCAACTCTAGAGAAGAGATTGATTCCAAAAATTAAAGGTGGGTATCCCATTCCAACATAAACTCATTTTAAATTTAAAACTACATTTATATATTTTTATTATATATATACTTGCTTATTTATTTTCACAAAATAAAATTAATATTTTTTTATAATTTTTTTTATTGTCCATCAATTAATTTAAATTATATTATTATTTTGTAGAAAAACAACATTTTTACAAAAACTTTTTTTTACCTATAATACGAATAATTCGTTCAAGATATAATGTAACCGGAAAATGCTTGAAAACAATATAATTTGTTCAATTAGAAAAAATATATTTGATAGAAAAATATATATATACCTATTTATTTGGGTTAACGATTGCTTAGTGTTTAATCTTTAAGTTATTTGTTAGTCTTCATTTTTATTAAATGTAGTTTCAAAAATAACATATATTTACATTATAAACATTCACACATATATCATCAAATATGATATGATATCTCGTTTCATAACTCATATAAAATCAAAAACATATTTCAAAAATATTTCATTCCAACATCATACCAAAAACAAAGTATCAGAAATGATTTATTCCAATTTCTTATTTCATTGTGATTCCTGATTATAACCCCATTCCCACAAGGAATGATTCCAAAAACTTTCATGAACAAGGGTATACATAGACTAGATTCGTTTTCATTCTGTTTTCGATTCCGAAGTTAAAACGAAACGGGCCTTAATGTACTAAAAAAAGATCGTATGCAATTTTTTTTTATATATGATTATAACTCTCCTATTCCAAAAAATTTTGTAGCTCTGCCATCCAAAAACTGTGGCACACCACGTATTTGGACTTTGAATACCTACACAGCCCAGTCGGTAGTCTACTACAGTGCTTACAAAATGGGCCAAGTCTAAGCCCATACCACCTTAAACTCTTTGGTTCAACACAACTCTCTCTCTCTGTCTCGTCTCTGCGCATCTTCACCTGGTGTATGGTCCATCGGAGAAGCGGAATTATGAGGCCATGTTCTTCACCGAGAACTCATGTCTTGAATATGCCACCAATTGATCTCTAAACCTGTTTGATTTCTACGCTTTCCTGTTCATCCTTCATTGTTCTTGGACTCGAGGTATGCTACAACGGTCTATTTTACATTTATCCCCTTTCACATTCTCTGAATTATTTTGTATCAACAATTGGTTAGGGTTAGGTTTGCTTTGGTCCCTTTGAAAACAGTGGTACTGGTGTTCTAGTGTTGGTCTGCGGGTTCAACCGACCCGGACCGCGTCATAAACTGGGTTATAGTCGACAATTCATTCTTTCTCCTTCCAAGATTGCTAGTTTCAGGCAGATGTATGATTATGACAAGTTGTTAGATTTTAGAAAATTTACGTAGTACTGCATTTCTCTTCTTTTACGTGATTATGACCTTAATTTGTTCATTAGGAACTTGTTGTAGTTAATGTCATATCAGACCATGGAGAACCTGCGTTCTGGTGTTGGAAACATTGATGATCATACAGGAATACCGGATGACCTGCGTTGTAAGAGGTCTGATGGGAAGCAATGGAGATGTACTGCCATGTCCATGCCGGACAAAACCGTATGTGAAAAACACTACATTCAAGCAAAGAAAAGGGCAGCAAATTCTGCAATGAGGGCCAGTTTAAAGAAAGCCAAGAGAAAATCTTTGGGTGAAGGTTCTGCTTATGTGGAGAGCCATAGCAATGAAGCGGATGCAGGGCCTGTTGACTTAGACATTCATGACAGTCCTACTCCTCTGTCTGGGAGTGGGAAGAAAAACAAGGAAAAAATAGCAAAGCATGTTAGAGATTCGCCTGAGTCTCCTCCGCTAAGGAGTTCAGCTCAACGTAGTTATTCAAAACTGGATAATGATCTTAAAAGGGACCGAGCTGCTTTTGAGGAGAACCAAGCATCTTATAGAACGCCACCTCCTACAACAACCATGGACTCTTCTAGGAACATGTCCCAGAGGAGCTTTGGAACCAGTGCTGAAGATAGTAGTGAGGTAAGTAGTATCTCCTGTTTTTTTGTTGTTACTTAAACAAGCATCGAAATTTGATTGGTGATGTTGCAAGGTCAATTTTGTTTTAATGAGATACTTTTGCTATATTTCTGGATATCTCAAGGTGGAAGAATTGCTTTCCATGACTCTTAACCATGTTGATTCAAAAATCTCTTACACATTCTTTGAACTCTATTCTCTTGCATCAAGAATATAATATCATTATGTGAGATTCCAATGCTGTGATCTCCACTTGGCTTTTCTGGTTTGGCTTGCATTCTTAATTGTTTGTAATTTCTAGTGTTCGTGATTTCATGTTTTTGGTGATGGATCTTCATCTGCATTGCGATTGGATCCCTCTTGTTTCCAAGATTACTTGGAGTGTTATTTATGTTCAATTTCAATCTCTATTTTGATGACCAGAACTAGGATTCTTTTCAGTTTGAGGTCTTGAATTCAGAGGATTTTGGGGTTGTTGACTAGCCAAATAGCCCTTAATAATATAATCCATGACATGGAGTATAGTGCATTACATGGGCTAAACATATGCAGTAGTTCCTCCTTTTTTAAATTTATAAATGAACAATGACATGGAAATAGACTAGATTTGGTTCCTTTTCTGCTTTCCATTTCCGTTTCCATAAGTACAACCAAACGGGCGTTTAGTAGTTTACTTGTACTCCATTTACATCCTTTCCTGACCACAGCTTTCTTTCTAGGAGAACTCTGACGCAGGTACTGATTCTTCTGATGAGATGGATGGTCCAACTTGTCATCAATGTCGCCGCAATGCGAAGGAAGTTTTTTGGTGCCATAGATGTGATAGAAGAGGATATTGTAGTGCTTGCATTTTCACATGGTTAGTTGTTTGGTGAATGTTCCTCATAATTTCCAAATAGATCTTGTTTTTAACTCTAGTTTTTATCCCATATTGTGTCCCTTGGTTCTGCATTAGGTATTCTGATATTCCACTGGAAGAAATCCAAATAAATTGTCCTGCGTGTCGTGGCACTTGTAGTTGCAAGCTGTGTTCAAGGCCAGATAATTTGATAAAGGTGGAAAAACGTTTGACGAAACATCTAGATGTTGATTGTTATTATACTTTCCAGATTTAATTAGGTTAATTTTGCTTTGAATATATCCCGATTCAATCGTTTGAGTTACAGGCTAAAATACGAAAGATTTCTGTATTGGAGAAGTTGCAGTATTTGTATTGCTTGCAATCTTCAGTGCTTCCTATCGTCAAGCAAATCTACCAGGAACAATGTACTGAATCAACTTTAGAGAAAAAACTTAGTAAGCTTCGTGTGAACTTTTATGCCGATGAGTCATTTGAAATTTCTCTATTCATGTACTATATTACTTACATCTAGCTTTTTGGCAGGAAATGAAGGAGATCTTGAAAGGAGAAAGTTGAGTACAGATGAGCAGCTGTGCTGGTAGCTACTACCACTCTTCTACTTAAATTTATTTTCTTCTGCAAATGGTCAATGCTACTATTCATCATATAAATAATTCAATTGATGACAAGAAAGACACATACGATAATTTCAGTTCATTTAGTGTAAACTTTGTCTTCTAATGATTTGTGACTAACAAGAATATCCTGCCAGTGACTGCTGTAGGGTACCCATAGTGGATTACCATCGGCACTGTCCAAATTGCTCCTTTGATCTTTGCCTTAGCTGCTGTCAGGATCTTAGAGTGGCATCTTCTGTTAGTATTGCTACAGTAAGTTCATCTGACAATGGTTTCAATGCATTGCAAGGGCAATCATCCCAAAGTAAGCTTCCTTTAGGTGTGAAGTATCCTGGCTGGACAGCAAATACTGATGGAAGTATTCCATGCTTGCCAAGACAACATGGTGGTTGTGGCTGTCTTTCTCTAACACTGCAGCGAATATTCAAGTTGAACTGGGTTGCTAAATTAGTGAAAAGTTTGGAAGAAATGGTTGGTGGTTGTAAATTAAGCTACGATAGCAGTTCTGCAGAAACTGGAGTGGTCCTCTCCAATGTGTACCAGTATGCTAATAGAGAGGAAAGCCAAGATAATTTCTTATATTGTCCAACATCCGAGGATATTAAAACTGGAGTGGATGATTTCAGAAAACATTGGGCGCAGGGAAAGCCTGTTATCGTTAAGCAGGTTTGTGATAATTCGTCAATCTCCAACTGGGATCCCATGGTTTTGTGGAGAGAAATTCAGGAAACTTCGGATGAGAGAATGAAAGATGCTAATAGGCCTGTGAGAGCTATTGATTGTCTGGACTGTTCTGAGGTAAGCCTTTAAATTTCAATAACTATATTGCTTACTGCATAAAGTTTGTCTAATTTGAGTGTAATTCATCTTAATAGGTTAGTATAGAACTGGGCCAGTTTATAAAGGGATACTCTGAAGGACGTGTACGAGAAAACGGCTGGCCAGAACTGTTAAAGCTGAAGGATTGGCCATCACCTAGTGCTTCTGAAGAATTCTTAATGTATCATAGGCCGGAATTTATCAGCAAACTTCCATTACTGGAGTTTATTCATTCCAAGTGGGGCCTTCTGAATGTCGCTGCAAAACTTCCCCACTACTCGTTGCAAAATGATACAGGGCCTAAGATCTTCATCTCTTATGGGTTACTTGAGGAGCTGGGTAGAGGTGATTCTGTGACTAACCTTCATTTGAACATGCGTGATATGGTGAGTTTTCTCTATGACTTTTTGCGGCTGAGCCTTGAATTGATTATGCACCGAGTTTCATTTCATAATAATTGTTGTGAAGTCCAGCGACCTATTATGATTGTTTGTTTTCATTTCTTATTCTAAAATTGGATGTGCTTTCACCTACCGGTCTTTAACGAAAACATCAAATCATGATTTTTTTTTTTTTTTTTTTTTTGCTTTCTGCTGTAATGACACAACATTAGCTTTTCAGGTTCTGCTGTACTAATATAAGCTAACCTTGACACTCAGCAAACAAATATCTTTGTACTCGTAAATACGAATACTGTCTTCATAATGTAGTCTATGATTGGTTCAAAGTTTCTGATGGAATCTGTCTTGTTATTTGTAGGTGTACCTATTGGCTCATTCGCCTGAAGCTATAGTAAAAGGCGGGCAGATGCCAGTTATTGAGAATTCACAGAATGGATATAAGGATTCTGAGGTCAAAGAGTCGTCTAGTGTTCATCCTCAAGATCTGAATGAACCAATTTCACATGGTTTAAGCACTGATATATCCCATCCACAAGGTGATTTTCAAATGGAGCTGGACATTAACAAAGAGGACACAGTGAATGAAATGGCTGGTGTGCAGGAAAAATCTATCGATCTTGAACATTTTGATACTCGTCCTGGTTCCCTCTGGGATGTTTTCCGCCGTCAGGATGTTCCAAAGCTTACAGACTATATTCATGTTCACTGGCATGAATTTGGGAAACCGGATACTGCAGATGATTATCCTGTAAGTTGTATTCACCGGAAGAATACACTATGTTTGCATTCTATTTCTTACCCTACCTACTGATTTCAGGTGACTCGTCCACTGTATGATGAAGTGGTGTACCTCAATATGTATCATAAAAAAAGGCTCAAGGAAGAATATGGTCAGATGTTGAACCTATTTGGTAGTTATTTATCATTCTTAAAGATGATTGCACCTTTCATGATGTTCTGCTATGAACTTTGATTGTTCATAAATGCATAAAGCACGTGCAGAAGATGCATGATACAACCATGTACTGTGTTTGTTGTTATACTGCAGCATGGACTCCTACTTCTACTTTTGCCTTTTTCTAGAGGAAAGATACCCTAATGACTAACAGATTGCTCAAAATTCCACTTTTTCGACAGCTTGATCATGTCAAACTATAAAGTATCTTTATGGTGCAATGTTTGTGTTTAACAAGCCAATTTGAATATGAATATAATTATATACAATTTATTATTTTTTGTGCCTTTTGTCAGGTGTTGAGCCTTGGTCATTTGAGCACCATGTTGGGCAGGCAGTATTCATACCAGCTGGATGCCCGTTTCAAGTGAGGAATATTCAGGTATATTCTATCAGCACAATTTGAATTAACTTATGATCATCTGTGAGGTGTTATTTGTATGAGCACGTGATTGCTTCTCGGTTAGTAATATCCGATATTATGGGCTTTTTAATAAATCTAGCACTTTCCCTCTGGTGTAAATGACCTTGTGAATACTTTGTCTATTGTCTGTGAAAAGGAATCTCAAATACATGCATGAAACTTGGGTTTAATTTGCTTTGCTATTGCAGTCCACTGTTCAGGTGGCTTTTGATTTTCTATCCCCTGAGAGCTTAAAAGAATCAGTAAAAATGGCTGAAGAGATTCGCAGTCTTCCAAATGATCATGCTGCAAAGCTTCAAATGATGGAGGTGTGTCCCAAACGACTTGTATTCTATTCCTTGCTTATAATTTCTAATGTTGCATGCTTGGAAATTTGTTTCAGGTTGGAAAGATCTCACTATATGCAGCTAGTTCTGCTATCAAAGAAGTCCAAAAGCTAGTGCTTGACCCAAAGTAAGGAAAACCTAATTTTCCATTCTGCTGTTCCAATTTTCTTAAATCTCGTCAATGAGCATATAAAAAACTGAATTGTTTCTAAAAGTGAAGATTCTGGATTTGGCTGTCATCTCGCAGGCTTGGTGCAGAGCTTGGATTCGAGGATCCGAATTTAACTGCTATGGTATCAGAAAACTTGGAGAAGATGGTAAAGCAAAGACAGATTGCTTGTATTTAGATGTATCCCCTTTTGTACTTGTCTCATCCAGTCATAGAAATAGTCAATTTGTTAAGGATCTTACTTACCACAGGGGGGGTGATTTGTTGTGAATATTTGTAATTCAAATTATGCAGAGCTTCTGTATCCTTGATTAGTTTTATTGCATTACTCTTTTACCACCAAATCTTGAGGCTGTTTGTTTGCATTACAGGACATAGTCCTGGTTACGTACATTTCTAATGCGCCCTACTTGCTGAAACTGTACAGACTGATGAAAACTTGATCAATCACCGCCGTGCATTGACATACTGATCACTACGCAGAATTGGATGTAGGACTGCATTTTCCGGCCCAGTCCAGTTTTTTGGACTGGATCGAACCTAAAAGCCATTAGGTCCGGTCTTCGGTCCAGAAGTCTCATCTGTCGTTCCATTTAATCTCTAGTTTGTTGCTCGTTCCGGTTTTCAGACACTTCCATCCTTTGCTGTTCGTTATCGATCCTCTTACAACTCTGGCGATTTACTGTTTGTTCCTGTTGGTGCTTGTTTAGATTGACTAATCCAACGAATCCTTAACTGTTTGTGCTGCTTGTTCCAGTTTGTGATTTACCCTTTACTGTTTTGTTCCGGTTGTCAAAACAGGCAATTTGCTTGATCTGATTTTTTTCGAGTTTGCGCTTGTTTAGAATTAGATGGAACTATCAATTAAGATGATTTCTCGCTGCGATTTAAACGCTCCATTTGGTCTTGGACCGGTTCTGGACGGAACAGGTCCGGACCTATGAACACCCCTAATTGGATGGCGCCTCTCAGATGCGTGATGAATTGAACTTAGCCTTGGGCTGAACTCGGCTCAGTTTGCTATAGATAACATTCGTTTGCAGTACATCTAACATCCTTTGCAAACCTCGAGTTTAACATTTATTGGTATGAGAATGAACAACAGCCCTAGGAAAGAACTCCAAGCCCTCTCTATATCAGCCATATAATCACAGTACCATACCGACACAAGGTATCAAGATGAATGTACAGACTCTAATTTATGCAACTATTACTTCTAAATGGATCCATAAGATCATCCTGCAACGACTGCCAATGTTTCTTTATCATCATCAATCAACACGAGATGGAACGGAACAAACTAGTTATTATCTGCAACAAATCATATATTCACACCACAAGAGTATTTATTCTTCAGTGAATAAATCCAGGCTTCTTTTTTATGCATTTAAGCATTATAACCTTGCCGAGCAGATGATCAATAAATAATGTTCTACCACTCGGATCCTGAATCTCAATCCTTTGGGTTCTTAGTTGATTTGTTTACATATTAAATCTAGAACAATAAAAATCAGGCACTTATGCCCTCTAACACTAAGCTGTAAATGAGGTGTCAACATGTATGTTCATCCTACCAGTTCTTCCATCAGGCCCTGGTAAAGTCAAAATCCGCGAGTTCAGACACAAGTTGCTGACAAAATTCATCCAAATGAATAGGAAAGTAACCAACCTGCGATATGTAAGGTTCAGCATCTGTGCGTTTAAGGAAGTGGATGGAGTGCGAAGCAAGATTGGTGTCTCGGTCTCCTATGGCTGCCACACCAATATCATCGAGTACTCTCACCTTTATATAGGGATCCTTTGGAGGTACCATATCCTATTTGAGGGAAAAAGTCTTCTAAAAAACTAGAAATGTAATATGATGTCGGGAGAACAGGAGAAGGGAGATGATACAATACCACAGTGAGATCAAGATTGTCCATATCCCTCATGTATGACTGTATAGCCGAGGAATGATTCTTGAAGTAACGTTTCTCGTAATCACTCAGCTTCTCTTCAATTTCCTGTGGAAGCACACGTCCTACCGTCCAGCTCAAGCTCTGCAGAATTTCTGCTCGCTTGTGCCTGCGTAGTTCCATAGGTAACAGAAATGTCAACATGAAGATTATGTATTTACAGCAATTTGTGAGGCTACAACCAACACTTTAAAAGAGAAGTAACCAATCATGAAATTTACAAGTATGCCATTAGACAGCGCTTGTTGCGAAGGAGGGAAAGGTGATGGATAAGCATTCCATAGTGATCAGGATTTCTTGCTGATTGCACATCTAAACCCTCTTCCTGCATTTTTCTGCCACAAATAGAAAACGGTTTGCAAATAAGATAGCCAACTTGAGACTTGCAGTTTAAGGAAAAAGAAAATCTGATCAATCAGTAAACCTCACCTTGTAAGCTCATAAAATTGACTGTAGTGCACATTGCATTCTTTGATTACTTGGTTAAACAAATCATCCTAGTTTCAGAAGGAAAATCAAGATTCTCCAATCAGAAACAGACTTAATATATATAAACACAATGAAGAACATGATAAGCAAAATCAAACTACAGCTCGCAAAATTTCAGACGCAAAAAAGGACAGGAAAATCCACAGCTATACGGAAATGGAAGATTAAACCTTACATTAAACCGTGTGAGCTGGCCAGGCTCTGCAGATGCAAGCTCTTTAACTAACTGACATGCCCTTCTCCCATAAATCTCGTTCGGCTCCATACTATCTCAGTTGCCCTATTAGAAAGCATTTCATCAAACACCTTATGTGCAACAAAATGCTGATTGCTAACAAAATTATGTTCAACAAAAGTTATGCAAGAGCGATATCTGATTGAAACCCAGTGTCTGAAAGAAAGGAATACTTCACAACAAAAACGATTTGAATGGATTTCAGCTTATCGAGATCTGAAGCTTTTATTAGAATTGAGCCTAAGTTTTTGAATGATGAGGGAGGGATATACCACTAGTACAAGCTCAGCAACACAGAAAGAACGCATCACATTAGAATGCTTGATAAGTTCACCGACCCAATCACTTACAAAAACCTTCCAGGTTACAAGGGACGGTGGTGCGGACAGAAGCAGAATCAATTGTAGCAACTAATTTAAGCAGACCACCTGGTTCGATCGACGGATTCGTATAACAAGTCCAATTTTAGAAATTGAATGAAATCCATAGGGCTACGAACACAAATTGAAGCTTACCGTGGATTCTGTGACGGTGGTGTGGGCAGAAGCAGGCAAGTCCGATTCTTGGCGGAGGTGTATAGGTGGCAGTTCGTGAGCAGATGTGATATCGAGATCTGAAAGCTATGATAGAATTGGAATGGAATTTTTGCATGAAGAGAGAGGGATTAAGGGGCCTCGGATAAGAGTAGAAGCAAATTCTTCAAGAATGTGAGGAGATAGATGATAGATATGGCAGCGGGCGCGGTGTTTGGACTTGAGGCGGGCAAACCGTTCCCGCATTTTCGAACTTTTCGCGCCAAAAAGTTATGGCCTGGTTCGGGTTCGGGTTCGGGTCAACATTTCCGGTACGAAATCATTTTTCTAACTAAGGAAGTTGAAAAAAATAGAATGAATTTTGTTTGATTTTTTTTATACAAAAAAATATTTTTTAAGTAGAAGACATAATCAAAAGATAAAAAGTTAATGGTTAGAATTTTAATATAAAACTCTAGTTATGAAATTCAGCCTTAAAAATTACAAATTTTCTATTGTTAATTTTTTTTTTAAAATTTTATTATGTCATATGCATATTTGATTGCGATAGATGAAATTATAAGCTCCAAATAACCAATAATCTACGGGAAAGAATAAGAAAAAATGAAAAATTTTATCCCTAATAAAATCCCAAATTTAAGAAATGTTTAGTATGTTAGATATGTGGTTACACGCATGGTCGTGGTAGAGTTGATGTTGTAGTTGTGGTTTTGAATGTAAGTAGATTGTAAAAAATAAAACATATCTTGGAAGAGGTTTGAATTGTTGTTTTGAAATCTCCAAAACAACAACCAAAATCTCATACTAAACACACTAAAAATATATGAGATTAAAATCTAATCTAAAAAGGACTAATTTGGTTAATAAGCATTTTTTTAGTTTATATTCCACTAAGTAGGCTTATTGAATTTTATTGTTAAGTAGTTGTACCCCTCTCCTATTTTTTACCGTGAAAACCCTAGCCGGTCACTTATTCTTCAACTTCTCCCATATCTTCTTCTCAAACACCACTCACCCATTGCTACCCCTTCATCTGCAACAATATCAACCATTCCAGCTCAACCTTGGGTTGGTGACTGACCTGCGTGTAGACGGAGATCTAGATCTAGATCCGGTATGAGATCCTCAACAATTTGTTATTGTGATCTTCACTAGGGTGAAGGGCGATGATTATAATGTACTTAATTTAGCATCTCTTAGGCCATCTTTATCGGGGGTCTTGGGGTGGGTCTTGTAATATTTATAAAATTTGGGCTCAATAACATAAATAACCGGGTCTTCACAAGACCCAGGTCTTAGCTTCAAAGGGGGGACGCGTGTCACCCCCCATTGGCCGCTTAAAAGCGGCCTTTAATTAAAAAAAAATTGTAGCTTGCGCCACGTGTCGCGCTGTAATTGGCGCGAGCAGGTAACGACATGTGGCGCTTTTTTTATTGGCTACGGCTAATTAAGTTTTAATTTATTATAAATCCATTTTTCGGCTTAAATATTTTAAAAAAAAAAAGTTATACCAAAATTCATAATTTTTTTTTATCTATCCATAGACACCCATTTTGAATATATTTAGAATAGTTTTAAAAAAATGTTTTTTTTATGGTAAAGTTTGTAGGTATAAAAATATCAAAATACAAAATATATTAATAAATTTCGTTTTAAGGTATAAAAATTCTATATAATAAAAATTTATTCCTTATTTTTTCATATATGTGTTGGGTAATTTTTTTATCTCTTTGTTTCTTATTGTATTATTCATAGAGATAATTAATAGATTAACCTAAATTTCATTCTAAGGTATAAAAATATAAATAAAATTAACTCATATTCTTGTCTATATATAGTGAATGTGTTGGATCATTTTGAAACACCAAAACACATCTCTTCTTTCTACATCCATCATGGATAATCATCCAAATTCTCAAAACTTAGTGAAATGTTTGGTTTTAATGATTTAAAACTAGATTCTGACTATAATTATTATAGTCAAATACTCACTCAACCTTCCGAAATTCCTACATACAGCACCCAACACCAGGGTAGTTTAGCTCCCTCTTTTGGTGGTGGTAATGGTGGTGGTGGTTATGGTGGTGGTGGTGGTGGTTATGGTGGAAGTTATGGTGCTAATAGTGGTAGCGTTGGTAGTGATAGTGGTTATGGTGGAGGTTATGGTGCTAATAGTGGTGGTGGTGGTGGTGGTTTTGAAGCTCCTATTAGTGGTGGTGGTGATCGTGGTGGTGGTGGTCGTCGTCGTCGTCGAGGTGGTCGTCGTGGTGGTCGTCATGGAGGTGGTGGTGATAATGACAATGGTGGCGGTGGTAGCGGTGGCGTTGATGGTGAGCGCATTTATTGGACCCACGAAGATGATTTGCTTCTCATCTCCGGTTTTATAAACATGAGTACTAATTCGATTGATGGCAATGGCCAAACTTCAAAGGCATTTTGGAGTCGAATTACTAACAACTACATGCAGTGGAGGAAGCCTCACCAAGTTCCTCGAGACAAAAATAAAATGAAGTGTAGATGGCAAAAGCTGAATAACACGGTTGGTAAGTTTGTTGGTTGCCATGAAAAAGCTCTCAAATTAAAAGCTAGCGGCGAAGGAGATCAAGATGTAATTAACAAAGCACATGAAATTTATAGAGCTACATATGGGTGTAGTTTTGTAAATGAGCATGCATGGTATGTTCTTCGTAATGAAGAAAAATGGAGAGTTGATCATTTGAAAAAGATCAACCAAGAGAAGGAGGAAAGTGTTTCAAGCGGCAAAAGATCAAGGGCTTCAATTGAAGATGCCGTGAGTTCTAACCCAACTCCTGAAACTCCAACAAGCATGCATGATCATCAACATTTTGATTGTCCCGAAGGTATCAAAAGCGCCAAGAGAAAGGGGAAACAGAAGGCATCAACAACGAGTAATGAACACGTTGAAGTGACGGCGGAGAGAAAGGAAGAAGCATCATAACGTATGAGCGAGATACTAGAGTTTAAGAAATCAAAGGCGGCACAAAAGATAGAGAGTCAAAAAGAATACGCGAGAGTTAAGAAGATGGAACTATTGATGAGCTTGATGGCAGATAAGGAATTGACTCCTGCAGGTATTGAATTGAAGGAAAGTTTGATGAAGGAACTCAAAATGATTTGAAGAAATTGCAATCATCGGAAGTTGTATCAATGTATTTTCTAATGATGTTAATGCTCTTATTTTATGTTTTATGTTGTTGTATCCTAATGTTTAGTGTTATATTACGTAAGATGTTTTTGTAATCAGTTCTCTTGATGTAAGATCTTGTTGTTGCAATCAATGTATTTTCTACTTTGTGTCAGAAGTGTGGTCAAGATAAATGAAGCTACAAAGTGTTGTCATTTCATATCATGTCTTGACAAGGCATGAGTTTAAAGAAGGAAATGGGAAAAGATAATGATGGGTCCGACAATGCATGTGAAGGTGGCAGAGATTGGGCAAAGATAAAGATAAGGTGGCAGAGATTGGGCAAAGATAAAGATAAGATGGCAGAGATTGGGCAAAGTTAATGCATGTGAAACTATAGAGTGTTGTCATTTCATATTATGTCTTGACAGGGCATGGGTTTAAAGAAGGGAATGAGCAAAGATAATGATGGGTCCGACAATGCATGTGAAGGTGGTAGAGATTGGGCAAAGATAAAAATAAGGTGGCAGAGATTGGGCAAAGTTAATGCATGTGAAGCTACAGAGTGTTGTCATTTCATGTCACGTCTTGACATGGCATGAGTTTAAAGAAGGGAATGGGCAAAGATAATGATGGGTCCGACAATGCATGTGAACGTGGCAGAGAAAAGTTGTAGATATATTTAAATATACAACGGTCATATACAACGGTCATCTAAATAGATTGATATATAAATGTGATATGAGTATAGAGATTTCATTCAACTCTATCATTATCTATTTCAAACAAATAGCTACACAATGTCTAACTCTGATTCTGATCTATCATTCCCCAACCCATTCCTTAGTAGCAATAGCTCTGATGATAATGAGCTCTTCGCTGCTTTTAATGAGTGGCAACTTGCATGCCAAAGACATGATGAGGCACGAGCAGAAAGCTCTAGAAGAAGAAGACGTCGTCGAACACACATTGAAAGAGGAAGGGAGCAAGGGGAAGCACAATTACGCAGAGATTATTTCTCTGAGGTCTCGACGTACACAGATGCAATCTTCCGACGTCGGTTCAGAATGCGCAAACATGTTTTCATGCGCATTGTTGAAAGCCTCGAGAATGGAGTGGAATACTTTCAACAAAGGCCATATGCGACTGGTAGACTTGGTATATCTGCATTACAAAAATGCACCAGTGCGATAAGGATGTTGGCGTATGGAACAGCTGCAGATGCTAGTGACGAATATCTCCGTCTTGCTGAGGGCACTGCTAGGAAGAGCTTAGAATATTTTGTTGATGGAGTCATATCTATCTTTGGTGATGAATATCTTCGTCAACCTACAGTGGAAGACTTGCAGCGTCTACTTGTGAAGGGGGAGGCTCGCGGTTTTCCAGGGATGTTGGGTAGCATCGATTGCATGCATTGAGCTTGGAAAAATTGTCCAAATGCATGGAAAGGTCAATATGCACGTGGAGATCATGGATATCCAACGATTGTACTAGAGCTTGTGGCATCTCATGACCTATGGTTTTGGCATACATTTTTTGGTGTCCCAGGTACGTCTAACGATATTAACGTGCTTGATCGTTCTCCTGTTTTTGATGACGTTTTACATGGTAGGGCACCATATATCAATTTCATGGTTAATGGTCATCAATACAACAAGGGATATTATCTTACCAATGGTATTTACCCACCTTGGGCCACATTTGTGCAATCTGTTCGACACCCGCAAAGCCCTAAAGCTAAACTATTTGCTCAAGTTCAAGAGGGAGCTCGCAAAGATGTAGAAAGGGCGTTTGGAGTCTTGCAATCTCGATTTGCAATCATTCGAAACCCAACACTTTCATGGGATTTGATTAAGATTGGAAAAATTATGCGAGCATGCATTATCTTGCATAATATGATTGTAAAAGATGAACGAGATGAATACGAAGGTGAGCTCCCGGAGTACGATCAAGAAGGAGTTGCAGGCTCGGTAAATACTTCGGATTACACGACAGTAAGACCGATTAATATGCGCGACTACCTCCAAAACACAATTCAAGTGCGAGACAGAACTACACATCAACAACTTCAGAACGATTTAATGGAGAATATTTGGCAAAATTTTGGAAATTAGGTTATCGACTCAAGATTGTGTTATTTTAATGTTGTTTGCTTCATGTTTTTTTATGTTCACTTGAATGTTGTTTGTATCATGATTTAATTTTATGTATCTTATCGTGTGATGTTTTTTATGCTAATTCTAATGAAATTAAGTATTTCTCATAATTAAATATTATTTTAAATATAATTGAATAATTTTGAGTTAACAAAAAATAATTAAATGATTATTTAATGTTATAATAATAAAAAGTTTGGTTTAAGATATAGTTAAAACAATTATAATATTAAAAAGTTAGTAGGGGTATATTTATAAAATGGTATGAGGAAATAAATTGGTGGGTGATAAAAACGAGGTAAGACCCAATGATGAAGACTCATTGATAAACTGGAAAAAGTAAGTTATAAGATTTGATTGAAGAAAAATTACAAAAATGGCTCAAGATCCCGCTTTGAAGACCCGTTGATAAAGATGGCCTTACACCTTGTCACTCGTCACCACCTCCATGGCTACCATGCTTTCTTTTTCTGTTTTTCCCATTTTGAAATGTTTCTTATGTGTATCTATATGTATATATGTTTGTTTTTGCAGTTTACAAGCACAAATTATAAAGGGATAGGGTAGAGTGGACGGAAAAATTGCGAAATTTCTTCCAAATACATTCGATTTGGAGTTTGAGTAGTCAGAAAACTCATACTAGTACCAGGAAGAGCTTGTTGGTGAAATTTGCTTTGATTTTTTAATCTTTCATTTTTCAATAAGAACCTTTTTAGTAAGTGTACCAGGAAGAGCTTGAACTAGGTTCTAACCACAGTTATGGGCATGAAGATAGTCTTTGGGCTTTCAGAATCGTGTGATTTATATTTCTTAGTCTGATCTACTTTTTGTTTTGTTTGTTTTGGAAATATGTCAAACTCTTTACTATTATAATCGTGTGATTTATATTTCTTAGTCTGATCTACTTTCTGTTTTGTTTGTTTTGGAAATATGTCAAACTCTTTACTATTATAATCCTTTGTACGTTTGGTTTTGGTTTTGGTTTTTGAGACAATAGTGAATTGGATCATCATGAGATCCGGAGGACATAGGACTTTGATCCGGAGGACATAGGACTTTGATCCGAACCTGTAAACAAATTATTATGTTCTTGTGTTCTGAACAGATCACTCTAGATCTTGTTTTTTTACGAACTTCTTTTCTTTTGAAGGTTACGATATTCTGTTTCACTTTAACACCCAAAAAAAGACCATATACCAATTAGAATTGTGATATATGTAAACTTCTATAGCCTATATTCTAACAGTTCAATTTAAATGCAAAACTCCGCCCCAAGATAACTCTTTAACACATTCCCAAGGAGACAAAGCTAAGGGCATGTCAAAACAACTATATAAGACTGCAAATCTGCAATGCTTTCGAGTTCGTTTAAGATAAAACCTCGAACGAGTTCAGCAGTTCACCGGCCATGCTGTCTCGTTGTTTTGAACTAGAGGGCTAGTCACCACATCCATCTTCCCGTCACCAAGTCCATCAGAACCCGTCTCCCCATAGCTGGCCTCGTCGCTCCTAGCTTGTCTACTCAGCCTTGTTTTCCGGTCTAGAGAGCCAGCCGCTGCACGCTTCTTACTTTGCCTTAAGCTCAAAAGACCAATCTCAAGTGCCTCCAATGCTTTAGTTGTTAAGGGTCTTGTCCGAGTGCTAAGCCTCCTGCCACTTGCATTTTCACTGCCTGTTGAGCTCTCCATTGGCTCGGGTTTGTTGCTTTGGACACTTACACTCGGAATCTCCTCTGAACTCTCCGTGGGTTCGTGTTTAAATGTAATGTCACACTGTCCACTTGCACTTTCATCAGCTTCAGGCTCCATTGGGACATGGGGCAAGTTCAGATCAATCCATAGTATCTGTCGTTGTCCTAAGGACTCGGGTTGTAGTTGCTGGTCACGTTCTACTGAGATTTTCTCGTCTTCAAGACTATAGGGAGATGGTGATACTTTTTCCTTTTTGTCTGTGGAGGCAGGTAAGCTCAATACCAAGACGGGCTTATCTTGTATCAAACTCTTGTCTGTAAACTCGCAAGCCGTCAATCTCTGCCTCTTTGTAACAGGACCCGAATGATTCGATCCACCACATTTTTTATGCTTGATGGCTTTCACCTTTTGGCTAACATCACCATTGTCTGAGCTCTTCATATTGAAATCTCCTAATAGATGTGTTCCATTTTTCCTGGACTTAGAAGAATGTTTTTCGCGAGGCGGTAAGCTCCTCAGTACCCTCACCTTAGATGGCGAACTGGTGTCTATCACAGTGAACTTCATGACGTTTGCAGCGGCCTGAGGTTTGAGGAAACGAGGACGATCTTTGTCCTTGTAATCATCAACACAGTCCACACTAGAATTACTATTTTCTACTTTGGAGTTTTCGGGTTTACCTTCCTCGGCTTCCAGGTCAAGAAGCCGCGGCTCAGAAGCAACTTTCCGAAGAACATCACTGACAGAATCAAAGAAATGTGTTCCATTCATAAGCTTCCTTCTAGAGAACTTCTTGATACCCGGCATCAAGAAAACCAAATTGTTCTTCGGTGCTGTCCATATGTCATTTGGCTGCTCGGAATGCCACCCCTTTGCCAATAATCGCGGCCAAACTGCCTCCCAGAAAAGATCATTTGATCTAGCTTTGCTTAGCCGGATATCACTAGTTAGAAACTTGATTATGTCAGCTGAGTTGAGCGACGAGCAGGCCTTGCCAGATGGTAGTTCAGGGGCACGGACACGCTGCCTTTGGCCAGTCTTTGAGTTTTCGGTTATTAGAGTTGTAAGATCTTCCTTCCCCTTTCCAATTCCGACAGCTTCCACCAATACACGAATGCCTACCATTTCCTTCAAAGTAGACACATAATCTTCTAACGACGTTCTTTCCTCAACTAGTGCATTAGAGATCTGTCATCACAAGGATCACAATTATCACAAGGATCAAATGCAAGCTGAAGTATACTATTTTGTTAAAATACCTCTTGGAAAGTGTTCTTGGCTTGTTCCGAGAGATGTGGCAACAAGCGAGACAGAAGCTCTTGTTGCCTACATCCAGTGAAAATCTTGATTCCCGTTATGCATCTTTTGTTTCTCATCTTCCTACAATCAACCCACTTCCAGTACCTAGGAGACTTATAGAATCTCCCATAGTAGAAACACTGTATTTGACCCGTGTCTTTGCTCTCCATAAACCTCTCCACCTGAAGAAGATTCTTGCCAAAAATGTACAAACTAAGGATGAAAGACTCAACTTCAAAGTCATTCCAAGATTCCGATGACAAGCCAGGCACAAGGAAGCAACTGTCGGTTATTTGATCATTTTTGGGAACCGGTAAATGACTAAAGCATGTTGCATCACTTGGATCATGGACAATTTTCTTGTGTTCATCCTTTGAAGCATTTCCTTCATTACAGATCCACATGATTGGCACTGGTAGTCCCATTAGAAATGCACGGGATGCAGCATCAGCCGCAGCTTCTGATTCAATTGAATCTGCTGAGAGCTCAAAAGGCTGAGACTGTGTTAACAATTGAGGGATTTCAGCTTGGTATTCCTCGCCAACCCGAGGCTCCACCAGCGGGATGTCGAACAAGCCATTTGGATCTGAAGCATCCGACAGAATTAGTTCCGCGTCACTTGCTTCCTCTGATTTCTTTTCAGTTTGATCCATCTCAACTGAATTCATATCTGAAACAAGAAATTTAATCAAAACTGAGAGGAAAAAAAAAGACAGCATCAGCAAATAGCCATAGTTACAAAATCATTAAGCAGCAAATTGCAATCAACAAGCTCATGTTAGTGATTAACCCACTGTTGATTTGCATTCTATCTCAATCATCATTTTACATACTAGGATCAAGAATTGAAAGACAACAAGAGTCATAACTGAATATTTTCCACCCAAGAAAAAAATCTGCAAAAAGCTTAATATAACTGCCACATTCAGTACTATTAGCTTGTCATAAATCGGTAGAAGGCAAGGGCTACTGAAACCAATCATTCAAATCATATGTATTTCAATCCAATTTATGTCATCTCTGATTTTATCTATCATCAAAACCCTATTTATTCAAGTGAAAGCAACAAATTTCTGCCAGCAGCATCAATCCCGAAACAAACCCAAAACCCAAATCTCCATAAGAAATGACCATAATTATACCATTCAAATCAGAAAAAAGATACGAATCAACCAGAAAATTCTACCAAACAGTATACACACGACAATGAATAAAAGGATACTATAAATAGATTCAAACCCAGGCACAAAGGCATACGGAGATGTATAAACGATGAAGATATAACACAATCTTTATGAAGCATGATCTACTTGTTCTACATAGCAAACTGCAACGAAAGGGTAAAAAGAAGCTTACCCACATTGATACTTATCGAAAGCAAACAGAGATGCATAAAATTTACAAAGCTTTATACTTTGATATATAAACACAAGAGGTGGGTAATTAAGTTAAACAACAATTGTTATCGAACTGACCCTTATTCATTCACAAGAGATTGTATGAACTCACATGAAGCAATCAAGAGATAAACCCAGATGAGCAGATGGGTGTGTATGATATTTTTGTTGATTAGCCCCTCAATTCTCGAGTTTTTTTCCCCCTATTTAATTGAAGAAAGAAAATATAAAAAAGAAATAACTTCAATTCCATGAAAAGAGAAAAAAGAAGATACCTTAATAAAAGAAGAAAGAAATTGGCAAGGAAGAGAGTTAATGGTAGAGAGAGAGAAGCGAGTCTTTGCATACAAAGAAGCTCTGAAGGTAGAGAGAGAAGGCGAGAGAGATGAAGGATTAAGCCAAAATACGCAAATTGTGATGCCTTCAAAGAGCCCCGTAAGGTAGACTTACTTTTGACGTTGTATTAATGTTGATATTTAAATAGCTGTCAATATTTATTAATAAATAGATAGAATCAGCCCCGGAGAAAAAGAAAAACTGCAACTTATGGTATTATTATTATTTTTTTTGAAAGGATTTTCTCTTGTCCACTTAAGCAACATTTTTAGGAGAGCTTAATACTTAATTATCTTATTCTTGTATATGTTCTTGATGAGATTTGTACTATACTCAATTGTTGACGAGTTTTGAATGTTTTTAGGACCATTTAATAAATATAGGTATGATTTGGTATGTGATGTGGTTAGGAGAGCGGAATCTCGGTTAAAAATGAGGCGTTTGTGTCCTTCTTGACTGATCCACGTGAGGGAATGTCAACGTTGAGGCCTAAGAATGTCTTGGTATTTAGATGGTTTGGTGGAAAACATGCTTGTATTGATTTGATTGGGGTTTTCCTACTAGATTGTTTAGGTAGTGGGCCTTTGTGCTAGTAATACGGCGCTTAATGTGGCTCCTACTAAGGTAGTCAAAGCTTGCATTAAAATCAACATGTGACTCTTCTGTTCGCTTTCGACACGTTTGGATTTATTATGTTCGATGCTATTGAAATTTTTAAGAGGGTGCAACGGGTATTGCATGACAACGGTATGTCTCATAGATCTTCTCACATTGTTTTTAGAAAGATCGGATTCACTATTTAAAAAGGGTTGACGGCACAGCTCGGTGTCCGTCTTCCTTATAACTTGATGTAAATTATATTATAATGATACATTATAAGGGGAATTTGTTATTATGGGGGAAAATCAAGCAAGAAAAAATTAGAACATATTATTAACTAATTAAGTATTTTCTGATGGTGTAAAGTTAAGTGTTAATTTGTGATTATTTTTGTAATTCTTTATTGAAACAATTTGGTTTATTAGGCTTTTTTGAGTTTTAGTTTTAGTAAATGTACCCCTTGAGAGAAGAGTGTTTAGAGTTTGAGAGAAAATACAAAAGGTTAGGGTATATTTACTAAATAGAAAACTAGAAAATGCCTAGTTAGTATACAATAAAATAAAAAAACCTACTTACCTAATTAGCCCTTCTTTATTTTCAAAAAGATTTCCATTCCATATTAGAAATTTTTATTGATTTTAAATTTTATCCCCATAAGATGAAAATATTTATTTAAAATACAACATAAAATACTTGAACGATGGATAAATATTTAAAAAATGACTTTTTTTTTCCAAAAGTTGACAAAAATAAGTTCGGACAAGCTTATTAAATAAACTAGTTTAAAACCCACACCTTATGCGGGTATATTTACATACAAGATCATGACATATTTGCGAATAAAGAAGTGTCTCATTATTTATACATCATATCCCTTTTTAATATACTTGATGATAAAATATTTGTGAATAAATATTTAGATTTTAATTTAATTTTTGTACAACCTACTTTTTTTAACCTTATAAATGAATTACCCTAATTATGCCTGATTGCCAAAAAATTTAGGCACTACAAATAAATAAGGAGCTAAAAGTTTGTGAGGGAACATTCAAATATGAAAAATTAAAATGATATTTAAGATTTGTAAAATAATGATTAAGTTAAAATATATAATGGAAGGACATAAGTAAAAATATATTAAAAAGGTTATTTTTAGAAGATTTGTAAAATATATTGACGTGATCCTGAATTGTTATAGATGGTTGTGGATTTTGTAACAAATAAGATCGTATTATTATAACCGTAAGATACTGAACATGATGTCATGAAATTATTTTTGTTGAATTGACATGAGAAAAAAATTATTTTAATTTTAAATTAAAATTATAATTTAAATATGGCAAATCTGTGATTAAAATATGATAAATCCGTAATTATTTGACAAAAAATTATAGATAACATGGTTAATGTGTTACATGTAAACTAAAAGGGTTGTGTTTTAGTAATATACAGGGGCGGCCCTTGGGGGTAGGGTGGGGCGGCCGCCCCCCTCCAAAAAATTTTTTTTTTTTTTTTTTTGAAAAAAATTGTTTTAAAATGGGTTGTGCCTTCTCTCGTTTATAAAAAAAATTTCTACGATTTATTTTTTTTAAATATCACTATTCTTGTGTTATATTTAAATGTTTTTTTTGGATCTTTCGGCGAAGCGAACGAAACTTCATAAGTATTTCCCGTTTTAGACTCGGAGTGAAATAATTCACCAAAATGCACGAGATTTGTTGTTTGGATTAGAAGCGCGGTCTTAGACCACACTCTTATTTGTAAAAAGCGTTGTCGAGGACAACGTTTTAATATCTGAAATAAAGATAACAAAAACACAAATAGAGGTGTGGTCCTAAACCGCGGCTATAGTATAACGTTTTTGAAAAAAAAAACTAAGAGACCGCGCCTATAGGACATTTTTTTTTAATATATAGGCGCGGTCATGGACCGCGCCTTTTAAGTGTAATGTTTTTATAATTTTTTTTTGTATTTTTATTTATTGTAAGTTGATGACATATTGACTTTGTTTTTATCGTAATTTTATTTTTATAGATATTTTTATCAAAAATAAAATTTCGTCCCCTTTTAAAATCATGTGGCCGCCGCTGGTAATATATATAGATCATTCTAAACTGGTTTATAAACTTTAATCCTTTTCATCTATTTTGCGTAGATTAGATTTGGACATTTGTGTTTAAAATACATAAGCAGTTTAATTGGAGACAATAGAAAATTGAAGTATGCGTTGTTTCTTGGCAATCGCAATCCTTTAAATAAATATAATGAACCCACACGGCATTGCAAATTTGCACTTGAGCTCATCACCAACTTCGTTGATAAGTAATGTTTCACTGTTTTTTCTTGGGGTGGGACGAAGAAAGAGGATAACATGTTTTTCTTTTTAGGTCTAAAATTGTAATTAGAATGGGATTTGTTTGGTTTCAACTCGAAAACATAATCGGATGAAAATAAATTTAGTCCACTTAAATATCATTGTTTATTTATAAAATTTATTTGTAACGTTCATGCTTTCATATTTTCAATGTAAAATGTATTTTATTTTCCTCGTTTTGTTTGTCTATACAGTATCAAAGTTAATCAAATCCTACACATACTATTTTAAACTCTAAGAAATGATTATATAGCTTTTCATTAATAATAGTATATATGGACTAGATTCGTTTTCTTTTTATTTCCGAAAAAAAAATCAAACAAGAGTAGGTATATAAGTTTTTTTTATATAGGACACCATTTAATGGATCGAAAGGCCCATCAAATCGGCAGACTGACTATTTGTCAAGAAGAACGAAAAATATATTAAGAGAGAGAGAGAGAGCATCAACAGTCGATCACAACAAGTCGTCGAGGAGAAGCACCAAAGGAAGCGTCAGACAAGCAAAAGCGAGGAAGAAACAATGAGAACATGTTTTTAGAAGTAGTCCAAAGTACAACTCTCGGGGACCACAAGTGAAAACCTCATATTTGAACTCTTCTTTAAGCCTTTCAATTTTGATCCCCCCTATCCACAACTCGTCGACTCCTTCTCATGACCAAATTCAACTCTTTTTTCAAAAGAAACTCACAACATCAAGACGTACCGTCATACCATCGGACCATAAAACGTGAAATAAAGAATCTATAAGACTACCCACAATGGGAGTCTCTAAACATTAAAAAATATTAAATCTTTTTAGGAATAGTATGAATTGGGTTTAAAACTTGTTCCGACGGATGGAAGTAAGATACAAGCTTAAAAACGATGAGAGATAAATACAATAAGGGAGTGTTTGTTTCAGTTAGAATTAATTAGGGAAATAAGACTCCTTAAAATTATCTTTTGTAAACTAGGCTTCTATATAAAAGAAAGAAAAAATAGGTATGGAAACTAGAAATAGGGGCAATAATTTCTTTAATTGAAATGATGGTGATTAGATGTTTACTTTTGGTTTAAGTATCTTTTTTTACATGTTTACCTTTATTTATTTTTTGTTAATGTAGTTAGTTTGATAAAATTTTCAAATCCATGAATGTTTAATTTTTTTTGGGTGACATTGTTTTCATTACCCAAATATGAATTGTAGTATTTTTCTCATTATTGGGTATATGTTTATTGTTTTTGTAGTATGTTTCTTATTGTTGAGTATGCATAAAGTGATATTTTTGGGTATGTTTTATGGTTATCCAAATTGTGTTACAAGGACCAAATGTCATTTGGTATTGATGTTTGGGTACAATATCGATTTGTGTAAATTTTGGTTATGACAAATTCAAATTGGGTATGCTTTTATACGTGTATTGACTTTGTAATATATTTCTTATTATTAAGTATATTTAAAGTGATATCGTGGGTATGTTTTATGGTTACCCAAAATGTGTTATAATGATCATATATCAAGCGAATTTTTGGGTAATGATCAAATGTCATTTGATATTGATATTTGTGTACAATATCGAGTTTTGAAAATTTTGGGTATGACAAATTTAAATTGGGTATGGATTTTGTATTAAGTTATGTTTAAATTGGGTATAAATGTAAAATATTATCCAAATTATGGATATTGTTTTATTTTGATATTTGATTTATTGGGTATCTTGTTTACGAGTATGTTTATGTACTTTGACAAATTTATTTTTGGGTATGATTGTGACATTATTTGGGTAAGCGAATTTTTGGGTAAGCGAATTTTTGGGTAAGTGGGTTTTTTCTGGGCAGAGAGCTGTGTTTTTTTGGCTCCAAATTCTCTCCAAATGTCAATCAAAAGTGTCACAATCATCAATCACATCAACCATCACTCATTATTCATCACTTTTGTCAATTTTTTGTCCTATTTATGAATTAATCTAGTAAAGTAGGAGCCTTATTTCTCAATTTGTAATTGGTAGACCCTAAATTTCAACTCTATAAGATAAAAAGCCCTAAATGCCAATTCAGCCTTTCAGTTATCATTTTTCTCATCAATTTTGGGCAAAAAAAGTGAAATTGAGATGTTCATCAAACATATCCTTGTACACGTGGCAAAAGCAAAAAGAGTTTCAAATTTCAGTCACACACCATTGAAATTGAGATGGGATCAATTGTCTAGAATTTTTTTATTGTACAAGTAGTTTATTTGTCATCAATTTAAATTTACATTAAAATAATTATATTTTGATAAATTTTGTTTTTTTAAAGTTTATAATTTATTTTTCTCTATTTATAGAGACTAATATTATATATATTTAGACAAATAATTATTTAGTGAATGGTGAAGTTATTGTCCATTTATTTATTTATTTTTATTATATTAGAAGATATTTTTACACATAAAATTTAATATATTATAATACATTACATATAAAATTAAATATATTACATTATGTAATTATATGAACATAATTCAAAATTTAAAGTTTCAGAGAATCCTAACATGATTATTTTTCTATATTTATATTTTCATATTTTACGTCTTAACTTTGTAATTAGTATTTTAATGCTTTTGTATGTTTAAAATTTTTAATGAGACGTTTATTGAAATCTCTTTTTTATTAATTATTTTTATATTTATTATATCATTTTTATAATAAATATAACTACAAATAAAATTAATAGTATTAAAGTTTAAAAGTATATAAATGTAATGGGTAAATATATATAGAGCTAAGAGATGTGAGTTAAGAAACAATGAATGTAGAGAAAAAAATATAGTAGGTTTTGTAAGCTGACGCAGCGGAGAGATATTGTTAAGAAATGAGGCATAAAATTCATCATTGTACATGGTCTAATAATGTTCAATTTGTTTTTGGTTGTATCCATGGTATGGAGAGGAAAAAGTTGATCTTATGTGGAAGGAGTCGGTATAGTTACATCAAACGAACCAATAAGTTACATTAGAGAGCTTGACGGATTATGGCATAGATTTCAATATGTTATGGAGACCTCGTCGTGAAGACGGAATCAATAAGTTATAACGGAGTGCGTGGCTAACACTTGATTAGGGAGGTCTTTCCATTTATATAGATTTATTTTTATTTTGAATAGCTTGTTTTTTAAAAATGTTGGTTGGAGAACAAACAAGAAACAAAAGAAAGAGATTCAAGAAACAAGGTTACAAGAACACCTTCCAAAACTTTTCATTTGTCAACAAGTCGAATGAACATCAATGTGGTAAAATTTAGGTGTAAAAATTATGATAAGTATATAAGTTTGTTGGCATGTCCATTTTATTGTCATCTAATATTATGATGTAAATTATTAGCTTATGTGTGGTCCATCAGACATGTAACCTTCGTCCCGTTTACCCGTTATATATAAAGTTGCTAACATGTACAAGTCAAAATCATGTCTATTTATTAATATAATGGTTCATTATCACAAAGGTGTTTATAATTTATAACACAAAATTTCAAAATGGTTATATTTTAGGGAATTTCCTCTTGGTATCATCGAGGTATTATTTTTTGAAAGATTTTGACCTACTATGCCTTTTTTAATTTTGTGTTTAGTAGTGTATGTAACCCATAATTTTTTTTTCCACTTTCATTTAGTGGTAGGTAAAAATAATTAATCCCTCTATTTTAATAAAAAAATAGATTTAAAAATAAAAGACAACCTAAAAGGTGCGAAAATAAAATTCTCCATATTTTAGATAAGTAAAGTGTTGGGTTCTCTTGACAAATTTGTTAAAATAGAGATTATTTTAGTTTTTATGATAATGAATAACAAAAAGTGTAATTTATTAAGTTTGATATATTTGATTAATTGTTAAAAAAATGTATGCCCAAGTTGTCTACCATTTGTAAGTTATATGATTTAATTAACTAATATGTAATATAATATTACATTTAAAAAAAATTAAATAACCACTCGGTATTTACATTTGAGCAAATGTCTTAGTACAAATTAGGGTGGACACAAATCTCGCAAATTTAGATTATATGTATGAGCCTTAACTTTTTTATCCTGTTAGGCTCATCATGTCCAATGTATTGTGATTTTTTTTTAATTTAAAATAATAAAAAAGAATCCAAAAGCCCACAACATAGTTATATATTTTTCAAAAAAAGTTATACAGGTCCAAGTTGGAAATTAACCAAATGATCCTGATAAATTTATGATTCGTTGTGGGTTGGACTTTTAGTTTTGACTTTTAAACAATATTTTGATTTTTTTTGCGTTTTAAGTCTGATATACACGAATATTTTTTTTATGTAAACATAAAATACTTTTAGCGTTTGATTCATATAGAGAGCATTGTTACATGTACTACATTACGAAGCGATATATATATTTCCTTTCTTACGGACATTTTTTTTTCAAATTGTTTGTACATTTTATTCAATTTATATTATACTAATGGTTCGTACATTTTTGAATTTTTTTTTCTAGTTCCCCTCTTTTTTTAGCGGATATTTTTTCGTTCAAATATTTGTTTTGGTATTTCAAGTTATAATGTACTAATATTTCATACATTTTTACAAGTTATTTCATAAGTTCAAGATAATGCATATACTAATAATATAAAATATTTAAAATAATAAAACACTCGATTGGAACTAATGGTATAAATATTATAAACTAACAATACTATAATAAAAGTAATATAATAACCGTACCTATAAAAATATGAACTGTTATAATATTAGTTTGAATATTGTGTACTTTTAGTTCAAACAATGTGTTTTGTTAATTCAAATATGTACAAGTAACAAAGTGCATAAAAATATAACAACTAAAATTAACAAGATAATACTTGAACTAACTGCATAAAATATCACACTAATAGTGTATAATTTTCAACGAATTGAACTAAAACTATGAATTGAGATAATAATTTTTACAATTTTCTCATAAAAATTACAAAAAATGTCTTCGCATCCCCTTTTTAAAACAGTTTAATTTTCAAAAGGACAACTTGTCCGGTATGTTCTAAAAATTACATCATTGTCATGACACCTCTCCTCAAATCATTAAATGCCGTGGTTAATTATAGGTCATTGGATTAAGTGAATCATCGATCTAGATTACTCCGTAACGTCTTACTAGCAAATATCTTACAAAGTTAACAATTCGTATCAAATTGACAATTTAGGCTATTATGTGCATATGGGGAAAATATTTTTCCTTTACTCATATAGGATTTAGCAACTACTTATTTTTAGTTATTGAGCAATATGTTGTAAAATCTAAACTAATTTTGTCTGTATTGAAAGAAATAGTCCTTAACCATAACCATTCTTTATAATCCATTTGGAAAAATATAAAAAATTTATCACAAGGACGAGTGACATTGTCTTCATTGTATAATTTTATAATTTATGGATTCACTATATTATAATTTAAATATCTTTCTCTATCATATACATTATAAAATTATCAACACAAAAAATTAAGTAATTTAATGTACATAATAAAAAACCATTCATATTTCAGTTTTATTATTTATAAATAAAAAGTTATAAAATCAACAGTTTATATTCACAATAAAAATTAATTAATTTAATGTACATAATAAAAAAAAGGTTAACGAAAATAGAGAAACAAGTAGATGAAGAGGGGCATGGAAAAGTGGTAGTTTAATTGGGCTTAGTTGTAGATTTTATTATTGTAATCCAAGAAGATCTCATAAACTTAAATTAGGGAAAATAAAAGGTAGAATTTAATAAAAGTTGGCAATTAGCATGTCATGGTGGTGCTCTCACAATTCATTTCCACAAATAATGCTTGCCTTTCTTTATTTTTATTTTCAAATTATCTTTTCTCCACACAATTATACTCTTTTCCTATGATTTATTAGTACAGCAAATTAGGGTTAAGTACCCACAAATCAGGAAAGACTTTCTCCTACCTGAAACCACAAAACTGGTAAAAATGAATCGTAATAATATAAAAGATTTATGAACTTTAAAACTGATAAAAAACACATCGTGATGATAGAAAAAATTTGTGAACCTCTGGTTAGAATTCGACTTTAATGTTAGATGAAACGTGGGTAATGGAACAACAATAAAATTCCGAAATCACCCTAATGGGGTTTTTATAAAAAACAAAAGGGTACAATTTATTAACGATGTGAGTGACAATAAGAAAACAATCACCCAAAATTTAAGAGAGGAAGATTTGCATCTAAACGAATACGGTAGTAGTTTTAGTAAGATGTTTGCACTTCTATTCACCTCTACCATTTTGTTAGGGGATTTTGTCGAGTTGGTTTTTGGCGTATAATTCTCTTTCATAGCAAAAAAAAAAAAAAAAAAACTCTACACATTGTTGTTGTACAATATCAATACCATTATCACTTCAAATGCATTTGAGAGAATGGACAAACCTAACCCTTTACAAGATAATAAAATGCCACTAGAGTAGAAAAACTTGCAACTTAATTGTAATAAGAATGTCAAAGTAAATTATTGTAACCCTCAACATCAATAAGACCATATCTTGCTCCTAAAACAAAAGTAACATGATAAAGGACTCCAAAGATCAATATGAACCAAATTAAAAGGGTTAGCTTCTACTCGTTAAAGAAGTGTCTCATTTACTTACTAGTACTTCTTAATTGAAGTCAACTATAACAAAAGGGAAGATAGATGAGTTACATATCTTGATTATCGAAATTTGATAAGAATCACGGAGAAACCGAGGTTTGTTTTTGCATTGAAGAATTAGTTTCTTCTTCCATAATCGATACCAAGACATAAATAAATGAGATCGATCGATCGATTGATGTAGACGATGATCTTGAACCAACGTGCAACTTTGATACAGATAATGAGTTCCCACATCTTCCTATTGTCAATTGGTTTTAGGATTAACCTCATCGGATTTATGTGTTGTACTTGGATCTAACGCGCATGTGCGCTCGTATACACACTACCCCGCTCTATCGATTCGTCTGTATCGGACTTTGACAGATACCGTATCAAATCCTTAATCGAGCAAGATGTTTGTATAGAATTAAAGTAGGAGTCTCGAATTATCAAGGAAGTAGGAGCAAAAAGCGAAATTGTGTTTGAGAAGAGGGAAACCGGAGTCACCCAAGTCATTAAAAAGTATATCTCATAGTAACTCATATGTCGTCTTATTCTACTATTTTTTATTTTTTTATTTGGTAGAAATGTATATGAATTAATTTGGAGTAGAGTAGTTTCGTGTAATCTCATAATACTATTGCATTTCAACAGTCACGTCCCTCGTTACGGATGCAAAAACGTGGTTCGTATCCTCTGTCGTTGTTTTTGTCTTTTGAGAAATATTACAAAATGACCCCCCCTCTTTTAAAATCAACCACCTATTATGATCAAAATTACAAACAAGGACCCAGTCTTGCCCAAGTTGATGTATTAGTAGCTCGGACTTGGCTCAAGTTCGTTTATTTTCTAAACAAGCAAAATATAAACATGTTTTAAAACTCGCATAAAATATAAACGAGTCGAGGTTCAAATGCTCGATTCATATTACACGCCTTTGTTCTGCAGGTTTTTGTTGTATTCCCTTAAACGAATTTTGGCAAAATAATGGGGTTATTCTCTTTGAAAGAAAATTTAACACCTGTAAAGGCTCATCTTGTGGGTGTTGTGTAATTTAAACTTTGTTTAACTTTCCAGCCCAAAAGTTATCACATGGGTCCATTTATACGAACTTTGGGACCGTTAATATGAGCCCAAACCTTACCATATACGAAATTTTGGCCCATAATGCATTACAAATTACAAGATTGGCCATGTAGAAACACATTGCCATTGTGTGTGTAAAATTCACAATGTTTGTTTGTTTGTTTAGTTCCAACTTCTGTTTGGTGCCCATTTTAATCCAAAACGTTAGTGAATTCCGTCAGTTTGATGCCCTTATGCCTTATGGTTTACTGGGTTTGTTCGCAGGGTAGCCATTGCCGCTTGCTAAACTTCGCAAGAGGGTCGTAATTGCAATTTGCAAGGCCGTCGGTGACTCGATGGGGAGGGTGTTGCAGTTGCTTCTGATTTTGTTTTTGTTTATCTGTATCTTTCTTTCGCTTCAATAGATTTAACTGAGTTTTGAAATAAGAATGTTTTGATGAAGAGCATGACAATGGGTATGACGATAATGCAGTAACACAACATTGTTTTTGTGCTTGCTTTGAATGAGTGGAATGCCTTTGATCAAGACTCTTCAAATTTCTTTCGATTCAGTAAAATAAAGCAAACTTAAATTGTAAATTTGTAATGTTAATGTGCTGCTGAGTTTTGAGTCAATGGAGAACACATACTGCTGCAATATCAATTCTCCTCAATTGAGGAGAACACATACTTCTCCTCAATTGAATACACCAGAACAGGACTACAAATACACCAAACAGAAGCAAACTAGTCATACAACAAACTAATTTTTGAAGAGAGCCGATAAACGCCAAATCGAAGCGCAACAAATCTTGGAAGAACTCGTGAGCGACTACGACACCCTCCCCGCCGCCGGCCTTGCAATTAGGTTGCCAGCGACATCGACGCCCTTCTTCCTGCGATGCCCTCCCTCTTGCCAAGTTTTCTCAACCGGCAATGGCGACCCTGCGATTCCTGCGAACAATCACAGTAAACCTTCGTCTTTCTTTTTTTTTTTTTAAATATAAACGTCATAAAAATAACATTTTGGGTATTTTTTCTTTTCTTTAAAAAATACCCGATGAGTTAAGAATAATTCATCTAGATTAACCAATGTTCAAAGTCAACAACAAAAAAAAAACTATAATAGTATTATTTTGCTAGATGACATAAACAATTTTACTTCTACGACTTTTACTGATTTGATTGACCCTTCTTAAAAGGGTCGACCACCCATTTTAAGAAATCAAGATCCACCGAACACGTATGTGGTGTAATCTACAACTATGATTTTTATAAACTTTACTTATATGTATAAACGTAATAAAATATTTTTTTTAACATCAAATTTTATCATTTACAATTTTTATTTTTATAATTATTTATTTTTAAAAACTTCTATAAAATTATTTATTTCATTAGCAATAATAATTGAATTGGTATGATAAGTTGATTATTTTTTGAAATTATTTTCTTCCCTTTTTAAAATTGTTTATGTAAATTGATTAGGAAGACGAATTTGTTTTACTTATATGTATTAAGAATACTCGTGCACGACGTGAATATTACTATCGTGAATGGGACTGACCTAGTGGGTTGAAGAGTTAAGGTTCATCCCGTCCCGAATACTTATTAGCGGGACAAATTATTATTTTTTATGAAATTTCATCGGGATTGGTGTTACGCTCAGGATGTGATACGCAATGGGTTTTAAATTTATATTCTCGTTATATTTATCCTAACTCCTAGCGAACCCGCAGTGTACGGGACGTTTGTAGTAGGGATAGTATTCCGAGGTCGAACACAAAGACTAAGGTGAGATTGATTCGATTTATGATTAAGTTTAGTGAAGATCTAGGTTAAGGAAAGAGAAAGAAATAAAGAAATGAAAATCTCAATGTTTTTGGTTGGTTTTTAGGTGATCAATCAAGGATCACTAAGCATGCAAAATAAACAAATCAACTATGCTAACAATCAACACAACAATCAAGGTAAAACAAGATATAGATCGAAAAGAGAAACGGATTCTAGGGGTTGGAAGTTCCGGTTATGGCATAGGACTCAAGCTATCTAATCATTCCTTGGATTAACTATGATATGTTGGGAGTAAGTGTTTCTAGATTGGGATCAATCACCGGGTAGGTCTCATGGTCCACTAGTCCGTTCCTAAGGTCTTATCACCGGGTAAGCCTCTAAGAACCTAAGGGACGGAATTCTACACAAACCGGATGTGTTGCCTAGGGATCTAACCTATCCTTACCGGGTAAGTCTCGAAAGGGTTAGTCCTAAACAACCATCCTAGCACACTTAGTCCAATGGCGGCTTATGAGGCTCACCACTACCTATGGCTTGTCATCTTCGAAATCTAAGAGTAGAATCACCGGGTAAGTCTCTTCTAACACTTAGTTGCTAACACTAGGTCACCCTAGGGTAGATTTAACCCAACAAACACTTAGGATTTCAACATTCTAACTATCTAAGCTAGATCCATCGAACCAGGGAAAATCACGGTTTGTTCTATCTAATCCACGGCCGTGGTTTGTCAAGAACAATCCGTGGACTTCAACAGAGGCTATATCCAAGCAAGTGAGTCATCCAGGGCTAATCTAAGTCCATCCTATCATAGTCCTAGCCATAACCATTCTTTCCTTACCCTAGAATCACATCTATTTAGCCTACAACATGCATCATAACAATCGAAATCATCAAGCATAAAATCATAGCTTCCATTTGCAAGATAATGAAGAGAAAGAGATGAACAAGTGAAGTAAACAAAACCAAGCTGAAAAATGGAATTAGAATGACTCACAACCCTTCTTAAAGAAGGTTCAAATGGTTCATACAACTCTAGAAATCGATTCCGAAATTCTTCACTACAAAGCTATCAAAATCTATCAATGGTGTGCTCTTCTCCTTCTCCAATGAAGCTCTTCTCCAATGGTAGCCTCCTTCTCCCTTCTCCTCCAAAAGAATCTTCTTGTTGAGAGAGTATTTTTGATTGGATGATAGTGGATAATGGAGAGCTACTCCAAGATGATTCTCTCAGCCAATGCAGGACCACTTTTATACTACAACTTTGCAAGAGCTGGCCAAGAGATCGTGGCACAGCTGTCACGAAAACCTGGCAAAAAACACGGGTAGAATCACGGCCGTGGAGTGTCAGTGGACCGTGATTTGGACCTTCAGCTTTGCCTTTGATCATTAAGCTTCGATTTGGTGCATGACTTGTGTTGACAAGGTTCCATGAGTCCTCCTTAGCCTCTAATTTGCATCCTAATGAGTCCGAGGGTGTGTCATCTCGATGAACGATCCTCAAACGTATCAATTTAGCTCCTAAATCTCCCAAAATACCTACAAAGCAATGCACAAGTCCGTGTAGACGTCTATCTCGACAAAATACGTGATTTGAGTGCAAACGTTGTGAACTAGTGCTAAACCATGCATGAATGAGTGACAAATCTATCTAAATGATTACCTAAACCTAAGTCATAAATCGTGCTATCAATTGGGATGAGGTCAAAATAGGGATAAAATCGGGATTTATTCTCACTCTTATTTATATGTATTAAAATATCCGTGCACGACACAAGTCCTAAACTAATTTATAGTAAAAACGTACCTAAAAAAGAATGATTCATCAATAAGAGATTAACTCTTTACTTGAGACGCATAATCGAAATCGAGTTTAATTAATTTTACACTTCGTGTAAAACCTAAATGAGTTAAAAGGAGTTAGTGGACTCCTGATGCCTATGAGACCATCATAACAAATTAAATTCCTTATATTTATAATAAAAAATAAATTGGGTAAATATTTGTAAACTCCTTAACATAATCTAGGGATCGTGCATCGTTTGTCACAACAAAATTTTGATATTCATTCTCTTCAAATTGTTTCAAAAAAATTAATTGGATAAATATTAACACTACCGAGCTTGGATATTTCAAAACTTAATGTTGAGCATTTGGGTGTTTGCCATCCATTTTCGATCTGGTTTCACTAATCATAAATCCATACAAATTAGGTCTAAATAATATTTTATTTTTCTAATTCAGTTAATTAAAAAATCTACTAATTGGTTTCATCCATTCTAAATCGTGTTTTACTATTCACTAATTTAGATCTCGTGTCGTGCACCGAGTGTGTTTAATACATATAAATAAGAGTGAGAACAAATTCCGATCTTGTAGTGCTTCATTTGCCTCCAATTATGTATAATATGTTTATATGTATTCTGAAACTCCTCAATAAAATTTACTAATTAAAACCTTTTTAATTTAAGTCTTATCCATGTTAATTATAGTATTTTATTTACCTCCAATTATCTATGATATGTTCATGTATATGCTGAAACTTCTCAATAAAATTTTTTTACAAAGTAGACGTATGTGTACGTTATCTTTTTTATTTGTTAAATTCTATTCTTTTTGGTAATTCCGCACAACACAACCAAATACACTTAGTGTCTGTTTGGTTGGAGCGATAGAATGGAAACGGAATGGAATCGAATAAGGGTAGAGAAAGGAAATGGAATGGACGAGATTACTTTTATATGTTAAAATACCTCTAACCAAACATAGTTTTTAATTGATTCGAAATTATTCTGTTATCGGGAATGATTTCCGGTGCTTCCAAACGAGCCGTTATGTGGTCAAGTGTGTATAAATTTATACAAAGTTTAACATATAGACAAATTGAAATAGTGTAGCAATCTAGTTATCCTATAAGTAATGTCTCATAAATTCCGCTTGATTACTAACTAGGTTGACCAAAACACAATTTATTCCACAATGGGACAAATTTGGCCTAATTAACCATCAAATTGCCACTATCTACTTATTCTTATTAAAATGTCCGTATAGAAGAAGTTTAAAAAAATTGTGGGTTACGTTACGTATACGTCTGAAATTCAAAGGTTGACCACAAATACCGTCAAAAGACCACTACACTATTTATAATTTGTTTACACACATCCTTTGACCTTCACATGGTTGCTTCAATTTCTGGGTATCTGTACAGTGCTTCTTCCTGCCACCACTGTTTTCAATACTTTCCCATGGGGATTCTCTGTCTTAAGGTTTAAGCATTTCCAGTTCCAAAAGCCATTTTTGAAGGGCAATCATGGAATTAATAAAAACTTCGGCAGCTCATCTCACTCAAACAATGCTATAGAACTGATAATTCGATTCAGGTAATCGCTACTTTTTATAATTTACATTGTCCCACATCGATTTCCCAGGGTGCAGGTATTTGAATTGTCCCACATCGATTTCTCAGGGTGCAGTTAGCCATGGCGTGTTCATGTTTACGGAAATGCAAATTGTCTGGAACTATGGGGTGGCTGCAATTGGTATTAGGAGCACTTGTCATCATGGTGAGCCTATCAACTCTATTTCGATTTGGATTTGTCGCTCAACGCGAAGATCTATGTCGCCATTTCTACGGCGGGGCGAATGACTCTTTCGACGTCAAGGCATTGCGGGATCGAGTCGAAGAAGTGCTCGAAAAGATGGAAGCTTTGCAAAACAAGCTCGAAAACGAGGTCCAAAACATGGAGAAACAAAAGAACGATGATCTCACCATTACCAAGCTCGATTTCAAGAAGTATTTAGAAGAAGACGTCGTCCGGCCATTGTACGAAGCCCACATCGCCTTGCGGCAGATCCGGCTTCCGACGACGGAGAAGAACTCGAACTCGAGTTTTCAAGAAGATCCATTGATAAACTACTTTGTGACCGAGGAGATCCGGAAGTACATTGGCGCCAAAGAGAATCGACACAAGAGAGAGAACGTTTACAAGACTCGAACGATGCATAGTACAATCGGTCACGCTTGTGTACTAATGAAGAAAGATTTAGAGGCTTACATGGACTATGAAGTCGGTTCGTATTGCAAAGATGATTGGAGCCTTGCTCAGAAGCTAATGCTCAACGGCTGCGATCCGCTTCCGAGACGACGATGTCTAACTCGAGCTTCGAAAACGTATCTCAAACCGTATCCGATCAATGAGTCTCTATGGAGAGTCCCGGATGATCGGAATGTAAGATGGAGTAGTTATAAATGCCGCGGTTTCGGTTGCTTGTCGAGCAAGAATCCGAACCGCGGCTTTATCAAGTGCACCAACTGCTTCGAGATGGATAAGGAGAAGCTAAAGTGGGTGACCAACGATTCGATTCCGGTTAATATTCTGATCAAGGAAGTTCTTTCCATTAAGCCTGGAGAGATCCGGATCGGACTCGACTACGGTGTCGGAACCGGAACTTTTGCGGCTCGAATGAAGGAGGAGAATATAACGGTCGTATCGACGGCTGTTAACTTAGGAGCGCCGTTTAATGAAATGATTGCGTTACGAGGTTTGATTCCGTTGTACGTGACTCCGAATCAACGGCTGCCGTTTTTTGACAATACGCTGGATTTGATCCATACGGCGGCGTTCTTGGATGGTTGGATTGATTTCTTGCTGCTGGATTTCGTTTTGTTCGATTGGGATCGAGTTCTTAGGCCGGGGGGTTTGTTGTGGATAGATAAGTTCTTCTGTAATAGGGGTGATTTGGAGGATTATATGTATATGTTTTTGCAGTTCAGGTACAAGAAGCATAGATGGGTCGTTGCTCCTAAGTCTAAAGATGAGGTTTATCTTTCGGCTGTGTTGGAGAAGCCACCAAGATCACTCTAGTCTTATTGTTCTGTGTTGTGGCGATTGAGTTTTCTCTTTAGAACAGAAATGAATCATTTGATCTTTGTAAACTATATCTTTTATCAGTACGAATATGTGGTGAAGATGGTTTGTCTCTAGCCTAATTTTGCTCATAATTGAGTAAATGCAAAACAAATTTCATTTCATGGCGAATCTTGGTTTTAGATTTATGAGTTTTGTTGTTTTCCGTTGGGTCAAGTTTATCGAGTAATTTGTAGGGAGTAAAGAGTTTTGTGGTTCGTTGCCTAGATCATGATTGTCTCCATTTCAAAAAGATTAATATCCTTTTGGTTTTAATTCCGAAAATAAAATGTAAATGAATCTAGTCCAGATGTGTTCGTTTGTTTTTGAAATTATTTCTTGCGGTTTAATGTAATTGTAGAAAAATTTGATTAGTTTTGATACTACGTAGGATACAACGTGGAGAAAGCAAATACATGAACAACAATGAATAATTTTAAAAAAATTTCATGAACAATTAGGACTGAGCATTTGTCTGATTCGGTTCGGTTTTTGGACCGGACCGGACCGAAACCAACAAGTCTTGTCTTTGGTCCAACCAATTCGGTCCACAATCGATCCGGTCTTATTTTTATAAAAAAAATAGACAAAACATTGTAGACCGAAATTTGGTATAGGAATTGTCCCGTCCGATCCATGTCCGGACCTACGATTTTGTAAATATCATAAGTTTTTCGCTCTATCCGGTCCTGAATCGGATTAGGACTGGACTTGGACCGGATCTTGACCGAATAATTCGGTCCATTTCCGATCCGATCCAGATCCGGATCTATGAACAACCTAAAAGGTATACATACTGTTTCTATTTTCGGAATTTTAAGTGTTACTAAACATTAAATTATCACAATCATGGAAGAAACTCATGATGTCGAATGATCTTGCAATTGCAAGCAACCAAGTAAAATGGAAGAAAAAGTCCATGGATTGTGGAATATTTTTTTATTTATTTATTTTTAATGTAGAGGGTAACTGTGTAATTTTGTTTTTCTAATTATTGAGTATATTAATCAATTTCAATTTTTTCCTCTAACATTTTCTCAAAAGTCATATGACAGTTATTTGTTTGGCTATTATTATGTTGTGGTTAATTGTGTGAAATAATATGTATACAAGATTAATTTTGTTCGCCTATTAGCGCAATTTATTATCTGAAATGAATGATTAATTGGTGTATATGAAACAATGGGCTATATATAAATATAGATATATAGCATTGCAAAATAAAAATAAGCTAATTAGTTTAGGTTTTTAAGAAGCATTTTTATAATAAAAATTTAGTTTTTAACATAGTTGTTAAATAATATAAGACCTATCATCGCGCTCCAAGTAGCGGTCTTTTAACACCGGTTTAACACGTAATCTTAGACTCATTTTACTATTTTAATCTTTTTATATTATAGTTCAACATCAAATTGTGATATTAAGTAAACCACGTGCCAAATGCATGCTCCTTTTCACGGTTAAACCCATGATAAAATTTCTATTACCATGATTTAAACCGGAAAAAAAGAAATACTGTTTCAAAATAAACCATGATAGCATGTATTTTTTTTATTCTAGTGTACATGTATCCATGTTGTGAGAGTAATTGTCATCACAAAATATAGTGCAAAATCTTGGGTTGAGTGATAACACACAACAATTGTCACGACTCACTAAAATAGAATACTCTATTTTTTTTGGTGGGAAAAATAGAATACTCTAGAATATATGTGCTGTCATCTTACTATTGGTTATGATTTTGTGTATATATGCCTGCTGTGTAATAGAATACTACAAGGAGAAATGCATTTATTTATGCACATCTGAATGATATCATAGCCATAAGCCAACACCTCCACCAAAATGACAAAAGACTCTTCTTCTATTCATCTTCCATCTTTTTTCTCCTATCTCACCATCAAACTTAACAATGAAAATTTTTTTTTCTATGGAAAGCTCAACTTTCTCCCTTCCTCAAAGCTCATGATCTTTTTGGTTATGCTGATGGCTCGCTTCCTTGCTCAAAGGATACATCCTCCTCATAATATACATAATGGGTGAAGAATGATCAACTTGTCATCTCTTTTATCACAACATCACTTTCAGAGGCAGTCATGGTCCAAATTCTAGATTGCTCAAAGTCATTTGAGATCTGGACTCGTCTAGAAGAACTGTTCTCAGCAAAATCAAGTGCTCAAATAGTCCACACACGTCTCCAACTTGTGTCTCTTCGTCGAGGTAACTCTTCAATCAATGAGTACTTCAACAAGGCTCAAAGCTTGTTTCGTTCTATCATCCTTGCAGGCCAATCCTTACGTAACTTTGAATTTGTGGTGCCCTTGCTAGATGGACTTGGCCTTGAGTATGACTTTGTGGTCACATATCTAACCACCCAGATGGTCCTACCTAGTCCCACTCAAATTCTATCCCATTTACTTATTCACGAAACTCGCCTCTCGCTCCAGCAGACCACCATCAATCACCATATGACTGCCCATAATACCACCACAAATGCTGAAGAAAACTACACAACCAGAGGTCGTGGTCACAACAGGGGTAGCGGACGTGATTCATCTGACAAAGAAAGAGGTCCATCCAAATCCAAAATCAAGAGGTCACACCTTCTCAAACAGTCCAGACCCTCGCCCAACCTGTCAAGTATGCTCCAAACCTGGTCATACAACTCTCTCCTGTTGGCACATATTCAATCACTCATACCAAGCACTACCACCTTAAAATTTTCAAGCCAACATGATGTCCACCTCTACCTAGTACCCAGACACGGCTGCAACTCACGATTATACTATAGACATCAGCAACATGCGAATCGATAACCATTCCTATGATGGCACAAATCAAGTTCTTCTTGGCGATGGGTCCACAATTCTTATCCATAATCAGGGTTCCTCCTCTTTTCAAACAATCACTCGTACCTTTCTCCTTTCTCATCTCCTTCATACTCCTTCGATTACTATAAATTCACTCTTTGTTCATCGCTTTTGTTCTGATAACAATGTGCTTTTTGAATTTCATGCCAATTATTTTTGTGGTGAAGGATTCTCAGACTTTAGCTCCGCTTCTCCGAGGACCCATTGAAGGCAGTCTGTACATCTTACCGACGCCCTCTCCATTGTCATTTCTGTACAACAACTCACCCACTGTCAACTACACCTCAACAAAGCCTTCAATTCATCTTTGGCACTCCCGTCTAGGGCACCCAACTTACTGTCTCACCCAATTTGCCCCGACCAGAGTTGGGATTCCATTTGCTCCAAGTCCATAAAAAACGGCCTAGTGCATATCCTGCTCATGGGCCAAATCACATGCTCTACCTCACCCCTCCAGCCCAACAAGAAGTATGAGATCCTTTGCTCTTATGTTCATGGATTTATGGGGCCAACCCATGATACAACCTCTAAGGGGAATCGGTTTTATATATCTATTGTTGATGATTTTAGCAAATTTATGTGGTTATTTCCTCTATGATCTAAATCTTTTGTCTCTATAATTATTCCAAAATTCATCTCCCTTGTCACAAACCAAATTTCAACCACCATTCTAGAAATCCAAACGGATAATGGGACCGAATTCAAACCACTCAAATCCCTTTTTGAAAATCTTGGGATCCATCATCGCCTCACATGCCCCTATTTCCATCAACAAAATGGTTCTATCGAATCTAGACATCGTCAAATTTTCGATATGGGCTTAGCCCTTCTAAACATTCCTCTCTTCCCCTCTCATTTTGGGACTATGCCTTTGAAACGGCTATTTATTTACAAAATTGACTTCTCTCCCCGGTTATCAATAACAAAACACCTTTTGAACTTTTGCTAAACAAGCAACCGGATTACTCCTTCCTTAAAGTATTTGGTTCTCTTGCCTTTCCTAATCTTCGGCCTTAAAACAACCACAAACTCGCTTTCCGCTCAACACCGACAATTTTCCTTGGCTATAGTCATCATCATAAAGGGCACATATGCTTAGATTGGACTATGGACAAATTTACATTTCACGTGATGTACTCTTTCATGAATATACTTTTCCTTTTGCTAATGCTACATCATCTCAAATTGAAACCACCACTCCTATTTTTCCCACAACAATCCTTCAAGCAAATCCTCATTTTGGCCCAACTACCAGCCACCAACTAGCAAGTAGCAACCCATCCGATTCATCTCCCGCCATATCCGGGCCTTCTTCACCATCTAGATCTTCACCTACTAACATACCCTCGTCTGGATCTTCATCTAGGCGTTCGACCCAATCCACTACTTCACCAACACACGAGCCTTCACCTTATGGGCCGATTTCTATCCTTGGACCGCACCCCTCCCAAACCTCCTTACCTCTAACTCATATCATGGTCACTCGAGCCCAGACAAACAACTTACGCCCTAAAACCAGGGCGGATGGCACAATTCCCTAGCCACCACAATGCTCTTCATCACAACTCATCCCATATGAACCCTCCACCTACACCGATGCTTCCAAATACCATGAATGGAGAATTGCCATGAATCAAGAATTCCAAGCTCTTCTTCAAACCAACACTTGGACATCGGTTCCTCCCTCCACTTCCTCAAATGTTTAGGGCGTGAAATGGGTCTACAAGACAAAGAGACATTCTGATGGCTTTATTGAACGTCGTAAAGCACGACTTGTCGCAAAAGGCTTTCATCAAACCCATGGAATTGACTTCAATTAGACGTTCAATCCCGTAGCCAAACCCTCAATCATATGCCTTATTTTAAGCATTGCTGCTACCCGAGAATGGGAGGTCCATTAATTGGATATACAAAACGCCTTTCTTCATGGGGATCTTTTGGAAGAAGTGTACATCCAACAACCTTCAGATTATCTTCATCCTTCTCATCCCCACTATATTTGTAAACTGCAAAAAAATTTTTACGGTCTAAAACAAGCTCCTTGAGCATGGTTTTCAAAACTCAGTGATTCCCTAGTTTCCATAGGCTTCACTCCTTCCCTTACAAATACCTCTTTATTTACTTATCACCAAGGATCCCAACTTGTGTTCATTCTAGTGTATGTTGACGATTTACTAGTTGTTGCTTCTTCAAATGATCTAGCCTTGCAGTTTGTATCTTCACTCTCCACAACCTTCCCCGTCAAAGACTTGGGACCTATAAACTATTTTTTGGGCATCGAAGTTCAAAGAAACTCCTTTGCCTTTATACTGTCACAATCGATATACATTAGAGAGATCCCGACAAAGACAAACATGCTTCAATGCAAACCAATTAACACACCTATGGCAACAACGTTTACCAATGAGCCTTCCTCTGAACCCTTCACAGATCATACACTCTACAAAAGTGTCATTGGAAACCTTCAATATCTCGTCTTCACAAGACCAGACATCTCCTATACCATCAACAAACTAGCACTTCACATGCACTCTCCTTGCATCAAACATTAGCAAGCAACAAAGCAACTCCTCTGCTATCTCAATTTCACTTGTGATCTTCAATTTCACATCAAAGCTGACTCCTCAAATCATTTATCCACATATACTGATGTAGATTGGGCAAGGGATCTTATTGACAAACGTTCCACCAGTGGCTACTGTGTCTACCTTGGCCAAATTTTGATATCCTGGACTTCAAAGAAACAACCAATAGTGTCGAGGTCATCCATAAAAGATGAATATCGATCACTTGTTCTGGGTACTTGTGAGACTCTCTGGATTCAGACACTTCTTTCCGAGCTACATATTTTTCTCTCTCAACCTCCAACACTAGGGTGCGACAGCTTGGGAACTACCTATCTAGTTGTGAATCCAAATCTACATCACAAGATCAAACACATTTCTTTGGACTATCATTTTGTCCGTGAAAAGGTGCAAGCAAAGACACTACAACTAGCTTTTCTCCCCTCCAAAGATCAAATAGCCGATATCCTTACCAATGTGCTCCCCTCTCATCAGTTTCTGTAACTTTGATCTCAATTGTGCCTTGCCAATTTTAGCTCAAGGGGTGATGATAACACACAACAACTGCCATGACTCACTAGATAGAATACTCTAGAATATATGTGCTGTCATCTTACTATTAGTTATGATTGTGGATATATATACCTACTGTGTAACAGAATACTACAAAGAGAAATGCATTTATTTTTGCACCTCTGAATTGAGACCTCGGAATACTCACATGTTTGTGGCAAACTAGGTAATTAATTCTCGTGCCCCCTTTTCTCTTTAGACCGTATTCTAATCTTAACAACTATTATCGAAGCTTGGTTCTTGCAATCACAATGGGAGACAGAAAATCACCAGTAAAAAAATTCGATGGGACAAGTTTTGGGTCCCAGAAGATGTAGATGAATGATGGCCAATATAGTAAAGATCTATACCAACCTCTAAAGAAAACACTAGAGAGCATGAAGGCGACGGGTTGAAGTTGGTGGATTGGAAAGCGATGAACATGATCCATTTATGTTGTCCATAAACGTTGCACACCACAAGATCAGTTAAAAAATGATGAAGGAGATGTTGGATGTCCTATCTATCATGTATAAAAACCTTCGATGGTTTTGTAAGACCCGAGGTTTTAGGGACACTATCCCTATGTGATGATATGAGTTATATTCATACATATTGCTAGTATAACACCTCAGTTTTACATACATTTGATGAGAATCATATGCCTTTTAAACCATATTCACATATATTTCGAGAATAGAGGTTTACACGAGTTCTTGATTGATTTGTAGGTAAAATGGTGGAGTTTTGGTGCAGAAATGGATCAAAATCGGACTTAACATCATAAAGAATCAAGAGGGAGTCTTAAAGGTAGGAAAAGATTTGAGAATAAATCACAAAAGAAGACAGAAGACAAAACTAAAAGATAACACGCTTAGAACACAAAAATCGGGTCAATATATATTAAAAATCGACCGATTTTATCAGAGATGAACCGATTTCTATCTTAGATCTTCCGATTCAGTGTAGGATTCCAAGAAAAGATCAAGATTGAAACCCTAGTTTTTTCCTATAAATAGAGGACGTCTCTCCACATTCAAAATCATCTAGTTACAACCGAAGAAGAGGCTGGAAGCATTAAGGAAAGCCCTAGGAGAAGCAAGTTTAATTTGAAGATCGAAGTTCAAGATCGAAGCAAGAAAGACGTTCTTGAGGTTTTGTTAGTTTTTGTTTATTTTGTCATTGTGAACACAAGATTGGAGTTTGTTTTTGGGTTTTAGTTAGTTTTTGAGATTTTGAACTTTTGTTCAAGGATTGTTTGTTTTTATTTCAAGATTCAAAGTTTTCTTAACTTTCTTGATTTAAACCTTTTCTTGATTTTCATAATGTGTGTTATTGGATAAAACCCTTGCGATTCTAGGGTTATTGGTTGAAGATTGTGGTTAAGATGATGATAGAATGAACCTCACGTTGAGATTGGACCCTGAGAGTTGAGTTTTACTTTTGCAGAGAAGAAAAATCGGGCTATTCTTGAGGGAAATCGACCGATTTATGATGAACAGACTGATTTTCTCTTCTGTCTTACCTTTCATGCTTTATCCTTAAACCAAAGTTAAATATTGCTTAAACTCTAGCCTTGTTGAACCTTCCTAACCTATATCTGAGTGTGGGAAGATACTTACCCGGTGATTCCCTTGCTTGGTTGCTAACGATTACAAGTTTTAGGTAATAGAGGTTTCAAAACCCTCTATTAAGGTTGAGTGTGCCAAAGCCTTTAGCTTTGTGAGTTATCGTGATTCCCTTAGGTTGTAGTGTTTGGTTTGAGAGTATAATCCTTCCCCTAGAATCTCTATCTTATCGAGACTAAACATCCTTTATTTAGAGCCTTTGGGTTGAGATAAGTGGGTAGTGGAGATTAACCGTACATTATCCCATTTTAGAACATACTTCCTTGCAATCCCAGCTCTGTCCATATATCTTTAGAAGTCTTGAATCGAAAACCACAATTGGATACCTTGATCTCTAGAATCCTTTTTCCCAATTATTACCCAAGTTCTTGCTTTTTTCATCTATATTTGCAAATTTTTCTTTGCTAGATTTCTTTTATCGATTTTGATTTCACCAAATCCATGTGATTGAAAAAGTATTTGCTGTTGCTACGATTGATCCGTACACTACGGGTTCGCATTCGTCTTGGCTTATATTTTAGGTTATAAATTTAAGACTTTTTGCACACACCTTTTGGAGCAAACAAGTTTTTGGCGCCGTTGCCGGGGATTGGATTAGACCAAATTCGGTATTTCGGTTGTCTAGCTTGTAAGCTTTTTCTTTTACTATTGATCTTTTGCTTCTAGTGGTTTTTTTCCAGGAATTTTTTTCTAGGTTTATGCGAAATACTCACAATAGTAGAGAACTCGTTCCTTACGATCCAGAACCGGAAAGAACTATCCGAAGGAGACTAAGGGAAGCTAGTAGAAGAAGGAAGGATGAAGTAGATCCCCACATGGCATATGCACGAGCCATGATGTACGAGAGGTCCTCGGCCTGCCACTCTGCTAAATCACCCAGCAACACGCCTATTCTGTGGGGCATCTACAACATGGTAATAAACCATTAGCTAACCATACATATATAGAGTAATGCATAAGCACATACACAATCAGAAAAAGATAAACACATCAGCATGCTATCACACATTTACCCAGTTTATCATCTTAATATAATATTCATTCACTCAAATCGCGTATGTATATAGATAGATGAAAGTATGTGACATGAGGACCGATACATCCTCGCCTCTGAGCCTGATAGCCAGCTGTACGAGTATCGGTCACACAATCCGTGTACCCTATGGGAGTGGATTGCGCCCTTCCTGTAAACCAGTATGGTCTGACATCAGGGAACCTTCCAGACTCCACGGCGGGATAAAAGGGAAGGGTTATCACAACCACGCAACGAGGCAATCAATAAAACATAGGTCGGTATAAACGACATCTCATGCTATCATATCAAACATATAAAGCACACACCACTCATGCAAACACCCAATATAAGGATGGTAGCTAAGTAAGTCCTACGGACTTACATCAACCTCGTACAAAGATCAACCAGAAGCAACCTCCAATCCTGAGAGAGGGGCACTGCCTAATAACAAGGCATAAAAAGATATCAACCTCTATTTATCGAAGGGGTCACACCTAGACCCAAAGGGATCCATAAGGATCATACTCAACCTCAAAACCTTAACCAACATCAACCTAAGTCCTTAAAGCTGTACAAGGCATAACCTCATCCAAACACATCCTCACACATCTATCATGATCCTATATACTCACACTAGGAAAGGAGGGAACAAAGGCATGCTAAGGAAAGGGAGGAAAAGATGAAGAAAAGAAGAAAGAAAGGAAGGAAGCCATGAAAGCTTACCAACTGAGCACTCTAGAAGATCAACACAACACCAAAACACCCTCAAGCTGGCTCACAAGGCTCAGCAACAACAACCATCAACAAGCCAAGCATCGAAGCTCTCAAACTCACACAAAACTCACAAGAAGATCAAAGATGATCCAAGGGAGAAAAGAGGAGAAGAAGATGTACGTAGGAGACAAAGATGAGCTGAGAAGGATACCCTCACCACAAGAAAGAAGAAGGTTATAAAGGGTGAAAGAGTAAAGCACGGGTCAACGGGTCAAAGAAAACGGGTGTAGACACACAGAGCCGCAGGGGCGGACTCTGTGAGCCGCGGGGCGGTCCACGCAAACCTCAGGGGAGGCTAATGGGTCACGCAGGGGCGGTCCAGGCTAAACTGGGTCCTTATCTCACACTCTCAGCAACTCAGCAACTAGGCTCTTACACATGGAACAAGTAAGAGTTGCGAATCAACGAGCACATGACGCGGAGCAAGAAGCAAATCGAATAAGAGAGGAAGCCCAACGAGAAAGAGAAGAAGCGCAAAGAGTAAGAGAAGAGGCGCAGCAAAATAAAGAAGAAGCTGGTGAAAGGGAAGAAGAACTTCGAGCGCAGTTAGAGGAGCGGAATAACAACAACGACATGAGAAATCAACTCCTTCAAAGAGGAGGAAACATCCGTGTTGAATTCCCTCCACCACCTCCACCAGCTGCAACACCTCACCCTTCGGTGAGGAACGTTAGAGCGGATCAATTTGTGGAAGAGCCACAAATGTTAGGACAAAGGATGAATCTGACTCAACGCACCCGCGAAATTGCCATATATTTCGGGAATCCAGCTGAGCACGATTATGAGTTTCATGCTAGCACCATCAATATAATCAGCCAAAATATGTTTGGAGGAACTTCAAGGGACTCTCCTCATCAACATGTTCAAAATTATTAAATGATTATGGAATCATTGAGACCCGCTAGGTTAGGATCTAATAATCATAAACTGCGAGGTTTCTCTTTTTCTTTAAAAGACAAGGCACAAGCTTGGCTTCAATCTTTACCAAGAGGAAGAATAAGAACATGGGAGGACATGACCTCCGAATTTCTTACGAAATTCTTTCCACCCGCTAAAACTACTGAACTTAGAAGTAAAATTAATGCTTTTATCATGAAAGACAAGGAAAGCTTGTTCGAGTCTTGGGAAAGGTTCAAGGACCTTCTATGTAATAGCTAGAATTTCCGAATTCTAAGTAATGTTGATTAACTTAATCATTGATAGTAATTGACATATAACTCGCGAAGATTGCGCAAGTGATGAGTATGAGTCCCATTATTATGTTCCTGGTGTAATTTTGGACGTATGAGGAAATTTTCACTTTTCCCCCCGGGTAATTATTTTTACCCTCCGGTGTTATTTGGAGCATTTGGGAGCTCCAATTAATAAAAATGCAGTTGAGAGAAATGATCACGACATTGGATATATCCTAGATATGAAATAACATGGAGAGACAAAACGGCCAAAAGAGTCGCTATTTTGTTTCTTAACGACTAAGAAAGACGGCTTAGGAATACACGTTTTCCGAGGCAGTTGTGGAATATTTATCCCCACAATATTCCAGATTTATTATTCCAATCTCGAGAAGTTTGGAGAAGGGGGTTCGACCCGCATTTGGATCGGTTAAAGGATAATTATCGACTTCACAAAAGCATAATTATCGTCTTCACTATAAATAGCGGAAAATCCTTTATTAATTCATTTTCTTTCACGTTTCCTCATAAAAGCTCTGATTTCTCTCAACCTTCAAACTCAAATCTACTCTCCGTTTCTAATCCGATTTCAATTCCGTTTGAGTTTCCGGATTCCTCTCTTCATTCTCTTCATATCGGTACCGAGTTTTTGCATTTCCGAGCAGATGAAGACCTGGTCGAGCATATATGTCACCAGGCTGGTTCCGTCGTTCAGATTCCGGTGAATTTGATGTTGTCCATGCGTAGCTGCATCGTTGTGATTCCGGATTTTCTTTCAGATCGTCAATCGGGTTAGTAGCGAATAAGTTATGAATTTATTCGTTTTCCGTACTGCGATTTGACCTAAATTGATTTTAGGCTTGTCACAATTGATAATTAGAAATTCCATTATGGTCGTTATATTATTCTGGTGATTATGAGTTGTTTGTTTGATGAAATCTGATGATAGTTGGGTTTAGAAATTGCCTGCGGGCAAAACGTTATTCTGACAAAATTTAATTAATTAATTAAAGGTTAATTAATTAAATAAGGATTAGAATTGAGATTGAGGAATGTTGATTAGATACTACCTTGAAATTTGAGGAATTGTGAGTTATGTTGAGATATTAAGGTTTAGTTGGTTGTGAGGCTTATAGATTGAGTATGATCCTTATGGATCTCTTGGATCTAGGTGTGACCTTTTTGATTGATAGGAGTATCGATATCTCTTTATGCCTTGTTATTAGGCAGTGTCCCTCTCAAGATTGGAGGTGGATCGTGGTTGTGATTGTATGAGGTTGAGGTAAGTCCATAGGACTTACTTAACTACCATCCTTATATTGGGTGTTTGCATTAGTGGTGTGTGCATTATATGCTTGATATGATAGCATGCAATGGTGAGGATTACCGACCTATGTTTTATCGATAACCCCATATGTGTGGCAGCGATAACCCTTCCCTTCATCTTGTAAGGGGCTGGGGGGTTCTTTGTGTCCATGCCATCTGGTATACAGGAAGGACGCAATCCACTCCCACAGGGTACACGGGTTGTTTGACCGACACTACTTCCAGATGGACGTCAGGCCTAGAGGCGGGGAAGATACGGTCCTCGTGTCACATAATTTCATCTATCTATATATATACGATTTGAGTGAATGACTATTATATAAAGATGATAGAATGGGTAAATGTGTGATATCATGATTATGTGTTTACCTTCCATGACGTGTGTTTGTGCTTATGCATTACCTTATATACGTATGGTTAGCTAATAATTTCATACCATGTTGTAGATGCCTTGCAGGATAGGCGAGCTGCTGAGTGATCTGGCAGAGTGACAGACCGAGGACTCTCGTACATTAGGTGGTTATGGTTTTAGGAATGTTTATGTTTCCCTCCTACATGAGGATGATGCTTTGTATACCTCCTATGTGAGGATGATGTTTTATACTCGGCTATGATCTTGTATACTTTTGGATGTACAATTTTCTACAGTTTTATGTATTTGTTTTATATCTGTTAGTGCCATGTTGTAAGGTCCAGTGAACTTGTTGTCAGGCTAGGGTCAGGATCCATTGTTAGATCCTAGCCTAATGTGGCGTCCCGAGTTCCGCGGATTTAGGGTGTTACAGAGTTGGTATCAAAGCCTTAGGTTGACAATAATGACACTTGCTACCTGCAATGAGGTTAGATAGACAAAATAAACAGAACCCGAAAGGGGTCTGACGTTTCGAAAGATTTTGGTTTTAAAAGTTGTTTTGGGATAGAATGTATGAGAAGTCGTCACCTCTGCCGTGGATCTCAACAATATAGATATGTATATATATGTATTATGGATTATGTGTATGTTATATATATATATATACATATATATATTTATATACATATGGCATATATATAGCCTTATAAGATTAGGTATGTATACCCTGTAGATGACTCAAACTAAAGTTACATCTGTAGTGGGACGAGGTAGGGGTACACCCCCTCTCCCTTCAATAGTGATAGGTCAAGGACAAGTTTCCACCTTCGATCTGTCTACAACAGAGATTGGACCAGAGGAGACAGACTATGTCACGATTAGTAGATCCGAGTTTCGAGAATATATATGTATACGGGAGGAAGCTGCAAGAGCAGGTAGACCTACCCTTCGTTTACCAACATCGGTGGGACCTACTGAATCTTCCGTATCAAAGAAGAAACCACGGACTTCTGGCAAGATGAGATCTTGTTTCAACTGTGGGGATCTTGGACACCTAGATCCGGAATGTAAGAGATCTTTAGTGACATGTTATACCTGTGGTAAGTTAGGACATCAAGCGATTTTCTGTCGACAAAATAAGATTCCACATCAGCAAGTTTCTTCCCATGCTAAGGTTACTAAAGGCAAGCGAAGAAGATCGAGTTTCCCTTCAACCACACTAGTTGCAAAGAAGGGACGACCGTTTTTCAACTGTGGTGATTCAGGCCGTTTGTGCTCTGAGTGTCCCTTAGCCATGATAGCTTGCTTCACATGTGGTGAACTAGGCCATTTAGCTCCCTTTTGTCAACAAGGTAGTATTCCTTCTCAACAAAGCTTTCCTCCTTCCGGTGCAGAAGGCGTGGAGACAAAGACTATGGCGATGTTCTTAGTGATACATGAGGAGCATAGACCCGAGTTTTGAGTGATGATGTGCAGTGAAGCTGCCGACGTTAGCTGTTACATGTACCATCCTTGTTAATGGTTTACCTAGTGGAGTTTTGTTGATATGGGTGCTATACACTCTTTGCTTTCTGATGCGTGTGTTAATAGATTGACCATAGATACAATAGAGGGTAGACCTTCTCTGATAAGTTTACCAGTGAGGGGTCAAAGGTGCCCGTGAGATACACGATTGTCTCATTTGTTTAGGGACTTGTGAGTTGCTTGTAGACTCCTTTGTCATGCCATTGGTGCATGAGAAAGTCATTTTAGGAATGGATTGTATGCGTATACACCGTGCGGTATTAGATGTAGGTAGGAGGATTGTGACAGTCTCTACCAAGATAGGTCAAATAGAAGCCTTCCGAAGTTAGGACCTTGGGAAGACAGGTTCTGTCATTAGTGCTATACGAGCAACGAAGTTGATAACTCAGGGATGTGATGCCTTCTGGTGTTATGCCATGAAGGATGGCAGAGCCAAGCATTGGAGGATATCTAGTGGTTTGTGAGTTTACCGACGTGTTTGCTGCCTCAAAGGAGTGTGGACTTCAACATCGAGTTGGAGCCAGGCATGAGACCGATCTCGAAGGCCCCATATCGTATGGCGCCTGCCGAGATGTTGAAGCTGAAGAAGCAACTCGAGGAGTTGGCTGAGAAGGGCTTCATCCGCCCTAGCGTATCCCCGTGGGGAGCACATGTCCTCTTCGTGCGGAAAAAGGACGGATCGTTGAGACTGTGCATTGGCTATAGAGAGCTCAATAATGTAACCATCAAGAACAAGTATCCATTTCCTCGTATGGATGATCTTCTTGATCAACTTCAGGGAGCGACAATGTTCTCCCGGATCGACTTACGTTCAAGATATCACCAGTTGAGGGTGAGGGAGAAAGATGTGCACAAGACGGCATTTTGGACCCGTTGATGACATGATTTATGACACTAGTTTAGGCACTCTTTTAGATAGTTTTCCTTTCCATTCATGCATGTTTCCGCATTAGTTCGTGACGTTTACGCTTAATTTATGCATATTGTCGAAATAGACGTCTACACGAACTCTTGTCGGTTTTGTAGGTATTTTGGGGAGCTTTTGGAGCTTAATCGATACATTCGAGGATCATTCCTTGTGGTGGCACACATCCGGACCCTTTAAGGAGCAAGCTAGGAGCAAAGGAGAACACATAGGACCTTGTTGGTGCATGCCTTGCACCAACTCATTGCTTGGTGATCCAAGGAGGGTTTCCGGAGCAAAACCACGGCCCAGAGGCCCTTTCCACGCCCATGGTTTTGGCCGTGGTTTCTGTCAGGACCACTTTGACACGTGTCTCACGATCTCTTTGCCCGACCATTGCTTATTGGAGGAGTATTTAAGTGATGTTGCAAGCTGTATTGAAGGAGCTCTCTCTTCCCTTTTTGACCTAGCTTCTTCCCCAAAACACTTCTCCATTGTAGCCTCTCTTCCAAGCACCCATTGTGGGTGTTCTTGGAAGAGATTAGTGTAGATTTTTGTTTTAAAGTGAGATTAGAGTGGTTTTGAGTGAGGTTTCCATTGTTGACAACTTGGAACAGCTCTTGGAGCCTTTGTAAGATTTGGTAACTTCTATTCTAGCTTTTAATGTCTTTTCTTTGGATTATTCTTCATTATCTAGCCATGACTTGCAAGCATGCTCTATTTGTGAAGTTTGATCTTGAAATGTATGTTGTTGGCTGAATAGTTGTGATTCTAGGGTGAAGGAATGATGTTTATGCTTTGGACTATGATTTTATGGACTTCCATGTTAGCTTAGGATCGATTTGTGTTCAAATCTCCAACTTAGTGGAGAATCACGGCCTGTTCTTCATGATTCCACGGCCGTGGTTCCCATGATCCACCCGTGATTTTCTCTGTTGTGCTTGTATTGATGAATCTGGATGTTAGGATGTAGATGTGTTGAAATCCTAGTGTTTGTTGAGCCTAATCTAGCTTAGGGTGACCTAATGTTAGCAACCTTTTTGAGGGATGAGACTTACCCGGTAATTTCCTCTCTTAGATGCATAAGATGATGAACTCTAGGTAATAGTGAGTGATAGCATGAATTATAGTCTATATTTTGGGGTTTTTTGGACGTTTTATCTTCAATAATCTGCATGTTCGTACGTATATTATGTGATTATATTACCATTTCATCTACCTATGCGGGAATCGAGGTCTACACCTAGTTTTGTTGTAATCGTAGGTAAAATGACACGTTTTGCATAAAAAAGGAGCAAAAGGAGCTAAGGAGTCATTGGAGCTACATTCAGGAACATAAGGAAACATCCAGGAAGCATAGCCATGGATTAGAGATTTACTTTGGACCAGATTTGAGAGATTTCACATTCAGTTGTGACTCACCTCGGTTGACTACAAAGTCACCTCGACCGAGGTGATCCAGAGGAGTCGACTCGACCGAGGCGAACACTTGGGACGCGGCGAGAATATTTTATTCTTGGCTGAGATCTTTTATATTTGGAAAGAGGATCTTATATTTTTGGGCTTGGCTCCTGGAAGGAAGAAGATATGATAGATCATATATTTTACCTATTTTTATGGGAAGAAATCTTTCTAAGATATCTTATCTTTGGGAAGGAATTTTCCTATAAAAAGGGTTGGATTTTCCACATATCCAACATCGGCTAACAGCTGAAAATCCTGCATACCACCGATTGTGTTTAGAGCATCCGCTGCAGCCATACTCCAGTTGGGAGATTTGAAGAACCTTGTTGAAGGTTGAAGGAAGAAAGTCTATAGCTTTTATAGCTTTTTGAAGGGTTTTTGTAAGATCATCTTAGATTCCCTTCTTTGTCATTGTCTTGTTGGATTCTATCCAAGGAACACTTGTTTGATAATTGATTCAGTTATTGAAGCCTTTCTCTTAAGGTTTTCTTGTTCAATTATTCTCTTTCTTCCCATATATTTGATTAATACTTTCATGGTGATGAGTGGCTAATCTCTTTGTGTGATTCTAGGGTGATTGGCTGAAGGTTGTGGGAAAAACAATGATAGAATAATCTTAAATCACAGTAGGACCCTGAAAGTTCGAGTCTTTACCTTAGCCCTAAGCATCTCGCTCAGTCGATGAACATCTCGGCCGGGGTGGAATTTGGCTGACCGAGGTGACTTATCTGATCCGAAACTGAGAGTTAAGTGTTAGAGTTTGCCAAATCCTATTCTTATTACACCTTTTCTGGTTCAATGCAAGCTTAGCATGAGACTTACCCGGTAATTCCTTTGATTGTTTACCTAAGATCATAAGTGTAGGTAATAAAGGTTTATCCTTTATTGGGGTTTGAGTGTGCTTTCATTCCATCTTTGTGAGTTAGCTTGAGACTTACCCGGTAAAGGTTGATTCTATTCCCTTAGGTGGTATGTTAGTTTGAGGTTATAATTCTTAATCTTAATTCCTTGAGACTTACCCGGTAATAGGAGTTACGGTTTAGGATTAGAGAGTACTGAGACTTACCCGGTGATCTATTCTACTTTAGTAACACCTTCCCTATGCAAAAATCTCAGCTTTGTCCGCTTATCTTTAGATCTTGAGTTGGAACCACAATTAGATGCTTTAATCCCTAGAATTACATATTTCCTTTATTGACTTTTATCATCCTTGATTGTTTTAATTGCTTTGTGGTTAGTAATTGCAAAAGCTTACCTATTCCGACTTTGTTTCACTAAGTCCCTGTGATCGACCCCTGAAATTCCTTACTTTTTACTACGATTGACCCGTACACTGCGGGTTCGCATTCTTGTTTTAAGCTTACATCTAGGGTTATAAATTCAAAGCTTGCACACACCGTTTGGAGCGAACAGTGAGCCCAAAAAGCGGCTATTGGATTGAGTGTGCTAGGATCGTTGCCTAAGACTTACCCATTCCGAGACTTACCCGGTAAGGAGGGGTTTGACCCTTAGGTAGTGGCTGGTTTGTGTAGAATTCCCGTCCTTAGGTTCCTTGAGACTTACCCGGTAATAGGACCTTAGGTGCGAGACTAGTGGAGCTTGAGACTTACCCGGTAATTGCTCCCATTAGAGAAACACCCAACTCCGAACAACAACAACCTTCCTTTGATCTTTAGAAGCATGAGTCCATTGTCATAATCGGAATTCCGAATCTCTAGAATCCGCTTTCTTACCTCTTATTTCCTATCTTTGTGTTTGTGTGTTTGTTCCCTTATTTGTGTTGATATATTTGTAAACATGTCCACGGGTCAATGACCCGGCGGGTCAATGTCCTGGTGGGTCACTGACCCGGCGGGTTACGGGTACGGGTAAGGGTCGAGGTGATCTTACCCGTGACCCGGCGGATCATGACCCGGCGGGTCGACCCGCCAAACCTCAGTTTATTTTTAAAACAAAAGGGCCGACTCGCCGGGTCTGACCCGTGACCCGGCGGGTCGCCAACCTGGCAGGTCGGCCATTTATACGGGTCCGGGTCGCCCTTCCCGGACCCGTCGACCCGGCGGGTCCGACCCGTGGACATGCTTATATATTTGTGATCCTTGTTTGATCATCCAAAACCATCCAAAAATATTGTGTTTTGCACTTTCTTTATTCCTCATCTCATCTTAGTTTAGATTTACACTATCTTTGATTATTGAATGACTTGATTTCACCTCAGTCCTTGTGTTCGACCTTGGAATACTTTCCTTCCTACATAATGATCCGTACACTGTGGGTTTCCCTAGGTAGTTTAGGATTTTAGTTCGAGTTTATAAATGTAAAGCTTTTTGTGCTACATCTCTAGCGTAACACCCGTTATGGACACTACGAGTTTGTAGTGATGCCATTTGGGCTTACGAATGCATCAACAGTTTTTATGGAGTTGATGAATAGTATCTTAATCGACTTCCTTTATTAGTTTGTGGTGGTTTTCATTGATGACATTCTGGTATACTCTCGTAGCAGAGAGGAGCATGCTGATCATCTGAGGACGGTTTTACAGATTCTGCGGGATAGAGAGTTGTATGACAAGCTCTCTAAGTGCGAGTTCTGGATGTCAGAGATAGCCTTTCTAGGCCATATTTTCTCCGTCGTTGGATCATGGTTGATCCGGCGAAGATCGAGTCTGTTACAACATGGACGACACCGACGAGCGTCAAGTAAGTGCACAACTTTCTTGGCCTAGCCGGTTATTACCGACGCTTCGTGGAGGGATTTTCTGTGATTGCCCGTCCACTTACGAATCTACTAATGAAGACTACAAGATTTGTGTGGTCTGAGTAGTGTGCCCAGAGTTTTGAGGAGTTGAAGAGGCGTTTGACTTCTGCTTCTATCTCAGCACAACCAGAGGGTTCTGATGATTTTGTGGTATACAGTGATGCATCCAAGCTAGACTTGGGATGTGTGTTGATGCAAAGGGGTAGAGTGATTGCATATGCATCTCGACAGTTGAAGACGTATGAGGAGAATTACCCGACTCATGATCTAGAGTTAGCAGCGGTAGTTCATGCTTTGAAGATATGGAGACATTACCTATATGGTGCTACATGTAAGATCTTCACAGACCATAAGAGTCTGAAGTATAATTTTACGCTGCGGGAGTTGAATAACCGCCAACGTCGGTGGGATGAGTTGATCAAGGATTTTGACCTTGAGATTCTGTATCATCCAGGGAAGGCGAACGTTGTCGCCGACGCCCTAAGTAGGAAGACACCTCGAGAGAAGGCGATTGGAAGACTGACAGGTCAGCCTCAGCTGCAGAGGGATCTAGCTTGGCTAGAGTTGGACATCCAGTTTCCCGATGAGGATGCCCAGTTGTACACCTTCGAGGTTCTACTTGGTCTGTTGGGTGAGATCTAACAAAAGCAGGCAACCTACCCGACCCTGATGAGGATTAGAGAGAGGATGTCTCGTGGTGAGGCACCACAGTTCTCCATAGGAGCAGATGGAGTGATGAGACGCCACAACCACTTCTGTTTACCTACTGATGCAGAGCTGAGACAGAGGATTTTATAGGAGGCTCACTGTACACCTTACTCAGTATATCGAAATACGAATAAGATGTACCATCATGTGAGACGATCATATTGGTGGGAAGGGCTGAAGCCCGATGTAACCAGATTTGTGGCACAGTGTGCAACCTGTCAACAGGTCAAGATAGAACATTACAAACTTGGAGGTGAGCTCCATCCACTGCCAGTGCCGCAGTGGAAATTGAGGACGTCTCCATGGACTTTGTGACCGGATTGAGGCCTAGTAAAAGTTTTGATGCTATATGGGTTGTGGTTGATAGATTGACAAAGACTGCACGTTTCATCCCTATTAGAGAAACGTGGCCAGTGAGCAGATTAACTGAGAAGTACACTAGGAAGATAGAGAGACTCCATGGTGTACCGAGGACGATCGTCTCTGATCGAGATGGACGATTAACCTCGAGGTTTTGGCAGCAGACTCAGACTGCTTTAGGGACGAGTCTACACTTCACGACTGCGTTTCACACCCAGACAGATGATCAGTCAAAGAGGACCATCCAGACCCTGGAGGACATGCTACGAGCTTGTGTGTTAGATTGGGGACAGGGATGACCAGATACCTCCCATTAGTTGAGTTCTCATACAACAACAGCTGGCATGCATCTATTAGGATGACTCCATATGAGGCACTGTATGGACATAGGTTCCGTACACCTTTATACTGGAATGAGCCTAACAATATCAGTGGTGTAACGCCAGAGCAGATTCAAGATGATATGGATCGAGTAGCGCGGATCAGAGAGAGGATGCCGGCTGCACAGAGTCGCCAGAAGTCATATGCAGACAAGAGGCGTCGACCTCTAGAGTTTAGAGTGGGAGCTCATGTTTGGCTGAGAGTACGTATTTCCGATGCGAGGCGTCAGACGTTTTTCATAAAGGGAAAGCTGAGTCCACGATATGTCGGTCCTTTTGAGATACTTGACAGAGTTGGGAGGGCAGCCTACAAATTAGCATTGCCTCCGAGGTTAGAGGATACTCATCCTGTGTTTCATGTGTCTCAGCTGAGGGAGTATATACCCGACCCGAGACACATTGCCAGTTATGATGATTTGGTGGTTGAGCCGGACCACACCTTTGCTAAACACCCAATTGCAGTCTTAGAGTTAGGTATGAGACGCCTGCGTTCGAAGGACATTCCCATGTTGAGGATACAATGGTCAAGGTGAGGACCTGAGGAGGCTAGATGAGAGACTGAGGATAGTATCTAGAGAAACTATCCAGAGTTTCATTCCGAGATAGATGCGCCTAGGGTCGACGAGTAGATCTTAGTGCTATTTTGGTGAATGATATGATTATGTGCTTATATGCCTTGATGTGTTTATTTTGTGCTAGCTGTGATGTGATATATGATCTTATTAGATCTTGATGTGCTATCGCGATTTACGATTATAGATGGAGATGGTTCTTTCCTCCATGCCATTTGAGTGTGATTAGGATTTAGCTGGAGATGGTTCTTTCCTCCATGCTATCTGAGTATGATTTGGATTTAGCTAGAGATGGTTCTTTCCTCCATGCTATCTGAGTGTGATTAGGATTTAGCTTGAGATGGTTTTTTCTTCCACACTATTTGATGGACATTGTTTCACCGAAGATGTTTTTCCTCCATGCCTTGAGTTATGAGTATGATATGGCTAGAGATGTGTTTCCTCTATGCCCTGTCATATGATTATGGCAAGAGATGTGTTTCCTCTATGCCTTGTGATGAGATTATAGGTTGGCTAGAGATGGTTTTCCTCTATACCTTTGGATAGCGTTATGATCTTGTTACTGGATTTGGTGATTCCTCCATGCTATGTTTTGAGGTTATAGAGTGTTATAGGTTGATACCTTTGAACGGAGATGTGATACCTCCGATACAGACAATGTTTATACCTCGGCGTATTGGTCCGAGAGGATTTGAGAGTTGTTCAAGTTTCGGGACGAAACTTTTTTTAATAGCTAGGAATCTGAATTCTAAGTAATGTTGATTAACTTAATCATTGATAGTAATTGGCATATAACTCGCGAAAATTGCGCAAGTGATGAGTATGAGTCCCACCTTTATGTACCTGGCGTAATTTTGGACATATAGGGAAATTTTCACTTTTTCCACTGGGTAGTTATTTTTACCCTCCGGTGTTATTTAGAGCATTTGGGAGCTCCAATTTATAAAAATGCTGTTGAGAGAAATGATCATGACATCGGATATGTCCTAGATGAAATAACATGGAGAGGCAAAACGGCCAAAAGAGTCGCTATTTTGTTTTTTAACGGCTAAGAAAGACGTCTTAAGAATACACGTTTTCCGAGGCGGTTGTGGAATAATTATCCTTACAATATTCCAGATTTATTATTCTAATCTGGAGAAGTTTGGAGAAGGGGGTTCGACCCGCCTTTGGATCAGTTAAAGGATAATTATCGACTTCGCTAAAGGATAATTATCGTCTTCACTATAAATAGCGGAAAATCCTTTATTAATTCATTTCCTCTCACGTTTCCTCGTAAAAACTCTGATTTCTCTCAACCTTCAAACAAAAATTTACTCTCTGTTTCTAATCCGATTTCAATTCTGTTTGAGTTTCTGGATTCCTCTCTTCATTCTCTTCATATTGGGACCGAGTTTCTGCATTTCCGAGCAAATGAAGACCTGGTCGAGCATATATTTCACCAGGCCGGTTCCGTCGCTCAGATTCCGGTGAATTTGATGCTGTCCATGCGTAGCCTGCGTCGTTGTGATTCCGAATCTTCTTTCAGAACGTCAATAAGGTTAGTAACGAATAAGTTATGAATTTATTCGTTTTCCGTAGTGCGATTTGGCCTAAATTGACTTTAGGCTTGTCAAAATGTACATTAGAAATTCCATTATAATCGCTATATTATTCTGGTGATTATGGGTTGTTTGTTTGATGAAATCTGATGACAAGTGGGTTTAGAAATTTCTCGCGGGCAAAACGTTATTCTGGCAAAATTTACTTAATTAAATTAGGATTAGAATTGAGATTGAGGAATGTTGATTAGATACTACCTTGAGATTTGAGGAATTGTGAGTTATGTTGAAATATTGAGGTTTAGTTGGTGAGACTTATAGATTGAGTATGATCCTTATGGATCCCTTGGGTCTAGGTGTGACCTTTTTGATTGATAGGAGTATTGATATCTCTTTATGCCTTGTTATTAGGCAGTGTCCCTATCAGGATTGAAGGTTGATCGTGGTTGTGATTGTACGAGGTTGAGGTCAGTCCATAGGACTTAGCTACCATCCTTATATTGGGTGTTTGCATGAGTGGTGTGTGTATTATATGCTTGATATGATAGCATGCGATGTTGAGGATTACCGACCTATGTTTTATCGATAGCCCCGTATGTGTGACAATGATGACCCTTCCCTTCATCCTATAAGGGGTTGAGGGGTTCTGTGTGTCCATGCCATCTCGTATACAGGAAGGACGCAATCCACTCCCACAGGGTACACGGGTTGTGTGGCCGACACTACTTCCAGATGGACGTCAGGCCCAAAGGCGCAGATGATACGGTGATCGTGTCACGTAGTTTCATCTATCTATATATATACGATTTGAGTGAATGACTATTATATAAAGATGATAAATTGGGTAAATGTGTGATAGCATGATTATCTGTTTACCTTCCATGACATGTGTTTGTGCTTATGACCTTATATACGCATGGTTAACTAGTGGTTTCATACCATGTTGTAGATGCCTTGCAGGATAGGCGAGCTGCTGAGTGATCTGGCAAGATGACAGAACGAGGACTCTCGTACATTAGGTGATTATGGTTTTGGGGATGTTTATGTTTCCCTCCTGCGTGAGGATGATGTTTTGTGTACCTTCTGTGTGAGGATGATGTTTTATACTCGGCTATGATCTTGTATACTTTTGGATGTACATTTTTCTACAGTTTTATGTATTTGTTTTATATATGTTAGTTCCATGTTGTAAGGTCTAGTGAACTTGTTGTCAGGCTAGGGTCAGGATTCACTGTGAGATCCTAGCCCAATGTGGCATCCCGAGTTCCACGGATTTGGGGTGTTACATTCTACTCGATTATCCTCCTTATGGAATCCTAAGAATAGAGCTCCTTGAAATCTACTACACGGGATTGGATGACGAATCACAATTCCGTCTTCAATCACTTTCCGGAGGAACCTTCATGGATAAACTAGCTGATGATGCATGTGACTTCATTGAAAGACAAGCCTTAGTGTAGAAGAAATATTCACAAAGGTGAAATGATGATCGACTCCGGCGACCCGGAGTCCACAAGGTAAGTCTTACTACCAATTTATATGCTGAAGTTGATACTCTTAAAGTTCAAATAAAGAAGTGCAAAAAAATCAAGCTCCGGCGCAAGCCAATTTACCTCCTAGAGAGCGTGATGTAAATTTTACGGAGCAAAGAAATCAGCGAGGAAATTACCAAGGGAATAACTATAGAGGGAACCGGTTCAACAACTATAACAACAGGAATACCGGAAGAGGAGGAGGATGGAGTCCCGATCATAATCATCCTGGATTTTCATATTCAAATCCGGATGGTGCATTAAATCCGCCCGAATCCTCTAGCAATGCTCCTCCCGCAAGAACTCAAAATCCTTCCCTAGGATTCAACCAACCTCCAAAAGATCCGATGACTGCGATATTGGAGAAAGTGCTAGAACGGTTGACAAGAATGGAGGAAGATATGACTTCTATGTCTAAGGCTCAAAAGGCCTTAAAGAATCAATTTTGTAATAATGCTTGAGAAGTTCCGAGATATCAAGGGAGACTTCCTGGATGAACGGAAAACGATCTAAAAGGACAAAAAAATGCAATCACCACAAGAAGCGGAATCCAAACCAATGATCCATTACCGAAGAATGATGATAAGGGAAAGCAACCAATGATCGAGGAGGAACCGGAGTCAAGCAACAAGGAGAAAGAGAAAGCGCCGGTCTATGTCCCTCCTCAAGCATACAAACCACCTCTACCTTTTTCTAAATCTTTCGCTAGAGAACGCATCGACAAACACTTTGGTAAGTTCGTTGATATCATGAGCAAGCTACATATTAATATTCCCTTTATTGATGCCATTATAGGAATGCCAACATACGGAAAGTTCTTGAGGGAAATCCTTTAAAATAATTGGTAAGTTCGTTGATATCATGAGCAAGCTACATATTAAACCTTCTTTATGCATGAATAAAATGTTGACGGAAGATAACCATAAGCCTTCATGAGAACCTCAAAGACGGTTAAATTCGATTATGAAAGAGGTTGTGAAGAAGGAAATTTTTAAGCTTCTTGATGCAGAAATTATCTTTCTGATTTCTGATAGCAAATGGGTGAGCCCCATTCATGTAGTTCCGAAGAAGGGAGGAATGACCGTTGTAACTAACAAAAACAACGGACTCATTCCTACATGAACAGCGACGGGATGGAGGATGTGCATTGATTATCGAAAGCTGAACGTTGCAACGAGGAAGGATCACTTCCCTCTTCCTTTTATCAATCAAATGCTTAAAAGGTTAGCACAACACTCTCACTTTTGCTATTTATATGGATATAGCGGATTCTTTCAGATTCCCATGCAACCCGACGATCAAGAGAATACTACATTTACGTGCCCTTGGGGTACATTCGCTTATAGAAGGATGTCATTCAGACTTTGAAATGCACCGGACAACTTCCAAAGATGCATGATGACCATCTTTTCCGAATACATAGAGAACATCATGGAGGTTTTTATGTATGATTTTTCAGTTTATGGTTCTTCTTTTGATGATTGTCTAGGTAACCTTTCTTTAGTTTTGCAAAGATGTGAAGACACTAACCTTGTCTTGAATTGGGAGAAGTGTCACTTTATGGTTAGAGAATGCATTGTTCTAGGTCATATGATTTCCAGCCGCGGAATTGAAGTGGATAGGACAAAGATCGAGACCATTGAAAGACTACCTCCGCCAACTTCGGTGAAAGGAGTAAGAAGTTTTCTTGGTCACGCAGGTTTTTATAGGAGATTTATTAAAGACTTTTCTAAGATTTGTAATCCATTGACTAACCTACTAATGAAAGATGTTGTTTTTGAGTTTTCGAAGGATTGTATAGATGCTTTTTACATGATAAAATAAGCCTTAATCTCCACTCTTATAATTTAGCCACCGGATTGGGACCTTCCCTTTGAGATCATGTGCGTTGCTAGCGATGTAGCCGTAGGAGCGGTACTTGGACAAAAGAAGGATGGACGCACTTATGCCATCAATTACGCTATCAAGACGCTAAATGAAGCTCAATTAAACTACGTTACGACGAAAAAAGAGTTGTTGGCGGTAGTCTATATTTTGAGAAGTTTCGTTCTTACCTTGTGGGATCAAAAGTAATCGTTTACACCGACCACGCCGAAATCCGCTACTTTCTCACAAAGAATGATGCGAAACCATGGCTTATTAGATGGATTCTCCTTCTACAAGAGTTTGGCTTAAACATCCATGATAAGAAAGGATTCAAGAATTCGGTGGCGGACCATCTAAGCCGACTTCCCCATCTCACAAGCAAGGACGAGGATCTACCTATAGACGACTCCTTTCCGGATGAGCAACTTCATGAGATCGAGGAATGCCTTCAAAAAATCTCAAGAGGTAACGAACCTTGGTATGTTGATTTCGTTAATTATATAGTTTGTCAAGAAATACCTCCTGGTTATCATATGCACAAAGGAAGAAGTTCTTCAAAGATGTAAAGCGATACTATTGAAATGAACCCCTCTTTTTCAAGAGAGGTCTGGACGGAATGATTAGAACATGCATTCCGGAAGATGAAGTGGAAAACGTTATCCGTCATTGCCATTCACTACCTTGTGGCGGACATGCTAGTTCCCACAAAACAAGCGCTAAGGTACTCCAATCCGGTTTCTTTTGGCCAACTCTATTTAAAGATGTGCAAAACTTTGTTGTTGCTTGCGATGCTTGTCAAAGAACAGGAAATATATCAAGAAGGAACAAAATGCTTTTTAACAACATCCAAGAGGTTGAGATCTTCGACGTATGGGGAGTGGACTCATGGGACCATTTCCATCTTCTTGTGGAAACCAATACATACTTCTAGCTATGAATTACGTTTCGAGATGGGTTGAAGTGATCGCTTCTCCCACGAATGATGCTATGGTGGTAGTAAAGTTCTTTAATAGAACGATCTTCCCAAGATTTGGGACGCCCCGAACCATCATTAGTGACGGAGGAACGCACTTCATTGCATGTATGTTTGAAACTATTGTCTAAGTATGGGGTAACTCACAAGGTCGCCACTCCCTACCATCCTCAAACAAGTGGGAAGTAGAGATCTCGAAGAGTGAAATCAAGAGTATTCTAGAGAAAACCGTCTCTAGAACGAGGAAGGATTGGTCACTTAAGCTGAATGATGCGCTTCGGGCGTATAAGACCGCTTTTAATACTCCCATAGGCACTACACCACACATCCTTGTACATAGGAAGTCTTGTCATCTTCCAGTGGAGTTAAAGTACAAGGCAGATTGGGCAATCAAATGGCTCAACTTTGATTTGAAGGAGGTTGGAGAGAAATGCCTCTTGGACATTAATGAGCTAGAAGAGACCCCCTTAAACGCCTATGAGAATGCACGGCTATATAAGGAAAGAACGAAGAAGTGACACGATAAGCACATCATTCCGAAGGAGTTGAAAGAAGGAGATCTCGTCCTTCTTTTCAACTCTAGACTCCGGCTTTTTCCAGGTAAGCTTAAATCTCGTTGGTCTGGACCTTTTGTAATCAAACAAGTTTTTCCTCATGGGTCAATTGAAGTATGGGATTAGAAAACTGGAAGTTTCAAGGTCAACGGTCATCGTTTGAAGAAATATACACCGAAAATGCTGGTTGAGGACATTGCTACTATCCTTCTCAAGTAATCATAGAGGGAGACACATCCAACTACCGACCTTAAACCAAGCGCTTCTTGGGAGACAACCCAAGGTATTTTTATGTCTTTTTCCTTTTTCTTTTAGATTAGATTAGTCTAGTTTTGTTTTATTTCGTTGGTACGGTCTAGTTTTTCTTGTGTCATTGATGACAAAAACTAGGTACTATCTCAAGGAACAATGTAAGATCAAGATCTTGATAGAAAAGGATTGAAGAAATGACAATAAGAAGGAATTAGGGAAGAACAAGCACATAAATCGGACAAAGGAGAGAAATTGATCGATCTACGTAAGGATAATTCAATTTATTGAACCGATTTGACCCAAGTCGTAGTTGAAATCGGTTCAATGGAAAAAATCGGTCGATTTTACTTGTAAGTGAACGGATCTGAAGAAAATCGGACCGATAAAAAAATCGACCTAAACTTCGGTCGATTTTCTTCACAAAACTCAGAAAGTATAAATGGTTCATTTCTTCGTCTTCTCCACAAATCCAACTCATTTCCTCTTCTCTCCCATGAATAGAAGCTCCGACAATCGCCCTCCCAACCTCAAATCTTCATTCTCTAACCATTTTCGCTCGTTCTTGAGTCAAAACCGAAGTTCTCAATGAGATAAAGAAGATTCAAGCAACAAGCCGCGTGGAAAAAAACAAATCATCCGGATTTCAGGTTTTTCATTCCAAACCCTAACGGAATTACTTTGCGTAGATTTGTATATTTGGGGTGTTGTATTGTTACAGTTGTTGTGCTGAGTATCTTAGGAATTGCCTGAGGAGGTTGTATAAAGTATTTGCTTGAGAATAAATTTACAAAATCGATTGATTCGACATCACAATCCAAAAATCGGTCCAACCCAGAAAAATCGGTCGATTTACCCTTAAGAACAGCCCGTTTTTGCTCTCTGAGATGGATTCTTTGCGTAGATCAACCCGTACCTTGATCCCACGAAGGAGATCTTCCTCTCAACCCTCTCAACTCCTTCCACCACAACCACCAAGGCTCCCAATCATCCAAGAAAAGCACAAATGCCAGTATGATCGCCTTCTCACTCGTCCTATCATTACTCCTCGCTTTATTGTTCTTGATGAGTTAGATGAGCTGCATACTAGAGAGGACATTAACTGGATGACTGAACAAACTAGATTGTCGGATTTGTTAAGATTAGGGAGGATGCATACCGGGAAATTACCTTCGAGTTCCTAAGTTCTATTAAACATGATCCTAGGGAGCGGAATGCGACTTTCCGATTGTTGAAAAAGAACTACACCTATTATATTGCTATGTTTGGGAACATGTTTGGTTTCCCGGCCTCATCCGCAGGTACATTCCCTCATGGTGTGAGTGCTTGTGGATTTTAGGAGAGCATCTCGATAGGAGAGGAGGGAAAAGATAGATGGAGACCCGGGAATTCAAAAGAAAAGAGTATGTTTAACCTTTCCTTCAAACTCGCTATTCTTAGCGAGTTGATGTTCGCAAGAATAGAGACTCCGCAAAAGGTAAAGACGGATGAGTAATATATCCTCTATTGCTTAACCACGGGGCAGTTCCCGACTTTGCCACCATGCTCGCCGACTACTTAGGGAAAATTGCTAATAAATCCGGGGGAGATGTGTGTGCCGGAGGACTTGTGACCCATGTGGCTAAGGCCTTGGGCATTGACTACTCGGCTTGTACTTTAGCTGCAGAAGCACATCCATTAGGTCTCCAACGTATTAATTCTAGAGGGATTATAGTTCCTAGAGGACAAGGCACTCTCCATGTAGTCATGCCGTGGACTAGGGTTCCGAGGGATATTGTTTGGAAGAGCGCCTACACCATTAGGAACCGTCATTATTGGAGAGAGGGCTTCGAGTATTTAAGTGATGAGGAGGATGTTGTTGAGGAGTATGAGGCCGCTGAGGGCTATCCTGCTGATGAGCATGTCCCGATTGGGGGTATGCTAGAGCTCGAGAGCGGTAGAGATACAAACGCTATGGATACCAATACCCCTGGAGCAGGGCCGAGTAGAGCTCCAGCTGATGACGACGAGGCCACATAGGATGAGTTTGTAGCTGGGGGGACTGACGGGTTTCCTGGACAGCATGAGGTGCCATTGAGACCACCCCGACACTCGGTTTCACATGCACCTCGGCGCGGGAGCCGGCGCAGAGGAGATTATTCTGAGTTTTCCACACAACTAGGAGCATTGACGACGAGCATTGTGGGACTCCGTTCAGATTATCAGCGTTTACACACCGATTATCAGAGCCTCCACACTGATTATTGGGAGCTCCGTATAGACTTTAAGGGTTTCCATTCCGAGGTTCAGGCTCGACATTCTTCCTACACCTGACAGTGGGACAACCTCTACTATTATACCTTTAGAGCATTCTATGATCCTACAACTGTGAGATATCCACATCCACCACCACCACCGTAGGAGTGATCTACTCGTCATTTTACATTGTAAGTACTTTTCTCCATCTTGTATTTGATTTTTCACATTGGGGAATGTGAGATTTAAGTAATGGGCGGGGGTACTTGCAATCCTTTCATATGTCACACTTTTCTTTATTTTGCATAGCACTTTCAGATTTCGGGTTTGTAATAACTCTTATCACACGTTTCTTTTATGGCATTGCATTGCATTTCATCTATCTTTGAAAATCTAAAAAGTTGAAAAATTTTAAATAAATTTTGTGCTTCTAAAAACGGATATGATCTCAGTGATGATAATTGTGTAGGTGAATTGGCAAAAGAAGACTTGTATGTTGAGATTAAATTATGGCATATGTAGACTTAAATACTTTATTTGAAATTATATATGATTTGTATGTTATTTGATGTTTTGATGAGATTAAGAAATAATGGTCGAAAACCGCTTAATAAGTTCTTATACATCATATTGGAATGATTAAGACGATTCGTTGTTCTTTTCTTTCTTCTTCTTATCTACGTTAACACCTGATATATATTATTTGCCTTCCCTTTACCTTTTCCAGGAATTAGGAAACATGCTAGTGTGAAGTGTGAAGCGTTGTGAAGTTGAATTAAAGGTGAAGTGTGTTAAAGTATAGAAAATAGGTTTGGGGATGTCAATCATGATGATGAGTAACTCGGCACCATTCACATAGTCGGGTGTTTGTGTCTTGCCAAAGTCTGATTGAGCGATATTCCTCGCGAGTCATGGTAGGTGCATTACGGTTTGAGGCACCTCGAGAAATTGAGGTTTGCTGATCTCCATGTAACACCCCAAATTCTGAGAACTCGGGGAGCTACTAGTTAGGACCTCACAATGGGTCCCGACCTTAGTTTGACAACAATTTTACTAGGATCTTACAACAAGGCACAAAAGTATTTAAACATTTGAAAACTTTAAACAATATATACATGAAGAATATGTATTAGCCTTACAAAGAAAAGGTACTAAAACGATGCATATGAAGAATAGAAGACATCCCCGTCCCCAACTAAATGAGTACGTGGACCCGGCTGACCATTCTCTCTAGATCTCTCTACAACTGTCTTAACCTACAAGGCATCTACAAGCGGTATAAAACCGTTAGCTAACATTCTATGCATAAGTATAAAGGTAAAAGCACAAACACACTACATACACAATCAACATGCAACACTCAATCCTTTTATTATCTTTCATTAGGTGATAGGTTATTACTAATGATACTTATTTTGTGACACGAGGGATTCTCAAACCTCGCCCCTATCCCCGTTTACCAACGAGGAATGGTACTAATGCATCTGACCGTCTACCTAACTGGGCTGGTCGCAGGGAACCTCCTAGACTCTCGCAAAAGCTAGGCAGATGATGTCACGACCCGTTATCATACATTTGGGTCAATTACGTAATATAATAAAGTCGGCCTAATCCGGTTTCGTTGTTTATCATAACTAACAAACACCACTCATACACGTTACACTCATACAAGAAGCCAGCTAAGTAAGTCCGTGGACTTACCAGTCTCCAAGAGCAACCGATCAACACACTCTCAAGTTCCCCTCGGGAAACGCACAACGCCTGTTCAAGACCAGGCACACGAATCAAACAACGCTCTAGTCAACTAGAAGTCCTTAGAGTTCTAGGCTCATCATCCTCACAAGAACATAAACACGTAAGATTGATCGCCACTTAAAACCTAACACAACTCTTCTAAACTAGACTATACTTATACCCAACTTCGGAACATCCTAAATGTGGATTAACCCAATGGATCGCTCTCAACTTTTACTACATATTCCTATATATATATATATATATATATATATATATATATATATATATATATATATATATATATATATATATATATATATCCATCAACAATATATCCAAAAATCACGTCCAACAGAGGTCAATAACCCCTCCAAATCTATTTCACAAAACTACATCACAAAGAGTTTTTCTCATACTTAGAATATATCAGCATAACCTAAAAACTGCATGAGGAACCAACTTTGGAGAATCATATCTCCTTAACTATATCTCGGAATATTCTCAAATTTCAGTATGTTATACTATATAATATCAACTACAACATATCCAAAAATCAGAACTAATGGAGGAGTCTAACTTACCCAAATCTGGGTCACAAAACTGTTTCGACATGCAGTTTTCCACACTTGGAAAATTCAGCAAACACTTAACAAACATCACACTGTCTTAACTTTGAAAAATCATAAATCCTAAACCACTCGCTGGATTTATCCCAAATTTTGATATGTTCTACTATAAAATCTTATCTATAATATATCCAAAATTCAGTAGCAAAGGAGATCAAAAGTCTATTCAAAACCATCTCATAAAACTGCCTCACATGCTGTTTTTCCCAACACTCAACACACTAATAAAAACTGCATGAGGAGTCAACTTTGCAACATCATAACTCTCAAACCGTAACTCCAATTCTTCCCAAATTTTAGTATGATCTACTATGTACTACTGACTACAACATATCCAAAATTCAGCAATAGATAAGGTGTATAACATACCAAAATATGGACTCGAAAATGACTGCTTGTCACTTCCTGAAAACTCGGAAAACAACATGAATCTTTACTGCTCCTCTATGGATGTTCTGGGTAGAGTTAGGAGACATAAAAGGCACTCATTAGGCATGAATTACATCGACAGAAGTGCGAGGAAGAGAAAGGTATCCACCTTACCCGATTCCAAGACTCGAAGGCATGAAGGACGAGGATGACTCTCACGTTCATAGCCTTGTCGGAAGCTGAAGAGGTCCAAAAGGAGGTTGCAGTGCATGACTCCAGGGGCTGGAAGGCTGCAGCGCTATTGATCCGTAAAGGGTGTTCATAGTCGAGGCTATACTCGTATAACTCCATGGCTCGAGGAAGGTCGTACCAGCGTCTTTCGGGTGCTGTTAGATTGATGCAGAAGCCTACCCACTGCTGAGATGAAGGCCTTGAGACTCCACGTCGTCTTGGTGAGGAGAAGGTCCAATCCAGGAGACGGCTGCTACTGCGACAGTTGGAAGGAAGGACGATTTGGGGCGAGGTACGGAGATCCTGGAGCATCCCTGGCTGTGACGTTGATCCTGGAGCATCCCTGGCTAGGTGTTGTGACGTTGATCTTGGAGCATCCCTGGCTAGGATTTTCAAATTCTAATTAATGTTGATTAACTTAATCAGTGATAGTAATTGACATATAACTCGCGAAGATTGCGTAAGTGTTGAGTATAAGTCCCACCATTATGTTCCTGGCGTAATTTTGGGCTTATGGTGAAATTTTCACTTTTTCCCCCGGGTAATTATTTTTACCCTTCGGTATTATTTGGAGCATTTGGGAGCTCCAATTAATAAAAATGCAGTTGAGAGAAATGATCAGGACATCGGACATGTCCTAGATATGAAATAACATGGAAAGGCAAAACGGCCAAAAGAGTCGCTATTTCGTTTCTTAACGGCTAAGAAAGACGGCTTAGGAATACACGTTTTCCGAGGCAATTGTGGAATAATTATCCCTACAATATTCAAGATTTATTGTTTTAATTTCGAGAAGTTTGGAGAAGGGGGTTCAACCCGCCATTGGATCGGTTAAAGGATAATTATCGACTTTGCTAAAGGATAATTATCGACTTCACTATAAATAGCGGAAAATCGTTTATTAATTCATTTCCTTTCACGTTTCCTCGTAAAAGCTTTGATTTCTCTCAAACTTCAAACTCAGATAGTTTCTAATATGATTTCAATTCCGTTTGAGTTTCTGGATTCCTCTCTTCATTCTCTTCATATCGGTACCAAGTTTCTGCATTTCCGAGCAGATGAAGACCTGATCGAGCATATATGTCACCAAGACAGTTCCGTCGCTCATATTCCGGTGAATTTGATGTTGTACATGCGTAGCCTGCGTCGTTGTGATTCCGAATCTTCTTTCAGATCGTCAATCGGGTTAGTAACGAATAAGTTATGAATTTATCGTTTTCCGTACTGCGATTTGGCCTAAATTGTACCTTAGGCTTTTCAAAATGGATAATTAGAAATTCCATTATGATCATTATATTATTCTGGTGTTTATGTGTCGTTTGTTTGATGAAATATGATGACAAGTGGGTTTAGAAATGGCCTGTGGGCAAAACGTTATTCTGGTGAAATTTAATTAATTAATTCAAGGTTAATTAATTAAATTAGGATTAAATTTGAGATTGAGGAATACTGATTAGATGCATGCTAGGTGTCAGAATGAGTTGAGGATCATGATGATGTTATGGATATCGGTTATGGCTTTAAGGTTTAGTATGTGTACGAGTATGATGAGATGTTATGTTGAGGATATGCCTTAGGCATTTATGAATGTGTTGAGGATCTGAGGTTTAGATTTGAGATATAGGTTGGTTGTGGTTAGTGAGGCGAGTCGCCTAACCTTTGTAGTATGTGATTGTGTGTGCCTTGCTATTGCAGGCGTTGATTACTTCCCCAAGGGGAAGCTGTGACGTGGTACAAGTTACGAGTATATCAGGTAAGTCCATTGGACTTACTTAGCGTGCAGTTGTGGATTTTATGATTGTGATGGTTGTGTGTTTTCTTATGATTGTGCATTTATAACCTAAACTGGACTAGGATGACCATTTATTACATTTATTTGGCCCAAGTGTATTATAACGGGCGGTAACCACCGGTCTCCGCCTGCTGGTTAGGAGGAGGTGCCTAGAATCCAGTAACACAAGGGGGGGGACGAGTGACGATCACCCCCAATGCAAACCCCTGTGTTAGCGGGGAAAAGAACGAGGTTTTTTAGGTCCCTCGTGTTACAAAAGAAGTTGAATTAGTAATGGAATAACGTAATGAAAGATAATAAATGAATGTGTGTGGCATTGCATGTATGAGATGTCGATGTGTGGTTGTGCTATTACCTTCAAGCTTTTCATTGCTGTAGCTAATGGTTTCATACCGTGTTGTAGAGGATCTGCAGGTTAGGAAGACTGTAGGGTGAGACAGATGGTGTGGCCAGCCGAGGACTTCTGTACATTAGGATGCGCGGGATATGGGATCTTTTGTATCAGATGTTGTGGTTTGATGTTTTGTACTCGGTTCTGAGTTTGTAAACTCTTTTGATGTATCATATACAACTTTTATGTATTTGGTTTTAATCTACCTGTGCCTTGTTGTAAGATCCAGTGAACTTGTTGTCAGGCTAGAATCAAGATCCATTGTGAGATCCTAGCCCAATGTGACACTCCAAGTCCCGTGGATTTGGGGTGACAAGGAGGGCACGCCTGCACTGCTGGTGTCGACAACGGCTGGATAACGCGAGGCTGGAGGTGTTGCGAGGAGGCGTTCTGCGTGCTGCACCAGGAGGAGATGCTAAGGTTGCGTTGTTGCTGTGTACAGAACAAGAGAAGAAGATCGAGAGGAAGGAGAAGAGAGACGTGCTTTGGGAGGGCTAGGGTTTCACGTGAAAGCAGCGGTTGGGAAGGAGAACAACTGTCAGAGGATTTGCAACTCCTTATTGGGCTTAACTGGCTTGTTCCTGACGGGCCCGGATGGTAGGGTTTCAAAGGCCAAACTCAGCTTCGTAATGGGCCCGGATGGCCTTGTCATAACTTAGTCATGGGTTTGTCAAATGGGTCAATTACTATAAGTCTTGCAAGAGTGTTTTAGGAATGATTTTATATGATTAAGTTTCACATAAATAATATAAATTGGGAAAAGAATATTTAATGTGATTAACTCTTCGCATAAAATGACAAGATTTTAGTTAGCTCAGGATTTACCGAAAGTTAAATTTCCGGGTATTACACTCCAAGGCTTCGCTTATTGTGCACCTCTGTCCATGTTCTCAAGTGAAAATAAAATTGAAAAAAAATGAAGTGAAGTTGCTTATTTTCGGTGGTTGTGAAGAAGTTCAAAATTGTGGAAGTTTGATTCTTTATTCCCGGATTTATCACCACATATCCTATATATTCCCACCCTTAACACGTTTCTATGACCTATTACATTGAACAACCTTGAGACCTTTATGCACATGTTTAAGGCTTTTATGGTTTGGAATTGTTTTCTTATGATTGTCTCTACATCCTTTCCATGCATTTCATGTATATTCTTGGATAAAGTGTTGTCTTTTCATGCTATGATTCTATTGATACATATGTTGTCTTCCTATGCCTTAAAACATCACTTTGAGAGTGATCCATGATTAAGAAGCACATTCCAAAAAGATTTTTTGTTTTTAAGTATCATATAATCCATATCATCTTATATGCTAGATTTGAACCTTGCTTGGGGACAAGCAAGAGGCAAATATGAGGTATTTTGATGACATGAGTTATATGCTATCATATTCATGTATTGCGAGTATAACACCTCAGTTTTACATGCATTTTATGAGAATCATATGCCTTTTAAACCATATTCACATATATTTCGAGAATAGAGGTCTACCCAAGTTCTTGATTAATTTGTAGGTAAAATGGTAGAGTTTTAGTGCGGATATGGATCAATATTGGACTTAACATCATAAAAGATCAGGAGGGGGTCTTAAATATACGAAAAGATATGAGAATATATCACAAAAGAAGATAGAAGACATACCGATTTTATCAGAGATGAACCAATTTTTATCTTAGATTGTGTGATTCAATGTAGGATTGCAAGAAAAGATCAAGATTGAAACCCTAGTTTTTTCCTATAAATAGAGGACGTCTCTTCACATTCAAAATCATCCAATTACATCGAAGAAGAGGCTGGAAGCATTAAGAAAACCCTAGGAGAAGCAAGTTTAATTTGAAGATCGGAGTTCAAGATCGAAGTAAGAGAGACGTTCTTGAGGTTTTGTTTATTTTGTCATTTGAACGCAAGATTGGAGTTTGTTTTTGGTTTTAGTTAGTTTTTGAGATTTTGAACCTTTTTTCAAGGATTGTTTGTTTTTATTTAAAGATTCAAAGTTTTCTTCACTTTCTTGATTTAAACATTTTCTTGATTTTCATAATGTTTGTTATTGACTAAAACCCTTGCGATTGTAGGGTGATTGGTTGAAGATTGTGGTTAAGATGGTGGTAGAATGAACCTCACGTTGAGATTTTCATAATGTGTGTTCTTGAGAAAAATCGACCGATTTTTGTGATGAATAGACCGATTTTCTCTTCTGTCGTACCTTTCATGCTTTATCCATAACCAAAGTTAAAGATTGCTTAAACCCTAGCCTTTTTGAACCTTCCTAACCTATATCCGAGCGTGGGAAGAGACTTACCCGGTGATTCCCTTTCTTAGTTGCCAACGATTACACGTTCTAGATAATAGAGGAGTCAAAACCCTCTATTAAGGTTGAGTGTGCCAAAACCTTTACCTTTGTGAGTTAACGTGATTCCCTTGGGTTTAGTGTTTGGTTTGAGAGTATAATCCTTCCCTTAGAATCTCTATCTTATCGAGACTAAACATCCTTTATTTAGAGCCTTTAGGTTGAGATAAGTGGGTGGTGGAGACTTAACCGTGCATTATCTCGTTTTAGAACATACTTTCTTGCAATCCCAACTCTATCCATATATCTTTAGAACTCTTGAATCGAAAACCACAATCGGATACCTTGATCTCTAGAATCATTTTTCCCAATTATTACACAAGTTCTTTCTTTTTCCATCTATATTTGCATTATTTTCTTTGCTAGATTGCTTTTATCGATTTTGATTTCACCAAATCCCAGTGATCGAACTTGAAGTATTTTCCGTTGTTTCGATTGGTCCGTACACTGCGGATTTGCATATCATTTTGGCTTATATTTTAGGTTATAAATTTAAGATTTTTTGCACTCACCTTTTGGAGCGAACACTATGCCAACCATGCTCACGCAAAAACTTCCCAAGAGGTCAACCATCCAACACGAGCACACTTAACTCCAAAATTCTTTGTCCTCACTCGACCACTAAAAAAGATGAATTCTTGTTGACATGGATATCAACCCATCCTTATAAGTTAATCATAATTACCATTCAAATGATTCGGCATGATAATTTTACAAGGTGTTAAAATCTTCCCACTTAAACTCCTGACATCCACGTCAGGCACAAGGATCATCCACGGAGCCGAGTGACCCCCTATCTAGGGAAAACACACTCGTATATCAGGGTTAGCTATGGTACCATCTGTAAGACCCGCGGTCTTATGGACATTATCTCCATGCCAACCATGCTCACGTAGAAACTTCCTAGGAGGTCACCCATCTTGCACAAGCACACTTAACTCTAGAGGTCTTTGTCATCACTCGACCACTGAAAAAGAAGAAATCTTGTTGACATGGATATCAACTCATACTTATACGTTAATCATAAATCCCATTCAAATGATGTGGGATAATAATTTTACAAGGTGTTACAATCTCATCACTTAAACTTCTGACATCCAACTCAAGCCCAAGGATTATCCACCGAGCCGAGTGACCACCTACTAGGGCAAACACACTCGTAACTCGGGGTTAGTTCTAGTACATTTGTAAGACCCAAATTCTTAGGTACGTTGTCCCCATTCCAACCACACTCACGCATAAACGTTTTAGAAAGTCACCTATCCTGAAATTGCTCCTGCACGAGCACGCTTAACTCCAAACTTCTTTGTCCCCACTTGACCATTGAAAAAAAATTCTTGTTAACATGGGTAGAAACACATCCTTATAAGTTAATCATAAACCACCAATCAATGATGAGGGTTGATAACTTTCCGGGGTGTTTGATGTGATCCGGGAAACCAATGCAAATGGCTTCACTTTAATTCGACCCTTCAGTATTTTGGTCATAACGAATGCTACGTTTATCCAATGAAGGTCTGTAAATACTTGTTGGAAAGAAGATTTCAAGGGCTACAATATTGATGAAGACTTCAAGAGCATATTCGTCCAAGATATGGGTCTTAATTTCAGTTCTTCCAACAACCGGATTTATGGTCAAGATGTGAAGAGTCCAAAACCAATGCCTCATTATGTGGATCTTTAAGGCCTATATTTTTATAATGACTTTTGGCCTTGTTTTTGATCTTTCATCTAGCCTTTTTTTCCCTATTTAAAGGCTTGATTGATTCAGAGAAAAAATAAGTGAGAGTTGATAAAATTTGGAAAACAATTTGGTTACTTGGTTTTTGATGAGATGCCGAAACCTCCTCCTTGGTGAGATGCCTGGTGGGTTGCCTTTGTGAGATGCGAGGGAGAAGGAATTAGTTCTCATAGGTGAGAGGCTTGTGAGAGTTGATGCGAGTATTGTAGAGTGGATGGTGAGATGCTTGAAGTTCTAGCAATACATATCTTGTACTTTATTTTCAATTATCACAAATCCAAAACACATGTGTATGTTTTCTTTAGTTTTTCGTTTGTCTTGCATCGTTGGATCCTTTGGCTGGGGCGTATCATTTGGTATCAGAGCCTTATTCGATGCAATTCAATAAGAGGCATGAAGATTCGAGGACGAATGTTTTTAAAAGGCGGAGAGGATGATGTGATCCGGGGAACCGTTGCAAATGGCTTCACTACAATGTAATGTTCTTATCTTCTTATTCCGAAGTCCGTTTGATGCGATTCAAGATGTTTTAGAACGACAACTTCAATCTCTACAACTAACGTTGTAAGTGTTTCATCTAATGAAAAATTGAACATGCTCAAAGTAGAAGTTGATCAACACATAATAGCCTCGAATCCTCTTCAGTAGACCCTTCAGTATTTTGGACATATAGAATGATATATTTATCCAATGAAGGTCCATAAAACTTGTTGAAAAGCTGATTTAAAGGTCTATAATATTGATGAAGATTACAAGTTCAGATTCGTCCAAGAGATTGGTTGTAAATGCAGTTCTTTCAAAAGTCGGATTTATGGACACAATGTGAAGAGTCCAAAACCAATGCCTCATTATGTGGATCTTTAAGGCCCATAATTTATTATGAATTTTGGACTTGTTTTTGATATTTTTTCTAGCCTTATTTTCCTATTTAAAGGTTTGCTTGGTTCATAGAAAAATAAGTGAGAGTTGATAGTATTTGGAAAACAATTTGGTTACTTGGTTTTTGGTGAGATGCCGAAACCTCCTCCTAGGTGAGATGCCGAGTGAGTTGCCTTTATGAGATGCGAGGGCGAAGACATTAGTTCTCATAGGTGAGAGGCTTGTGAGAGTTGATGCGAGTATTGTAGAGTGGATGGTGAGATGCTTGAAGCTCTAGCAATACATATCTTGTACTTTATTGTCAATTATCACAAATCCAAAACACATGTGTATGTTTTCTTTAGATTTTCGTTTGTCTTGCATCGTTGGATCCTTTGGCTGGGGCGTATCAAGTGGTATCAGAGCCTTATTCGATGTAAGTCAATAAGAGGCATCAAGATTCGAGGAAGAATCTTTTTAAAAGGCGGAGAGGATGATGTGATCCGGGGAACCGATGCAAATGGCTTCAGTACAATGTAATGTTCTTATCTTCTTATTCCGAAGGCCGTTTGATGCGATTCCAGATGTTTTAGAACGACAACTTCAATCTCTACAACGAACGTTTTAAGTGTTTCATTGAACATGGTCAAAATAGAAGTTGATCAACACATAATACCCCCGAATCCTCTTCAGTAGACCCTTCAGTATTTTGGACATAGAGAATGCTACATTTATCCAATGAAGGTCCATAAATACTTGTTGGAAAGCTGATTTAAAGGTCTACAATATTGATGAAGATTACAAGTGCATATTCGTCCAAGAGATTGGTTATAAATGCAGTTCTTTCAGAAGTCGGATTTATGGACACAATGTGAAGAGTCCAAAGCCAATGCCTCATTATGTGGATCTTTAAGGCCCATAATTTATTATGGCTTTTGGACTTGTTTTTGATCTTTTTTCTAGCCTTATTTTCCTATTTAAAGGCTTGCTTGGTTCATAGAAAAATAAGTGAGAGTTGATAATATTTGGAAAACAATTTGGTTACTTGGTTTTTGGTTAGATGCCGAAACCTCCTCCTTGGTGAGATGCCGGGTGGGTTGCCTTTGTGAGATGCGAGGGCGAAGACATTAGTTCTCATATGTGAGAGGCTTGTGAGAGTTGATGCGAGTATTGTAGAGTGGATGGTGAGACGCTTGAAGCTCTAGCAATACATATCTTGTACTTTATTTTCAATTATCACAAATCCAAAACACATGTGTATGTTTTCTTTAGTTTTTTCGTTTGTCTTGCATCTTTGGATCCTTTGGCTGGGGCGTATCAGTGTTATTGTAAACACAATTCACATGATGCGGAAGCTGTTTAATATGATGTGGTCAACAAGGTTCACTTTTCCCCTCTTCCAAAAAGTTAGAGTGGAGTAATTGTTCTCTCCAAAAGGTGTGTACATAAAAAGCTTTAAATTTATCTCTTGAAATATGCCTAACGATAAGCAAACCCGCAATGTACGGATCTATCGTAGTAAGGGCTAATATTCCGGAGTCGATCTCAGAGATTTAGTGAGAACAAACACAACAAAGTAATCCAACTTAAAAAGCATGCAATAACAAAGATCAATAATAATGACAAAAATATAAGATTAATTGGGGAATGCATATTCTAGAGGTCCAAGTATCCGCTTGTGGTTGTCGATTCAAGATGTCTAAAGATGTAAGTACAGAGCTGGGATTGCAAAGATTTATGTTCTAAGGTAGGATACTGTATGGTGAAGTTCCAACACCCACTTATCTCATCAAAAGGTTTTCTAAACAACGGATGTTGAGTCTCGATAGAATAAAGGATCTAAGGGAAGGATTACACTCTCAATACCAAACACCAAACTCAAGGGAGTCAAAAGGAAGTACAAAGGTAAAGGCTTTGACACACTCAACCTTAATAGAGGGTTTTGAATCCTCTATTACCTAGAATTTGTAATCGTTTGTATCCAAACAAGGGAATCACCGGATAAGTATCTTCCCAAACAAGGATATAGGTTAGAAAGGCTCAACAAGGCTAGGTTTTAGGCAATCTTTAACTTTGGGGAAAGGTAAAAGCAAAACGTGCACGATAGAGAAAACCACGGGAGGATCTTGGTGAATCTCGGCCGAGATTCTCAAGAACAACCCGTAGAATGTCTTATACGGCGGTTAAAACACAACTCTCAGGGTCCAATCCATTTGTTAAGATCAATCTATCATCACCTAAACCACAACCATCAACTTATCACCCTAGAATCGCATGGGGATTTAACCAGCAATCATCATATCAAGAAAATTCAATAATCTCCAAATAATCAATCTCCAAATATCTCAATGCAAAACAATCACAAATAATCTCCGTTCTTATGTTCAAAGAAGGAAAAATCAAAATCCAGAAAATCTCACAAATTATCTCTAATCCTTGAGAACGGGTTGTCAATCCGGTTCCAAGATGCGAATCCAAAAGTTCTTCAATGCCGTCAATCTTCAAAGTGTGTAGTGAATTATTCCGTGTGTTTCGAGAGTAAAAAACGAGGTTCTTTGATATCCCAGCCGCCCCCCTTCTTTTATAGAATAAAACTAGGTTTAGAAGCTCTCCCCTTGCCTTGATGACGTGGCAATAACCGTACGGATCTTTTCGAAGAAAATATCGGGTGAAGTCATCAAAACCACGGCCGTGGTTTATACCGTGGAGCCTCTCGACCTCTCTTTCCACGAGTTTTAATCAGGGAATTAATAAAACCTCGGCCGTGGAAGTGGTCTCTTGGCCGTGGTTCCTCTTTTTGGACGTGTTTCTTCTTTGCATCCTCCAAGACTTGAATTCATACTTCTCCAAAGGCTCTCCAATGCTTCCCAATGTGGTCCACTTCGATCAACACCTCATAAATGCTCCATTTCCACTCCAAATCATATCCAATTCACCTAAAATCACAACAAAGCTTGTGTAGATCTACATTCCAACATAATAGGTGAATATGATCATAAATGCTACGAATATATGTCCATGTACACAAAAGAAGGGGAAAAACTACTTATATGCACATCTAAACTAACGTCATATTTCATCCTATTAGTAATTACGAATGTAAGTGCCTCAATAGGGAAGGAAAAAATCAAGCTTGATAAAGTCAAAAACTTGATTTCAATGAAGAAGTTTGTTCGGTCCAAAATGTGTGCAAAATAAGTCTTAAATTTATACCATGAATCAAGCAAATAATAGCGAACCCGTAGTGTACGGATCAATCGCAATACAAGCAAGTATTCTAGGATCGAACAGAAGGACTATGGCGAAATCAACCAACGGTATATAACTTTAGGTTGTTATGCAAACTCGAGCAACAAAGAACAATGATGTATATAAATCAGATAAAGGAATGCAGATTCTAGAGATCAAAGTATCCATTCGTGGTTTCGACTCAAGATTTCTAAGGAAAAACGCGGACAAAGCTGAGGTTGCGAAGGGAAGGTATTTCTACGATGGGATAGATCACCGGGTAAGTCTCACCATCCACTATCCCAAACCAAAGGTCCTATTACCGGGTATGCCTCAAGGAACTAAGGAAAGGTACTATAACTCAAACCAACAACTTTCCACCTAAGGGAATAGAACTAACCATCACCGGGTAAGTCTCAAGTTAACTCACAAAGTTAGGATGAAGGCACACTCAAACCCTAACAAAGGATATACCTTTGTTACCTAACACTCATCATCATAGGTAAACAAGCAAAGGAATCACCGGGTAAGTCTCTTCCTAAGCTTGAATATAAACCAGGAAAGGTGCAACAAGGATATGCTTTGGAAAACTATAACCTAAACTCAAGATCGAACATTTAGTGGGCAATCTCGTGCAGTTCTTATTGATCTCAGTCGAGATGACTCCAAGAATAGCCCGAGATGAGTTTCGGTTTAGGGTTAACTCAAGCTTTCAGGGTTCACTCACGATAAAGGTTCATTCTTTCATTGTCTATACCACAACCTTCAACTAATCACCCTAGAATCGCAGGGTTTTTATCCAACATTCATCATGTTTAAATCAATCAAGGTATATTCAATCAAGATATCAAAGAAAGGGAATAAAAAACTCAACAAAGGTTTCCAATAATCAATAATGCAAAACAATCCTCCAACGTTAATAACGTTCCAAAAGAATGACAACAATCACTAGTAACTTCCCAAGAAAACCTTACAAGTTATCTTCCCTTCTTCCTTGACTCCAAATAATCCTTCCTTAAATCTCTTTCCTTCAATCTTCCTTCCAATAACCGTCTTCCAAAAATCCTGTGATCCAAAGATATTTTCTGCGATATTGACCTTCCGTTCTTATAAAAGAATTTTAGGTCAAAATAGTTATCTCTCTTGGGTTGTGGACCGTCAACATCAAGCTAGGCCCAGTTGACCATCTCGGTCGAGGTGCATTACGAGTATGGTCCGAGATTAGTGGTGAATTACGTACATTTCTTTGTATCTTCTCTTGAATCCTTCTTCCATTCTCTTCCTATGGTTCCTTCCTCCCTTCTTGTCCTTCCAAGTGCTCCTTAATGTAGCTCAATGGCCTCCGTAAACGTTTTTGTCCCGTTTTCACCCAAGATACTCCTTATTCCCTACAAATATAATCAAACATGGTGTAGACCTCGATTCTTGCAAAGTAGACAAATAATGACATAATCATCAAGAATATATATCCTTGCATGCAGAATAATGATGAGAAAATGCCAAAACCATTGCCAATATATAGACTATGATTCATGCTATCAAGGTTCACATGAAAGAGGCGGGATCTAGCTACTTTATTATCAACCTTGAATGCACGGAACAAGAGTAGGCAAAAATCAAGATCAAATCATGGCAGACTGAGCCCGAAAGGAACAAAAAAACCGCGGGCAAAAGTAAGATCAAGTGTTGAAGTTGTGATCAAAATGATCACTACGGGAATGAATGTACTCCACCATTGAAGAATAAATCAATAGCTGTGGCCACATAGGATCTGTAGACGCACTGATATTGATTGTGAACGACCCTTTAGAATCACGAGTGATGGATTATGGAGCTTAGTTTCACTCATACAACAACACTGACATAATGGAAAGGTATACTCCAAGAGGTTTCCGAAAGGTCTATTTTATTGATGATGAGTCCTTTGAAATCGTTGGGGGGGGGGGGAGGGGGAAGGGATTTGTTCAAATTTACACACCCAATGGGTTTGTTTTGCACCTAAATTAAGTAAGACAGATTCCTAGTCTAAAAAGGAACTTGCTCTCGATCGTACACATGACAAAGGTTACATTGTAATCTTTGGATGCGGGAACTGAAAGATAACCAAATGAGTCATGATGTTGGCTTGAAGTAATAAAACGGAAATATTGTGCATGACCAACACCCAAGACAATATTTATGTTGTAGGAAAAGTGATATCGCATATTTGTGGCATTGTCGATTGGATCATATGAGTGAGAAATGGATGAAAGTGTTTGTTCAAAATGTTTTCTACTAGGCCTCAACTCCATTGAAATTGGACTATATAAGGATTGTGTTCTCAAAAAAAAGGTGAGTTTTTTTTCCGTATGGTGGCAAAAACAAGTGTCTCACATCTCGCAAATAATTAAACAAGATCCGGTTGTAGTATAAAGATCACGATTAAACACCATTAGAGTGATGAATGATTTGATTGATTAATCGAAAAACCTAAAACTAAACCCAAAGTAAGAAATAGAAGGCAATGATCGAGTCAACCAAGTACTAGAGTCAACTGATCAAGACAAAGAGTAATGGATTGAAAAAGATGGGAAGTTAAAGCAATAACCAAAAACCAAACACGTGCGATCGAGTCGACCGGTGAAGAAAATCAACTTGATTGAGTAGTAGTGAGGGATAAAGAGGGACTTTAGGGTTTTAAACCAATTAACATACACTAACAATTGAAACAACACTATAGATGATCAAACAATGAATTCTAGAATCCAAGTCACCGCAACATGCAATGCATAATATAATCTCAATTCATAAATAAATAAATAAATAAATCCAATGTCATATAAGTCACGACGTCAAGGAAACAGTCACACGCTTCTCGCATCTTGCAAATAACACCCAAAGTACAAATATATCCTAGATTCATGTTCCACACATATGAATTAAGACAATATTCCAAAGGATATAATTAATCACAAACATCGTAGTTCCATCATGCAAACTCAGACTTTCTAGATCCTAAAAAATTAAGAATTTAACAAGACATAGTTACAAAACGTTTTGCCTTTATTGAATTGAAAAAGATGAACCGATCGAGTTGATCGCCGGGGATGATCAAGTCGATCATTGTCGAGTAGTTTAATGCCTATGATTGTTGTCAAATTGTAAAATTATTATAAAAACCGGGATAACTCAATTAATAGTTGGATGGCCTTATTTATATGCTTCTAGCTAACCTTAGAAAAAATATCTTCAAAGGAAAAAATATTTACAAGTCAAACCATTTTTTCTTTCATAATCTAATATCTATCTCTAAGGGAATAAATGGAAATAGATCAAAGCAAGTTAAATCTTCCAAACTATGACGCCAAACCCCAATAATCAACCCCATAGATCATAGTGGATGGACTCGAATTAGTGCAAAACATAGTGTACATAATAAGTGATCACGTGCTCCCCATGCAAGCATCAGTTGTCTCGATCAATGTGATTATCCAACTTAATTGCTTGTATTCTTCCGAGCACTTCTTCATTTCTTCATCTCTGAATTGATTTGGTATTGACATGGACTTTCTCGACCTTAGAGAGAACCTTAACCAACAGTAGACACTACTCCAAATATACTCCATTTATACGAAATTGGCTAGAATGCCTGCATTTTCAAAAAACCAAAAAACATCAAAGTGAAGGAGATCTACTATAACACCATGCTACCTAAATGCTCAAGAGTTGGATAAGAATGAGGGTGAAATTAAAACACGCTAAAAAATATTTTTTTTATTATCATTAATCCAAGAAAGAAACAATGAAAAACAACAAAATAATTCTTAGATACTTGAAGGATAATACTGATCATGCCTTATATTTGAATGCAAGAAAGTCGAGTTAGTAGAGTATGTTGGTGTAAATTTGATATTAAGTGATATTGACAAGTAAAGAAGTACATCCATAAATTTCTTCACATTGCAGGGGTGGCACTACGATATCTTGGGCTTATAAATTGTATAAAATCGTGGATCTTTCTAGTGCAAAAGCTTAATATCTTTCCGTGATTAAGGCTATGGTATGGTTACAAAATTTCTTGGGTGAATTGGAAAACGAACAAATGAGGCGTACTCTCTACAATGATAGTCAAAGTGCAATCACTTGATTGAGAAGCCAATATTCTTTTCAAGAACAAAGCACATTGAATTGAAATATCATTACATCATTGATTTACAAAAAGATTTTGCATCTAAAGAATCTTTTAGGAAGTTAAAATCTCGCATATATGCTGACTAAGGTGGCGACCTTAGAAAAGTTGAAGCTTTGGATAATTTTTACTACGTGATAAGAGTTGTTGAGAAAAAAAATTAATTATAATTAGATTTAGTCTCTAGGTAGGAGATTTTAGGTTATGCAACCTGATAAATCGTGTAACTTTAAGCAGATTGGTATTGGAAATTTTCTAATCCTAGTAGAGTTGTAATTCTATCTTTAAATTTTTTAATTCTACTATGTATACATACGAATTATAGTAATTGCCATCAATTATAGTGAAACCCATTACCTGATAATGCTTCAAAACGTAAGTTATAGATTCGTGACGAACCGAGTCACCAATTCACGTGTTCCCTTTTCTCTCTAAATTACACCATATAATTATTGTTATTTATAAGCTTTATTACCTTCTAACCTCCAAAGGCTGCATCAAACCTTCTTGTTCTCATTCCTCACCATGGGAGGCTAAAAAAAAAACCAGGAAATCCTCCATTAAGTTATCTGAGCTATACCATAGCCATAGCCATATCCCTAAAGCAAGCATCCCTTCGAACCCTCCGAGCCCCATTGACTCAGTCCCAGAGGAGATCATACGCTCCAATAACATCCGGCTCTCAAAAACCTTGTACACCAAACAGCCAGAGAATCCATCCTTCCTGCCGGCCATGCTCTCTTTGGCGGATCTTTTCCCTCCCCTATCTCCTCCCAAAGAGCCTTCTGTGGTCCCCCACACCCAGCACACCCCTTTTGCCTCCCTCTAACCTTACCCTAGTAGCTCTACCCATGACTTCTCCGGTGACTAGCCTCTCCCCTCCCAATCTCCCTCTCGAGCCGGTTCATCTACCCAATGTAAACGCCCCTATTGCCCAGGCCTCGGGAGCTACCATCATTAATTGATCCCTGCCGCACGCTACTAATGATGCCCCCCTAACTTCCTCTAAACATGCGGGCATTGTGTCCCCTCCTTCCTCATCTCTGCATGGCCACGTCTCCTCACCTCCCATTCCATGCCCCGAATAAAAATTAGCCCCCATGTATCTTTCAAAGATATTCTATCCACTACACCATCTTGGAACCATGTCCGTCTCCAATTCTCTCCTCGAATGGAAGATGCCGTCATTCCCTTCACTTCGGAAGATATCTCTGACTCTTTGGCTAAATGGAACGGATCTCTGATCGGTTCCCCTTGGCTTACCAGCGTATGAAAACCTTTGCAATGCACTCTTGGAATGCTATTTCAAAATCTACGATCCTCAAGAATGACAAAGGGATCTTTGTTTTCTAGTTCTCCTCCGAAGAAGACCTAAACCTCGTCCTCCTCAACAGTCCGTGAATTATCAATGGTTTCATATCGCTCCTTCTAAAACGCTGGTACCACGACTTACCACTTGATTACTCTTGTCTATCCTCCATCCCGATCTGGGCCACTTTGTACGACCTGGATTACCGCTTCTGGTCTCCTCACATGCTTGCGAAGATTGGTTCTGCTATCGGAGTTCCCATTGTTACCGACTCCTGCTCAACCAACCATGAGAGATGTTCACTCCAAACGGTGTGTGCAAGCTTTAAACTTATAACCCTAGACGTAAGCTTAAAACAAGGATGCGAACCCGCAGTGTACGGGTCAATCGTAGTAAAAACCAAGAAATTCCGGGGTGTCGATCTCAGGGACTTAGTGAAACAAAACAGGTATAAGTTGTCAATGCAACTACTAATCACAAAAGCGATTAAAACAATCAAAGATGATAAAAAGTCAATTAAAGGAATATGCAATTCTAGGGATTAAAGCATTTAGTTGTGGTTCCAACTCAAGATCTAAAGATAAGCGGACAAAGCTGAGATTTTGCAAAGGGAAGGTGTTACTAAAGTTTGAATAGATCACCGGATAAGTCTCACTAATCACAATCCCAAACCGTAACTCCTATTACCGGGTAAGTCTCAAGGAATTAAGGAAAAGAACTATAACCTCAAACTAACACGCCAACTAAGGGAATAGAATCAACCTTTACCGGATAAGTCTCAGGCTAACTCACAAAGATGGGATGAAAGCACACTCAAAACCCCAATAAAGGATAAACCTTTATTACCTACACTTATGAGCTTTGGTATACAAACAAAGGAATTACCGGGTAAGTCTCATCCTAGGCATGCATTAAACCAGGAAAGGTGTAATAAGGATAGGATTTGGCAAACTCTAATACTTAACTCTCAGTTTCGGATCAGGTAAGTCACATCGGTCAGAAGAATTCCACCCCGGCCGAGATGTTCATCGACTGAGCGAGATGCTTTAGGGTTAAGGATAAAGACTCGAGCTTTCAGGGTCCTACTATGGTTTAAGATTATTCTATCATTGTTTTCCCCACAACCTTCAGCCAATCACCCTAGAATCACACAAGGAAATTAGCCACTCATCATCATGAAAGCAATAATCAAGTATAAGGGAAGAAGGTGAATAATTGAACAAGAAAACCTTAAGAACAAGGCTTCAATAACTGAATCAATTATCAAACAACAAGCGTTCCTTGGATCACAATCCAACAAGACAATCAACAAGAAGGGAATCTAAGAAAGTCTTACAAAACCCTTCACAAAAGCTATAAAAACTATCAACTTCCTTCCTTCAATCTTCAAAAAGGTTCTTCAAATCTTCCCGCTGTAGTCGGATGCTCTAAGCATAAGCGCCCCCCTGATTTGTGGAAAATCCGACCCTTTTTATAGGAAAATTCCCTCCCAAAGATAAGATATCTTAGAAAGATATTTTCCCATAAAAATAGGTAAAATATATGGGCTAAATTATCTTCTTCCTTCCAGGAATCCAACCTAAAAATATAAGATCCTTTTTCCAAAAATAAAAGATCTCAGCCAATAATAAATTATATCTTTCGCCGCGTCCAAGGTGTTCGCCTCGGTCGAGCAGCTCCTCTGGATCACCTAGGTCGAGGTAATACTGTAGTTGACCGAGGTGAATCACAACTGAATGTGAAATCTCTCAAATCTGGTCCAAAGTGAATCTCTAATCCATTTCCATGCTTCTTGGATCCTTCCTTAAGCTCCTGAATGTAGCTCCAATGACTCCTTAGCGCCTTTTTGATGCAAAACGTGCCATTTTACCTACGATTACAACGAAACTTGGTGTAGACCTCGATTCCCGCAAAGGTAGATGAAACAACAATATAATCACATAATATACATCCAAACATGCAGATTATTGAAGATAAAACGTCTAAACAGGTCCCAAAATATAGACTATAATTCATGCTATCAAAATACCCCATACTTAGCCCTTGCTTGTCCCCAAGCAAGTTCCGAATATAAAATACAAGATAGAATGAATTATAAGTCATAAAGATCAATGAAAAAGTCTTCCAAAACATTTTAATGGTGTGCTACAATCATTGATCACTCTAAGAGAATGCTTCATGGAATTTAAAATCAAAAGATGCTCAAAACATTTTATAAATATAAGAAAGTCGTTCATCTTTGCATAAAATCATAGAATGCATAATGAATCATAATTATCGAAATTAATCATGTATAATCCAGTTTAAACCACTAAGTCAATCAACAAGCTCGAGGTCTCAAGGTCTTTTCAAAAGAGAAGGTCAAGAAACGTGTGAGGGTGGGATGTATATAGGGAATGTGGTGCTAGAATCCGGAAAAAGGATCTTTACTTCACTTCCTTTGAACTTCAACAATCTTCCACCAATAAGCTTTGCTTATTTACTTTTTACTTTACTTTTTGGGATGCATGGACAGAGGTGCACAATAACCGAAGCCTAGGAAATCAGCAATCATCAATTTCTCGAGATGCCTCAAACCCTTGATGCACATACCATGACCCGTTAGGAATATCGCTCAATCCGACTTTGGCAAGACACAAACACCCGGCTATATGAATGGTGCTGAGTTACTCATTATTATGATTGACTTCCCCAAACCTATATGTTTCTTTCTAACTTTCAGCCAACATCTCAACTTCTCTTTCACTTGCTTTTCACTTTTGCTTGCTTCCAAATTCCCGGATAGGTAAAGGAAGGCAAATATGTATATGAGGGGCTAAGCATGATCAAGAAGAAGAAGAGAAGAGAATGAATTGCCTTAATCATCCCAGGAAGAAAGTGAGAGAACTCATCATGTGGTGTCAACCTTCAAATTCAACATAATTTGGATAAAACAAAGTATTAAACATGCCAAAATTTCAAACAAAGCATTTAGCAACTTAAACATATCATAAAACTTTTCAAACATATAAAGATTTCAAAGTCAGTCAGCAAACAAAATCATCACTGAGGTCATATCCAGATAAGAAGCACAAAAATCGTTTCGAAATTCTTTTCAGTTAAACTGCCTCGGTCGAGATGTTCTAAGTCAACCGAGGTGAAGTACCTCGTTTGGCCAGAATCACTTCGGTCGAGGTCGTAAAAAATTTTTTTAAACCAGTTTTTGACGTTTTCTCAATCAAATAACCTGTATGCATGCATGTAGTCTCAGATAAGCACGTAGAGCATATAAAAACATAAATATCCGATAGAGTCAAGTCATACATCACATAAGTCAAATAATACATCAAATACCCCATACTTGGGACACATTGTCCCAATGGGTCAAAATAAGTCTAGAAAATAAAGTACTCACCGGACATAAGCTGAGCTGCATAATAAATAAAGAAAGAAAATTCTGCAAGCTCTCAATAATCCCGATCCGGTGGTGGTGGTGGTGGTACATACGGGTACTGAGATGGGTCGAAAGGATAGCCCATGATACGCTGAAACTTAATCTCAGCCATCGTGTGTTGGTAGTGTAGTCTCTCCTGCATCTCTCGGATATCCAGGGACATGGCAGCATAGGAATCTATCATCTGATCCATCAGATCATCGATCCGACGGTGAGCAAGTGGATCCTTCTACCTGCGTACCCTACACCTAGCAGGACGTGCTGGTGCTGCAGCCGGATCCTCCTCCGTCTCGTCGTCATCTAGATCAATGACCGGCACACTAGTCCCAACTGTATCCGTGCCCGTATCCATAGCAACACCACCATCCTCATCAACATCATCCTCCTCATTCTCTGCCTCATCCTCCTCAGCTGGCCCCTGAGCTGCTACAGCTGCTGCCTCTCTAGCGTCCTCCATCAACGGTATCCATGCAGTCTGCCAGTAATGCGGATCATACACGGAGAACTGTGGTGACCATCTAATGCCCTGAGGCACAGTCTGCTCCCATGGCATCGCCACATATGGCGTAGTAAGTCCTCGGGGAACTAGTATCCTCCGAGTGATCATGTCCTGAAGTCCGAGCGGCTTGGCAGCCGCCACCATGGTACAAGCACTGAGGTCAATATCCATGTAACTCGCTATATGAGTCACTATCCCTCCGCAGCAGATGTCGCCCTTCGCCTTTGCCTTTATCTTATGTAGATCCTCCGCCAGCATCAATCCAAAATCTAGGACTCCTCCAGTCACCATGTAGTATAGACTCAGAAGCTCACCATGTCTGATCTTTTGGGGCGTCTCAGTACGCACCAGAAGAGTCTCACTGAAAATCCTGTGAGCTAGTCTAAAAGCTAGATGAAAAATAATCTTCTCCCTGGAATCTCCAGGTCTCCATCTGTCTGCGTGCTCAACCACATGAGCAATCTGTCCCCAGAACTCTCGAGCTACAGCCCGAGAGGGAAAATCAGCAACAGTAGGGGCCGGGAAGTCAAAGATATCCCGCTAGTAGTCTAAGGGAACTAAATAATTTCGGTTTATCAACCGGTACTTGATGGCGCGCTCAGTGGGCAAGTAAGTGACGGAGCTGACAAACTCCAGGGTCGGCTCTAGGTAGGCCAGAGCTCGGATCTCTATGAACTTCTTTAGGCCCACAACAGATATCATACGCCTCAAATCATCATCAACATGGAGGCAGTCAAATGCAGAGATGTCCAAAAAACATGGTGCAACCACTAGACGTGCCGCTACGCGGTCATAATCGACCTGGTGTCGCTCGTGGATCACCGGTCTAGTACGGCGGGAGGAAGAAGAAGGAGAAGGAGAACACCTCGGCCTCAAAGTCTGCTATCTGTCAGACCACCTTGGTCTCTCTGACAAGTCCCAAGAACACCTCGGCCGAGGCACAAGCCGACTGGACCGAGGCAAAACACTGCTCGATCGATTCCCTCAAAAATCCAGTTCTTTTCCCCCAAAATCACTACCAAAGGTTCCTATGGGGTACTTAATCCTTATCTCAACAAATGCAGGGGCAACCAAAGCCCAAATCGAAAGGAAACAGTGGAGAAGAGGAGGGTTAGGGTTTTTTCGGATTTTACCCAGATTCGGTCAATTCGGTTCGTTTTTGCTGCAGATTTGCGCTTGCAATGCGATCCTCTACCCTTTCCTCTCAGTTTAGAAGCAAGAATCGTCGAAAACGAGCGAAGAACGAAGGAGCGAGGTGAGAAGTGCGCCGCGGTCGAGAAGGGAAGTAGAGGAGGAGAGAGAAATTTCAGCCCCCTTTTATACCCTTTTTTGGAACTGCTGTCACCTTGGTCGAGATGGTCTCGACTGGACTGAGGTATGCGGACCGAGGTGAGTCTTTAGAAACCCTAGTCGCCTCGGTTGCTCAAGAATCATCTCGCTCGAGGTGCTGTGACAGCAACCGAGATGTGTCTCAGTCAAACTCCATCTTCTCAAATTCTCAAACTTTTGTCCTTCCAGTTGTGCTCATGGGTTGTATTCCTTCCTTAGATGTCACTTGTTGTCTGTCTAGGACGCCAAAAACAAAACAAAGCAAAGCAAAAGCAAACTATCTAAAGCTAGACTAGAAAAAGGAAAAAGAAAGCAATACCTTGGGTTGCCTCCCAAGAAGCGCTTGATTTAAGGTCGCTAGCTGGACCGTACGGCATCTCTCAAATGAGGTATAATGGTGCAACCTCCTCAACCGGAACTTCCGGTTTGTATTTCTTAAGTCTATGACCATTGACCTTGAAGCTTCTACTCGTTTCTCCCCAAATCTCAACTGCACCATAAGGGAAAACATGTTTCACAACATAAGGTCCGGTCCATCTAGATTTCAACTTACCTGGAAAGAGGCGGAGGCGGGAGTTGAAGAGTAAGACTAAGTCTCCTTCTTTAAGCTCCTTAGGAATGATCCGCTTGTCATGCCATTTCTTTGTCCTTTCTTTATAGATCTTTGCATTCTCATAAGCGTTCAAACGCAGCTCCAACAGCTCATTGATATCCAATAGCTGCTTCTCACCGGCTTCCTTGATGTCGAAGTTCAACCATTTGATCGCCCAATACGCCTTGTGTTCTAACTCAACGGGTAAATGACAAGACTTCCCATATACCAAATTATAAGGGGTGGTACCAATGGGAGTCTTGAATGCGGTCCTGTAAGCCCAAAGAGCGTCGTCCAACTTCATGGACCAATCCTTCCTAGTCCTAGAGACGGTCTTTCCAAGATTGCTTTAATTTCTCTATTTGAGATCTCGACCTGCCCACTAGTTTGAGGGTAATAAGGGGTTGCTACCTTGTGGGTTACCCCATACTTTGATAAAAGTGCCTTAAACTTCCGCTTGATGAAATGCGTCCCTCCATCGTTGATGATGATGCGTGGAGTCCCAAAACGTGGAAAGATAGTCATGTTAAAGAACTTCACAACCACCGTGGCGTCATTAGTGGGAGAGGCAATGACTTCAACCCATCTAGAGACGTAGTCGACAGCTAGGAGAATGTAGAGGTTTCCTCCGGATGATGGGAAATGTCCCATGAAATCTACTCCCTATACATCAAAGATCTCAACCTCCTATATGTTATTGAGTGGCATCTCATTCCTTCTAGATAAATTCCCTGTTCTTTGGCATGTGATAGCATGAATTATTGTCTATATTTTGGGACTTGTTTAGACGTTCTATCTTCAATAATCTGCATGTTTGGATGTATATTATGTGATTATATTGCCATTTCATCTACCTTTGCGAGAATCGAGGTCTACACCTAGTTTTGTTGTAATCGTAGGTAAAATGGCACGTTTTGCATCAAAAAGCAGCAAAAGGAGCTATGGAGTCATTGGAGCTACATTCAGGAGCTTAAGGAATAATCCAGGAATCATGGAATTGGATTAAAGATTCACTTTGGACCAGATTTGAGAGATTTCACATTCAGTTGTGATTCACCTCGGTTGACTACAGAGTCACCTTGACCGAGGTGATCCAGAGGAGCCGACTCGACCGAGGCGAACACCTTGGACACGGCCAGGGTGGAATTTATCTAGAAATCTTTATCCTTAAAGCTCGAGTCTTTATCCTTAACCCTAAAGCATCTTGCTCAGTCGATGAACATCTTGGCTGGGGTGGAATTCTTCTGACCGAGGTGACTTATTTGATCCGAAACTGAGAGTTAAGTGTTAGAGTTTGCCAAATCCTATTCTTATTACACCTTTCCTGGTTCAATGCAAGCCTAGGATGAGACTTACCCGGTAATTCCTTTGTTTGTTTACCTAAGATCATAAGTGTAGGTAATAAAGGTTTATCCTTTATTAGGGTTTGAGTGTGCTTTCATCCCGTCTTTGTGAGTTAGCCTGAGACTTACCCGGTAAAGGTTGATTCTATTCCCTTAGTTGGTGTGTTAGTTTGAGGTTATAGTTCTTTTCCTTAATTCCTTGAGACTTACCCGGTAATAGGAGTTATGGTTTGGGATTAGTGAGTAGTGAGACTTACCCGGTGATCTATTCCACTTTAGTAACACCTTCCCTGTGCAAAAATCTCAACTTTGTCCGCTTATCTTTAGATCTTGAGTTGGAACCACAACTAGATGCTTTAATCCCTCGAATTGCATATTACCATTATTGACTTTTTATCATCCTTGATTGTTTTAATTGCTTTTGTGGTTAGTAATTAAAAAGCTTACCTATTCCGACTTTGTTTCACTAAGTCCCTGTGATCGACCCCTGGAATTCCTTGCTTTTTACTACGATTGACCCGTACACTGCGGGTTCACATCCTTGTTTTAAGCTTACATCTAGGGTTATAAATTTAAAGCTTGCACACACCGTTTGGAGCGAACAAGTTTTTGGCGCCTTTGCCGGGGATTGAACTATTCAAAATAGACTTAGTTTTGTCCCTCGGCAGCGCCTGAACAAGTTTTTGGTGCCATTGCCGGGGACTTGGTCTAGACCGAGCCGGTTGCGATACATTTTTGGGGCACTTGCCCCCGTTTCTACTAACCACTCTACTTGAGTGACTTTCGTAGGTTCTTTTCTTAGGTTTATGCGAAGAACCCGCGCTGGGAAGGAAATCGTTCCTTACGATCCCGAACCAGAAAAGACATATAAACGACGCTTAAGAGAAGCGAAGATGGCCAACCAAGACGATCGCGATCTTGAGGCCGAATTGAAGGAGGCGTTAGAACAACTACGCCTCAACAAAGAAGAATTACGACTGGAAAATGAGGAAACTCGCGCAAGGACTGAAGCGATCGAAGCAGATATGGCAACTCTACGAGACCAGTATCTACCTCGACCGAACCCAGATCCTCGACCGAGGCAGGATCCAGTTCCAGACCCTCGACCGAGGCAGGTCCCAGCACCTGTTGCCCCGGCCGATGTACTTCCACCTCGGATACCAGTCCGAGGCGCTCTTTTTGCAGGAATCCCGCAAACCCTAGGGCAAAGGATGGACCCCAATCAACAACTGAGGCGTCCTGGAGTTAACCTAGGAGATCCGGCGGACCATGACTACAAACTTCGACCGCAAGTTCTTTCCATGATTCGCCAATGCCAGTTTGGAGGGCTAGAGAAGGAATCTCCGCATCAACATCTGCAAAACTATGAGATCTTGATGGAGACCTTGAGACCCTCAAGAATAAAAAACAACAATTACAAGCTAAGACCTTTTTACTTTTCTTTAAAAGATAGAGCTCTTACTTGGTATCAATCTCTTCCTCTAGGAAAAATCAGTACTTGGGAGGAGATGACTACGGAATTCTTGACTAAATTCTTTCCCCCCTCTAAAACCGCTGAAATGAGAGGGAAGATTAATGCATTCATTATGAAGGACAAGGAGAGCTTGTCCAAGTCATGGGAGAGGTTTAAAGACATTCTTTTGGATTGCCCACATCATGGGATTCCAAAGATAGAGTTGTTGGAGATATACTTCAAGGGACTGGACGGAAGCACCCAGTTCAACCTCCAACTACTATCCGCCGGCACGTTTATGGACATGCCGATTGATGAAGCTTGGGAGTTCATAGAGAAACAAGCTTTGCATATGGAGAAATATTCCCACCAAGGAGCTGAATGTGTAGTTAAAAAAGTCAACTTTCAAGAGGAGCCATCAAACACTAATCAACTCATCTCTTTGAAGAATGACGTGAAACAATTGAAGGAGTTCTTAGTCGCTCAAACCAAGAAGGAAGATCAAGGATCAAGGAACAACAACAATGGATACCGTAACAATAACAACGGTTCCCGGAACAACAACTACAACAACAATAGAGGATCCAATAGCAATAATTGGAGGGCGAACAACCAAAATTCGGGTAACCCTTACTCTAATTCTAATACGAATGATTCCTCTAATCCTTCCCTCTCTTCCTCTTCTTCTCCTTCTACTCCATTAAAGAGCCAGGAGCAAGGATCAAGCTCATCCCAGCCGGAGAAGAAAGATGTGGTGCAGAGGCTATCTTGATCAAGCTTAGTGCTATGGAGACATCCATGACTTCATTTTCGAAGGCACAAAAAGCCTTTGAACAACAACTTGCTAGTAGGGCGAATGAAATGCCAAGAGATCCAGGGAAGCTTCCAGCAAGAACGGAAAGCAACCCTAAGGGCCAGATTATGGCCAAAACGACGAGGAGTGGACTGAAGACTGTAGATCCAGTGCCTCGGTCGGTGCCAGTACAGACGAAGACCACCTCGGTCCAGGTGCAGTCGAAGAACACTTCGGCCGAGATGCCAACCGAGGTGGAGCCACAGAAAGCGGAGGAGAAAACTGAAGTTTATATTCCACCTCCTGCATATAAACCCCCACTTCCATTCCCCCAGTCAAGGGCCAGAGCACATCTAGACAAGCACTTTGGTAAGTTCCTTGACTTGATGAATAAACTACACATTAACATTCCTTTCCTTGATGCTATTTTAGGGATGCCCGCCTACGGGAAGTTGTTGAAAGAGATTCTATCAAGGAAGAGGAAGCTGGAAGACTTTGGTGAAGTAAGGATGACATCTAAATCCTCGGAGCTTATTCAAATCATGAAGGAGAAGATGCCACCTAAGTTGAAATATCCTGGCTCATTTTGCATTCCCATTCAAGTTGGGGATGTCACTTGTGAAGCCTTATGTGATCTAGGAGCCAACGTGAGCATCATTCCGCTGGAGCTATGTGTTAAGATCGGACTTGGAGAGCCCAAGCCGGTTAAGATAAGGTTATACATGGCGGACCGCTCCATTACCCATCCCGTGGGCATTTTAGAAGACGTTCCGGTTAAGTTAGGTAACTTCTATTTACCTATCGACTTTGTTGTACTTGATATTCCCGCAGGTTATCCTATTCCTATCATTCTCGGGAGGCCATTTCTAGCAACTTCGGGTTGCAATGTAGATTGTAAGAACGCCAAGTTGAAATTCAATATTGGCGGAGATGAAGTGGAATTCGCATTACTTGCGGCCATGAAGGGAGAGCAGCTAGGAGATGATATCTTCAACATCTATGATGAAGAAGAGTCAAGAGAATTGGTGAGATCTATCCTTATTAATGATCCACTTGAAAGAGTTATTAGTTTTAGTTTAATGGAGGAAGGTATAGATGCTTCTTGTGATGCAGATATACGGAGCTTAAAGGCGCTGGATGAAGATCCAGGAGCTAAAACTGAGAAACTAACCCAGGAGACGAAGATCTACAGTTTCGGTTCTAGTTACAATACCTCGACCGAGGTACTTTCTGGACCAAGCGAGGCGACTGAAGAACATCTCGGTCAACGCCTATGCGCCTCGACCGAGGTCGAAGGCGAGATGACGTCAACTGAAAATAACAAACTTCTTACTCCCTTGTCTGACATTCATCCTCAGTTGGTGGAACATTCTCTCTACCAACTTTCTGATAATAAAGGACCTTGGTATGCTGATATTGTTGATTATCTTGTTTGCTAGGAAATACCGCCCGGATTGACGTACGCTCAAAGGAAGAAATTCTTCAAGGACGTACGCCATTACTACTGGGATGAACCGCTGCTATTCAAGCGCGGGCCAGATGGCATGCTTCGAAGATGCATTCCGGAAGATGAAGTTAATAGCGTCATACGGCATTGTCACTCACTTCCTTGTGGAGGACATGCTAGCGCCAACAAGACATGCGCTAAGGTATTACGTTCCGGCTTCTTTTGGCCTACATTATTTAAAGATGTGCAATCGTTTATTGTCTCTTGTGATGCATGCCAAAGAACGGGGAACTTATCTAGGAGGAACGAAATGCCACTTAATAATATTCAAGAGGTGGAAATCTTTGATGTATGGGGTATAGACTTCATGTGACCTTTCCCATCCTCCGGAGGAAACCTCTATATTCTTCTAGTAGTTGATTACGTCTCTAGATGGGTTGAAGCCATTGCTTCTCCCACTAATGATGCCAAGGTGGTTGTGAAGTTCTTTAACAGGACTATCTTTCCATGTTTTGGAACTCCATGCATCATCATCAGCGATGGAGGGACGCATTTCATCAACCGGAAGTTTAAGGCACTTCTATCGAAGTATGAGGTGACCCACAAGGTAGCAACCCCTTATCACCCTCAAACTAGTGGACAGGTCGAGATCTCGAATAGAGAAATTAAAGCAATTTTGGAGAAGACCGTCTCTAGGACGAGGAAGGATTGGTCCATGAAGTTGGACGACGCTCTTTGGGCCTACAGGACCGCATTTAAGACTCCCATTGGTACCACCCTGTTAGCATGAAATATTATGATATTTTAGGCACGTTTTCTAAACGTATTTGATTCATATTGATAGTCATCGATTGAGCATTGTTGCATTTGTGAGCTAGTTTGCCTATATTATCGATATGGATGTCTACACAAGCTTTATGTTGATTATAGGTGATTGAGAGCCATTTCCGAACGGAAATTAGCAAAGACGAGTTGATTGAGTATGTCCATGGATTGAGGGCATTCTTAGGAGCCAAAAGAGAGCCAACTTGAGGAATGCACGAGGCTAGGGAAGAATCACGTTCTTGCCCTAAACCACGCTCTAAAATATGGCCGTACTACATTCCACGTTCAGTTCCACGGCCGTGGAACCCTAGCAAGTGAAGCGTGATTCATTCCAGAAGCTTTTACGGTCGTGGAATCTATGGTTCAAACCGTGTTGATTTCCACGCTCTAAATTACGGTCGTGGAACCTTCCACGACCGTGATCTTGGCGATCTTTTTCGCCACACTTTAAGCCACGATCTTTTAAAAGATTGGGCCGGGCCGCTACTTCATGATACACTATAAAAGGACGGACGAAGAGAGATTCCATGATCCCTGCTTAGAGACGTTTGCGACCTCGCTTTACACGTGTTTTTACACCTTCGCTTAGCGACTTTTGCAAAAAGACGGATTTTGCGTTCATCCTTGGAGTTGCCCTAATCTCGCACTTTGGTGGAGATTATGATTTAGATTTTCGGATTGACGGAAGATCGAAGATTTGGAAGATTGTTCGCAAGAATATTTCTCTTCTTGTTTAGGTTTGATTTAGAAGACGGATTGACATCCCGTTCTTCCTTCTTTCCTAAGATTGTGTTTGTTTCTCCTATTCTGAATCTATTGACGATATTCGTTTTTGATTGTGACTTTGAGATTGGTTTGAAGTTTATTGGAAGTTTTCGGAAGTTTTCATCTTTCAATCTTTTAATCTTTGAATTTGATATCATAATGATGATTGTTGGCTAAAAACCCTTAACAATTCTAAGGTGAAGGGTTGATAGTTGTGGCTTAGATGATGATAGATCGATCGTAAACAGATTAGACCCTGAGAGTTAGAGAGAATCGCTGACAACCTTAAATCACGGTCTGTTCTTGAGTCCACGGCCGTGGAACCTCAAGAACTAACCGTGATTTCCCTTAAGTCTACGAACTTGCTTTTACTTTGATCCAAAGTTAAAGATTTGCTTTAACTTAGTTTAGGCTTGCCTTTTCTAGGTGGTAGTGAAGCCTCAACAACCTCTACCTCGATTGTGAGTGTCATAACCTTAATCGATTTAGTTAGTCTTGATCCTTGGATTACAAGTTTGGGTATTTGACATTAATTCTTGCCTTTAGAACCTTTCTATATTGAAGCCTCAACAACCTGTATAGAGAGTGTCTTGTAGGTGAGTCACATAAGGTTTTCGGAACTTCACCGTACGATTACCTTACATTAGCATACCTTTGCATATCTTAACTCTGTCTTTATATCTTTAAGTATATCTTGAATCGATTGCCACAGCTGGATACTTGGATCTTTAGGATTGTTGTTTTCCCAATAATTTGCAAAGCTCTTACATTCACTCGCTTGATAACCTACGATCAAATTTATTCTCCCCAAATCCCTGTGTTCGATACTCTGGAATTCTTGCTTAACTACGTCGATCCGTACACTGCGGGTTCGCTTGCTTGATTCTAGTTTTATAAATTTAAAGCTTATTTACACGCACGTTTAGGGGCGAACACACCCCTTATAATTTGGTATATGGGAAGTCTTGTCACTTGCCCGTTGAATTAGAACACAAAGCATATTGGGCGATCAAATGGTTGAACTTCGACATCAAGGAAGCCGGCGAGAAGCGGCTATTGGATATCAACGAGCTGGAGGAGCTGCGTTTGAACGCTTATGAGAATGCCAAAATCTATAAAGAAAGGACGAAGAAATGGCATGACAAGCGCATCATCCCTAAGGAGCTTAAAGAAGGAGACTTAGTTCTACTCTTCAACTCCCGCCTCCGCCTCTTTCAGGTAAGTTGAAATCTAGATGGACCGGACCTTATGTTGTGAAACATGTTTTTCCTCATGGTGCAGTTGAGATTTGGGGCGAAACGAGTGGAAGCTTCAAGGTCAATGGTCATAGACTTAAGAAATACAAACCGGAAGTTCCGGTTGAGGAGGTTGCTCCACTATACCTCGTTTAAGAGACGCCGTACGGTCCAGCTAGCGACCTTAAATCAAGCGCTTCTTGGAAGCCAACCCAAGGTATTGCTTTCTTTTCCCTTTTTCTAGTCTAGCTTAGATAGTTTGCTTCTGCTTTGCTTTAATTTGTTTTTGGCGTCCTAGACAGACAACAGGTTATCATCTAAGGAAGGAATACAAACCAGGAGCACAATTGGAAGGACAGAAGTTCGAGAATTTGAGAAGACGGAGTTTGACTGAGACACATCTCGGTTGCTGTCACAGCACCTCGACCGAGATGATTCTTGAGCAACCGAGACGATTAGGGTTTCTGAAGATCCACCTCGGTCCGTACCACCTTGGTCCCGTCGAGACCACCTCGACCGAGGTGACAACAGTTCCAAAAAAGGGTATAAAAGGGGGCTGAGATTTCTCTCTCCTCTCTTTACCTTCTCCTCGACCGCGGCACGTCTTTCGCCTCGCTTCGCCATTCTTTGCTCGTTTTCGATGATTCTTGCTTCCAAACTACTAAGAAAGGATAGGGGATCACAGTGCAAGTGCTAATCTGCAAGAAAAACGAGCCAATCGACCGAATCGGGGTAAATATCAAAAAAAAACCTAACCTCGTCTTTCTCCGTTGTTTTCCTTCAAATTGGGCTTTGTTTGCCCCTGCATTTGCTGAGAAATAGATTAAGTACCCCATAGGAACTAGTGGTAGTGATTTTGGGGGAAAAGAACTGGATTTTTGAAGAAATCAGTCGAGTAGTTTTTCGCCTCGGTCTAGTCGGCCTGTGCCTCGGCCGAGGTGTTCTACAGAGTTGTTAGGCCGACCGAGGTGACCTGACAGATTAAAGAAAACATGAGTTCAGATAGATAGCTGGTCTTGAGGGACAGATCTTCTCCTTCCCCTTCTTCCTCCTCTCGACGTACTAGACCGGTAATCCACGAGAGACACCAAGTCGATTATGACCGCATATCGGCCCGTCCAGTGATTGCACCTCGCTTCCTGGACATTTCTGCCTTTGACTGTCTCCATGTGGATGGAGATCTGAGACGTATGATCTCTATGGTGGGACTAGATCAGTTCACTGAGATCCGCGCTCCTGCTTACTTAGAGCCGACTTTGGAGTTTGTCAGCTCCTTCACCTACCTTCTCACTGAGCGCCCCGTGAAGTACCGATTGATGAACCGGAATTATTTAGTTCCTCTAGACTACTGCGGGACATCTTTGGTTTCCCGACCCCGACTGCTGCTGATTTTCCCTCCCGAGCTGTAGCTAGGGAGTTCTGGGGACAAATTGCTCACGTAGTTGAGCATGCAGATAGATGGCGCCCTGGAGACTCCAGGGAGCATATTATATTTCATCTTGCCTTCAGACTAGCTCACAGGATATTCAGTGAGACTCTTCTGGCACGTAGTGAGACGCCCTAGAAGATCAGACAGGGTGAGCTGTTTAGCCTATACTGCATGGTGACTGGAGGGATTCCAGATTTTGGACTTATGCTGGCGGAGGATCTGCATAAGATCAAGGCCAAGGCGAAGGGCGACATCTGATGCAGAGACATTGTGACTCACATAGCGAGTTACCAGGATATGGACCTCAACGCTTGTACCATGGTGGCGGTTGCCAAGCCGCTTGGGCTTCAGGAGATGATCACTCGGAGGATACTGGTTCCCTGAGGACTTACTACGCCATATGTGGCGATGCCATGGGAGCCTACTGCACCGCAGAGGATTAGATGGTCGGCTCAGTTCTCCGTATTTGATCCACATTACTGGCACACTGCGTGGATCCCATTTATGGAGGATGCTAGAGAGGCAGCAGCTGCACCAGCTAAGGAGGATGAGGTTGAGGAGGCTGCTGATGATGGTGATGATGATAGGGATAGTGGAGTTCCTATGGATACGGGCACTGATACTGCTGGGACGAGTGCGCCGGTCATCGATTTGGATGATGACGAGACTGAGACCGAGCCGGCTGCATCACCAGTACGTCCTGCTAGGCGTAGGGTACGCCGGCAGAGGGATCCAGATGCTCACCGTCGGATTGATGATCTGACGGATCAGATGATCGATTCATATGCTGCCCTATCCTTGGATATCCGTGAGATGCAGGAGAGATTACACTACCAGCATACGATGGCTGAGATTCAGTTTCAGCATGGGCTATCCTTTCGACTTATCTCAGTATCCGTACGTGCCACCACCACCACCGGATCGGGATTATTGAGAGCTTGCAGGATTTTCTTTATTTATTTATTATGCAGCTCGACTATGTCCGGTGAGTACTTTATTTCTTTAGACTTAATTTGACCCATTGGGACAATGTGTCCCAAGTATGGGGTATGCGGATGTATTTTTATGACTTATGTGTTTGTATGACTCTACTTTGATGGATATTTATGATTTTATTTTTCTTTATGTGCTTACCTGGGATTACATGCACGCATACAGGTTATTTGATTGAGAAAAACTGGTTTAGAAAAAAATTTTTTGACCTCAACCGGGATAGTTCTGGCCAAACGAGGTACTTCACCTCGGTTGACTTAGAACACCTCGACCGAGGTGGTTTAACTGAAAGTTTTCGAAGATGATTTTTGTGCTTCTTATCTGGATATGATCTCAGTGAAGATCCTGTTTGCTGACTGGTTTTGAAATCTTTATATGTTTGAAAGGTTTTATGATATGTTTAAGTTGCTAAATGCTTTGTTTGAAATTTTGGCATGTTTAATACTTTGTTTTTATCCAAATTATGTTGAATTTGAAGGTTGACACCACATTATGAGTTCTCTCACTTTCTTCTTGGAAAGACCAAGGCAATTCATTCTCTTCTCTTCTTCTTCTTGATCATGCTTTAGCCCCTCATATACATATTTGCCTCCCTTTACCTATCTGGGAATTTGGAAGCAAGCAAAGTGGTGAAAGCAAGTGAGTAAAAGTGAGAAGTTGGCTGGAAGTGGAAGTGTTAGAAAGTAATAATAGGTTTGGGGAAGTCAATCATGATGATGAGTAACTCGGCACCATTCACATAACCGGGTGTTTGTGTCTTGCCAAAGTCGGATTGAGCGATATTCCTAGCAGGTCATGGTATGTGCATCAAGGGTTTGAGGCATCTCGAGAAATTGATGATTGCTAATCTCCTAGGCTTCGGTTATTGTGCACCTCTGTCCATGCATCCCAAAAAGTAAAGTAAAAAAGGAAAAGTGTGAAATAAGCAAAGCTTATTGGTGGATGATGTTCAAAGTCAAGTGAAAGTGAAGTGATATCCTTTTCTCGGATTCTAGTACCACATTACCTTCTATACATCCCTACCTACACGTTTCTTGACCTTTCTTTTGGGAAGCCCTTGAGACCTCGAGCTTGTTGATTGACTTTGTGGTTTAAACTGGATTATACATGATTAATTTTGATGATTATGATTTATTATGCATTCTATGGTTTTATGCAAAGATGAACAACTTTCTTATATTTATAAAATGTTTTAAGCATATTTTGATTTTAAATTCCATGAAGTATTCTCTTAGAGTGATATATGATTGTAGCACACCATTAAAATGTTTTTGAAAGACTTTTTTTTATTGATCTTTATGACTAATAATCCATTCTATCTTGTATTTTATATGCAGAACTTGCTTGGGGACAAGCAAGGGCTAAGTATGAGGTATTTTGATAGCATGAATTATTGTCTATATTTTGGGGCTTGTTTAGACGTTTTATCTTCATTAATCTGCATGTTTGGATGTATATTATGTGATTATATTGTCGTTTCATCTACCTTTGCGGGAATCGAGGTCTACACCTAGTTTTGTTGTAATCGTAAGTAAAATGGCACGTTTTGCATAAAAAAGGAGCAAAAGGAGCTATGGAATCATTGGAGCTACATTCAGGAGCTTAAGGAATAATCCAGGAATCATGGAATTGGATTAAAGATTCACTTTGGACCAGATTTGAGAGATTTCACATTCAGTTGTGATTCACCTCGGTTGACTACAGAGTCACCTCGACCGAGGTGATCCAGAGGAGCCGACTCGACCGAGGCGAACACCTTGGACGCGGCAAGAATATTTTATTCTTGGTTGAGATCTTTTATCTTTGGAAAGCGGATCTTATATTTTTGGGCTGGGTTCCTGGAAGGAAGAAGATAAGTTAGCCCATATATTTTACCTATTTTTATGGGAAGAGATCTTTCTAAGATATCTTATCTTTGGAGAGTAATTTTCCTATAAAAAAGGTTGGATTTTCCACAAATCCAACATCCGCTATCACCCGGAATACTGTTTAGGGCTGCTTATACACCTCTGAGGGCTGGAAGATTTGAAGAACCTTTTTGAAGGTTGAAGAAGGAAGTTTATAGCTTTTATAGCTTTGTGAAGGATTTTGTAAGATTCTCTTAGATTCCCTTCTTTTTCGTTTGTCTTGTTGGATTTTTATTCAAGGAACGCTTTTTGTTTGATAATTGATTCAGTTATTGAAGCCTTTCTCTTAAGGTTTTCTTGTTCAATTATTCTCTTTCTTCTCATATATTTGATTATTACTTTCATGATGATGAGTGGCTAATTTCCTTGTGTGATTCTAGGGTGATTGGCTGAAGGTTGTGGGAAAAACAATGATAGAATAATCTTAATCACAGTAGGACCTTGAAAGCTCGAGTCTTTATCCTTAACCCTAAAGCATCTTGCTCAGTCGATGAACATCTCGGCCGGGGTGAAATTCTTCTGACCGAGGTGACTTATCTGATCCGAAACTGAGAGTTAAGTGTTAGAGTTTGCCAAATCCTATTCTTATTACACCTTTCCTGGTTCAATGCAAGCCTAGGATGAGACTTACCCGGTAATTCCTTTGTTTGTTTACCTAAGATCATAAGTGTAGGTAATAAAGGTTTATCCTTTATTAGGGTTTGAGTGTGCTTTCATCCCGTCTTTGTGAGTTAGCCTGAGACTTACCCGGTAAAGGTTGATTCTATTCCCTTAGTTGGTGTGTTAGTTTGAGGTTATAGTTCTTTTCCTTAATTCCTTGAGACTTACCCGGTAATAGGAGTTATGGTTTGGGATTAGTGAGTAGTGAGACTTACCCGGTGATCTATTCCACTTTAGTAACACCTTCCCTATGCAAAAATCTCACCTTTGTCCGCTTATCTTTAGATCTTGAGTTGGAACCACAACTAGATGCTTTAATCCCTAGAATTGCATATTTTCTTAATTGACTTTTTATCATCCTTGATTGTTTTAATTGCTTTTGTATTAGTAATTACAAAGCTTACCTATTCCGACTTTGTTTCACTAAGTCCCTGTGATCGACCCCTGAAATTCCTTGCTTTTTACTACGATTGACCCGTACACTGCGGGTTCGCATCCTTGTTTTAAGCTTACATCTAGGGTTATAAATTTAAAGCTTGCACACACCGTTTGGAGCGAATAAGTTTTTGGCGCTGTTGCACATCCTTAAATAATGTAGGCCAAAACAAACCGGAACGTAATACCTTAGCGCATGTCTTGTTGGCGCTAGCATGCCCTCCACAAGGGAGTGAATGAAAATGTCGTATGACGCTATTAACTTCATCTTCCGGAATGCATCTTCGAAGCATCCCATCCGGCCCTCGCTTGAATAGCAGCGGTTCATCCCAGTAGTAATGGCGTACATCCTTGAAGAATTTCTTCCTTTGAGCGTACGTCAATCCGGGTGGTATTTCTTGGCAAACAAGATAATTAACAATATCAGCATACCGAGGTCCTTTATTATCAGAAATTTGGTGGAGAGAATGTTCCACCAACTGAGGATGAATATCAGAGAGGGGAGTAAGAATTTTGTTATTTTCAGTAGTCTCAGTTGACATCATCTCGCTTTCGACCTCGGTCGAGGTCTAGAGGGGTTGACCGAGATGTTCTTCAGTCACCTCGCTGGGTCCAGGAAGTGCCTCGGTCGAGGTACTGCAACTGGAACCGAAACTGGAGATCTTCTTCTCCTGAGTTAGTCTTTCAGCTTTAGCTCCTGGATCTTCTTCCAGTGCCTTTAAGCTCCGTATATCTGCATCACAAGAAGCATCTATACCTTCCTCCATTAAGCTAAAGCTAATAACTTTTTCAAGTGGATCTTTAATAAGGATAGAGCTCACCAATTCTCTTGATTCTTCTTCATCATAGATGTTGAAGATATCATCTCCTAGCTGCTCTCCCTTCATTGCCGCAAGTAATGCAAACTCCACTTCATCTCCGCCAATGTTGAATCTTAACTTGGCGTTCTTACAATCCACATTGCAACCCGAAGTTGCTAGAAATGGTCTCCCGAGAATGATAGGAACGGGATAATCTGCGGGAATATCAAGCACAACAAAGTCTATAGGTAAATAGAAGTTACCTAACTTGACCGGAACGTCTTCCAAAATGCCCACGGGGTGGGTAATGGAGCGGTCTGCCATGTATAACCGTATCTTCACCGGTTTGTGCTCTCTAAGTCCGATCTTAACACATAGTTCCAGCGGGATAATGCTCACGCTGGCTCCTAGATCACATAAGGCTTAACAAGTGACATCCCCAACCTGAATAGGAATGCAAAATGATCCGGGATCTCTCAACTTGGGTGACATCTTCTCCTTCATGATTTGAATAAGCTCCGAAGATTTAGATGTCATCCTTACTTCACCAAAGTCTTCCAACTTTCTCTTCCTTGATAGAATTTCTTTTAAGAACTTCCCATAGGCGGGCATCCCTAGAATAGCATCAAGGAAAGGGATGTTAATATGTAGTTTATTCATCAAGTCAAGGAACTTACCAAAGTGCTTGTCTAGATGTGCTCTAGCCCTTGACTAAGGGAATGGAAGTGGTGGTTAATATGCAGGAGGTGGGACATAAACTTCAGATTTGCCCGTCGTCTTCTGGAACTCCACCTCGGGTGGCACCTCGACCGAAGTGTTCTTTGACTGCATCTGGACCGAGGTGGTCTTCGTCTGGACTGGCATCGGTCGAGGCACTGGATCTGCAGTCTTCAGTCCACTCCTCTTCGTTATTGCCATAATCTATCCCTTAGGGTTGCTTTCCGTCCTTGCTGGAAGCTTCCCTGGATCTCTTGGCGCTTCATTCGCCTTATCAAAGAATTGTTGTTCTAAGGCTTTTTGTGCCTTCGAAAATGAAGTCATGGACGTCTCCATAGCACTAAGCTTGATCAAGATAGCATCTAGCACCGCATCTTTCTTCTCCGGCTGGGATGAGCTTGATCCAGACTCCTGGCTCTTTAATGGAGTAGAAGGAGAAGAAGAAGAAGAGAGGAAAGGGTTAGAGGAGTTGTTTGAATTGGAGTTAGAGTAAGGATTACCCGAATTTTGATTGTTTGCCCTCCAATTATTGTTGTTGGATCCTCTATTGTTGTTGTAGTTGTTGTTCCGGGAACCGTTGTTGTTGTTCCGGTACCCGTTATTCCTTGAATTTTGATATCCTTCCTCTTCTTTCTTAGTTTGAGCAACCAAGAGTTCCTTCAATTGCTTCACATCGTTCTTCAAAGAGATGATTTGATTATTTGATGAATCCTCTTGAAAGTTGACTCTTTTGACTCCACCTTCAGCTCCTTGGTGGGAGTATTTCTCCATGTGCAAAGCTTGTTTCTCTATGAACTCCCAAGCTTCGTCAATCGGCATGTCCATGAATGTGCCGGCGGATAGTAGTTGAAGGTTGAACTGGGTGTTGCCGTCCAGTCCCTTGAAGTATATCTCCAACAACTCTATCTTTGGAATCCCATGATGTGGGCAATCCAAAAGAATGTCTTTAAATCTCTCCCATGACTTGGACAGGCTCTCCTTGTCCTTCATGATGAATGCATTGATCTTCCCTCTCATTTCAGCGGTCTTAGAGGGGGAAAAGAATTTAGTTAAGAACTCCGTCGTCATCTCCTCTCAAGTATTGATTTTTCCTGGAGGAAGAGATTGATACCAAGTAAGAGCTCTATCTTTCAAAGAGAAGTAGAAAGGCCTTAGCTTGTAGTTGTTGTTTTCTATTCTTGAAGGTTTCAAGGTCTCCATCAAGATCTCATAGTTTTGTAGATGTTGATGTGGAGATTCCCTATCTAGCCCTCCAAACTGGCATTGGCGAATCATGGAAAGAACTTGCGGTCGAAGCTCATAATCATGGTCCGCTGGATCACCTAGGTTGACTCCTGGACGCCTCAGTTGTTGATTAGGGTCCATCCTCTGCCCTAGGGTTTGTGGAATACCTGCAAAAAGAACATCTCAGACTGGCATCCGAGGTGGAAGTATCTCGGCCGGGGCAGCAAGTACTGGATTCTGCCTCGGTCGAGGATCTGGAACTGGATCTTGTCTCGGTCGAGGATCTGGGTTCGGTCGAGGTAGATACTGGTCTCGTAAATCCGCCATATCTGCTTCGATCGCCTCAGTCCTTGTGCGAGTTTCTTCCTTTTCCAGTCTCAGTTCTTTCTTGCTGAGGCGTAGTTGTTCTAACGCCTCCTTCAATTCGGCCTCAAGATCGCGATTGTATTGGTTGGTCATCTTCGCTTCTTTCAAGCGTCTTTTGTATGTCTTTTCTGGTTCGGGATCGTAAGGAACGATTTCCTTCCCAGCGCGGGTTCTTCACATAAACCTAAGAAAAAGAACCTGTGAAAGTCACTCAAGTAGAGTGGTTAGTAGAAACAGGGGCAAGCGCCCCGAAAGCCAACCGCAACCGGCTCGGTCTAGACCAAGTCCCCGGCAACGGCGCCAAAAACTTGTTCGCTCCAAACGGTGTGTGCAAGCTTTAAATTTATAACCCTAGACGTAAGCTTAAAACAAGGATGAGAACCCGCAGTGTACGGGTCAATCGTAGTAAAAAGCAAGAAATTACGGGGTGTCGATCTCAGGGACTTAGTGAAACAAAACACACGTATAGGTTGTCAATGCAACTACTAATCACAAAAGCGATTAAAACAATCAAAGATGATAAAAAGTCAATTAAAGGAATATGCAATTCTAGGGATTAAAGCATCTAGTTGTGGTTCCAACTCAAGATCTAAAGATAAGTGGACAAAGCTGAGATTTTGCAAAGGGAAGGTGTTACTAAAGTGTCAATAGATCACCGGGTAAGTCTCACTACTCACAATCCCAAACCGTAACTCCTATTACCGGGTAAGTCTCAAGGAATTAAGGAAAAGAACTATAACCTCAAACTAACACACCAACTAAGGGAATAGAATCAATCTTTACCGGGTAAGTCTCAGGTTAACTCACAAAGATGGGATGAAAGCACACTCAAACCCCAATAAAGGATAAACCTTTATTACCTACACTTATGATCTTTGGTAAACAAACAAAGGAATTACCGGGTAAGTCTCATCCTAGGCTTGCATTGAACGAGGAAAGGTGTAATAAGGATAGGATTTGGCAAACTCTAACACTTAACTCTTAGTTTCGGATCAGGTAAGTCACCTCGGTCAGAAGAATTCCACCCCGGCCGAGATGTTCATCGACTGAGCGAGATGCTTTAGGGTTAAGGATAAAGACTCGAGCTTTCAGGGTCCTACTGTGGTTTAAGATTATTCTATCATTGTTTTCCCCACAACCTTCAGCCAATCACCCTAGAATCACACAAGGAAATTAGCAACTCATCATCATGAAAGCAATAATCAAGTATAAGGGAAGAAGGTGAATAATTGAACAAGAAAACCTTAAGAACAAGGCTTCAATAACTGAATCAATTATCAAACAACAAGCGTTCCTTAGATTACAATCCAACAAGACAATCAACAAGAAGGGAATCTAAGAAAGTCTTACAAAACCATTCACAAAAGCTATAAAAGCTATCAACTTCCTTCATTCAATCTATCTTCAACCTTCAAAAAGGTTCTTCAAATCTTCCCGCTGTAGTCGGATGCTCTAAGCATAAGCGCCCCCCTGATTTGTGGAAAATCCGACCCTTTTTATAGGAAAATTCCCTCCCAAAAATAAGATATCTTAGAAAGATATTTTCCCATAAAAATAGGTAAAATATATGGTCTAAATTATCTGCTTCCTTCCAGGAATCCAGCCTAAAAATATAAGATCCTCTTTCCAAAAATAAAAGATCTCAGCCAAGAATAAGTTCTATCTTTCGCCGCGTCTAAGGTGTTCGCCTCGGTCGAGCAGCTCCTCTGGATCACCTCGGTCGAGGTGATACTGTAGCTGACCGAGGTGAATCACAACTGAATGTGAAATCTCTCAAATCTGGTCCAAAGTGAATCTCTAATCCATTTCCATGCTTCCTGGATCATTCCTTAAGCTCCTGAATGTAGCTCCAATGACTCCTTAGCTCCTTTTTGATGCAAAACGTGCCATTTTACCTACGATTACAACGAAACTTGGTGTAGACCTCGATTCCCGTAAAGGTAGATGAAACAACAATATAATCACATAATATACATCCAAACATGCAGATTATTGAAGATAAAAACATCTAAACAGGTCCCAAAATATAGACTATAATTCATGCTATCAAGAGACTCGGATTCGCTCGAATCCTTGTTGAAATTTCTGCTTCGAAACCTCTTATGAGGAAGATCTTTTTTCTCGGCCCTGATGGTGAGACCATCTCGCAAAAGGTCTCCTATGAATGGATTCCAAAACAATGCCCTAGTGACCTTCTATTCGGACATCAATGCAAGGCTGCAAAGCTCTCCGAAGCGAAACTACATCCCAAAACCCACAAACCTGCACCCTACCTCCTCCTAGTTAATCCTTCCCTGGTCACGCCTTTAACCGCCTCGCATACCCCCTCTACCACAACGGCTTTTGACGCAGAAACCCTAAACCCGTTGCCAAATCTGCCCCAAACCCTAACTGCCCCCCTCTGACCCTTCGTTACTGGCAAATCAAGATCCAAACCAAATCGACCTTTGCACCCCCATTGTTGATGGATCTTCACCCTCCCCTACTGTGATCGCTGCAGCCAATCCGTCTATCCCCACCTTTCCTCCCACTCCCTCAGCGTCCCCACATGATGACGGACCCCTCCCATCTACCCTCTCTCCGGCAAGTCTCAAGGATTCTTGCCCTGACGATGAGATAAATTAATGAATTTGAACATCTGCGCCTGGAACATTAGAGGGTTAAACCACCCAAACAAGCAAAGAGCCATCCGAGACATAGTAAGCCGTCACCACGTTGATATCCTTGCAATCCTCGAAACTAGACTGAACAACACAAATATGAAAAAGATGTCCTCCGTCCATCCGAATTGGAACCAATCTTCAAACTTCTCCCCCTTCACAAATGCAAGATCTGGATTTGGTGGAATCCGAATGTTGTCACCCTTATCCCCATATTCTCAAACGACCAACTCATCTACTACAATCTCACCCTTCCAAACCTTCAAAACAGTCTTTCCCGTACCTTCGTATATGCCCATAACCTTTTGGAGGAACGTGATCCTCTTTGGAATAACATTGCTACGATCAAACTTCTTAACCATGATGAACACTGGGCCTTGCTGGGCGATTTTAACACCATCCTTTGTCAGGAGGAAAGGCTCACTAATGGCTCCCGTCATCCTTCTACTCCAACAATAAACAAATCCGGAACAGGATTTGGTGCAAGCTCGACAGAATCCTCACCAACTCTTCCTGGGCTAATACCTTCCCTAACTCTTTTGTCCTCTTTGATAACCCATCCATCTCTGACTATTCCCCCGACATTCTCTCTCTTAACCGAGTTAGCAATCACCCCAAACGCCAGTTTCGATTCAACAACTGCTGGACTTCTCATGAGTCCTTTATGCTTTCGGTCTCCTCCGCTTGGATCTTGTCCGATCCATCTACTCGTCCTCATAGGAACTATATGGAGTTGCTCGCCAAAAAGCTCAGACGCACCACGTCTTGCCTCAAGAAATTCTCTAGTGAAAAGATTGAGGACCTTGTTTCGTCAATTGAATGCCAAAAGACTACTCTGGCAACTGTCCAATCGAAGCTCCAACTGGATCCCTTGGACTATACCCTCCTTACCACTGAGCGTACGGCCACCCTCGCCCTAAACTCCAAGATGGATCACCTTCGGTCCACCCTTGCGCAGCTTCACAAAGCATCCTGGATTAAATACGGTGATCAGTGCAGCTCCTATTTCTTCAAAAGTACAACCGCTAGGAGAGCATCAAATCAAATCAAAATCATCCGTGATCCTAACAACCCATCTGCGGGCCCCATCTATGATGCTGATAAGATTGCCAAACTTCTTGTTACACATTTCTCTGATATGCTTAACCCAACCGCTCGCCATAATCCTTCAAACCTATTCCCTGATTGCGACCTCCCCAACATCCCTCCTGACATCTTTAGTCTCATCTCAAATGGGGTCTCAAGCGAGGACATCAAGAGCGCCCTTTCGATATTGGTGATCAAAAGGCCCCTGGCCTGGACGGATTCAATGCCTTCTTCTTCAAATCTACATGGTCTATTACGGGCTCTGACTTCACTAAAGTTGTTCAGGATTTCTTCCATTCGGGTAGATTCTCTAGTCAAATAAACCACACGTCAATTTCCTTGGTTGCTAAGAAGCCTAAGCCCCTTTCTCCTTCGGACTTCCGGCCCATATCCTGCTGTAACACCTCCTACAAGGTCATCGCAAAGCTCCTTGCTGGAAAACTAAACTCTGCTCTTCCATATATCATTAGCAGATCCCAAGGAGCTTTTGTTAAGGGTCATTCTGTAAAGCACAACGTTCTTATCTACCAAGAATTATTCAAGAAATATAATCAACGTAGAATTTCCCCCATATGCGCTCTCAAAGTTGATATTTCTAAGACATTTGATACGATCGACCACGGATTCATTCTTTATTGCCTTAAGAGGATGGGATTCCGGAGAAGTTCATCAGACTGGTTGACTCTTGCATCTCCACTCCAACCTACTCGGTTATAATTAATGATTCCCTCCATGTTTTCTTCAAAGGTTCTCGTGGTCTCCGGCAGGGTTGCCCTCTGTCTCCACCTCTCTTCGTCATTGCGATGGAGGTGCTCTCCTCTTACTTTTTTGCAGGGGTGATATCATCTCTGTTAACATCTTAAAGAACACCATGGATCACTTTGGCAGGTACTCGGGGCTAGTCCTGAACCCCTCCAAGTCGGCCCTTTTCCTTGGCGGTATCTCGTCGGACGAAAGTGAGCTTCTTTCTAGTGTGTCTGGTCTGCCGATTGGCTCTCTTCCATTCACCTATCTGGGCATTCTGGTGGGTAACAAACGCCTTAATATGAGAGAATTCTCTCCTCTCATCTCAAAGATCACAAGATAAATCAACTCCTGGAATGCTAGATGTCTCTCCTACGCTGGTAGGAAGCAGATTGTTGCTTTTATCCTCATGTCAATTCATCTCTATTGGATCTCTGTCCTGCCTATCCCTACGTCCATCATTCTCAAGATCCAAGGGCTGCTTCGCTCCTTCCTCTGGTCCGACAAGTCGTCTTCTGCCCGTTCCCTAGTGGCCTGGAATGTCGTCTGCAATTCCTACGAGGATGGGGGTCTCGGCTTCAAGGAGATCCTATCCTTGAACAAATCTTGCATCTCAAAACAAATCTATGACCTTGCCTTGCTCAATCCTACTGCAAATCTTTGGGCTGAATGGACAAACAAATATATTCTAAAAGGTACGTTGATATGGCACTACCCTCCTTCCTACAAGCACAACTTTGTTTGGTGTTCGATGATCAAGATCAGAGACGAGATTCTGAGTATCACTTCCGGGCCCCAGTTCGTGCATCTCACCTTTAGCAACAGTGGATGGTTCAAAAGTTCTACTACTTAAAACATCATCTGGAAATCCCCTTCGCCCTCTCCCCCTTATGAATTGCACCACATCTGAAAAGGGATTAATGTCCCTAAATGCAGTTTCATTACTTGGATCGCTAGCCACAACCGTCTTCCTACTCTCTCTAAACTCCTTCTATGGAACATCATTCCAGACGATACTTGCAAGCTTTGCAACTCGCATAAGGAAGATCAGAATCATCTTCTTCACAACTATAGCTACTCCACTCTTGTTCTCGACCTTATTTCTAGATGGACTGTTCGCTCAAGCTTTAAATTTATATCCCAAGAAATATGCTTAAAACAAGGATGCGAACCCACAGTGTACGGATCAATTATATTAAAAAGCAAGAATTCCGGGGTGTCGATCTCAGGGACTTAGGTGAAACTAAACAAGTATAGGTTGTCAATGCAACTAATAACCACAAAAGCAATTAAAGTAATCAAAGATGATAATAAGGTCAAATAAGGGGAAAATGCAAATTTCAGGGATTAAAGCATCTAGTTGTGGTTCCGACTCAAGATCTCAAGATAAAGTGGACAAAGCTGAGATTTTGCAAAGGGAAGGTGTTTCTAAAGTGGGAATATATTACCGGGTAAGTCTCACTACTCACTATCCCAAACCAAAGCTCCTATCACCGGGTAAGTCTCAAGGTACTAAGGAAAGGAACTATAATCTCAAACCAACACACCAACTAAGGGAGTAGAATCAACCTTTACCGGGTAAGTCTCAAGCTAACTCACAAAGATGGGATGAAGGCACACTCAAACCCCCATAAAGGATTGATAAAACAATATATGATGTTAGTTTAGGCATCCATTTAGATAGTTTTTCCCGCTATTCATGCATAGTTTGGCATTAGTTCATGACGTTTACGAGCAATTCATGCATATTGTCGAGATAGACGTCTACACGCACTATTGTCGGTATTGTAGGTATTTTGGGAAACTTTTGGTGCTTAATCAATACATTCGAGGATCATTCCTCGCGATGACACATTTCCGTACTCATTAAGAAGCAATCTAGGAGCTAAGGAGAACACATAGGGCCATGTTGGTGCATGCCTTGCACCAACTCATGGCTCAACGATCAAAAGAGGGCTGAAACACCAAAACCACGGTCGCTGGCACTTCCACGGCCGTGGAATTGGACCGTGATTCCCTCTGGATAGTTGGGACAACTGTCCCACGATCTCCATAACCGACTCTTGCTCTTGGTGGACGCTATAAGTAGTCTTGCAGGCTGATTCTGAAAGGGGACCTCACCACACACACCCTCTCCCACATTCTCTCATTTCACATCATTGGATTGGGAGCACATCTTTGAGGATAAGAAACACTCTCATTTTGGGGAAGAAAAGAAGAACACACCATCTTAGAGTTTCATAGTTTTTAGAGTGATTTTTGAGTGAACTTGTTGGAAACGTTTGCAAGGGTTTGTAAGGAACGATTTGAACCTTATTTTGAAGGGTTGTAAGTCTTGCTCAACATTTATTCAGCTTGGTTTTCTTGTTCTACTTGTTTCATTACTCTTTTATTTCATTTTCTTGCTATGGAAGCCATGAATGTTTGCTTGTTGAGTCTGATTGTTGAGATGCATGTTATTGGCTAAATAGATGCGATTCTAGGGTAAGCAAATGATGGTTATGGCTTGGACTATGATAGGATAGACTTAAACATGCCTTTGGATAATTTATTTGTTCGAATCTAGCTGTTGTTAGAAATCACGGTTTGTTCTTATGCAACCACGGCCGTGGTTCTTATGATCTGACCGTGGTTTGCCTCTATTATGCTTGTATTGATAAATCTGCATGTTAGGATGTTAGATTGTTGAAATCCTAGTGTTTGTTAAGCTTAATCTAGCCTAGGGTGACCTAATGCTAGCAACCTAAGTGAGGAAAGAGACCTACCCGGTGATTTCCGATCTTAAGTACCAAAGATGATGAACTCTAGGTAGTAGTGAGCCTCATAAGCCGCTATTGGATTGAGTGTGCTTGGCTTGATGTTTAAGACTTGCCTTCCCGAGACTTACCCGGTAATGAGAGGTTAGATCCCTAGATAGCAATCCGGTTTGTGTAGATTTCCCAACCTTAGGTTCTTAGAGACTTACCCGGTGATAGGACCTTAGGTGCGGGATTAGTGGATCATGAGACATACCCGGTAATTGACCCCAATTGAGAAACATTCCTTCCCAACATACCATATCTAGTCCAAGGTTGAATAGAAGCTTGAGTCCAATGCCATAACCGGAATTTCTAACCTCTAGAATCCGCTTTTCTCTCTTTGATCACACATCTCGTGTTTGTTTGCTTGTTTGTGTTGCTAGCTTAGTTGTTGGTTTGATTTGTTAATCTTGCATGATATTGGGATCCTTGCTAGATTACCGCAAAACCAATCCAAAAACATTGAAATTTTCTTTTCTTTATTCCTTTATCTTTTCTTAGCCTAGATTTACACTATCCTTAGTCACTATTTGATTCAATTTCACCTTAGTCTTTGTGTTCGACCTCGGAATACTATCCTTACTACAAAACGACCCATACACTGTGGGTTCGCTAGGAGTTATGAAAAATATATCGAGTTATAAATTTCAGACTTTTGTGCTATACAATCTTAGCGTAACAAGGATAAACCTTTATTACCTACACTTATGATCATGGGTGAACAAACTAAGGAATCACCGGGAATGTCTCATCCTAGGCTTCCATTGAACCCAGAAAGGTGTAATAAGAATAGGATTTGGCAAACTAGAACACTTAACTCTCAGTTTCGGATCAGAAAAGGTCACCTCGGTCAGTCAAGTTCCACCCCGGCCGAGATGTTCATCGACTGAACGAGGTACTCTAGAGTTAAGGTTAAAGACTCGAGCTTTCAGGGTCCTACTGGGATTAAGATCATTCTACATCGTCTTTCCCACAACTTTCAGCCAATCACCCTAGAATCGCACAAAGAATTTAGCCACTCATCATCATGATAACAATAATCAAATAAAAGGGAAAAGAATGAATATTTGAACATAAAAACCTTAAGAACAAGGCTTCAATAACTGAATCAAATAATCACAAATCGGCGTTCCTTGAATCACAAATCACACAAGACAATGAACCAAAAGGAATCTAAGAAAATCTTACAAACTCCTTCAAAAGCTATCTCAAAGCTATCAATCTTCCTTCCTTCAATCTTCAAAACTTCCTTCAAACTTCCAGAAAATCATCCTAACTGCAGCTTCTTCAATGATCCAAAGATTGGTGATCAAAAAGATGGTTGAATTGTTGAAAAAATCCAACCCTTTATATAGGAGAACTATCTTTCAAAGATAATAATATCTTAAAGAGATAATTTCCTATAAAAATATATTATATCTCTAAAATAAATCTCTCAAATATATGATCTTCCTTATAGAAATCAAGCCCAAAAATATAAGATATCTTCCTTCCAAAAATAAAAGATCTCAGCCAAAAGATATGATCTCGCCGCGCCAGTGTGTTCGCCTCGGTCAAGACGCTCCTCAAGATCACCTCGGTCGAGGTGATACTGTAGCTGACCGAGGTGAATCTCAGCTGAATGTGAAATCTCTCAAATCTTGTCCAAAGTAAATCTTCTTTATTAATTCCTTGCTTCCTGAGTTCTCTTTCAGCTCCAGAATGTAGCTCCTATGACTCCTTTGCTCCTTAGCTCCATTTCGATCTAAAATGTGCCATTTTTACCTAAGATTACAACAAAACTTGGTGTAGACCTCGATTCCCGTAAAGGTAGATGAAACGATAATATAATCACCTTATATACATCCATACATGCAGTTTATTGAAGATAAAATGTCTAAACAAGTCCCAAAATATAGACTATAATACATGCTATCAAAATACCCCATACTTGTCCCTTGCTTGTCCCCAAGAAAGTTTCAAATCTTAAGTACAAGATAGAATGGATTATAAGTCATAAAGATCAATGAAAAGTATTTCAAAACATTTTGGTGGTGTGCTCCACTCATAGATCACTCTAAGAGAATGTTTCTTGGCAAATAAAATCAAGATATGATCAAAACATTTTATAAATATAAAAAAGTTGTTCATCTTTGCATAAAATCATAGAATGTGTAATAAATCATAGTTATCGAAATTAATTATGTATAATCCAGTTTAAACCACCAAGTCAATCAACAAGCTCGAGGTCTCAAGGGCCTTTCAAAAGAAGGTCAAGAAACGTGTGAGGGTGGGATGTATATAGGGAATGTGGTGCTAGAATCCAGGAAAAGGATCTTCACTTCACTTGCTTTGAACTTCAACATCTTCTGGCCACCAATAAGCTTTGCTTATTTTACTTTTTGGGATGCATGGACAGAGGTGCACAATAACCGAAGCCTAGGAAATCAGCAATCATCAATTTTTCAAGATGCCTCAAACCCTTGATGCACATACCATGACCCGTTAGGAATATCGCTCAATCCGACATTGACAAGACACAAACACCCGGCTATGTGAATGGTGCCGAGTTACTCATCATCATGATTGACTTCCCCAAACCTATTTGTTTCTTTCTAAAACTTCCAGCCAACATCTCAACTTTTCTTTCACTTGCTTTTATTTGCTTGCTTCCAAATTTCCGGATAGGTAAAGGAAGGTAAATAAGTATATGAAGGGCTAAAGCATGATCAAGAAGAAGAAGAGAAGAGAATGAATTGCCTCAATCATCCCAGGAAGAAAGTGAGAGAACTCATCATGTGGTGTCAACCTTCAAATTCAACATAATTTGGATAAAAACAAAGTATTAAACATGCCAAAATTTTAAACAAAGCATTTAGCAACTTGAACATATCATAAAACCTTTCAAACATATAAAGATTCTAAAACCAATCTACAAACAAAATCATCACTGAGGTCATATCCAGAAAAGAAGCACAAAATAATTTCGAAAACTCTCTCAGTTAAACCGCCTCGGTCGAGGTGTTCTAAGTCAACCGAGGTACTTGACCTCGTTTGGCCAGAGTCATCCCGGTCGAGGTCATTAAAAATATTTTCTTAACCAGTTTTTGACGTTTTTCCCAATCAAATAACCTGTATGCATGCATGTAACCTCAGATAAGCACATAGAGCATAAAGAAAGATCATAAATAACAAGTCGAGTCATACAAGCATACATAATGTCGAATAATACACATAAATACCCCATACTTGGGACACATTGTCCCAATGGGTCAAAATAAGTCTAGAAACAGGAGAACTCACCGAACATGCTGAGCTGCGTAATAAATAAAGAAAAGAAAATCCATGCAAGCTCTAGTCCTGATCTGCTGGTGGTGGTGGTGGTGGATACGGGACGAAGGGATACTGAGATTGGTCAAACGGATAACCCATGGTATGCTAGAATTGTATCTCCATCATCCGGCGCTGGTAGTGCTGACTCTCCCTCATCTCCATCATCTCCAAGTACAAGGCGGCGTAAGAGTCGATCATTTGGTCCGTCAACTCGTCAATCCGTCGGTGAGCTACGGGATCCCTCTGTCTGCGGACTCTGCGCCTAGAAGGACGTGATGGTGCTGCAGCTGCCTCCTCCTCTGTAGCCTCGTCGTCTAAGTCGATAACTGGCACAATGGGGCCGACAGTATCTATACCTATCTCCATGGCCGCACCGCCATCATCATACTCCTCTTCCACCTGAGTTGGGTCAGCATCTCTAGCATCCTCTATGTAGGGCATCTAGGCAGAAGACTAGTACTGTGGATCAAAAACTGAGAATTGATATGACCATGGAATACCCTGAGGGGAAGTCTGCTCCCAAGGCATCTCCACGTACGGTGTAGTAAGGCCACGAGGAACCAGTATCCTCCTCGTGATCATCTCCTGAAGTCCGAGGGGCTTGGCAGCCGCCAACAGTGTACAAGCAGTCAAATCAAGACCCATAACTGTAGCGATATGAGTCACCAGTTCTCCACAACAAATGTCTCCCTTCCCCTTGGCCTTGATCCGATGCAGATTCTCAGCTAACATAGCCCCAAAATCAGACACTCCTCCAATCACCATACAGAAAAGACTCAGCAACTCTCCCTGTCTAATCGTCTAGGGCGTCTCAGTACACACCAGAAGGGTCTCACTAAAGATGCGGTGGGCTAGACGGAAAGCTAAGTGGAATATAATGAGCTCCCTGGAGTCTCCAGGTTTCCATCTATCAGCATGATCCATTACATGGGCAATCTGCCACCAAAACTGTCGAGCTACGGATCGAGAGGGAAAGTCGGGAATTGTAGGAATCGGGAAGCCAAATATATCCCTGAACTGATCCACAGGAACCAGGTAGTTCCGGTTCATCAACCGGTACCTGATGTTGTTCCTCTCAGGCATGTGAGTAACAGAACTCACGAACTCTAGGGTCGGCTCGAGGTAAGTTGGAGCTCTGATCTCCATAAAATGCTCTAGCCTAACCTTGGATATCATCTTCTTCAAGTCCTTCACCACATGGAGGCACTGGAAGTCTATGACATCTAAGAAGTGCGGGGCAATGACAGGACGCGTGCATATACGGTCAAAGTCAACCTGGTGACGCTCATGGATCACCGGGATGGAAGGTCTAGAGGAAGGGGAAGGGGAAGAACCACTGGGGGTATCTCTCAGGACAAGCTGAAGGTCGGAACAAGAAGTCATTGTTTCTGCTGACAAGGCACCTCGGTCGGTTTGACAACTTGAAAAACACCTCGACCGAGGCGAAAGGCTGTTCGAATTCTCATCTCTGATTTTCAGTTCTTTTCCCTCAAATTCACTACAAATTGCTTCCTATGGGGTACTTATATTCTTTTCAGCACAAAAACGTGGCAACCAAAGCCACAATCCTCTAAAATAAGTAAAGAGAGAGAGAGAGAGAGTTAGGGTTTCCAACAAATTACCCCAGATTAGGTTGATTTGAGGTGTTTTTCTTGCAGTTTCTCGCTTGTAATCTGTTCCTCTTGCCTTTCCTTGCGAGATCGGAGAAAAAATTGTGGAAAACGGTCGAAAATCGAAGAAACGAGATGGAGAAGCGCCGCGGTCGAGAAGGGGGTTTGGGAGGGAAGAGAGAGAAATCCTTTTGCCTTTTATACCCCTCGCCGATTCTGCTGTCACCTCGGTCGAGGTGGTCCTGACCGGACCGAGGTGGCTGACTGGATTGTCAGACCTACTCGCCTCGGTTGCTCAAGAATCATCTCGGTTGAGGTGCTATGACAGCAACGAGATATGTCTCAGTAAAACTCCGTCTTCTCAATTTCTCAAACTTCTGTCCTTCCAGTGTTGCTCCTGAGTTGTAATCCTTCCTTAGAAAGTAGTTGGTTTTTGTCTAGGACGCCAAAAACAAAACAAAGCAAAAGCAAACTAACTAAGGCTAAACTAGAAAAAGGGAAAAGAAAGCAATACCTTGGGTTGCCTCCTAAGAAGCGCTTGATTTAAGGTCGCTAGCTGGACCGTACGGTATCCCTAAACATGCTGGAAGATATCCTCACCCCATACTTCACCTTCATCATGGGGTGAGATAAAGAAGTCTATCAAACGTTCCAGCAAATGCAAGTGTTCATCGGGGAATGAATCGTCTATAGGTGGGTCGTCTTTTTTGCGTGAAGAGGGAGGTAGCCGGCTGAGGTGATCCGCAACAGAATTTTCGGATCCCTTCTTATCGCAAATCTCAAGGTCAAACTCTTGAAGTAAGAGAATCCATCGAATAAGACGCGGCTTTACATCCTTCTTAGCAAGCAAGTAACGAATAGCTGCATGGTCAGTGTAAAGAATAACTTTCGCTCCTACTAAGTAAGAGCGAAATTTTTCAAAAGCATATACAACCGCCAAGAGCTCCTTTTCGGTGGTGGCGTAGTTTAGTTGAGCTTCATCTAGTGTCTTGCTAGCATAGTAAATGGAGTTGGTCCGGTCATCCTTCTTTTGTCCAAGAACCGCTCCTACCGCCACATCAATTGCATCACACCTGATCTCAAAGGGCAAGGTCCAATCCGGAGGTTGAATAATGGGAGCGGAGATCAACGCTTCCTTTATCCTGTAAAATGCATCAAGATATTCCTGCGAAAACTAAAAAACAACATCCTTATTCAAGAGTTTAGTGAGTGGTTTAGAAATCTTCAAGAAATCCTTGATGAATCTCCTGTAGAAACATGCATGCCCGAGAAAACTTCTCACATCCTTAACAGAACAAGGGGAGGGAGTTTCTCAATAGTCTCGATCTTAACTCGATCGACCTCAATACCTCGGTTGGAGACGAGGTGTCCTAGCACAATTCCTTCATTAACCATAAAATGACACTTCTCCCAATTCAAAACGAGATTAGTGTCTTCACATCGTTGTAGCACTAGAGAAAGGTTAGATAAGCAACCATCAAAGGAGGAACCATATACTAAAAAATCATCCATGAATACTGATAGCATGAATTATAGTCGATATTTTAGGACTTGTTTAGACGTTTTATCTTCAATAATCTGCATGTTTGGATGTATATTATGTGATTGTATTGTCGTTTCATCTACCTTTGCGGGAATCGAGGTCTACACCAACTTTTGTTGTAATCGTAGGTAAAATGGCATGTTTTGCATTGAAATGGAGCAAAAGGAGCTAAGGAGTCATTGGAGCTACATTCAGGAGCTTAAGGAAGAATCCAGGAATCATGGAAATGGATTAAAGATTCACTTTGGACCAGATTTGAGAGATTTCACATTCAGTTGTGATTCACCTCGGTCAGCTACAGTATCACCTCGACCGAGGTGATCCAGAGGAGCTGCTCGACCGAGGCGAACACCTTGGACGCGGCGAGAGATATTTTATTCTTGGCTGAGATCTTTTATTTTTGGAAAGAGGATCTTATATTTTTAGGTTGGATTCCTGGAAGGAAGAAAATAATTTAGCTCATATATTTTACCTATTTTTATGGGAAAATATCTTTCTAAGATCTTTTATCTTTGGGAGGGAATTATCCTATAAAAAGGGTAGGATTTTCCACAAATTGGGGCATGCTTAGAGCATCCGACTACAGCTGGGAGATTTGAAGAACCTTTTTGAAGGTTGAAGGAAGGTTGAAGGAAGGAAGTTGATAGCTTTTATAGCTTTGTGAAGGGTTTTGTAAGACTTTCTTCGATTCCCTCTTGTTTATTGTCTTGTTGGATTTTGATCCAAGGAACGCTTGTTTGTTTGATAATTGATTCAGTTATAGAAGCCTTTTTCTTAAGGTTTTTTTTGTTCAATTATTCACTTTCTTCCCTTATATTTGATTATTGCTTTCATGATGATGATTGGCTAATTTCTTTGTGTGATTCTAGGGTGATTGGCTGAAGGTTGTGGGGAAAACAATGATAGAATAAGTGTTAGAGTTTGCCAAATCCTTAACCCTAGAACATCTCGCTCAGTCGATGAACATCTCGGCTGGGGTGGAATTCGTCTGACCGAGGTGACCTTTCTGATTCAAAACTGAGAGTTAAGTGTTAGAGTTTGCCAAATCCTATTCTTATTACACCTTTCTTGGTTCAATGCAAGCCTAGGATGAGACTTACCCGGTAATTCCTTAGTTTGTTTACCCAAGATCATAAGTGTAGGTAATAAAGGTTTATCCTTTATTGGGGTTTGAGTGTGCTTTTATTCCATCTTTGTGAGTTAGCCTGAGACTTACCCGGTAAAGATTGATTCTATTCCCTTAGTTGGTGTGTTAGTTTGAGGTTATAGTTCTTTTCCTTAATTCCTTGAGACTTACCCGGTAATAGGAGTTACGGTTTGGGATTAGTGAGTAGTGAGACTTACCCGGTGATCTATTCACACTTTGGTAACACCTTCCCTTTGCAAAATCTCAGCTTTGTCCGCTTATCTTTAGATCTTGAGTTGGAACCACAACTAGATGCTTTAATCCCTAGAATTGCATATTCCCTTAATTGGCTTTTTATCATCTTTGATTGCTTTAATCACTTTTGTGATTAGTAGTTGCATTGACAACCTATACCTGCTTTGTTTCACTAAGTCCCTGTGATCGACCCTTGGAATTTTTTGCTTTTTACTACGATTGACCCGTACACTGCGGGTTCGCATCCTTGTTTTAAGTTTACATCTAGGGTTGTAAATTTAAATCTTGCACACACCGTTTGGAGCGAACAAGTTTTTTGGGGCCATTTGCCGGGGACTTGGTCTTGACCGAGCCGGTTGTGGTTGTCTTTCGGGGCTATTGCCCTTGTTGCTATTAACCATTTGTCCTATGAGTTTTGTAGTTTTCAGGATATCCGATGACTACATTTGATCCAACCTGGATAGCAAGACAAGTGCTAGGGTGGACCATTATGAATACTTGGAAGAAAAATACTCCTTTTATTGGTTTAACAATGAAAAGGAAAGACAAAAGGCCATTGAGAAGGAGCTTGCGATATGGGATGAGATGAATGTCCCTAGAAAGATTTATGAGCAACCTCTTGAAGATTCTCTTGAATCAAAATTGGAGAAGATGAGAGAAGTTGGAGGAGCTCAAGGAAAGCACCTTATCCTATGCTAAGCCGAAAGAGGAGCATAAGAAAGTACTACAAGTTTCAAGCATTCCTCCAATCGAACCGGAAGTTTCTCCTGAATCTTTTGAGGAAGAGGAAGATGTGAAAGATCTCGACCCAACTGTTGAGATATCGGCCGAGGTGAAAGGATAGATCGGCCGAGGTGGAAGAGAGATCGGCCGAGATGGAAGAAGAATCTGTAGAACTGGAAGATGCAGAGAACCTTGGCCAAATTACTGAGATTGTGGCCAAGTTAGAAGAAAGATCAGGTGAGTTGGGAAAGATTTCATGTGTGGATTATCATACTAGCATGAAAGTTGTCCCAAGATTTGGAGAACTTTATAAGGTGCCTTCTCTCTATCCCTTTGAAATTCCTACTAAAGTTCTAGATTTCTTCAGGGATGCACCGAAGAGTTGGAGGTCTTTTCCGAAAGAACCTCCTAAGATTAAGATGAAACCTACCTTGAAATTGTTGGAAGAAGATGCTCCTTGGATTATAAGGAGTGAAGTTAACAAGCGCTTCACCGCTAAGGAAACGAAGTGTTATTTGTTCAAGTATGGGGTCATTCACATGACAAAGACCTTGTACTATCCTCAAGCTGAAGATGGGGAAGCTACTAGAATCCTCGAGAAGCTATTTTCTCGATCAAGGAAACGATGGGACAAAAGACCGAGTTATGTCCCATGGAAAGAGAGGAAGACCGGTAGGATTCCGGTGAGAACCAAACCGTACAAGCTTGTACGTAGGAGATCCTACCATTTGCCGGTGAAATTAGGAACCGGAACCTTCTTGGAAGAGTATTATGATGGATGTGATGAGCACTCCAAGATATTCGAGGTACATTGAGTAATTCCATGGAGAAAGGTCCAGCTAGCGACCTTAAACCAAGCGTTTCTTGGGAGGCAACCCAAGGTATTGCTTTCTTTTCCCTTTTCTAGTTTGAGTTTTAGATAGTTTGTTTTTGCTTTGCTTTGCTTAGTTTTTGGTGTCCTAGACAGAAACCAGGTACTTTCTAAGGAAGGATTACAGCTCAAGAGCTATAATAGAAGGACAGAAGTTCAAGAAATTGAGAGGACAGAGCTTGACTGAGACACATCTCGGGGTGTAGTCACAGGACCTCGACCGAGATGTTCTTCGCCAACCGAGATGATCTTATCTGGGAGCTGTTTCTTATTTCTTTATGCAGTTCAGCTATGTCCGGTGAGTTCTCTTATTTTAGAGCTATTTTAACCCATTGGGACAATGTGTCCCAAGTATGGGGTATGTGGATGTATTTACTTGACATTGTGTATTCTTGTATGACTCGAGTCGGATATTATTGTTTTATCTTGCTCTATTTGCTTATCTGAGACTACATGCATGCATACAGGTTATTTGATTGAGAAAAACGTCAAAAACTGGTTAAGAAAAAAAAAATTTTATGACCTCGACCGAAGTGACTCTGACCAGACGAGGTGCAACACCTCGGTTGACTTAGAACATCTTGACCGAGGTGGTTTAACTGAGACAGTTTTCGAAACGATTTTTGTGCTTCTTATCTGGATATGACCTCAGTGAAGATTTTGTTTGCAGACTGGTTTTGAAATCTTTATATGTTTTAAAGGTTTTATAATATGTTTAAGTTGCTAAATGCTTTGTTTGAAATTTTGGCATGTTTAATACTTTGTTTTTATCTAAATTATGTTGAATTTGAAGGTTGACACCACATGATAAGTTCTCTCACTTTCTTCCTGGAAAGACCAAGGCAATTCATTCTCTTCTCTTCTTCTTCTTGATCACGCTTTAGCCCCTCATATACATATTTGCCTTCCTTTGCCTATCCGGGAATTTGGAAGCAAGCAAGTGAAAAGCAAGTGAAAGAAAAGTTGAGATGTTGGCTGAAAGTTAGAAAGAAACAAATAGGTTCGGGGAATTCAATCATGATGATGAGTAACTCGACACCATTCACATAGCCGGGTGTTTGTGTCTTGCCAAAGTCGGATTGAGCGATATTCCTAACGGGTCATGGTATGTGCATCAAGGGTTTGAAGCATCTCGAGAAATTGATGATTGTTGATTTCCTAGGCTTCAGTTATTGTGCACCTCTGTCCATGCATCCCAAAAAGTAAAGTAAAAAATAAAAATAAGAAAAGCTTATTGGTGGAAGATGTTAAAGTTCAAAGGAAGTGAAGTAAAGATCCCTTTTCCCGGATTCTAGCACCACATTCCCTATATATATCCCACCCTCACACGTTTCTTGACCTTCTCTTTTGAAAAGACCTTGAGACCTCGAGCTTGTTGATTGACTTAGTGGGTTTAAACTGGATTATACATGATTAATTTCGATAATTATGATTTATTATGCATTCTATGATTTTATGCAAAGATGAACAACTTTCTTATATTTATAAAATGTTTTGATCATGTTTTGATTTTAAATTCCATGAAGCATTCTCTTAGAGTGATATATGATTGTGGCACAACATTAAAATGTTTTGAAAGACTTTTTCATTGATCTTTATGACTTATAATCCATTCTATCTTGTATTTTATATTCGGAACTTGCTTGGAGATAAGCAAGGGCTAAGTATGGGGTATTTTGATAGCATGAATTATAGTCTATATTTTGGGACTTGTTTAGACGTTTTATCTTCAATAATCTGCATGTTTGGATGTATATTATGTGATTGTATTGTCGTTTCATCTACCTTTGCGGGAATCGAGGTCTACACCAAGTTTTGTTGTAATCGTAGGTAAAATGGCACGTTTTGCATCGAAATGGAGCAAAAGGAGCTAAGGAGTCATTGGAGCTACATTCAGGAGCTTAAGGAAGAATCCAAGAATCGTGGAAATGATTTAAAGATTCACTTTGAACATGATTTGAGAGATTTCACATTCAGTTGTGATTCACCTCGGTCAGCTACAGTATCACCTCGACCGAGGTGATCCAGAGGAGTTGCTCGACCGAGGCGAACACCTTGGATGCGGCGAGAGATATTTTATTCTTGGCTGAGATCTTTTATTTTTGGAAAGAGGATCTTATATTTTTAGGTTGGATTCCTGGAAGGAATAAGATAATTTAGCCCATATATTTTACCTATTTTTATGGGAAAATATCTTTCTAAGATCATTTATCTTTGGGAGGGAATTCTCCTATAAAAAGGGTTGGATTTTCCACAAATTGGAGCATGCTTAGAGCATCCGACTGCAGCTGGGAGATTTGAAGAACCTTTTTGAAGGTTGAAGGAAGATTGAAGGAAGGAAGTTGATAGCTTTTATAGCTTTGTGAAGGGTTTTGTAAGACTTTCTTAGATTCCCTTCTTGTTGCTTGTCTTGTTGGATTTGTAATCCAAGGAACGCTTATATTTGTGATATTTGATTCAGTTATTGAAGCCTTGTTCTTAAGGTTATTGTGTTCAAACATTCACTTCTTCCCATATATTTGATTATTGCTTCCATGATGATGATTGGCTAATTTCTTTGTGTGATTCTAGGGTGATTGGCTGAAAGTTGTGGGAAAGACAATGATAGAATAATCTTAATCACAGTAGGACCCTGAAAGCTCGAGTCTTTATCCTTAACCCTATAACATCTCGCTCAGTCGATGAACATCTCGGCTGGGGTGGGATTCGTCTGACCGAGGTGACCTTTCTAATTCAAAACTGAGAGTTAAGTGTTAGAGTTTTCCAAATCCTATTCTTATTACACCTTTCTTGGTTCAATGCAAGCCTAGGATGAGACTTACTCGGTAATTCCTTAGTTTGTTTACCCAAGATCATAAGTGTAGGTAATAAAGGTTTATCCTTTATTGGGGTTTGAGTGTGCTTTCATTCCATCTTTGTGAGTTAGCCTGAGACTTACCCGGTAAAGGTTGATTCTATTCCCTTAGTTGGTGTGTTAGTTTGAGGTTATAGTTCTTTTCCTTAATAACTTGAGACTTACCCGGTAATAGGAGTTACGGTTTGGGATTAGTGAGTAGTGAGACTTACCCGGTGATATATTCACACTTTAGTAACACCTTCCCTTTGCAAAATCTCAACTTTGTCCGCTTATCTTTAGATCTTGAGTTGGAACTACAACTAGATGCTTTAATCCCTAGAATTGCATATTCCCTTAATTGACTTTTTATCATCTTTGATTATTTTTATCGCTTTTGTGATTAGTAGTTGCATTGACAACCTATACCTGCTTTATTTCACTAAGTCCCTGTGATCGACCCCTGGAATTTTTTGCTTTTTACTATGATTGACCCGTACACTACTTTGTTTCACTAAGGTTATTTGATTGACGTTTTTCTCAATCAAATAACTTGTATGCATGCATGTAATCTCAGATAAACACATAAAGCCAAGTAAAGCATAATAAGATCCACATACCCCATACTTGGGACACATTGTCCCAATGGGTCAAATAAAAGTCTAAAATAAAAAAACTCACCGGACATAGTTGAGATGCAGAATAAGAAAATAAGCTCCAGAAATGCATCAATCCTCAGCAGATCGGTCGAGGTGTTTCTCGGCGGCTCGAGGTGTCAGAGCGGATGTCAGACCTAATCGCCTCGGTTGACCAAGAGCATCTCGGTCGAGGTACTGTGATAGCAACCGAGATGTATCTCACTCAAGTTCCGTCTTCTCAATTTCTCGAACTTCTGTCCTTCCAGTGTAGCTCTTGAGCTGTAATCCTTCTTAGAAAGTACCTGGTTTCTGTCTAGGACGCCAAAAACAAAGCAAAGCAAAGCAAAAGCAAACTATCTTAAGCTATACTAGAAAAAGGGAAACGAAAGCAATACCTTGGGTTGCCTCCCAAGAAGCGCTTGGTTTAAGGTCGCTAGCTGGACCTTTCTCCATAGAATTACTCAATGTACCTCGAACACCTTGGAGTGCTCATCACATCCATCATAAAACTCTTCCAAGAAGGTTCCGGTTCCTAATTTTACCGACAAATGGTAGGATCTCCTACGTACAAGCTTGTACGGTTTGGTTCTTACCGGAATCCTACCGGTCTTCCTATGCTTCCATGGGACATAACTCAGTCCTTCGTCCCATCCTTTCCTTGTCGAGAAAACAACTTCTCGAGGATTCTAGTAGCTTCCCCATCTCTAGCTTGGGGATAGTACAAGGTCTTTGTCACGTGAGTGACCCGATACTTGAACAAATAACACTTCGTTGCCTTAGCGGTGAAGCGCTTGTTAACTTCACTCATAATCCAAGGAGCATCTTCCTCCAACAATTTCAAGGGAGGTTTCATCTTGATCTTAGGATGTTCTTTCGGAAGAGACCTCCTACTCTTCGGTGCATCCCTGAAGAAATCTAGAACTTTAAAGGGAGTAGGAGCAAGTACCTTATAAAGTTCTCCAAATAGCGGGAGAAGTTTCATGTTAGGGTGATAATCTACACATGAAATCTTTCCCAACTCAGCTGATCTTTCTTCCACCTTGGCCACAGTCTCAGTAATTTGGCCAAGGTTCTCTGCATCTTCCACTTCCAGTTCTACACATTCTTCTTCCATCTTGGCCGATCTCTCTTCCACCTCGGACGAACTCTCTTTCACCTCGGCCGAAGTCTCAACAGTTGGATCGAGATCTTCCACATCTTCCTCTTCCTCAAAAGCTTCAGGAGAAACTTCTGGTTCGATTGGAGGAATGCATGAAACTTGCAGTATTTCCTTATGCTCCTCTTTGGCTTAGCATAGGATAAGGTGCTTTCCTTGAGCTCCTCCAACTTCTTCATCATCTTCTCCAATTTTGGTTCAAGCGAATCTTCAAGAGGTTGCTCATAAATGTTTCTAGGGACATTCATCTCATCCCATATCACAAGCTCCTTCTCAATGGCTTTTTCTCTTTCCCTTTCATTGTTAAACCAATAAAAGGAATATTTCTCTTCCAAGTATTCATAATGGTCCGCCCTAGCACTTTGTCTTGCTATACAGGCTGGATCAAATGTAGTCATCGGATATCTTGAAAACTACAAAACTCATAGGAACATTGTTAATAGCAACAAGGGCCATAGCCCCGAAAGACAACTGCAACCGGCTCGGTCTAGACCAAGTCCCCGGCAACGGCGCCAAAAACTTGTTCGCTCCAAATGGTGTGTGCAAGCTTTAAATTTATAACCCTAGATGTAAGCTTAAAACAAGGATGCGAACCCGCAGTGTACGGGTCAATCGTAGTAAAAAGAAAGAAATTTCAGGGGTCGATCACAGGGACTTAGTGAAACAAAGCAGGTATAGGTTGTCAATGCAACTACTAATCACAAAAGCGATTAAAACAATCAAAGATGATAAAAAAAAGTCAATTAAGGAAATATGCAATTCTAGGGATTAAAGCATCTAGTTGTGGTTCCAACTCAAGATCTCAAGATAAGCGGACAAAGCTGAGATTTTGCAAAGGAAAGGTGTTACTAAAGTGTCAATAGATCACCGGGTAAGTCTCAATACTCACTAATCCCAAACCGTAACTCCTATTACCGGGTAAGTCTCAAGGAATTAAGGAAAAGAACTATAACCTCAAACTAACACACCAACTAAGGGAATAGAATCAACCTTTAACGGGTAAGTCTCAGGCTAACTCACAAAGATGGAAAGAAAGCACACTCAAACCCCAATAAAGGATAAACCTTTATTACCTACACTTATGATCTTGGGTAAACAAACAAAGGAATTACCGAGTAAGTCTCATTCTAGGCTTGCATTGAACCAGGAAAGGTGTAATAAGAATAGGATTTGGCAAACTCTAACACTTAACTCTCAATTTCGGATCAGATAAGTCACCTCGGTCAGAAGAATTCCACCCCGGCCGAGATGTTCATCGACTGAGTGAGATGTTCTAGGGTTAAGGATAAAGATTCGAGCTTTCAAGGTCCTACTGGAATTTAAGATTATTCTATCATTGTTTTCCCCACAACCTTCAGCCAATCACCCTAGAATCACACAAGGAAATTAGTCACTCATCATCATGAAAGCAATAATCAAATATAAGGGAAGAAAGTGAATAATTGACCAAGAAAACCTTAAGAGGAAGGCTTCAATAACTAAATCAATTATCAAACAAACAAGCGTTCCTTGGATCAAAATCCAACAAGACAATCAACAAGAAGGGAATCTAAGAAAGTCTTACAAAACCCTTCACAAAGCTATAAAAGCTATCAACTTCCTTCCTTCATTCTTCCTTCAACCTTCAAAAAGGTTCTTCAAATCTTCAGCTGCAGTCGGATGCTCTAAGCATGCCCCAATTTGTAGAAAATCCAACCCTTTTTATAGGAGAATTCCCTCCCAAAGATAAAAGATCTTAGAAAGATATTTTCCCATAAAAATAGGTAAAATTTATGGGCTAAATTGTCTTCTTCCTTCCAGGAATCCAGCCTAAAAATATAAGATCATCTTTCCAAAAATAAAAGATCTCAGCCAAGAATAAAATATCTCTCGCCGCGTCCAAGGTGTTCGCCTCGGTCGAGCAGCTCCTTTGGATCACCTCGGTCGAGGTGATATTGTAGTTGACCGAGGTGAATCACAACTGAATGTGAAATCTCTCAAATCTGGTCCAAAGTGAATCTTTAATCCATTTTCATGATTCCTGGATTCTTCCTTAAGCTCCTGAATGTAGCTCCAATGACTCCTTAGCTCCTTTTGCTCCATTTCGATGCAAAACGTGCCATTTTACCTACGATTAGAACGAAACTTGGTGTAGACCTAGATTCCCGCAAAGGTAGATGAAACGACAATACAATCACATAATATACATCCAAACATGCAGATTATTGAAGATAAAACGTCTAAACAAGTCCCAAAATATAGACTATAATTCATGCTATCAAAATACCCCATACTTAGCCCTTGCTTGTCCCCAAGCAAGTTCCGAATATAAAATACAAGATAGAATGGATTATAAGTCATAAAGATCAATGAAAAAGTCTTTCAAAACATTTTAATGGTGTGCCACAATCATAGATCACTCTAAGAGAATGCTTCATGGAATTTAAAATCAAAACATGATCAAAACATTTTAAAAATATAAGTTGTTCATCTTTGCATAAAATCATAGAATGCATAATAAATCATAATTATCGAAATTAATCATGTATAATCCAGTTTAAACCACTAAGTCAATCAACAAGCTCGAGGTCTCAAGGTCTTTTCAAAAGAGAAGGTCAAGAAACGTGTGAGGGTGGGATGTATATAGGGAATGTGGTGCTAGAATCCGGGAAAAGGGATCTTTACTTCACTTCCTTTGAACTTTAACATCTTCCACCAATAAGCTTTTCTTATTTTTACTTTTTACTTTACTTTTTGGGATGATGGACAGAGGTGCACAATAACCGAAGCCTAGGAAATCAGCAATCATTAATTTCTCGAGATGCCTCAAACCCTTGATGCACATACCATGACCCGTTAGGAATATCGCTCAATCCGACTTTGGCAAGACACAAACACCCGGCTATGTGAATGGTGCCGAGTTACTCATCATCATGATTGACTTCCCCAAACCTATTTGTTTCATTCTAACTTTCAGCCAACATCTCAACTTTTCTTTCACTTGCTTTTCACTTGCTTGCTTCCAAATTCCCGGATAGGTAAAGTGATAACGTGATTTATGACGTTAATATAGGCATACATTTAGATAGTTTTTCCCATTATTCATGCACGGTTTGGCATTAGTTCACGACGTTTACACTCATTTCGTGCATATTTGTAGAAAAGACGTCTACACGAGCTTTTGTCGGTTTTGTAGGTATTTCGGGGATCTTTTGGACATTAAACGATACATTCGAGGATCAAGCCTCATGGTGGTACATATCCGAGACCTTGAAGGAACATAATTGGAGCAATGAAGGACACAAGGACCCTTGTTGGTGCAAGCAATGGAGCAACTCATGGCTAGATGATCATAACAAGTCTCTGTTGAAGAAAATCGACCTACACCCAGGAAAATCGGCCGATTTTTCCTACTGGGTCGATTTTTGGCCTTTGACAGCTTAAGCCACGTGTCCCACGATCTCTTTGTCCGGCCTTGCTCTTGGTGGAGAATATAAGTGGGCCTGCAAGCTGTTGCTGAGGATGGATTCATTCTCCTCCTCTCCCACATCCTCTAGCATCTTCCCAAAGACTCTTCCAATTGGAAGCTCGCTCTCTTCAAGACACCCTTGTGGGTGTTCTTGAGTGAGATTAGTGTAGATTTCAATTTCGTAGTGAGATTTGAGTGATTTTTTTTATGAAGAAGCTTGTTGAAGGTTGTAAGATCTGGCTTGGAGCTACATTTGGTGTGTTGAAAGACTTGTTTTGAGCTCAAATCCAGCTAAGTTTCATTGCTTTCATTTCCTTACTTCATCTTCTTGCTATGGATTCCATGTATGCTTGTATGATGATTTTATATCTTGAAATGCATGTTGTTGGCTAGTTTGTTGTGATTCTGGAGTGATGGATTGATGGTTATTGCTTGGGTGATGATAGAATGGACTTATATGTTAGTTTAGGATGATTCGTATGCACAAAACCTAACTCATACATAAAAATCGACCAGTTCTTCATAGTAAATCGGCCGATTTTTGCTATGATCCACCCGATTTTTCCTTCTGTTGCTCTTTAATTGATGAATCTGTATGTTAGGATGTTAGATTGTTGAAATCCTAGTGTTTGTTGAGCATAATATAGCTTAGGGTGACCTAATGCTAGCAAACTAAGTGAGGAAAGAGACCTACCCAGTGATTTCCGATCTTAGATACCTAAGATGATGAACTCTAGGTAGTAGTGAGCCTCACAAGCCGCTATTGGATTGAGTGTGCTAGGATTGTTGCTTGAGACTTACCTTTTCCGAGACTTACCCGGTAAGGAGAGGTTTGCCCCTTAAGTAGTGTCCGGTTTGTGTAGAATTCCCAACTTTACCTCCTTGAGACTTACCCGGTAATAGGAGTTTGGTGCGGGATTAGTGAAGCATGAGACTTACCCGGTAATTGCTTCCATTAGAGAAACACCTTTTCCCAACACCGCAACCTTGTCCTTAGAATCTTTAGAAGCTTGAGTCCAATGCCATAATCGGAAATCTTGACCTCTAGAATCCATTTTTCTCTCTTTGATCTCATATCTTGTGTTTTTGTCACTTGTTTGTTTTGTTAGCTTGAGTTGTTACTTTGTTTTATTTCCTTGCTTGATTTGTGATCTTTGCTTGATCACCACAAAAACCCAACCAAAAATATCATCATTTTCATTTCTTTATTTCTTTCTCTTTTCTTAGACTAGATTGCACTATCTTTGATCATTAAATGACTTGATTTCACCTCAGTCTTTGTGTTCGACCTCGGAATACTTTCCTTCCTACATAACGATCCGTACACTGCGGGTTTCGCTAGGTAGTTTAGGAGATTAGATCGAGTTTATAAATGTAAAGCTTTTTGTGCTACACATCCTAGCGTAACATAAAGGAAGGGAAATATGTATATGAGGGGCTAAAGCGTGATCAAGAAGAAGAAGAGAAGAGAATGAATTGCCTTGGTCTTTCCAGGAAGAAAGTGAGAGAACTTATCATGTGGTGTCAACCTTCAAATTCAACATAATTTGGATAAAAACAAAGTATTAAACATGCCAAAATTTCAAACAAAGCATTTAGCAACTTAAACATATTATAAAACCTTTCAAACATATAAAGATTTCAAAACCAGTCTACAAACAAAATCTTCACTGAGGTCATATCCAGATAAGAAGCACAAAAACCGTTTCGAAAACTGTCTCAGTTAAACCACCTCGGTCGAGATGTTCTAAGTCAACCGAGGTGTTGCACCTCGTCTGGTCAGAGTCACTTCGGTCGAGGTCATAAAAAAAAAATTTCTTAACCAGTTTTTTACGTTTTTCTCAATCAAATAACCTGTATGCATGCATGTAGTCTCAGATAAACACATAGAGCAAGATAAAACAATAATATCCGACTCGACTCATACAAGAATACACAATGTCAATCAAATACATCCACATACCCCATACTTGGGACACATTGTCCCAATGGGTCGAAATAAGTCTAAAATAAGAGAACTCACCGGACATAGCTGAACTGCATAAAGAAATAAGAAACAGCTCCCAGATAAGATCATCTCGGTTGGCGAAGAACATCTCGGTCGAGGTCCTGTGACTACACCCGAGATGTGTCTAAGTCAAGCTCTGTCCTCTCAATTTCTTGAACTTTTGTCCTTCTAGTGTAGCTCCTGAGCTGTAATCCTTCCTTAGAAAGTACCTGGTTTCTGTCTAGCACGCCAAAAACAAAGCAAAGCAAAGCAAAAGCAAACTATCTTAAACTCAAACTAGAAAAAGGGAAAAGAAAGCAATACCTTGGGTTGCCTCCCAAGAAGCACTTGGTTTAAGGTCGCTAGCTGGACCTTTCTCCGTGGAATTACTCAATGTACCTCGAATATCTTGGAGTGATCATCACATCCATCATAATACTCTTCCAAGAAGGTTCCGGTTCCTAATTTCACCGGCAAATGGTAGGATCTCCTACGTACAAGCTTGTACGGTTTGGTTCTCACCGGAATCCTACCGGTCTTCCTCTCTTTCCATGGGACATAACTCGGTCTTTCGTCCCATCCTTTCCTTGATCGAGAAAATAGCTTCTCGAGGATTCTAGTAGCTTCCCCATCTTCAGCTTGGGGATAGTACAAGGTCTTTGTCATGTGAATGACCCCATACTTGAACAAATAACACTTCGTTGCCTTAGCGGTGAAGCGCTTGTTATCTTCACTCCTTATAAACCAAGGAGCATCTTTTTCCAACAATTTCAAGGGAGGTTTCATCTTAATCTTAGGAGGTTCTTTCAGAAGAAACCTCCAACTCTTCGGTGCATCCCTGAAGAAATCCAGAACTTTAGTACGAATTTCAAAGGGATTAAGAGAAGGCACCTTATAAAGTTCTCCAAATCTTGGGACAACTTTCATGTTAGTATGATAATCCACACATCAAATCTTTCCCAACTCAGCTGATCTTTCTTCCAACTTGGCCACAATCTCAGTAATTTGGCCAAGGTTCTCTGCATCTTCCAGTTCTACAGATTCTTCTTCCATCTCAGCCGATCTCTCTTCCACCTCGGCCGATCTCTCTTTCACCTCGGCCGATGACTCAACAGTTGGGTCGAGATCTTCCACATCTTCCTCTTCCTCAAAAGCTTCAGGAGAAACTTCCGGTTCGATTGGAGGAAGGTGCTTAGCATAGGATAAGGTGCTTTCCTTGAGCTCCTCCAACTTCTTCATCTTCTTCTCCAATTTTGATTCAAGCGAATCTTCAAGAGGTTGCTCATAAATCTTTCTAGGGACATTAATCTCATCCCATATTGCGAGCTCCTTCTCAATGGCCTTTTCTCCTTCCTTTTCATTGTTAAACCAAGAAAAGGAGTATTTTTCTTCCAAGTATTCATAATGGTCCGCCCTAGCACTTTATCTTGCTATCCAGGCTGGATCAAATGTAGTCATCGGATATCTTGAAAACTACAAAACTCATAGGAACATTGTTAATAGCAACAAGGGCCATAGCCCCGAAAGACAACCGCAACCGGCTCGGTCTAGACCAAGTCCCCGGCAACGGCGCCAAAAACTTGTTCGCTCCAAATGGTGTGTGCAAGCTTTAAATTTATAACCCTAGATGTAAGCTTAAAACAAGGATGTGAACCCGCAGTGTACGGGTCAATCGTAGTAAAAAGCAAGAAATTCCAGGGGTCGATCACAGGGACTTAGTGAAACAAAGCAGATATAGGTTGTCAATGCAACTACTAATCACAAAAGCGATTAAAACAATCAAAGATGATAAAAAGTCAATTAAGGGAATATGCAATTCTAGGGATTAAAGCATCTAGTTGTGGTTCCAACTCAAGATCTAAAGATAAGCGGACAAAGCTGAGATTTTGCAAAGGGAAGGTGTTACTAAAGTGTGAATAGATCACCGGGTAAGTCTCACTACTCACTAATCCCAAACCGTAACTCCTATTACCGGGTAATCTCAAGGAATTAAGGAAAAGAACTATAATCTCAAACTAACACACCAACTAAGGGAATAGAATCAACCTTTACCGGGTAAGTCTCAGGCTAACTCACAAAGATGAAATGAAAGCACACTCAAACCCCAATAAAGGATAAACCTTTATTACCTACACTTATGATCTTGGGTAAACAAACTAAGGAATTACCGGGTAAGTCTCATCCTAGGCTTGCATTGAACCAGGAAAGGTGTAATAAGAATAGGATTTGGCAAACTCTAACACTTAACTCTCAGTTTTGAATCAGAAAGGTCACCTCGGTCAGACGAATTCCACCCCGGCCGAGATGTTCATCGACTGAGCGAGATGTTCTAGGGTTAAGGATAAAGACTCGAGCTTTCAGGGTCCTATTGGAATTTAAGATTATTCTATCATTGTTTTCCCCACAACCTTCAACCAATCACCCTAGAATCACACAAAGAAATTAGCCAATCATCATCATGAAAGCAATAATCAAATATAAGGGAAGAAAGTGAATAATTGAACAAAAAAACCTTAAGAACAAGGCTTCAATAACTGAATCAATTATCAAAGAAACAAGCATTCCTTGGATCAAAATCCAACAAGACAATCAACAAGGGGGAATCGAAGAAAGTCTTACAAAACCCTTCACAAAGCTATAAAAGCTATCAACTTCCTTCCTTCAATCTTCCTTCAGCCTTCAAAAAGGTTCTTTAAATCTCCCATCTGTAGTCGGATGCTCTAAGCATGCCCCAATTTGTGGAAAATCCAACCCTTTTTATAGGAGAATTCCCTCCCAAAGATAAAAGATCTTAGAAATATATTTTCCCATAAAAATAGGTAAAATATATGGGCTAAATTATCTTCTTCCTTCTAGGAATCCAGCCTAAAAATATAAGATCCTCTTTCCAAAAATAAAAAATCTCAGCCAAGAATAAAATATCTCTCGCCACGTCCAAGGTGTTCGCCTCGGTCGAGCAGCTCCTCTGGATCACCTCGGTCGAGGTGATACTGTAGCTGACCGAGGTGAATCACAACTGAATGTGAAATCTCTCAAATCTGGTCCAAAGTGAATCTTTAATCCATTTCCATGATTCTTGGATTCTTCCTTAAGCTCCTGAATGTAGCTCCAATGACTCCTTAGCTCCTTTTGCTCCATTTCGATGCAAAACGTACCATTTTACCTACGATTACAACGAAACTTGGTGTAGACCTCGATTCCCGCAAAGGTAGATGAAACGACAATACAATCACATAATATACATCCAAACATGCAAATTATTGAAGATAAAACGTCTAAACAAGTCCCAAAATATAGACTATAATTCATGCATGTATGTGTTAGTTTGAGGTTATAGTTATTTTCCTTAATTCCTTGAGACTTACCCGGTAATAGGAGTTACGGTTTGGGATTAGTGAGTAGTGAGACTTACCCGGTGATCTATTCACACTTTAGTAACACCTTCCCTTTGCAAAATCTCAGCTTTGTCCGCTTATCTTTAGATCTTGAGTTGGAACCACAACTAGATGCTTTAATCCCTAGAATTGCATATTCCCTAAATTGACTTTTTATCATCTTTTACTTTTATAATCGCTTTTGTGATTAGTAGTTACATAGACAACCTACACTTGCTTTGTTTCACTAAGTCCCTGTGATCGACCCCTGGAATTTCTTGCTTTTTACTACGATTGACCCATACACTACGGGTTCGCATCCTTGTTTTAAGCTTACGTCTAGGGATATAAATTTAAAGCTTGCACACACCGTTTGGAGCGAACAAGTTTTTGGCGCTGTTGCCGGGGACTTGGTCTAGACCGAGCCCGTTGCGGTTGTCTTTCGGGGCTATTGCCCTTGTTGCTATTAACCATTTGTCCTATGAGTTTTGTAGTTTTCAGGATATCTGATGACTACATTTGATCCATCCTGGATTACAAGACAAAGTGCTAGGGCAGACCATTATGAATACTTGGAAGAAAAATACTCCTTTTATTGGTTTAACAATGAAAAGGAAAGAGAAAAGGCCATTGAGAAGGAGCTTGCGATATGGGATGAGATGAATGTTCCTAGAAAGATTTATGAGCAACCTCTTGAAGATTCTCTTGAATCAAGATGGGAGAATGAAGAAGGTGGAGGAGCTCAAAGAAAGCACCCTATCCTATGCTAAGCCGGAAGAGGAGCATAAGGAAGTACTGCAAGTTTCAAGCATTCCCCCAATCGAACCAGAAGTTTCTCTTGAAGCTTTTGAGGAAGAGGAAGATATGGAAGATCTCGATCCAACTGTTGAGACTTCGGCCGAGGTGAAAGAGAGATCGGCCGAGGTGGAAGAGAGATCGGCCGAGATGGAAGAAGAATCTATAGAATTGGAAGTGGAAGATGTAGAGAACCTTGGCCAAATTACTGAGATTGTGGCCAAGGTGGAAGAAAGATCAGCTAAGTTGGGAAAGATTTCATGTGTGGATTATCAACCTAACATGAAACTTGTCCCAAGATTTGGAGAACTTTATAAGGTGCCTTCTCTTACTCCCTTTGAAATTCCTACTAAAGTTCTAGATTTCTTCAGGGATGCATCGAAGAGTTAAAGGTCTCTTCCGAAAGAACCTCCTAAGATCAAGATGAAACCTCCCTTGAAATTGTTGGAGGAAGATGCTCCTTAGATTATGAGTGAAGTTAACAAGCGCTTCACCGCTAGGCAACGAAGTGTTATTTGTTCAAGTATGGGGTCACTCACGTGACAAAGACCTTGTACTATCCCCAAGATAGAGATGGGGAAGCTACTAGAATCCTCGAGAAGCTGTTTTCTCGATCAAGGAAAGGATGGGTCGAAGGACTGAGTTATGTCCCATGGAAGCATAGGAAGACCGGTAGGTTTCTGGTAAGAACCAAACCGTACAAGCTTGTACGTAGGAGATCCTACCAATTGCCGGTAAAATTAGGAACTGGAACCTTCTTGGAAGAGTTTTATGATGGATGTGATGAGCACTCCAAGGTGTTCGAGGTACATTGAGTAATTCTATGAAGAAAGGTCCAGCTAGCGACCTTAAACCAAGCGCTTCTTTGGGAGGCAACCCAAGGTATTGCTTTCGTTTCCCTTTTTCTAGTATAGCTTAAGATAGTTTGCTTTTGCTTTGCTTTGCTTTAGTTTTGGCGTCCTAGACAGAAACCAGGTACTTTCTAAGAAGGATTACAGCTCAAGAGCTACACTGGAAGGACAGAAGTTCGAGAAATTGAGAAGACGGAACTTGACTGAGATACATCTCGGTTGCTATCACAGTACCTCGACCGAGATGCTCTTGGTCAACCGAGGCGATTAGGTCTGACATCCGCTCTGACACCTCGGTCCGCCCAGAAACACCTCGACCGATCTGATGAGGATTGATGCATCTGTGGAGCTTATTTTCTTATTCTGCAGCTCAACTATGTCCGGTGAGTTTTCTGATTTTAGACTTTTATTTGACCCATTGGGACAATGTGTCCCAAGTATGGGGTATGTGGATCTTATTATGCTTTTCTTGGCTTTATGTGTTTATCTGAGACTACATGCATGCATACAGGTTATTTGATTGAGAAAAACGTCAAAAACTGGTTTGAAAAACTTGTTCGCTCGGTCAGCTACAGTTATGCAGCGTTGGAAGGTAGCGGGTGCATTACATAATCCAAATGGCATCCTCCTATAAGCGAATGTCCCCCATGGACAAGTGAAAGTGGTCTTCTCTTGATCATCCGGATGGATAGGAATCTGGAAGAAACCACTATAACCATCTAAATAGCAAAAATGTGAATGATGGGTTAACCGTTCGAGCATTTGATCGATGAAGGAAAATGGAAAGTGGTCCTTCCGAGTGGCCACGTTCAGCTTCTTGTATTCGATACACACCCTCCAGCCCGTAACGGTCCTAGTTGGGATCAACTCGTTGTTCTTATTCGTCACAACGGTCATTCCTCCTTTCTTCGGAACTACATGTACTGGGCTCACCCACTTGCTGTCCGAGATAGGAAATAAGATACCTGCATCCAACAATTTAAGAATCTCCTTCTTCACAACCTCTTTCATGATCGGATTTAACCGTCTTTGAGGTTCCCGTGAAGTCTTATGATCATCCTCCATTAGTATTCTATGCATGCAGAAAAAAGGGTTAATACCAATAAGATCATCAATAGTATAACCCAAAGCCTCTTGATGTTTTCTCAGGACATGCATCAGTTTAGTCAATTCAGTTTCGGAAAGGCAAGTGATTACAATAACGGGATATGTAGAATCCGGTCCAAGGAAAACATACCTCAAGTGACTTGGAAGCGGTTTAAGCTCCACAACTGGGGGTGCTTTCTGAGGGGGATCGTTGCTTCCTCCTTCCAGTGGAGTAGACTTAGAATGAAGAACTGTACCTTCAGAAGTCTCATTTGACATCATCTCACTTGCGACCTCGGTCGAGGTCCAGAGTGGGTGACCAAGATGTTCTTCAGATAAGAACACCTCGCTTGGTCCAGAAAGTGCCTCGGTCGAGGTACTGGAACTGGGACCAAAACTGGAAATTCTCCTCTCCTGGATCAGTTTTTCAATCTTAGCTCCTGGATCTTCTTCCAATGCCTTTAAGCTCCGTATATCTGCATCACAAGAAGCATCTATACCTTCCTCCATTAAGTTAAAACTAATAACTCTTTCAAGAGAGTCATTAATAAGGATAGTGTAACGCCCCAAATTCTGAGAACTCGGGGAATTACTGGTTAGGACCTCATAATGGGTCCCGACCTTAGTTTGACAACAATTTAACTTGGATCTTACAACAAGGCACAAAATTATTTAAAACATTTGAAAACTTTAAACAATATATACATGAAGAATATGTATCAGCCTTACAAAGCAAAGGTACCAAAACGACACATAAGAAGAACAGAAGACATCCCGTCCTCAACTAAATAAGTACGTGGACCCAGCTGACCATTCCCTCCGGATCTCTCTACAACTGTTTTAACCTGCAAGACATCTACAAGCGGTATAAAACCGTTAGCTAACAATCTATGCATAAGTATAAAGGTAAAAGCACAAACACACAACATACACAATCAACATGCAACACTCAATCCCTTTATTATCTTTAATTAGGTGATAGGTTATTACTAATGATACTTATTTTGTGACACGAGGGATTCCCAAACCTCGCCCCTGTCCCCGTTTACCAACGCGGAATGGTACTAATGCATCTGACCGTCTACCGGATTGGGCTGGTCGCAGGGAACCTCCTAGACTCTCGCAAGAGCTAGGAAGATGATGTCACGACCCGTTATCATACACTTGGGTCAATTATGTAAATAATAAAGTCGGCCTAATCCGGTTTCGTTGTTTATCATAACTAACAAACACCACTCATACACATTACACTCATACAAGAAGCCAGCTAAGTAAGTCCGTGGACATACCAGAATCAAATCTCGACTCTCTTAATCACAACTCAATCTGTAACTGTATAACTCGGTTGCCTGTCAAAGGAGACAAGTGTGTCAGCACATTTTCTAGGTAATTAGAAGTCTAAGACTTGTAAGATAGTAGATCCTATTAGAACAGAATTTAATATAGTACCAATTTATGGTAAAATGACTATTTTACCCTTGGTCCCGAAACTTCCAAAAATTCCATATATCATGCCTAAACTCTTATTTGAGACTAAAAAGTCCTATTCTAACTCCTAAAGATGAGTTTGGTTACAAACTGGCAATTTACCTATTTTCCTATTTTCCGAAAGATCGTTAAGGTCCAACTTCAGCTTCAAATATGAAATTCGAATAAACTTATAAAAATTCCAAAATAATTATCTAGATCATCTATGATATCCAATCTACTCATAGAAGAAAGAATTTCTTAAAACTGTTAAAGCATCACTTCTACAAAAATTTCTAAAGTTGGTTACAACACTTAACAAACAACACACTGTCTTAACTTTGAAAAATCATAACTCCTAAACTACTCGCTGGATTTATCCCAAATTTTGATATGTTCTACTATAAAATCTTATCTATAATATATCCAAAATTCTGCCGCAAAGGAGATCAAAATCCTATTTAAAACTATCTCACAAAACCGAATTTCAGCACAACAGAAAAACTGCTTACGACTTCATCTTTGAAAAATTATAAATCCCAAACCACTCGCTGGATTCCTCTCAAATTTTAATATGTTCTACAACAATATGTCAACCATATCATATCCAAAATTCAAGCCCAACGGAGATCAAGAGCTTATTCAAAACCATCTCACAAAACAGCATCACTTGCTGTTTTCCCCAACACTCAGCACATATATAAAAACTACATGAGGCATCAACTTTGGAACACAATAACTCTCAAACCGTAACTCCGATTCTTCCCAAATTTTAGTATGTTATACTATGTACTACTGTCTATGACATATCCGAAAACCAGCCAAAAAGGAGGAGTCTAACTTACTCAAATCGTGACTCCAAGTAGACTGTTCGTCACCTCCGAAAACTCAGAAAATTCCCAGCTCTTCTAGCTATCTTCCATGGCTATTATGAAAGGTTCTAGGATTCAAATGGCTCACATCAGCACATATATATAGAGAGTGCAACACATAGAAGGGAGGTGAGGTGTTTACCGGACAAATGAGACTCGCCTAACTCATGAGTACGAGGAAGAAGACGGAAGGTTGCTCTGGCCTCAGGATGCACCTGTGGTGTACTGAAGGTGCCTAAAAGCCAACCCTACTGATCAGCTGAGACTCGAGAGGCCTACAGTTGCGGTTTGAAGATCCGCTGAAGTCAGACGCTATGCTGCGAGTGCTCTCATGGCTTGCTGTGTGGTTGGACGTGTCGAAGGAGTCTCGAGCCCTTGCTGGTATGACCGAGGGAATGCAGAAGATCGCAACAGCTGCATAGACTTGGGCGTGTTTCGACCACGACGTGAAGGAGGGCAAAACGTGGTCCGACGCTTCTGTTTCTGGCGTCCGATTTCACAAGAGAGGAGCTTGTTGTGCGAGATGCAGAAGACGACGACAACTTGATCTATGTGAGAGGGATCGGTCGATGAAGTCGGTTGTTGAGGGTCTGTACGTCGACGCAGAAATGAAAGGGGAAGGAGATCAGCGTGGGTGATACTCAGCGTGATTCTCGGCTGTTACATGGAGATGGGGGGAGAGAGGGTCGACGGCTTGCCTCCTCTTCAGGGTTGATGCACGTCACTGACAATACACAAGGGAGGAGTACTTAGGCCAGGTCCAGCTGGGCCTCTTGGGCTGCTCCGATTTATGCAGACAAGTGAGAAGCAAGGGCTTTCATGTAAATCCAACAAGAAACATGGGCTGAAAACAAGGTGAGAATAAGAGTGGGTTGATGTTGTCAAGGCCTTGTCAAAATCTTGTCAACAGCTTGTCTGGGCCTTGTCAACTGCTTGTCTAGGCCTCGTCAACTGCTTGTCTGGGCCTTGTCAACTGCTTGTCTGGGCCTCGTCAACTGCTTGTTTGAGCCTCGTCAACTGCTTGTCTGGGTCTCATCACAGCTTTGTCATGATCTCGTCTAAAGTCGTCGTTAATGATTAATTATAAGAATTAGGGTTTGATATAATTCTATCATTTTATGTGAATTAAATTCTACATAAAATGATAAATAATTATAAGAATTAGGATTTGATATAATTCTATCATTTTATGTGAATTAAATTCTACATAAAATGATAAATAATTATAGGAATTAGAGCTTGATATAATTTTATCATTTTATGTGAATTAGCTTCTACATAAAATGATAAAATTTGTGAAGAAAGACTTGCTAGATAGAATGGAAAACCGTCAACGGCTCAAAGTCCGATTTGATTCGGAATTAAACAGAAATAAAAATTCCGGATATTACAGATAGAGCTCACCAATTCTCTTGATTCTTCTTCATCATAGATGTTGAAGATGTCATCCTCTAGCGGCTCTCCTTTCATTGCAGCAAGCAATGCAAACTCCACTTGATCTCCGCCAATGTTGAATTTCAACTTGGCGTTCTTACAATCCACATTGCAACCCGAAGTTGCTAGAAATGGTCTCCCGAGAATGATAGGAACGGGATAATCTGCGGGTATATCAAGTACAACAAAGTCTATAGGTAAATAGAAGTTACCTAACTTAACCGGGACGTCTTCCAAAATGCCCACTGGGTGGCTAATGGAGCGGTCCGCCATGTATAACCTTATCTTCACAGGCTTGGGCTCTCCAAGTCCGATCTTCACACATAGCTCCAGCAGGATGATGCTCACGCTGGCTCCGAGATCACACAAAGCCTAACAAGTTACATCCCCAACTTGAATGAGAATGCAAAATGAGTCGGGATCTCTCAACTTGGGTAGCATCTTCTCCTTCATGATTTGAATGAGCTCCGAGGATTTAGATGTCATCCTTACTTCACCAAAATCTTCCAGTTTCCTCTTCCTTGATAGAATCTCCTTTAAGAACTTCCCATAGGCGGGCATCCCTAGAATAGCATCAAGGAAAGGGATGTTAATATGTAGTTTTTTCATCAAGTCAAGGAACTTACCAAAGTGCTTGTGTAGATGTGCTCTAGCCCTTGACTAAGAGAATGGAAGTGGTGGTTAATATGCAGGAGGTGGGACATAAACTTCAGATTTGTCCGTCGTCTTCCGGAACTCCACCTCGGGTGGCACCTCAACCGAAGTGTTCCTCGTCTGTACCTGGACCGAGGTGTTCTTCGTCTACACTGGCATCGACCGAGGCACTGGATCTGTAGTTTTCAGTCCACTTCTCGTCGTTATTGCCATGATTTGTCCTTTAGGGTTGCTCTCTGTCCTTGCTGGGAGCTTCCCTGGATCTCTTGGCGCTTCATTTGCCTTATTAAAGAATTGTTGCTCTAAGGCTTTTTGTGCCTTTGAAAATGAAGTCATGGACGTCTCCATAGCGTTGAGCTTGATCAAGATGGCCTCCAGCACTGCATCTTTCTTCTCTGGCTGGGACGAACTTCATCCAGGTTCCTGGCTCTTTAATGGAGTAGAAGAAGAAGAAGAGGGGTTAAAAGAATTATTAGAATTGGAATTAGAATAAGGGTTACCCGAATTTTGATTGTTAGATCTCCAATTGTTGTTGTTGGAGCCTCTATTGTTATTGTAATTGTTGTTCCTAGGTCCTTGATTGTTGTTCCTTGAGCCTTGATATCCTCCTGATTCCTTCTTTGTGTGAGAAACCAAAAGGTCCTTCAATTTCTTCACATCGTTCTTGAGGGAAATGAGTTGATTGTCATTTGATGGAGCTTCCTGGAAATTAACTCTCTCAACTCTATTTTCGGCTCCTTGGTGGGAGTATTTCTCCATGTGCAAAGCTTGTTTCTCAATGAACTCCTAAGCTTCATCAATCGGCATGTCCATGAATGTACCGGCGGAGAGTAGTTGAAGATTGAATTGGGTAGCTCCATCCAATCCTTTGAAGTATATCTCCAACAACTCTATCTTTGGAATCCCATGATGTGGGCAATCCAATAGAACATCTTTGAATCTTTCCCATGACTTGGACAAACTCTCCTTGTCCTTCATGATGAATGCATTAATCTTCCCTCTCACTTCAACGGTTTTGGAGGGGGGAAAGAACTTTGTTAAGAACTCCGTCGTCATCTCCTCCCAAGTGTTGATCTTTCCGGGAGGAAGAGATTGATACCAAGTAAGCGCCCTGTATTTCAAAGAAAAATAAAAAGGCCTTAGCTTGTAATTATTATTTTCCAGCCTTGAAGGTCTCAAGGTCTCCATTAAAATCTCCTAGTTTTGCAAGTGTTGATGCGGAGACTCCCTCTCTAAACCTCCAAACTGGCATTGGCGGATCATGGATAGAACTTACGGTCGAAGTTCATAATCATGCTCTGCTGGATCACCTAGGTTGACTCCTGGACGCCTCACTTGCTGGTTTGGGTTCATCCTCTGTCCTAGGGTTTGTGGAATTCTTGCAAAAAGAACATCTCGGTCAAGCATCCGAGGTGGATGTATCTCGGCTGCGGCAACTGGGACTGGGTCCTGCCTCGGTCGATGCAGAATCTGGGCTCGTAGATCAGCCATATCTGCTTCAATCTCTACAGTTCTAGTGCGAGTCTGCTCCCTCTCGCGCTGCAGTTCTTCCTTATTGAGGCGCAGCTGTTCCAGCGCCTCCTTCAGTTCAGCATCAAGATCGCGATTGTCCTTGTTGGCCATTTTTGCTTCTTTCAAGCGTCGTTTGTATGTCTTTTCTGGTTCGGGATCGTAAGGAACGATTTCCTTCCCAACAGGGGTTCTTCGCATAAACCTAAGAAAAAGAACTTGTGAAAGCACTCAAGTAGAGTGGTTAGTAGCAACAAGGGCAATTGCCCCGAAAGACAGCCGCAACCGGCTTGGTCTAGACCAAGTCCCCGGCAACGGCGCCAAAAACTTGTTCGCTCCAAATGATGTGTGCAAGCTTTAAATTTATATCCCAAGAAATATGATTAAAACAAGGATGCGAACCCGCAGTGTACGGATCAATTATAGTAAAAAGCAAGAATTCTGGGGTGTCGATCTCAGGGACTTAGGTGAAACTAAGCAAGTATAGGCTGTCAATGCAACTAATAACCACAAAAGCAATTAAAGTAATCAAAGATGATAATAAGGTCAAATAAGGGGAAAATGCAAATTCCAGGGATTAAAGCATCTAGTTGTGATTCCGACTCAAGATCTCAAGATAAAGTGGACAAAGCTGAGATTTTGCAAAGGGAAGATGTTTCTAAAGTGGGAATAGATTACCGGGTAAGTCTCACTACTCACTATCCCAAACCAAAGCTCCTATCAGCGGGTAAGTCTCAAGGTACTATGGAAAGGAACTATAATCTCAAACCAACACACCAACTAAGGGAATAGAATCAACCTTTACCGGGTAAGTCTCAGGCTAACTCACAAAGATGGGATGAAGGCACACTCAAACCCCAATAAAGAATAAACCTTTATTACCTACACTTATGATCATGGGTAAACAAACTAAGGAATTACTGGGTAAGTCTCATCTTAGGCTTGCATTGAATCAGGAAAGGTGTAATAAGAATAGGATTTGGCAAACTAGAACACTTAGCTCTCAGTTTCGGATCAGAAAAGGTCACCTCGGTCAGTCAAGTTCCACCCCGGCCGAGATGTTCATCGACTGAGCGAGGTACTCTAGGGTTAAGGTTAAACACTCGAGCTTTCAGGGTCCTACTAGGATTAAGATCATTCTATCATCGTCTTTCCCACAACTTTCAGCCAATCACCCTAGAATCGCAAAAAGAATTTAGCCACTCATCATCATGATAACAATAATCAAATAAAAGGGAAAGGAATGAATATTTGAACACAAAAGTCTTAAGAACAAGGCTTCAATAACTGAATCAAATAATCACAAATCAGCGTTCCTTGAATCACAAATCACACAAGACAATTAACCAAAAGGAATCTAAGAAAATCTTACAAACTCCTTCAAAAGCTATCTCAAAGAGACGCCAAGGCTCCGCCGCTGGCCTGTGTGAGAAGGCGAGGAAAAGGCGGTGCTGCGTTCGGGAGGATAGTAGCGGCACTGCTGGTGTCGACTGAGAGGAGAGGAGGGGCGCTACTGTCCGGTCGAAGACGGTTGCTGCTCGCCGGCGTCGCCGATGCTGTTGCGTGAAGGCCATGGGTTCGATGGAGGGGAAGAGAGAGGAGAGCGGCCGCCAGCGTGAAGGAGGTAGAAGCAGGCGTACGTGAGCAGTTAGGGTAACGAAGTGGAGCTTCCCTGATGGGCCCAGCTGGCTCATTGCAATGGCCCAAATGACGAGTCTTTACGGGCCCGGATGGCCTATTTTAACGGATACAACTCCTTTGACGGATAATAAAAGGTAGATCGGTTTTCGCTTATTTTATGTAAGTAGAGACATCGCATAAAATAATAAAACTTTTGAAGAACTCGGTGTCACATAAATTGACAAGCATGACGGAAAAGTCCGAACCTGTCAAATTCCGGTTTGTCTCGGAATATCCGGAAATTAAATTTCCGAACGTTACATCCATGAACTATTACTTTTTAATATAATTCATGAACTATTCTATTATAATTCATGAACTATCCCATAATAAGTTTTGAACTATTACTTTCACTCCTTTATAAATTTTTGCACTTTAAACTATTCTATTATAATTCATGAACTATTCTATTATAATTCATGAACTATCCCATAATAAGTTTTGAACTATTACTTTCACTCCTTTATAAATTTTGCACTATGAACTATTCTATTATAATTCATAAACTATCCTTTTAGAAGTTATGAACTATTACTTAATAAGTTTTGAACTATTACTTTCATTCCTTTATAAATTTTACACTATGAACTATTCTATTATAATTCATGAACTATCCTTTTATAAGTTATGAACTATTCCATAATAAGTTTTGAACTATTACTTTTACTCGTTTAAAAAAAAAAAAAAAAAAAAAAAACTCCTTCAGAAAAAAAAAAAAAAAAAATTTCCGAGACACGTGTCGGCCGCACGGCCGTACCGGAATAATGGGTCTTACTTGAACACTTCCCTATATATATATATATAAACTATTTTTACGTCATAGCGGCTCATCGGTGTTCATACTTTTATACGTCATTGTTTAGGTTTTTATTCGTCAGTGTTAATACTTTTTACGTCATTGTTCTTGTAAATATTATAAACTATTTTTCTATAAGACATTTTGTCAAACAGTTTGCATGCACACTAAAAGGAGCATATAGATTACTCAATTTGAGCTATTAGATCAACTCAACATATGTATATATATGTATTTTCTCAATCAAACTTATCAAACACAAAATGATTCAAACAAATTTGATTTCGAACACAAATATCAATCATAATGAAATCTAAACCTTAAGAATGAAAATCTAAAAGTGAGAGTAGAAATTCGAAGAAACAAAACCTGAATCGTCTTGTATTCTCTTTGATTTCACAATTTTTTATGTAATCGATCACTGAATATTATAAACATGATTTTAAAGAAATGTATAATTTTCAAAAAAAATGAACACCGTATTATAAAGACCATAACTGTAAAAAAAATGAATACATACTTGTAAAAAACAATGAACATCATATTTTATTAACACGATTTGAAAGAATAGCATAATTTTCAAAAAAAATCCGAAAAAAAAAATGTTTTTAAAAAAAATACAAAAATGAACAATTAATGTTAAAGAATGAACAGTTAGTGTTGAGAAAAAATGAACATTTATTGATAAAATATGAACAATGACTCTTTTAAAAATGAACACATACTTATAAAAATATAAACACCAATTTTTATTTACAAAAAGAAAATCTAGAAAAAAAAAAAAGAAAAAATGGTGATGTGGCATGCCACATGTCACCACCCTGACTCTTCTCATTCCTATCTACAAGGGTCCTCCATATATATAGATTTTAGTTCAAATGAGGAGAGAGCTTGTAGATAGGAATTAGGAGAGTTGTAAGTCATTGGATGGATTTTAAATCAAGGGCTCTCACACGCTCATCATTAATGGCATTTTTGTAAATTGGCTTAAAATCTGGAAAAATACTCATACGTTCAAAATAGTCATCGGTATTCATACTTTTATATGTCATTGTTCATGTTTTTATACATCGGTGTTCATAGTATTTTTATTCATCAAAGTGTCATGTCCATTTATTCTTTTGTGTTCATTTTATAATGTATAGATGTTCATTTACAGTATATAACCACAAAAAATAAAAAAAACTCATCACAAAACGTTAAAAGATGATTATAATTAATATGTTATGCATGTGTCAAAGTTATAGATAAGTCATCGGTGTTCATACTTTTATACGTTATTGTTCATGTTTTTATTCGTCAGGGTTAATACTTTTTATGTCATTGTTCCTGTAAATATTATAAACTATTATTCTATAAGATATTTTGCCGAACATTTTGCGTGCACACTAAAAGGAGCATATAGATTATTCAATTGAAGCTATTAGACCAACTCAACATATGTATATACATGTATTTTCTCAATCAAACTTATCAAACACCATAATGATTCAAACAAATTTGATTTCGAACACAAACATCAATCATAATCAAACATACACCTTAAGAATGGAAATCTATACAATGAGAGTAGAAATTCAAAGAAACAAAATCTGAATCGCCTTGTATTCTCTTTAATTTCACAATTTTTATGTAATCGATCTCTGAATATTATAAACACGATTTGAAACAAAAGTATAATTTCAAAAAAATAAACATCATATTATAAACACCATAACTGTAAAAAAAATGAATACATACTTGTAAAAAATGAACATCATATTTTATTAACACGATTTGAAAGAATAGTATAATTTAAAAAAAATCTGAAAAAATGTTTTTAAAAAAATTCAAAAATGAACCGTTAATGTTAAAAAATGAACAGTTATTGTTGGAAAAAAAAATGAACATTTATCGATAAAATATGAACAATGACTCTTTTGAAAATGAACACATACTTATAAAAATATGAACACCGATTTTTATTTACAAAAAGAAAATCTGGAGAGAGAAAAAAAAAAAAAAAAAAAAACGGTGACGTGGCATGCTTCATGTCACCACCCCAGCTCTCCTCATTCCTATTTATAAGGGTCCTCCTCACCGGAACCGGACCCTATATATATATATATATATATATATATATATATATATATATATATATATATATATATTGACAGCAAGAACTTCCAAGAAATTTTGTCAATAAATTGTGTGAGCATGTGTTTCTTAGTCTTTCAAATGGTGAAAAGTTTTCAATGGAGTTGAAAAGGGATGATAACCAAGTTTGAGTAAACAATGGTTGATAATATGGTGTAATAACATAATATTTCAACCAAAATATCATACATAATCTAAATAAATACAAAATATCATCCGGAAAAAATAAAAGAAAAACGTCATAATCATCACAATTGTGACACCCGGACCTAAGAAGGATCAAGTGGTGGTTGATGTCTCATTCTCTCGTCAACAATCCATTGTAACTCATCATCTATCTCCTCCACCATCCGCGTATCACGAACACATAGCATATCCCGGATCCTAACAACAAGGACATGTAAACGTTGTTGACAAAAATAAGTAGTTAGAAAACTATAATAGATGAACAAAATGATAACATGTACAAATTAGATATCTTACCCGGGTGTCCGAAACATGGACATGAAGTGGTCGATCCATGTGAAGTGTCTATGTAGTTGACCCTGGAAAGAGGTATGGGTGACCCCAGTCAAAGAACCATGTCATGTAGTGATAGCATGAATTATAGTCTATATTTTGGGGTTTTGTTTGAACGTTTTGTCTTCAATAATCTGCATGTTTGTATATACATTATGTGATTTTACTGCCATTTCATCTACCTTTGCGAGAATCGAGGTCTACACCTAGTTTCGTTGTAATTGCAGGTAATATGGTACGTTTTGCATCAAAAAGGAGCAAAAGAAGTCAAGAGTCATTTGGAGCTACATCCAGGAAGCATAGCCATGGATTAAGGATTTACTTTGGGCCAGTTTTGAGAGATTTCACATTCAGTTGTGACTCACCTCGGTTGACCAGAGATTCATCTCGACCGAGGTGATCCAGAGACGCCGACTCGACCGAGGCGAAAACCTAGGACGCGGCGAGAATATTTTATTCTTGAAGGAGATCTTTTAAACTTGGAAAGTAATCTTATATTTTTGGGCTGGGCTCTTGGAAGGAAGGAGATATGCAAAATCATATATTTTACCTATATTTATGGGAGAATATCTTTCTAAGATTTATTATCTTTGGAGGGTTATTTTCCTATAAAAAGGGTTGGATTTTCCACAAATCAAAGGAGTGCTGAGAGTCCGCTTACACCGAAAAATACGCAGCAGCAGCCTACTCCAAGTTGGGGAGATTTGAAGAACCTTTTTGAAGGTTGAAGGAAGATTGAAGTTCATAGCTTTTATAGCTTTATTGAAGGGTTTTGTAAGATTGTCTTCAATTCCCTCAATTGTTGTCTTGTCTTGTTGGATTATTATCCAAAGAACGCTTTGTTGTGATATTTGATTCAGTTATTGAAGTCTTTTCATTAAATTCTTCTTTGTTCAAATATTCACCTTCTTCCTATATATTTTAATACTTTCATTATGATGATGAGTGGCTAATTTCCTTGTGTGATTCTAGGGTGATTGGCTGAAGGTTGTGGGAAAAACAATGATAGAATAATCTTAGATTCCAGTAGGATCCTGAAAGTTCGAGTCTTTAATCTTAACCCTAAGCATCTCGTTCGGTTGATGAACATCTCGGCCGGGGTGGAATTCTTCTGACCGAGGTGACTTATTTGATTCGTAACTGAGAGTTAAGTGTTAGAGTTTGCCAAATCCTATTCTTATTACACCTTCCTGGTTCAAAGCAAGCTTAGGATGAGACTTACCCGGTAATTCCTTAGTTTGTGTATCAACGATCATAAGTGTAGGTAATAAAGGTTTATCCTTTATTGGGGTTTGAGTGTGCTTCCATCCCATCTTCGAGAGTTAGCCTGAGACTTACCCGGTAAAGGTTGATTCTATCCCCTTAGATGGTGTGTTAGTTTGAGGTTATAGTTCTTTATCTTAATTCCTTGAGACTTACCCGGTAATAGGAGTTGCGGTTTAGGATTAGTGTGTAGTGAGACTTACCCGGTGATCTACTCCACTTAGTAACACCTTCCCCGCGCAAAAATCTCAGTTTTGTCCGCTTATCTATAGATCTTGAGTTGAAACCACAACTAGATGCTTTAATCCCTAGAATTACATGCTTGCTTTATTTGACATTTTATTCATCTTTGATTGTGTTAATCGCTCTTGTGGTTAGAACTAACGTAGCATACTGTGTTGACTTTGTTTCACCGAGTCCCTGTGATCGACCCCTGGAATTTTCTTGCTTTTACTACGATTGACCCGTACACTGCGGGTTCGCATCCTTGTTTTAAGCTTAAGTCTAGGGTTATAAATTTAAAGCTTGCACACACCGTTTGGAGCGAACAAGTTTTTGGCGCCGTTGCCGGGGACTTGGTCTAGACCGAGCCGGTACGGTTTGCTCTTGGGGCATTTGCCCCGTTTTGTCTAACCACTCTACTTGAGTGACTTTTTCAGGTTCTTTCTTAGGTGTATGCGAAGAACCCGCGCTGGGAAGGAAATCGTTCCTTACGATCCCGAACCAGAAAAGACATACAAGAGACGCTTGAGAGAAGCGAAGATGGCCCAACAAGACGATCGCGATCTTGCGGCCCAATTGAGAGAGACACAGGAGCTGCTGCGCCTCAGCAAGGAAGAACTCATGCAAGAGAAAGAGGAGAATCGCACCAGGACTGCAGCAATCGAAGCTGAGATTGCTACCATTCGGAACCAGATTCTACTTCGACCGATGCAGGATCCAGTAGTTGATCCTCGACCGAGGCAGATTCCAGTACCCGACGCCCCGGCCGATGTACTTCCACCTCGGATGCCAGTCCGAGATGTTCTTCTTGCAGGAATTCCACAAACCCTAGGTCAAAGGATGGACCCTAACCAACAACTGAGGCGTCCAGGAGTGAACCTAGGAGATCCAGCAGATCATGACTACGAACTTCGACCGCAAGTTCTAGCCATGATTCGCCAGTGCCAATTCGGAGGGCTAGAGAAGGAGTCGCCGCATCAACATCTTCAAAACTACGAGATCTTGATGGAAACCTTGCGACCTTCCAGAATTGAGAACAACAACTACAAGCTAAGACCTTTCTACTTTTCTTTAAAAGATAGAGCTCTTACTTGGTATCAATCTCTTCCCCCAGGAAAAATTAGCACATGGGAGGAGATGACTACGGAATTCTTGACCAAATTCTTTCCCCCCTCAAAGACCGCTGAAATGAGAGGGAAGATCAACGCTTTCATCATGAAAGACAAGGAGAGCTTGTCCAAATCTTGGGAGCGGTTCAAGGATATCCTTTTGGATTGCCCACATCATGGGATTCCAAAGATCGAGTTGTTGGAGATCTACTTCAAAGGGCTGGACGGAAGCACCCAGTTCAATCTCCAACTACTCTCCGCCGGTACATTCATGGACATGGCGGTTGACGAGGCTTGGGACTTCATTGAGAAGCAAGCCTTGCACATGGAGAAGTACACCCACCAAGGAGCTGAAGGTGGAGTTAAAAGAGTCAACTTTCAAGAGACTCAAACCAACAACAATCAACTCACGTCCTTGAAGAACGACGTGAAGCAATTGAAGGAGCTCTTGATGGCTCAAACTAAGAAGGAAGAGCAAGGGCAAAGGAACAACAACAACAATAACGGGTACCGTAACAACAACAACGGACCCCGAAACAACTACAACAACAACAATAGAGGATCCAATAGCAACAACTGGAGGGCGAATAACCAAAACCACGGTAACAACCATTCAAACTCCAACTCTAATGATTCCTCTAACCCTTTCCTCTCTTCTCCTTCTTCTTCTACTCCATTGAAGAGCCAAGGGCAAGGATCAAGTTCGTCTCAGCCGGAAAAGAAAGACGCAGTCCTGGAGGCAATCTTGATCAAGCTTAGTGCTATGGAGAATTCTATGACTTCATTTTCGAGGGCCCAAAAGTCCTTCAAACAACAACTTGCTAATAGGGCGAATGAAGCGCCAAGAGATCCAGGGAAGCTTCCAGCAAAGACGGAAACTAACCCTAAGGGCCAGTGCATGGCCATAACGACGAGGAGTGGACTCAAAACTGCAGATCCAGTACCTCGCTCGATGCAGACCACCTCGGTCCAGACCCAGTCGAAGAACACCTCGACCGAGATGCCAACCGAGGCGGCGCAACAGAAAGCAGGAGGAACGACAGAAACTTATGTTCCACCTCCTGCATATAAACCACCACTTCCATTCCCCCAGTCCAGAGCCAGAGCACATCTTGACAAGCACTTCGGTAAGTTTCTTGACTTGATGAATAAGCTACATATTAATATTCCTTTCCTTGATACCATTCTAGGTATGCCCGCCTATGGGAAGTTCTTAAAAGAAATCTTATCAAGGAAGAGGAAGCTGGAGGATGTTGGTGAAGTTAGGATGACATCTAAATCTTCGGAGCTTATCAAGATCATGAAGGAAAAGATGCCACCTAAGTTAAGAGATCCCGGCTCATTTTGCATTCCCATTCAAGTTGGGGATGTCACTTGTGAAGCCCTATGTGATCTAGGAGCCAGCGTGAGCATCATCCCGCTGGAGTTGTGCACTAAGATCGGTCTTGGAGAGCCCAAACCGGTCAAGATTCGACTTTACATGGCGGATCGCTCCATTACCCATCCCGTGGGCATCTTGGAAGACGTTCCGGTCAAGTTAGGTAACTTCTATCTACCTATAGATTTTGTTGTACTTGACATTCCCGCAGATTATCCAGTACCTATTATTCTCGGGAGGCCATTTCTAGCAACTTCGGGTTGCAACGTGGATTGCAAGAACGCCAAGTTGAAATTCAACGTTGGTGGCGATGAGGTGGAATTCGCACTACTTGCAGCCATGAAAGGGGAGCAACTAACTGATGATATCTTCAACATCTACGATGAAGAAGAATCAAGAGAATTGGTGAGCTCTATCCTTATTAACGATCCGCTCGAAAGAGTCATAAGCTTCAGTTTAATGGAGGAAGGTATAGATGCTTCTTGTGATGCAGATATACAGAGCTTGAAGGCACTGGAAGAGGATCCAGGAGCTATAACAGAGAAGCTGATCCAGGAGACGAAGATCTCCAGCCTCGGACCCAGTAGCAGTACCTCGACCGAGGCACTTTCTGGACTGAGCGAGGCGACTGAAGAACACCTCGGTCAACGCCTTTGCGCCTCGACCGAGGTCGATGGCGAGATGATTCAAACTGAGACTTCATCAAGTCCAGTTTCTGATACCACTCCACAAGAAAGAGGAAGCACGGATTCCTCCCAGAAAGCACCCCCAGTAGTGGAGCTTAAACAACTCCCTAGTCACTTGAGGTATGTCTTTCTTGGGCCGGATTCTACTTACCCCGTTATTGATAGTGCTTCCCTCTCCGATTCTGAATTATCTAAGTTAATGCATGTCCTGAGAAAGCATCGAAAAGCCATAGGTTACACCACAGATGATCTTATTGGCATTAAACCTTCTTTCTGCATGCATAGAATTCTAATGGAAGATAATCATAAGACTTCACGGGAACCTCAAAGACGGTTAAATCCGATCATGAAAGAGGTTGTGAAAAAGGAAGTTCTTAAGTTGTTGGATGCAGGTATTATTTATCCTATCTCGGATAGCAAGTGGGTTAGCCCGGTGCATGTCGTTCCGAAGAAAGGAGGGATGACCGTTGTGACGAATAAGAACAACGAGTTGATCCCAACGAGGACCGTCACGGGCTGGAGAGTTTGCATCGATTATAGGAAGCTGAACACGGCAACTCGGAAGGATCATTTTCCGCTTCCCTTCATTGATCAAATGCTCGAACGGTTGGCCCAGCATTCACACTTTTGCTACTTGGACGGCTATAGTGGATTCTTCCAGATTCCTATCCATCCGGATGATCAGGAGAAGACCACTTTCACTTGTCCTTGGGGGACGTTTGCCTATCGGAGGATGCCATTCGGATTGTGCAATGCACCCGCTACCTTCCAGCGATGCATGATGGCTATCTTTTCCGAGTACATAGAGGAGATCATGGAGGTATTTATGGATGATTTTTCTGTATATGGTTCCTCTTTTGATGATTGCCTATCTAACCTTTCTCTAGTGCTTAAAAGATGTGAGGACACTAACCTTGTTTTAAATTGGGAGAAGTGTCATTTTATGGTTAATGAAGGCATTGTGCTAGGACACCTCGTTTCTAATCGAGGTATTGAAGTCGATCGAGCTAAGATCGAGACTATTGAGAAACTCCCTCCTCCTTGTTCTGTTAAAGGTGTGAGGAGTTTTCTCGGGCACGCAGGTTTCTACAGGAGATTCATCAAGGACTTCTCTAAGATTTCTAAACCTCTAACTAACCTCTTGAATAAAGATGTTGTTTTTGAGTTTTCGCAGGAGTGTCTTGATGCTTTCTACAGGATTAAGGAAGCGTTGATCTCCGCTCCCATTATCCAGCCTCCTGATTGGACCTTGCCCTTTGAGGTCATGTGTGACGCTAGTGATGTAGCCGTAGGAGCGGTGCTTGGACAGAAGAAAGATGGACGGACCACCGCCATCTATTATGCTAGCAAGACGCTGGATGAAGCACAACGCAACTACGCTACCACCGAAAAGAGTTATTGGCGGTTGTATATGCTTTCGAGAAGTTTCGTTCCTATCTAGTAGGGGCGAAAGTCATTGTCTACACCGACCATGCAGCCATTCGTTACTTGTTGGCTAAGAAAGATGCAAAGCCGCGCCTTATTCGATGGGTTCTCTTGCTTCAAGAATTTGACCTAGAGATCCGCGATAAGAAGGGATCCGAGAACTCAGTTGCGGATCACCTCAGCCGGCTACCGGAATCCTCCCGCGAGACGGATAGCCCGCCCATAGACGATTCATTCCCCGACGAGCACTTACACGTCTTGGAGCGTTTGATGGATCTACTTACTTCACCCCACGATGGAGGTGAAGTATGGGGTGAGGGAACCTCCTACCTCGTTTGAGACGCACCATGGTCCAGCTAGCGACCTTAAATCAAGCGCTTCTTGGGAGGCAACCCAAGGTATTGCTCTTCTTTCCCGTTTTCTAGTCTAGCTTAGATAGTTTTTGTTTTTGCTTTGCTTTGCTTTGTTTTTGGCGTTCTGGACAGACAACAGGGAATATCTAAGGAGGAGCACAACTGGAAGGACAGAAGTTCGAGATTCTGAGAAGACAGAAAGACCTCGGTCACTGTCAAAGCACCTCGACCAAGTTGATTCTTGAGCAACCGAGGCGACTAGGGTTTCTGCAGAACCGCCTCGGTCCATACCACCTCGGACCAGTCGAGACCATCTCGACCGAGGTGACAGCAGATCCAGTAAAAGTATAAAAGGGGGAAAAATTACATTTTCATTTTTTTTACCCTCCTCGACCGCGGCGAACAGACGCACCTCGCTCACCTCGTTTCTTGCTCGTTTTCGACGTTTTCTGCTTCCAAACCGAGATTGAAGGATAGAGGAGTCGATTGCAACTACAGATCTGCAAGAAATTTGAGCGCTTCGACCGGAACGAGGTAAAAACGTTCGAAAACCTAAACTCGTTCGTTTACTGAAATTTGGGCTTTGGTTGCCCTTGATTCTGTTGAGGAAACCTTTAAGTACCCCTTAGGAAGCATCGGTAGTGATTTTTGGGGGAAAAGAACTGAAATTCAGAGAGTTGGAAATTGCACTGCCTTCGCCTCGGTCCAGTCGACCTGCACCTCGGTCGAGGCGATTCTTGGAGTTTGTCAGTCGACCGAGGTAGTCTGACAGTACAGTTTTAAGATGAGTTCTGACAGATTGTTAGCCCTTAGAGACAGATCCTCTCCTTCCCCTTCTTCTTCCTCATCCCGACCTTCTATCCCGGTGATTCACGAGAGACACCGGGTAGATTATGATCGTATTGCTAGTCGTCCAGTTATCGCTCCTAGATTTCTGGACATTTCTGCCTTTGATTGTCTCCACGTAGATGGAGAGCTTAGGAGGATGATCACCACCGTCGGGCTGGATCAGTTTACTGAGATCCGAGCCCCAGCCTACCTTGAGCCGACCCTCGAGTTTGTCAGTTCCTTCACTTACCTCCCCACAGAGAGGGTTGTGAAGTACCGGTTGATAAACCGGAACTACTTAGTACCTCTTGACCACTGGAGAGACATTTTTGGCTTCCCTGCCCCCACTGCTGTAGACTTCCCGACCCGAGCTGTAGCTAGAGAGTTCTGGGGTCAGATCGCCCACATTACGAGGGATGCAGACAGGTGGCGCCCTGGTGATTCCAGGGCGAAGCTTATCTATCATCTAGCTTTTTGGTTGGTACACAGGATCTTCAGCGAGACGCTTCTGGCGCGTACTGAGACGCCCCAGAAGGTCCGACAGGGGGAGCTTTTCTCTTTATACTGCATGGTCACAGGTGGATACCCTGACTTTGGATTGATGCTGGCAGAGGATCTGCACAGGATCAAGGCTAAAGGGAAGGGAGATATATGCTGCGGAGGGATAGTGACCCATATCGCTAGGTATCAGGATATGGATCTGAGTAGGTGTACCATGGTGGCGGCTGCCAAGCCGCTCGGACTTCAGGAGATGATTACACGGAGGATTCTAGTTCCCCGTGGTTTGACTACACCTTACGTTGCTATGCCATGGGAGCTGACTGCACCTCAGGGCATCAGATGGTCTGCACAGTTCTCTGTCTTTGATCCACACTACTGGCAGACAGCATGGGGTCCACTTATGGAGGATTACAGAGAGGGAGCAGCTATCCCTGCTGAGGCTGAGGAGGAGGTTGAGGACGAGGACGACGATGATGATGATACAGTAGATGAGAGAGGAGGTGGCGTCCCGATGGACACAGGTACAGATACAGCTGGGACGAGCGCGCCACCTATTATTGATTTGGATGATGACGAGGAGGACACTGAGCCGGCGCCAGCTGAGGCATCTCCAATCAGACCTGCTAGACGCAGGAGGCGTGGAGTTAGGGACAGAGCTGCACACCGACGGATCGATGACCTGACGGATCAGGTTATCGACTCATATGCTGCACTTTCGCTGGATATCCGCGAGATGCAGGAGCGGCAGCATCATCAGCACATGATGGCTCAGCTATAGTTTGAGCGTATCATGGGCCATCCCTATGACCCGACTCAGTACCCCTACATACCACCACCACCACCGGATCGAGACTACTGAGGAGCTGCAGGACTTTATTATTATATCTTTTTTTATGCAGTTCGGCTTTTATTCGGTGAGTTCTCTTGTTTAGACTTTTATTATACCCACTGGGACAGTGTGTCTCAAGTATGGGGTGTTTGTTATTTGACTACTTGACTACGTGATGTATTCGACTACTTTTGATGTATTATATTTATCGGATATTTTCATATTTATGCTTCATTTGCCTTTATATGATTATCTGATATTACATGCATACCTACAGGTTATTTGATTGAAAAAAAAAAAAAAAAAAAAAAAAACGTCGAAACCGAAAAAATTTTTGACCTCGACCGGGGAGATTCTGGCCGAACGAGGTGATTCACCTCGGTTGAACCAAGAACACCTCGACCGAGGTGAGTTAACTGAGAAGTTTTCGAAAACGATTTTGTGTGACTTATCTGGATATGATCTCAGTGAAGATCTTGTTTACTGACTGGTTTTAAATTCTTTATGTGTTTGAAAGGTTTTATGATATGTTTAAGTTGCTAAATGCTTTGTTTAAAATTATTGGCATGTTTAATACTTTGTTTTTATCCAAATTATGTTGAATTTGAAGGTTGACACCGCAGGTTGAGTTCTCTCACTTTCTTCTTGGAAAGACCAAGGCAATTCATTCTCTTCTTCTTCTTCTCCTTGATCATACTTAGCCCCTCATATACATTTTGCCTCCCTTTACCTATCCGGGAATTTGGAAGCAAGCAAAGTGGTGAAAGCAAGTTAAAGTTGAGAAGTGGGCTGGAAGTGAAAGTGCTAGAAAGTAATAATAGGTTTGGGGAAGTCAATCATGAAGATGAGTAACTCGGCACCATTCACATAGCCGGGTGTTTGTGTCTTGCCAAAGTCGGATTGAGCGATATTCCTATCGGGTCATGGTATGTGCATCAAGGGTTTGATGCATCTCGAGAAATTGATGATTGCGGATTTCCTAGGCTTCGGTTATTGTGCACCTCTGTCCATGCATCCCAAAAAGTAAAGTAAAAAGAAAGTGCGAAATAAGCAAAGCTTATTGGTGGAAGGTGTTGCAAGTCAAAGTGAAAGTGAAGTTCATCCTTTTCCCGGATTCCAGCACCACATTACCTTACATACATCCCTACCCTACACGTTTCTTGACCTTTTCTTTTGGGAAGCCCTTGAGACCTTGAGCTTGTTGATTGACTTAGCGGTTTAAACTGGATTATACATGATTAATTTTGATAATTGTGATTTATTATACATTCTATGATTTTGTGCAAAGATGAACAACTTTCCTATATTTATAAAATGTTTTGAGCATATTGAGTTTTTAAATTCCAGGAAGTACTCTCTTAGAGTGATCTATGGTAGTTGCACACCATAAAATGTTTTTGAAAGGCTTTTTCATTGATTTTCTTGACTTATAATCCATTCTATCTTGTCTTCTATATGCGGAACTTGCTTGGGGACAAGCAAGGGCTAAGTATGGGGTATTTTGATAGCATGAATTATAGTCTATATTTTGGGGTTTTGTTTGAACGTTTTATCTTCAATAATCTGCATGTTTGTATATACATTATGTGATTTTACTGCCATTTCATCTACCTTTGCGAGAATCGAGGTCTACACCTAGTTTCGTTGTAATTGCAGGTAATATGGTACGTTTTGCATCAAAAAGGAGCAAAAGAAGTCAAGAGTCATTTGGAGCTACATCCAGGAAGCATAGCCATGGATTAAGGATTTACTTTGGGCCAGTTTTGAGAGATTTCACATTCAGTTGTGACTCACCTCGGTTGACCAGAGATTCATCTCGACCGAGGTGATCCAGAGACGCCGACTCGACCGAGGCGAAAACCTAGGACGCGGCGAGAATATTTTATTCTTGAAGGAGATCTTTTAAACTTGGAAAGTAATCTTATATTTTTGGGCTGGGCTCTTGGAAGGAAGGAGATATGCAAAATCATATATTTTACCTATATTTATGGGAGAATATCTTTCTAAGATTTATTATCTTTGGAGGGTTATTTTCCTATAAAAAGGGTTGGATTTTCCACAAATCAAAGGAGTGCTGAGAGTCCGCTTACACCGAAAAATACGCAGCAGCAGCCTACTCCAAGTTGGGGAGATTTGAAGAACCTTTTTGAAGGTTGAAGGAAGATTGAAGTTCATAGCTTTTATAGCTTTATTGAAGGGTTTTGTAAGATTGTCTTCAATTCCCTCAATTGTTGTCTTGTCTTGTTGGATTATTATCCAAAGAACGCTTTGTTGTGATATTTGATTCAGTTATTGAAGTCTTTTCATTAAATTCTTCTTTGTTCAAATATTCACCTTCTTCCTATATATTTTAATACTTTTATTATGATGATGAGTGGCTAATTTCCTTGTGTGATTCTAGGGTGATTGGCTGAAGGTTGTGGGAAAAACAATGATAGAATAATCTTAGATTCCAGTAGGATCCTGAAAGTTCGAGTCTTTAATCTTAACCCTAAGCATCTCGTTCGGTTGATGAACATCTCGGCCGGGGTGGAATTCTTCTGACCGAGGTGACTTATTTGATTCGTAACTGAGAGTTAAGTGTTAGAGTTTGCCAAATCCTATTCTTATTACACCTTCCTGGTTCAAAGCAAGCTTAGGATGAGACTTACCCGGTAATTCCTTAGTTTGTGTATCAACGATCATAAGTGTAGGTAATAAAGGTTTATCCTTTATTGGGGTTTGAGTGTGCTTCCATCCCATCTTCGAGAGTTAGCCTGAGACTTACCCGGTAAAGGTTGATTCTATCCCCTTAGATGGTGTGTTAGTTTGAGGTTATAGTTCTTTATCTTAATTCCTTGAGACTTACCCGGTAATAGGAGTTGCGGTTTAGGATTAGTGTGTAGTGAGACTTACCCGGTGATCTACTCCACTTAGTAACACCTTCCCCGCGCAAAAATCTCAGCTTTGTCCGCTTATCTATAGATCTTGAGTTGAAACCACAACTAGATGCTTTAATCCCTAGAATTACATGCTTGCTTTATTTGACATCTTATTCATCTTTGATTGTGTTAATCGCTCTTGTGGTTAGAACTAACGTAGCATACTGTGTTGACTTTGTTTCACCGAGTCCCTGTGATCGACCCCTGGAATTTTCTTGCTTTTACTACGATTGACCCGTACACTGCGGGTTCGCATCCTTGTTTTAAGCTTAAGTCTAGGGTTATAAATTTAAAGCTTGCACACACCGTTTGGAGCGAACAAGTAGTCATCAGCTACAACCCATGGGACGGGCCTCATCTTTGTGCAGACCAATGAGAAGCATGTGACCTCCTAATGTCTCCTGGACCACCTATTGTGCGAGCAATGATACCGAACCTTGTAACATTTACCCCCAATAATGAGACATTCCTGGGTGGTCATCGGGATACGATCGTCAGAGATCCTCTATATGCACCCAAACTGCCTCAACACTTTGTCCGGCATATATGGCTCCTCGATGTCACTTATACGAATGGCACCTTTGTACTTGGAGATAGCGAACTCTCCGTCAAAGTCTAAAACCCGTTCATCATATGACATAAACATAACACCCTCTGGCCTCATCTCCTCTAGCTGGCAAAGTAGAGACGTCAACCACTGAAGGCCGCCAAGACGGGGTCTTCGGGATCGAAATCCTCAAAAGTGACACCCTCTGGCCTTATCGCCTCGTGATGATCAGTAGTGTCCTTTCATTTCATACTGAAATCGGTAACGGCCTTTGTAGCAGTTGTTACAATAGTGACACCCTCCGTGGTTTTGGATTTGGGTTTAGTCTTTCAACGTCTACGCCTAGTCCTTGACCTAGAGACCTGGTCAATCACCTCTCCCTCTTTTCCATCATTAGCCGTGCCACTTGGCCCAAACTGGCTAGTATCAACTCCCATCTTATCCTTACCCTTACTCAAATTCTCAACATTGGATTTCTTATGATTATTAGCTAAAAAAAACCTTAGTTCTTGTGATACCCTTGCTACCCTCCTTAATTTCCACAACCTTATTACCTTCCCCAGCCTTCCGAGTAAAAACCCTATGTCTAATTCCCACAACACACATAGCCTCCTTAAGGGAACATGTATCATCCATATGCCCGAAGGATAGGGCTCCTTTGCAATACGGTGGCTCATTTTCATAGAGAACCGTGCACACTATCCTAACATTGTCTTCAAACTCTAAAGTGATCGTCATCAAACTCTAAAGTGATCTCCTTCTTAATATCATGGGAGAAATTAACTTCCACAAGAACCCTAGCATAGGATCCTCTCTTCATTTCCCTTGTGATGGAATCCATGAAAAGAGGGTTAGAAGTCACTCTATCCAAGATCTCCGCAATCCAGTAGTCATTAGGTATACCTAAGAGTTTAACCCAAAGAGGTATGATGGCCTTATCCCTCTCACTATAAGAAAACTTGTAAGGACAAGTTTGAGGATTAGTGGCCTACCATGTACATAATAAGACCCTCTCTCAACAACATATCTCTATCTCATCAGTGTCAAAAGTAAATATGATTCGTTCAGCTTCAACTCTACCATTTATAGTGAAATACTCCGCGTAATACCCGACATATTGTCCAAGGAGACAACTACCCCAAACATGTTGCTTCGGTATAACCTCATCGCATATAATCCTGACCGTATCACCCGTAGGGGGTAAGTAAAACAATTTTCCTCCCAACTCATTGCTCACCCATTGATGCCACATATATACTAGATTTATGTATACTAACTTTCGAGATTTATGAATATTGACTTTCAGTCTTGACATAGCTTGAAATTTTATTAAACAATTCATCAAAATTTTCACAAAGTTGGTTTCCCTTTGACATATCATCTACAAAATCCAGATTAGTGATACCACTTTTCTTACATCTTTGATGGATACTAAACAAAGAACTTTATGTAGCTTACTTACGCATTCTTGAAAGCATCTCCACACCTATCACAAAAAGAAATGGTGAAGGGGATCACTTTGGCTTAAACCCCTTTTCCCTTTAAAGAAGTCATGTATGCTATCATTTATCTTAAGAGAATAAGTAGCAGTACTTGCGCAATTCATAATCCAAGCAATAAACTTCTCAAGAAAATTAAGCTCTGCCAAAGCATCTTGTTGGATTCAACTTTCAATAGGGGTGAGAGAGGGTCATGCAATTAAACTTTGTTGAATCTATCATTAGCTGATTTTGCTCTCACAAATATATGTGAAAACCCTTCAACAGTTGTTTCGAGGGTCTCTCACAAATCTTTTTTTAAACTTGTGATGGTTAGTCCACATGTTTTATAACTTGAAGCTTTTCTTCCCAACATTACTATGTGGAATGAAGTTTACAATTGTAGGCTTATGGTCAAACAGTTCAACCTTATCCAAGTACTAAGATGAACAAGTAAACTCAACACTATTCCACCCTACATCAATCGTGAACATGCCAATTATGCTCCAAACTTTGTCATTACTCCAAGTATACAAACTAGAGTTTGTATATTGTGCATTAGTTAGGCCCAATTCCTGACAACACTCGAGCATAGCTTTGCATTACCTCCATTGATTCTTTCATTGGCAAACATAACATTGTTAAAATCACCCAAGTACAATCCAAGGGACACTGTCCAGAGGGATAATGTCCTTTGTATCTTGTTGATACTTGATAGGCGATATATTGTAGATCTCATCAAATGGTTATTAGCATGATTTAAATGATGTTCTAGATGTGTTTAGGTTGTAATTCTATAATACAGATGAGAAGACAAGAAATGAAGAAATAATGGGATTGAAGTGAAGAGTTGAAGAGCAATACGAAAGAATAAGAAGCAGTTGAAAACACCACCGCTCCCGCGCCGGATCTCCACCGCACAAACACCTTGGACACTTCACCGCCCCCATGATTTACATTAACAGAGTTTAGACCTTTGCTTTCCTTGTTTTTAATTCTTAGACTACTATTTAAGGAGGTGTTAGGATATGGCAAAACACACCTCACTTTCCATATAACTTTCATATTCAAAAACTCTCCGGTGAACTAAGCTTCCATTGTTGCACTTGACCTTTGAAGCCTTCAATTGATATTGGTTGTGGGTTTTCTACTTTTGTTTGATTTTCTTTATATTTGTATTAATTCTCTTGTGCTTGAATGTTTATTGATGCTTATCGGTTTATCTAGCCTGATCATCTAGGTTTATTGATATTATTCATATCGCTCGCTAGGATTTGTCAGTTTCGGGTTTGGGTTGCATTTCTAGTAGCAAACATAATTTACATTAGCGGGTTGTGAGTGTTCATCGTGAGAGAAAGTTAATTACATGCTTATAGTAACGGGTTGTTTCCATTGTATGTATCCTTGTTTGAATGATATTGCTTGTTAGGTCTTGAAGGTTTTCAGATTTGATTTAGTAATAAGTACTATCAGAGCTGGTAGCACTGATAGTTACATATGATGAAGATAAGAGCAACATAAGAAAAATAAGAACTTAAAGACTAATATATTTTAATTATCAAATCATAGCTCTTATTGAGTGTATATTTATCAAGCGTGACGTTTTTCCAATCATATAATTCTGTTTATGTTTTTACTCATTACATGGTTACAAAACTCATATTAACTCTCCCTACTTCCTAGTTGGTAACTGAAAGCCATAATAATTAATAATTTGATTTTCCTTGGGTTCGACCCTAACTTGCTTGTTATACTTTGTGTAGTAGGTACATTAGGACAATATTTGATTAGGCATATGACGACACACCGGTCACCTGCCGCAACCCTCTTTTAGTATTGATGGTTTTTGCCCCAGACACAAACATGATTCCTAACTTAAAGTCAGTAATCATACATGTGACCAAACATCCTATGTTAAGGATATTTGTAGCCACCATAGTAACTTGATATCTTTCAGGATTCCAAAAGATAATCATTCAACCAAAGGGGTAAAGGTCTAAATGGATTGCACAACCCATCCTTCAAATAAATTATCAATGATCTGGTTTATATATAATTTTGAACTTCTCGTACGAGTCTCTAGCACAACACACATCTTCACACCATGCTCAATCAAAATTTTCTTAAGGCCTTTCAGTATCAGGGGTGAGCCAAAAACCCTTACATTCCATGCATATACAAACATATAAAAAAACTCCACCACCATTCTTCTTTCTTTCACCATTATATCTTGTCTTCATAGTAGCAGTTCTAGCACCGGCCACCTTTGGAATTGGAGGCTTAGGAGAAGTACCCTGCTTACACAACACACCCTTCCCTTTATTTGTATTAATGTCATGGCATTCATCTAACTTCTTACTTAATACATGCCCTTTAGTGCTCTCTTGTTGCACCAATTGTGTATTTATCAAGCCACTAGTATCACCAAATATGCTCTTGAATACCATATTGTACATTATCCTGAACAATCTAATTAGCACCCTAATGAGCAATCTGAACCACATTATGAGTGTCACTTTAAATAGTTTCATACCTACCATTCTTCTTTATCCTTTGATCAACATTCTGACCAAGATTCTTATCAGCACTCTGCTCATTCATCTTATTAGTATTCTGAACTTTTTGAATATTTTGAGTATCACTCTGAACTTTCTTTGTATCAATTTTCACAGTGTTAGCCACCATATCAGGACCATGTGCAGGAGTCTTTAGTTGAGGACACAAGGTAGCATGATGCCCAAAGCCATAACAATGAAAACAAAATTTAGGTTTAATCTCATATATACTACTTTACTAACAAAACCCTCTCCTCCTTCATAGTGAATATAAACTTTCATTTTTTTTTACTTCTTTTGCAAAATTAATCTCAACTAGAACTCTTGCATAACTTCCTCTCCTTCTCTTCTCATTCATAAGAGCCACGTATAGAGGTGTTCCTAATTGTGATACCAACATACTGAACACCTCTACAATCCAATACTACTTTGGAATACTATCAAGTCTCACCCACAAAGACATAATCGACGTGCTTTCCTTGCTAAAAATAAATTTCTCGAGATTATCTTCACCAACAAAGGCTTGTTAAAGATAAAATAAGGACCTTCTTTTAGCACCTTATCTCTATCTTGAGGTGTGTCAATCTTTTAAGAAAACATGATTCCAGCTTCATAACGATATCTGGATTTTACTCCCCATAGCCTTTGCACATCATTCGCACAGCTCTATGCCTTAGGAAACTCCCCGCATATGTACCAATGAGGCAATAACCCCATACTTACTCCAATGACAAACATATCCTTTTAAGATAACATGCTTATCTTTGATCAACCTAAGCTCGGCTTCTAGCCCCTAGTTCATAAAGATCCTTGGAGCCTCACCTTTCCACACATTTGGCTTCATTCAAGGATTATTCATACTTGTTTGTTTCCCCTCTATCCAATATCCACATCACTAGCAATACCACTACTTTCACCAACAAAAATCACATTGCTTATCATGAGCAGCTTAGAATGGTTTGATGTTGAAGTTGCTTATCATGAACAGCTTAGAATGGTTTGATGTTCAACTTAAACGCATCGCCTCAACTTTGTAATTTCAAATTTCTCATGTTTTCCCAAGATAATATGATTACAATCCACTATCCTTACTCATTGTAATTTTATTTATTTGGATTTTTATTTTGTTAATTGTGTTGGTTAAATTATATTGTATTTGATCTTAGGTTACTTTACAGTTAATGATATTTTTTTTTATTAATTTCATTATCGGTATTTGTGTAATTACAAATTTATAGAAAATGCGTACAACATCCAATTTCTCACCTGCTTCGTACTATCTTGCATAATCATAAAATTTCCGGACTTCTGTTTCAGTAATTGTCACTACCTTGACGGCTTGAGGATAAAATAACTACTTGTCTAACAAAAGTAAGCATTGTTCATCAAAATACAACAGCAAGTAGAAATGAAGGCTGGAATGAATATTCAAAATCAATTCACTTCACATTCTCCCACACAAACACTAAATTCAGCATCCAGAGCTTCAGCAAGTGACAAAGAAAATTTATGAGAAGTTAATCCGAAGCTGCAGCTAAGCCTTCACTGGCTCAGCTCGCGGCCTCCATAGGCCTAGCCTGTATTTGTGGGTGTACATCAGTATCAGCTTCCTCTGGGAAAAAAACACAGTTCATCACATCAGACTTCAACTTTCTTCTTGTTGTGAGTTCTAGGTTTATCTATTACACACAAATCCCAATCATAAACTAGAAGTTAACAATTGACATGTGGCTAGTTCTTGCAGGTAGTAATCTACCAGACAGTGTTAGTAAGGCAAAAGATAATCACGTTGAACTAAATTTCTGTGGATAAGAAGCCACGTCGAAAAACAGAAACATCCTAGCTTAAAGCTGAAGAGCATCATATGCAAGACATGTTTCAACCAATTCCAGAATAAGAACCAAGAACAATCACAATAGCAACAACTAACACGAATGTTGAGCTATAAGCCTTATAAGATGTTTCACGCAATGGTGTCAATATTGTCAAACGCATTCAGCCATTAAGAAAACAAATGGAGACCAAACAACGTAAATGTGAGAAATCAAAACTGGATATCAGAAAAACATTCACTCAATTACCGGTGAATCATAAGCCACACATCTTTTTTAATCACAATAAACAAATAAGGTTTCAGTAGGACATAAACAGAAATAGATCCCACAATCCATCTCTGTTGATCACACAAGCATCCGTACACTCTAGGAATTTAGGTGTACAACCATCAGAGAAATGAACACCTAGATTGACTTAACTATTTCTCAGCTATCTCCTACTGAATAAAATCTAGAATTACTCGAATTGGGGTAACTACTAAAGATAAAAGCTCATCAGATTGATCATAAATAAGCAAAAACCAAACACAAAACTATCTTGCATGATAGAGCATAACCCATCAAAGCCCTTGCTTGATATAAAAGATATGAGGTATGATTAAGAGACTAAGAGCTTTTATATTTGTCTGCTTCACACAACAGCTCAAATTGCATAGCAATTAATCACATGAATGCAATGATCAAATGAAACTAAAGATTTCAAGTTTCCGACAACAAAAGCTACACAATGCCATATGAAATCACATGTCAAGAGTAGAAAAGCCGTGAAATCAAACTACCAAACTAAAAACCCTAAAGAAATAGAATAAATAGAAGATTGAGGAATGAAAATGAAGAGGATTTACATGTTTACAAGGGATGCCGAGTTTCTTGAGCTTGAGCGTGCGGGTGACAAGAAGCTTCTGGAAATCACCAATCTCAGTCTCTAGCTTTGCTGTGTGAGTTTCCACCCCATTCCCAACTCCACTTAAGAACTCCGGAATCCCAACCTTCACTGCACCACGCAAACATTTATACAATAAAATTCAAGAAAATCACATAAACCCTAAAAGTTGAATGGAAATCGATGAAAGCATAAAATATATTTGTACCAATGTAAGGAGGGGGTTTGGAGTAGAATCTAGAGAAAACAAGGGGAAATTGTGGGGTTAGCAAGGACTGCTGGGCGGTAGACCAAATTTTCCTCCACGCCATAGCCGCTCTTGCACTGAGAGGTCACAATTAGGGTTTTCGGTAGCAGATTAGTAAATTTCAAATAAAAAACCTCAATCACACATTCATATACATTCTCAACTATAAACTAAAATTGTTCATCGGTCTGGACCTGAACAACACAATCTGAACCTTCACTGATTTAATCGGGTCCAGTACCAATTCAGGACCGGATGGACCGGTTTAGCATTAGCAACGAGCAACGAGTTTCAAATTACTTTCTAACCATAAAAACTCAAACCTAGCTATTATTACTAAGGGCTTGTTCATTTCCCATATCAGATATGAGTATATCAGATATCGGTATCGGTATAGATATCATAGATATGGATATGAGATTGATATCTCATATCTGATACTTGTGTTTGGTAAGATGGCGAGGTATATCAAAAGAGGAAGACTGGGCAGGGAGAGGTTTGAGGGAAACTTGAGAGAAAATGTATGTGATATCTATCAATTTTTTAAGATATCAAAAACGATAAAAACGTAAAGTATTGATATTAAGGATATCACTTTGATATCCATATACTCAATTACGAAACATGGATATCCGATATCCATATCCCATATCAGGATATGGGAAATGAACGGGCCTAAGCGCATTTAAAAATAATTTGATTCCAATTTGCTTAGTGTTTCATCTTATATTTAATATTCTAATTTGCTTCGTGTTTAAAATCTAAAAGGCATTCATTGTTCAATGCCAAAACAGAATTGCAGTGCTCACTGAATTGCTCAAAAGCATTCAGAGTTCAATTCCGAAACACAATTGCTCAATTGCTTGATGCCCACTGTAATCAACTAATAAAAAATTGCACTTAAACACAAAGGAGATTAGGAGAAGTATTACTGTACAAGCCAATTTGTCAATTTCATAGTACCCACTGTAATCATTATATTATTCATGGTACTGACTAAGTAAATGCACTAAAATACAAAGGAGATTAGGAGAAGTTTTACTGTACCAGCCAATTGCCCACTCAGTGTAATCCATTATATGAAGTTATGAACAATGAACGAAGAAGATTAGGAGATTAGGAGAAGTGTTATTGACAAATAGTCACTAATCCATTCTATGAACAATGAACTGATTGAACTCAATAGAAAATGAAGGAGAAGATTCGGCGGTCATACAGTAGAAAGAAGACGAAGCAATGGATCATTCACTCAGTAGAACCGAAGAAGAGGGCTTGAAGAATATCTTACCTTGAAGACGGTCGAGGCAAATCAACCCAAATAGAAGAAGAGGACTTAAAGATCGATTCGACGATTTCTACCTTTCTGCAGCCGCAGACGGGGCTAGGTTAGTCGGGAAAACTGGGAAGAGAAGCAATGTAAAGGGCTCTTCTTTTTCCTTTTTTTTCCCGCACCTAAATGGGCCCCAAATTTAAAATTATTCACGATTAAAGATGATTTTTATTAAATTGATTTTAAAGATAAAAATATCCTAAAACCCTGGAATCTGTTCTCTTGATTGACTACTAGTCTACAACCTTGGACGGGGGTTTAGAAAGAAGCTGAATTTATGTAGGGTTTTTCATCTAATTATAATCAGACTATCACAGATTTCGATTCCGACGCAAATACATAATCACCGCTCGTCGGATAGGTTTCGATTTCTAGCCAAAACACTATGCAGTTGTTTCGAAGAAGCCTACTTCAGGGGTTCTCTGTCTCTGTCAATCGAGTACGTAATTCCCTTTTCAATTTTCTTCTTATTTGTGTTTGAATTGGGTGTTGTTCTCCCGAGTTGTTCAAATTTACTAGTCAATCTGTGTTGTATCCTTTCATCTTCTGTAGTATAAATGATATCGTACTGGTTTCTTTGTTCAATTTTATGTACTTTCTGCAATTGCATCTCCGTTGCTTGCGTTAAGCTTCCAAAGGTGACTAATGACTACACATTGCTAGTTCGAACAAGTAATTTCCAGGCTCTTGCAATTGTGTGATTTATTCGCTTTTAACACGTTACTGAAATAGTTGAACCAATCAACCTAGTTTCTGGCTGATAATGGATTTTGTTTTAGTGGGTTTCAGTCTAAGGTGCTTAACTAGTAAGTAGAAATTGCTGCGATACTTGGCTATCATCCTGCTTGTTTCATGTGCCTGAGCTGCGAGGTTTGATTTACATTTTCAGGCATCTAGATGCCGCTTGTATTCGACTTTGAGGAATTCTGATGTTGGGCAACCAAGTGCTGCAACTCATCCTTGGGTATTGCTACTTAACTTGGAGCTTTATTTGCATTTTTTTGTTTGCCTTCCAAACAAGGTATTCACCTGATTGAACTTTTTATTATTGTAGTTGATGAGAGAAGGGGAGATAACTCCTGGCATAAAAAGTGCAGAATACATTTCAAGAAGGAAAAGATTGTTGGAGCTTCTTCCAAAAAATAGTGTTGCAATCATTGCATCGGCTCCTGTGAAGATGATGACAGATGTTGTACCATATACTTTCCGACAGGATTCGGACTATTTATATATTACGGGATGCCAGCAACCAGGTGGTGTAGCGGTTTTAGGTCATGATTTTGGTTTATGCATGTTCATGCCAGAGGCCAGCCTTCATGTAATTAGCATTTTCCTACCAGTCATGTGTTGATTTCAATGATACTTCATATTTCCTAATGATCTATCTGTAATTACTAGAACTGAAACTCTGATAATGTTAGTAGTTCTTCGTGACGCTGATCACTTTTTGCATAGTAGAACTTATGTTGGCTGACTTATGTTGGCTGTGTCTGGAAATAAACTGATATATGAATGCTGTGCTTCTATTCTAGGATGTTACTTGGCAAGGCCAAATTGCTGGGGTTCCTGAGGCACTTGAAACATTTAAGGCTGAACAAGCATATTCAATGCGCAAGCTCAATGAGGTGAGCTTAATAGTTACTACTTTCTGTATTTCAGTTTTTTTGGCTAAGTGCATGCGTTTTGTTGGTTTTTGGTCGAAGTAGTTAACCACGTTGGGTAGATCTTGAATGTTATAATTGAGCAAACCTACTTATTTATATATGACTGATTATTTACCCCATATTCTTAAAATATAATATGATATAGCCTCCTTTTTTGTTGTTCAAGTGATGTTGATCCAGTAAGAACCTTCAGCTGGAATCGAATCTGCATGCTAGATTTTCCTGTGATTGAAATTTGGGCTTCTTGTTTTTCCAGGATGTAAATCCATGTATTTCTTAAATCCATAACATCAAGACCATTTTTTATATCAGAAATTGAAATGATTCATCAAACATTATAATATAGCAAAAAAAAAGAAGAAGAAATATGGTGAGTTTGACAATAGTTCTATTGCCTCAACAAATTCTTGCCTAGAAAACGGTGAAATCCTCGAATAACATAATCATCTGCACGTGCTCATATAGCTTGTCATCTGCTGTCATGTCGTAAACCTAGATAGATTTAATATGTTTACTCTTAGGGTATAATGCTTCTGTTCATATTTCATAATTCATTTGCAAAGTGATCCTCTTTCACTTGCTTAATCCCAACTGATAACAATACAGATCCTTCCAGGCATGATCAAAGGGTCATCTCAATTATTTCACAATATTAAAACAGCAACATCTACTTATATGGACGTGGATGCCTTTCAAAACGCATTTACAAATGGGAAAGTCAAGGATCTTTCTTCTCACACCCATGAGTTGCGATGGATAAAATCCCCAACTGAACTGAACTTGATGAGAGAGGCTGCTTCAATCGGTTGCCAGGTATGGCTTAAAATTATATCTTTTGGCTTATATATGCTGAATGTTTCATTTGAAAAAAGAAAAGGCATCAAGTTGAGGTACAATTTTCGACTGGCCATTCTTTATTTGTGTATATGTTTAGCTACTTGATGATTTACTAGTGTCTTCCACTGCATGCTACATTGTTATTTTGCAGGAGTTGGTGAAAGTCCAATTGTAAATTCATTCTTGTCCTTTTTTATATTTTCTTTTTTAATGGACAGGCTCTCTTGCAAACAATGTTTCATTCAACATCATATCCATACGAGGGTATGCTATCAGCAAAGGTTGAATATGAGTGCAAAATGCGAGGTGCACAAAGAATGTCGTAAGCTCTTTTGCTCTGAACCAAAGGAAGCCTCTGTTCAAAATTTACAAGATAGAATATTTATGTTACTTTTATGCCTTATTATTGTACCATTTGGTTCTCTATTCTATTCTTTCTCTCCTTATTGCATGATGATGAAGAGTGACTTCAAAAAATATAACAAATGATACACTCTAGCTGCTTTGTAAGTCATGATTCAAGTTTTAACAAGTTATTTGTCAAATCTAAGACTTCATTTTTGTCTTCAAATAGATTCAACCCTGTGGTTGGTGGTGGACCTAATGCTAGTGTAATACATTATTCTCGAAATGATCAGAAAGTGAGTTTATTTCTTGTATTCCTCACTCATATATATCTTCTGGAGATGAACGAGGAAATATTTTCTTATGATTTGACTTAATTCATTTTGTTAGATTAACGATGGAGATCTTGTATTGATGGACATTGGATGTGAATTGCATGGTTATGTCAGTGATCTAACTCGAACCTGGCCTCCCTATGGTAGATTCTCAGCTGCTCATGTAAGCTTTATCTTGCTTTTTCAGTACCATGGTGTTGGGTGATGAATTCTTAGTTGCATTTTTATTCGACATGGTTATGGTGGATTATCAGCTGTTCATGTAAGCATTATCTTGCTTTTCAGAACTTTGGTGTTCGGTATGAATTCTTAGCTGCATTTTTCTTCGAATCCACTATGGATTTTGTATATAGTTTAGTTGCTGACATACGCGTATTTTTATCTGCAATACTGTTTGGAGATTTTTGTCACAATTATTGTTGGAAAGTTACAGAATCTCTGAAATATAACTCATCAACCAGGAGGATCTGACCGATTCACTTTCTAGTAATATATTTTATCTGGAATACTACTGTTTGGAGATTTTTGTTGCAATTGTTGCTGGAAAGTTGCAGAATCTCTGAAATATAATTCATCAACCAGGAGGTTCTAACCGATTCACTTTCTAGTAGTATATTGCTTGAAAGTTGTAACTATCGGAAATAATCGCTCTCAATCTTCTGGCTAAGTCCGGCCTAAAAATTAATTGCTGTATACTTGTGCAAGTTTACCACCCAAAAGCATTTTGGCTTTCTTTTTCAAGTACCCATCTATCAGTTATCCGTGTACAATCTGTCTTCGCTTAATCTTGTCATCATCCTTAAATAGTACGTAGTATTTGTTTGAATATTTGTCTCCACATTGATAAGCTATGTTTTCACTTGCTATTGGTTCAGGCTGAGCTCTACAGTCTTCTGTTAGAGACAAACAAAGAATGCATTAAGCTATGCAGACCTGGCATAAGCATCCAGCAGATACATAACTATTCGGTATGGCTCTGAAAACTTATTGTATTGTCAGCATGGGATTTCTTAACCTATACTCCTATGTCGTGGTGGCTGCAATATACACCGCCTGTAATTAAGTTATGACTCTTTGCTATCGGCAATAGTATCTTCATCTTCAACAGCTGTGCAGGTTGAGATGCTGCTAAAAGGATTAAGAGAGCTTGGAATTCTGAAAAACGATCGCAAAAGTAGCCAAATATATCAACAGTTGAATCCTACTGCCATAGGTTTATTTTCTCATTCCCAACATTTTATTGTGCATTACTGAATTTAGTTTTCATATCAATATCTCTATCTTTGTACTGACGTTTTTATTCTCTGTGGTGTTCAGGACACTACCTAGGAATGGACGTTCATGATTGTTCAAAGATCAGCAATAACCGCCCTCTGAAGCCTGGTGTAGTGAGTTCATATATTCTGATTGCAAACTAATAGTGGATACTTCTATGTTACTGGATTATTGCTTCATTTTGATAATGATGATGCTGGTGTCAGCTTGTTATATGATGTCTCAAATTTCTTATTTTTTCAGGGACAAAAGTTAAGAAAGAAAAAGAAAACAATTAGTATTAATACAGACGTTAGTATTTGTGAACCGAGGATGGAGTTTCATAAGAAACTATTAAGCCCCCGTTGGGTTGTAACTCCGGAAACGGAATGAAAATGAATCTAGTCCATATGTGTACCTTGTTCATAAATTTTTTTGGAATCATTCTTTATGGTTTCATGCAAAATGCAATTGATTCCTCACTTTGTTTCCCTATAGGGTATCAAAGCTAATGAAATTGTACTCCAATTACTTCAAACCACAATAAATGATTCCAAAAAATTTTATGAACAAGGGTTTACGTATATTCGTTTTTTTTCTGGAGTTAAAACCAAACCGACCCTAAATAATAACACAATACAACATCTTCAGTACTTATATTTGGTTGGATATCTGAGGATGGAATGCTTGATTTCCTATTAGTATGCAAATTGATTCTTGCTTTTCTTTCTGCTGACTGCAGATTATAACAATTGAACCAGGAGTTTACATTCCATCTTTCTTTGATGTGCCAGAGAGGTACGTATTGAATGTCACACAAGGCAACTAAAGCTGCGTTCGAGCATCAAGCCTTACTTAAACATGCACTTCTCTTTTGCAGGTATGCAGGCGTAGGAATAAGGATTGAAGACGAAGTTCTTATAACCGAGACAGGCTGTGAGGTATTACAAATGGATTCTCAGTTCTTCTTCCAAGTAAAAAAAATATTTTGACCCAGTTCTTATTTCTCTTTCCCGAAATCATCTACAACACACAATAATCCAACTGGTATGAACAATAACAGATACACATAACATTCATACTCATCTTTTTTATCCTCTGTTAGGTGCTCACCGGGTCATTGCCCAAAGAAATCAATCACATTGAATCCTTACTAAACAACTACCACAATCCTTCGATACTAGAAGCAGCAACGCCTGGAGAACCCGCATCTGGTTGAAACTGTCTAAGATTTATTTCCCGAGAGGCTATGTTCTAAAGCAATGCCCTTGGCTTCATGGGCTAAGGCCAATGCTTGGTGCTCAGGTGAATCCTGTGTTGTACGCTTATATTTGCTCATGATATCATTATGTTGTTGTGAATTTAGTTGTCTTCTAGTCACAACTGTTTCTTGTTAGTTTAAGTTAATTGAATTCAAATTCCATTGATGATCATAAATCGCTGGCTTTGACCAACAACTGAGGAGCACTGTTTGCTTCTTGTCACCAGTCGAATGTCAAAATTTTGATTATAATATACCATTCTGGATAACATTTTGATGAACATTAAGCTTTAATATTGCAGAAAATTTGTGTTACTTTTATCGGATTCTCCCTTAGATGGTGCGTTGTCGAATAACTCAAGATAGATTACGTTTATAATGCTATACACTTGTACAGGATGCAGATGAAATGCAAGTTGTAACTAAGTTGTGTTTTTGAAATGACAGACTAGTGTAATTTGCTGTTGTTCAGTTAGCAAGGATATAGGTTCTCTCGCTGATTTTTGTCTTTTATCTTCTACTAGTGTAATACCAGTTTTCCCACACAAAAAAAAAAAAAGTGTAATACCAGTTTACAGGGGTTTTTTTTAATGATATGAAATAACAATTAAAAGTATATTTTTCTTTGGTTTATTATAAAGATAATATATTGTCAATAATTTAAATTTTAAGTTTCAAAGAAAATATACCCAATTGATTATTTTAAAAAAAGAATACATTTTTTTATGAAAATCAAAATATATTTAGAAGTTAAAAATATCAATTAGGTATTTAGATACTATCTTTTTAGATTAGCCTTATTTTATTTCATTTTAATTTATACGGTAAAAATAACTAAAATTTAATTAATGAAAGAGATATCGTTAAGTATTATAAAAATATAACAAATAACAATTAACAAGTAATGAAGTAGTAAAATATAAAGTGTGAGAAATTGATGCGTATCATTTGATTTATTTGATTTATAAGAGATGTACACGTGGTTTTAAGGGCTTTTGTTTTGATATAGTATATAGAATATAGATTACATATCAACGATCCATCTATTATTTTATTCTTAGTAAATTTATATGCGGTCTGTTCGACAATTCAAGCAGATTATTCTTAGGAATTATTATTTTTAATAATTCCTTCAATAATCGATAATTCAAGTGTATTTAGTTACTTTTTTTATCAAAATAATCCGAGTACAATAATTTCATAATATGCGATTGTCGAACGGACCCATGATAAACATTTTCTAAGCCATTGTTTAATCCAAAATAATATGTATATAGTATTTTAAATATAATTCCAATTAAAGTCTATTTTGAGTCACATTAACGTATTTACAAAATTAATACGGGTTGATTGTCCGGAAAAATTTTCAATGATGATGTGACACGAACTTTGACATTTAGGTGGGAAATCAATAAGGGTGTGTTTGGTTGGAGATTAAAGGAGGTTCATTTAGATTAAATTTAGGAGATTAAATTTGTGCAAGTGTTTGGATGAAGGTGGAGATTATAAACAAAAATTTATAGAAGGATTAATTGGGATTAAAAAGGGCCAAAAAATAACCTTATATTACCAAGGTTAAAGGAGATTAATTTTCAAATATCAATTTGGATTCCACTCATGCCCCTATTTAAGGTTAAAATAAGGGTAAATTTGTAAATCAATATCAACTAAACCTATTAAAAGATCTTCAACCAAACAACTTCACGTAAATTATTTTATATCAAATAATCCCTAATAAATCTTATATAAAATTTAACCCCTTTTAAATTCCATCTACATTAATCTTCAAAATAACCTCCATCTCTTAACAAACACACCCTAAGTTACTGATGGATAAGTTGACACGCTAGTGTAAATTTATGATTATTTATTATTTGTTTTATTAAAAGTCTTAGGATTTCTGAATTTATCTGTATGGTATTTTTATGTGATGGTTCAAGTAGAACGGTTTCTTCCGTTACGGCGGTATTGGTTGTTTTTTTTTTGATACAAAGGTAAGCAGGATAGGAGGATCAGGTTCTAGAAACCGATCGACCTAGCGCATCCTTATAGATGAGGTCTTTCACATCTTCCGGCAACGTGTCGATGTCTAGCGATTTAGTCGAGAACCATCCTTAGTTACTCCAGCCTTACGTTTTTGTATCATTTCTATTGCCGATTTAGTCGAGAACCATCTTTCGTCTTTCATTGCCCAGTATAGTGTAACACCCCAAGTTCTTGGAACCCGGGAAGCTACTGGTTAGGACCTCACAATGGGTCCCGACCTTGGTTTAACAACAACTTTACTAGGATCTTACAACAAGGCACAAGTATATTAAAAAAAATTTCCAAAACATAATATTTTTAATGGTATGAAAGTACACATGTGACAGTCTTACAAACATATATAAAGATACATAACATGCATGATGTATGGAAGATTCCCCCGTCCCCATCTAATGAGTACGTGGACCCGGCTGACCATCCGTGCCGGATCTCTCTGCAACTGTCTATCTCTACCAATCTACAACACGGATAAACCGTTAGCTAACAATCCAAAAATAAGCAGAATAAGGATAGCACAAACACAAACAAAGTAACATAAACAATCATCATGCTGGCACACAAACCGGTTATTATCTAGTAGTTAAGTGATTCACCTTATTCCATTTTACAGTTGTGGCACGAGAATCTTAAGAGTTCTCGCCTCCGTTCCTTATCCAACTGGGTGTAGGTCTAGCTTACCTCCGCCGGTAGCATCACTACAAACCGAGTGTGGACTAGTCCCTAAAGAAACCCCCAACGCCCTCAAGCTAACTGAGTAGAATGCCACCGCCCGTTACTCTTAGGCCAAGTATAGGTCGGTAATTATCTATCACAACCTATAACTCTAAACATCTCAATCACATACCACTATCATCATTCATGCTCATATTCAGAAGTCAGCTAAGTAAGCCCAAAGGACTTACCTGAATCAAATCTCGACTCTCTTAATCACAACTCAATCTGTAACCGTATAACTCGGTTGCCTGTCAATGGAGACAAGTGTGTCAGCACACTTTCTAGGTAATTAGAAGTCTAAGACTTCTAAGGTAATAGAACCTATTAGAACAGAATTTAATACAGTACCAATTTATGGTAAAATGACTATTTTACCCTTGGCTCCGGAACTTCCAAAAACTCGGAATATGTACTTAAAATATAATTGGAGGCTAACTAACCATATTCTACTCCCTAGGATGATTTTAGGTAACAACTAGAAAAACTACCCATTTTCTTTTTCCCGAAAGTCACTAAAGTCCAACTACAGCTTCAAATATAAAACTCGAATAATCTTATAAAAATTCCGAAATAATTCCCCATATCATCTATGATATCTCATCTACTCCTAGGAGTAAGAATTTTTTAAAACTGTTCAATCATCACTTCTACAAAATTTCTAAAGTTGGTTACAACACTTAACAAACAGAAAATTGTCTTAACTTTGAAAAATCATAACTCCTAAACTACTCGCTAGATTTATCCCAAATTTTAGTACGTTCTACTATAAAATCTTATCTATCATATATCCAAAATTCAGCCGCAAAGGAGATCAAAAGCCTATTTAAAACTATCTCACAAAACCGAATTTCAGCACAACAGAAAAACTGTTTATGACTAAATCTTTGAAAAATCATAAATCCCAAACCACTCGCTGGATGCTTCTCAAATTTTAATATGTTCTATAAAAATATGTCAACTATATCATATCCAAAATTCAAGCCCAACGGAGATCAAAAACTTATTCAAAACCCTCTCACAAAACAGCATCACTTGCTGTTTTCCCAACACTCAGCACATATATACAAACTACATGAGGCGTCAACTTTGGAACACAATAACTCTCAAACCGTAGCTCGGATTGCTCTCAAATTTTAGTATGTTATACTATACAATATCGACTAAAATATATCCGAAAATCAGCCAGAAAGGAAGAGTCTAGCGTACCTAAAAATGGACCCGAAGTTGACTGCTCAACACTTCCGAAAATTTTGGAAAACGCAAGAATCTGTACAGCTCTCCTACGGTTGTTCTGAGTAGGTTTAACAGACGAAACGGGTACACGTTAGGCAAGAAAAGGTGGACTGAAGTGTAGTGTAGCAAGGGTTACAAGGGTTAGATGGCTTACATGACTGCACTGGTTCTATGGCTTGTCAACAGGGGCTGCAGCTTCAGACTAGGACCGACTACATCAGACGTTTCTGCGTTGAGAGACTACTGCTGTGGCGGGTTGCTGCTGCGTCTGACTGCTGCTATGGGCTGCTGCGCTGAAGAGGCTGGAGACGCTGGAGATGGACGGTTTTGAGCGTAAGAGCAGACAGAAAGGGAGACGAGCAGTTGTACGCAGATCCGGCACTGCCCATGCCCTCATCACGTTCCTGGGCCACAGCCCCAGCAGCCGGCTGTCCTCTGGCGCTGTTGTGCACGAACAGAAGGATAGAAGGCCGTCGTTGCTGTACACGAACAGAAGGATAGAAGGCGCCTGCTACGAGCCCTGGTGGTGGACGGTTGCGCGCAGGGGGCGGTCGTCGTCGGCGCCGGCCTGGAGTGGAGGAGGAAGGCGACGGTTAGGCGATGCAAGGGAGAAGGAGGGCAGCCGCCTGGTTTCACGTGGGAAGCAAGGAGAGTTGCGTCCCTTAGGGTTTGCTGGAGTTACGTGAAAGGGTGAAGGAATGAGGGTTTCTTAATGGGCCCAAATGGCTCATTTCTGACAAGCCCGAATGGTAGGGTTCGTAGACCAAAACTCAGCTTCATAATGGGCCCGGAATACATGATACAGATGGGCCTGGATGAGTCCAATTTACAGAATAAAGAAGGTCAATTGACTTGTATATTTTATGTGAGTAAGGTGCTCACATAAAATGATAAAATGATCAAAGGATAAGAAACCGGTGTCACATAGGATATAGTAAGGTCCTCACATAAAATGATAGGATGGGTTAATTTATAAAACTAAGGATTATGTAAGAAGATTGAAGCCTCACATAAAATTATAGAAGTTGACAAAAGCATTTTATGTGCTTAACTCTTCACATAATATGACAAGGTTTATGATGACTCGGGATTTACCGGAAATTAAATTTCCGGGTATTACATCAGTACCCCCTTAAAATTAGTTTCGTCCCGAAACTTAAAAGATAACGACATATAGTCGGAGTTGCTACAAATGAAATAAAGGGCCGGAAAGGGTCACAATCGATCTTGATCTGATTTGTTCCTAAGATAGCCGGAAATAAAATTTTCGGGTATTACATCGGTACCCCCTTAAAATAAGTTTCGCCCCGAAACTTAATATACGTCAATCGTAAGGTCGGTCTTCAAGGAACAAATAAAGGTACAACCTAGTGTGCCTAATTACTACATCATAAGTCTTGTCGTTTCTATATCTAAGTATCCCGCACATCAAAGGTTACCAATAAAAATACACATCACTGACAAAACACTCAAGCATGAAACAAACAAGTAGTCACACAATATCACACCGATACAGGCCGAGTACTAACTCATCGATCCTAAGGTCGCAACTATCTTCGTATAGATCTCTGAAAGGTTACGTCTCATACTGTCCACAAGATATCAAGTATCTTCGTCGGCTTTTCATAAAACCACTGACTCAAAAGTCTTTTCATGTAATTACCTCAAAAGCGCATACTACCACGTTCTAGAGTGTGTACTGGGTATCTCACCGGTACCATCCGGCTCAACTGTCCGATCTTTCAATCTGATGACCTAACTCGTGTTTGGTAGGTATCTCCTCCAATTGAATCCGTGTAGAACTAGGGTCACACTTTCCGATGGAATGAGGAAAACTAATCCATTAATCACTCCTAAACCGCTTTTCACAATCTCACATGGTTGTCTTACCGAACTCACCTCCCAATTCCTTGATGACCTTCGTGAGGCAATTTATCCCAATTCCTTTCCTTCTGGTCTTTTAAAAAAACTTTCGAGTATCCGATCTAGGATATCTCCCTTATACATTTCCCGACACTTACTACGTGCTTAAGGCTAGTTGTATCACAACTCACTTGGTCTTGTCTCCTAATATGACTCAGTCATATGGTTCCTCCATTAAAGAATCATCATCTGCTCATGTTTGGTCTTAAACTTGATATAACATAACAATCCAATTCCGGTGGTCAATATTTGTGTTCTATCGACATCATCGTATTATTTTATAGATCTCTAGCTCACCTCAAACTTCTTACGCAGTATTCAGGATCTTACGTGACATAGAATGTGCCCGCAATGACAACACTAGACACAAGGTGATCTCACATCACCATCGCTTGTTCATAACTACTCAATAATTGGTAGCATACCATCAGCAGTGCACTCTTTTATCCACCGTGGTTACCAGCCCGATAGTATCCCTCTGACTCAAAACGCAACTCGGATCCGTAATAGGGTACCAGTCTCCTTCTATTACCTCTACATGCACATAAGTTTCCGTACAACATTTCCGGTCACTCACATAGCCTATCTCACGTTTCTTCCAGCTAGAATGCATTTCACCGACTATCACCATCTTAAACTCGACACAACATCCATCAGTACCCTTGAGCTTCTTGCTTTGTGGGTTAGGACCCACCACGCTTTCGCTGCGCTACTCTGATTATCCTATTGTCACTCATAAATCCTAAGAACCTTTTCTGTAAGTATAAATTGATTGACTCCAAAACTCTCTCTTCCAATTACACCATGAGTCTTATACGGATGAATTACCAAGTACCGTCTTTACTTGCCTTAAGAAAAATAAAACAACGATTGAAAAGCAACTTCTTCCGTTTACTTTCTTAATTCTTCTACCACGGATCCAAACTCCATGACTTGACCGGAGTTTGATCTTAACTAGCCAAGAAGTAACCCTTAAAACGTTTCTCTTTATACCTTTAATTCATCCAAGAAGATTGTTGTTGCCTACTTGAGGAAATCCTCTAAGGCGTCGGTAAAGCTACTCCATAGATCCACAATCACAAATATTTCTTCTTAACGACACATAACTTGTCGATACCAAACAATACTTGCACGTCCTTGGTTGACATCGGTCAGTCAATAAGTGACTTATCTCAATTTCATACCTCTACTGGTATTAAACTTTTGGTGCACATCACCTACTAGATTAATCCTTTTATCCTTTTTTAGTTCGTCTTATCTTTCACTCTTTTGCTTCCTTTGGGACAACTCTCCCTCTCAAGTCTCATTGTGCCATTCGCTTAACGTTAAAAGTCGTTCCTCACACTCCACGATAGATGGTAAGCGTCTTGTAGTTCCGATGACTTTTAATTACATTCCAATTGTAGTCCCTTTACAGGAACCGTCGGTGTTGATGACTTATGTTCTGTTATAAATGGCGGTTACACTGGGCTCTTGAGTCCACCACACGATTCTCTCAAGCACAGGTTCCTTAATTGGCGTCGTTCGTAATATTTCCTTCCAAATATCTGTTGACTATGTTACGGGGCTTCAATCCTTTTGATACTAACGTTGCGATTCCTCTCAGAATTCTTATCTTTGAAGAAGCCAAAAATGTCTCCAGGCTTGTAAAGTCTACTGCTCTTACATTAAATTGTACGTCTCCATTCCGTGCTAATTGCGATCTGTCAAATTTTTCCTTAGCTAGTAGGTAAACAGTTGCTCACAAAAATCCATTTCTACTTCTTTAGTTCTTCTACCTTCCACCCTTCCGCTTCTTATGGACTAACTCCTTTTCTCTAGTCCAATTGTGTCATTCATCTGGCACCAATGGTCCTTTCTAGGTCTCCCACTATAACTTGTAAGCACGTATACACGACTCTCATGACATTAACTTCCATCAACTTGTTGTTCCTCTTGTATGGAATGCTACACACACTCTGTCTTGATTGACATAGATACTTATCAAAATCATATACCTCTTACTCCCCTAGTTCTTCTTCTACAATCCATTTGTACTAACTGTGATATGTACCCCTTTCCTAGCCAGTAGGTAGTAAATCATTCACACAATCCCCTTGGTCTCAAATGCATCAGGGGGTCATTCTTGGCCATCTTGTCTTTCTTCTTAAGTTCTTACTTAAAGTTACTGGCTCGAACTCACTCCATGTTACTATTAAGGGTACTAGCACGTATACCGATTTAGCTTCACGTTTGTCTCTGTTGATCTCTTGAAGGGTCCTCCAGATGTCTATAAATTCTTTCATAAGTCTATGGTTATCCTCCTTATCTTCCAACCAGTTACCACTAGTTGACCCGCACGTGTTATGTCTCAGTTATTACCAACTAGTCTGTTGTTGACCTTCTATAAGATCACGGACTCATTGTTCTTCTATCCTTTTTGAAGTTTGATACCCTTGGTGAAAATCTATCTCCTCCAGTTTCTTTGTTAATATCCCTTTAGCTCCTTCCATGTTCTGCACCTCTCTTGTTTTCTTATGAGATCATTATACTCTTCTGAGTCCATTTATAGCATTTATCTGTCGCCAAGGAGTTCATCAAGTCTTCCACAATAACTTGTAAGCGTGTCTTCACGATTCCTCTTACTTTGTTCATCGTCTGTTTGCGGTTCTCTAATAAGACTGTAAAGGTTGGTAACTCAGATCTTTAGGTGAATGAGAAGTTATTGTGGACTCCTTAGTCCACCAGAATCACTTTCCAACATTCCTCCCTTTTCTGGTGTTGTGTTGTAATGCCACTTTTATAGAATTTTTTTGTCTAAATTTCAGACTTCTATTGTATTTGATACTTACGTCAGGATTTCTTACAAATTCTTGCATCTCTAAGTAAGTCAAACCGTCTCTATGATGATGAAATTTGTTTCACGTCTTTAAACTCATTTGTCTTTGTACTCCTTTAATTCTTCGCCTCGGGTCAGCACCTTATCTTCTTTGTACTCTCATGCCCATGCTTGCATGTGGCGGCGTTTGCCTTGATTGTAACATCTTTTATTCTGCAAATCTTGGTTGTACTCCATTCTGTATGATTCTTGTTCCCTTATCGTTATCTATCCGATCTCTCGTCGTCTCTTACATGATTCTTCTAATTCGTCTCTCAGCCTTATACGACCAAGTCCCTTGTATGACTTCTTGTTCTTTCTGCCTGAGTTGACTCGGGGATTCCTTTCCCATCGGACGGTACTTGTGGTGAAAATTGTCTCCACATCTGTACTTCTTTGCCCACTCGTTCTTCGGATGATTTATATGGTCACAAGGATGCCCACCAGAGTATAACACTCAATCCTCGGTCTGAATCCATTGTCTCGTATTGAAAACTCTTCAAGTCCGTTACCGATTTATCATGAGGCGATAATCGATTCATGATATCATAACTAAAGGATATAAAATATCCTTTAGGATACTAACATGCTACACATATACATATGTATAATCATACATTAAAACATATCGATATAACTCTATATACTAACACATATCATTCCAAGTTGCAGAGATCCACGGAGAACGATGGTGGTCCGACGTACTACTAACCCAACAACCCGACTATGCACGTGTGTAATGTAACACCCCAATTTCTGAGAACTCAGGGAGTTACTGGTTAGGACCTCACAATGGGTCCCGACCTTGGTTTAACAACAACTTCACTAAGATCTTACAACAAGGCACAAATGTAATTAAAAACAATTTCCAAAATATAATATTTTTACTAGTATGAAAGTACACACGTGACAGCCTTACAAACATATATAAAGATACATAACATGCATGACGTATGGAAGACTCCCCCGTCCCCATCTAATGAGTACGTGGACCCGGCTGACCATCCGTTCCGGACCACTCTGCAACTGTCTATCTCTACAAATCTACAACCCGGATAAACCGTTAGCTAACAATCCAAATATAAGTAGAATAACAACAGCACAAACACACGTAGAAACAAAATAAACAAACATCATGCTGGCACTCAACCGTTTATTATCTATTAATTAGGTGATTCATCTTATTCAATTTACAGTTGTGGCACGAGAGCTATTAACAGTTCTCGCCTCCGTTCCTTATCCAACTGGGTGTAGGTCTAGCTGACCTCCGCCGGTAGCATCACTACAAACCGAGTATGGACTAGTCCCTAAAGAAACCCCCAGCGCTCGCAAGCTAACTGAGCAGAATGCCACCGCCCGTTACTCTTAGGCCAAGTATAGGTCGGTAAATATTTATCACAACCTATAACTCTAACATCTCAATCACACACCACTATCATCATTCATGCTCATATTTAGAAGTCAGCTAAGTAAGCCCAAAGGACTTACCTGTTATAAAGCTCGACTCTCTATAAACCAAACTCGCTCTGTAAACTGTAGCAACTCAGTTGCCTGTCAAAGGATATGAGTGCATTAGGACCTCCCACGTAATTAGAAGTCTAAGACTTCTAAGATAAAAGAACGTAGTAAAACATAACTAGTTACAGTACTAATTTAGGGTCAAATGACTATTTTACCCTTGGTCCCGAAATTCCCAGAATTTCCAAAATTCATGTCTAAACTTCTATTTGAGACTCTAACATCATATTCTAACTCCTAAAGTTTAGTTTGGTTACAAACTGGCATTTTTCCTATTTTCCTATTTTCCGAAAGATCGTGAAGGTCTAACTTCGGTTTCAAATATATAATTCGTAAAAGCTTATAAAAATTCCGAAACAATTCTCTAGATCATCTATGATGTTCCCTCTACCCTTAGGAGCAAGAATTTCTCAAAACTGTTCATCCATCATTTTTATAAAAATTCCAAAGTTGGTTACAACACTTGAAGTTTCCTATACTTAGCCAAAATCTGAGTACACTTTGAAAAATCATAATTCCTAAACCACTCACTGGATTTATCCCAAATTTTGATATGTTCTACTATAAAATCTTACCTATAATATATCCAAAATTCAGCCGGAAAGGATATCAAGAGCTTATTCAAAATCATCTCACAAAACAGCATCACTTGCTGTTTTCCCCAACACTCAGCACATATATAAAAACGTCAACTTTGAAACACAATAACTCTCAAACCGTAACTCCGATTCTTCCCAAATTTTAATATGATCTACAACCAGATGTCAACTATATCATATCAAAAATTCAAGCCTAACAGAGATCAAAAGCCTATTCAAAACTATCTCACAAAACAGCATCCCATGCTGTTTTTCTCAACTCAGCACATTTATAAAACTGAACTTTGAAACCCCATATCTCTCAAACCATAACATGGATTCCTCTGAAATTTTAGTATGTTCTACTACAATATCTCATCTATAACATATAAAAATTTCAGCCAAAAAGGAGGAGTCTTGCATACCCAAATCTGGCCCCGAAGTTGGATCCTCAACATAGTTTTGAAAACTTAGAAAATGAAACAGCTTCTTGAGATTGCTCCTAGGCTGTTATATATATTGATTCAAAACAGATTGGGACGACTATCAACATCTGTATATATGGAGGGAAACATAAAGAAGATAGGTACGGGTCTTACTCGACCGACAGGGACGAGAGGAGGCATCGACAGCAAGTCATGTGGTTCCTCGAATGATGCAAGGCGAAGGCAAGGCGAAGGCTAGACGCAGGGGAAGAGGCTGCATCTTTTGTTGTTGCTTGCTGGCGTGACAGAAGGTCTGCCCGGTCTGCTTGCGTACAAGGGAGTAGGTAGCAAGGATGGTGAGACCGGCCTGCTGTTGTCCGAGCCAAACGCCACTGTTGAAGAAAAGTTGTTGCTCGTGACAGAAGTAAGGGAGGAGTCCATTCATGGACGATAAGGCAGATCTGAATGGAGAGAAGGAACACAGACCTGTACCCGTGGAATGAAATCACTGGACGGACCGCTGCTCTTGTGCAAAGGGAACCATGGAGTTGAAATTAACATCGGGACATGGAGTCCTTGCCTGGACAAGCGTGTCTGTATGGGACAAGGATCACGGGGCTCCTCTGGTCTGCAACGATTTGTTGTGTTCCTTGGTGACGCTCAGAGACTCGATGGGAGGAGGAAAGCGTTTGATGATGGCTAGGATTCTCTGCAGGTTGAGATCGGTTTCCATGAGAGGAGGGAGGCGTGAAGATTCATTCGTCCGCTGCAGAAGGTAAGGCTCTCCCTTGGCTGTACAAGGAAACAATCCCTCTCACTTGCTACTAGGGCAAGATACTAGTTCTGAGGATGGATACTAGGAAGATCAGATTTGCAACGTCTCTTCGGTGGTTTCTAGGCAGCATGAATGTGGACGGTTGAGTATACGTGATTCCCAACCCTGGTGTGGATCTTCTCAGCGAAAGTGGAAGCTGATGTACGTGGTATGGGTGGGCTTCGACACTGCTGGTCTAGACGGGCTGATCTTCATGAGGAAGCGGGCCTATGTCCGAAGCAGAAGAAGAGTGATGGGCTGAGACAAGAAGGGAAAGTGGGCTGGAATAAGAGTTAAAAAAAAATTAAAAGGTGAGCTGAGAACTTGTGAAGGCCTTGTCATGATCTCGTCTTCGTCTCGTCAAAACTCGTCATGGTCTCGTCAAAAGGACGTCATGACTTTGTCAACGACATGTCATGATATAAACTAGGGTTTGATAGATTAGGGTTTAATATAAAAATCTATCATTTTATGTGAAATAAATTCTACATAAAATGATAAATAATTATAAGAATTAGGATTTGATATAATTCTATCATTTTATATGAATTAAATTCTACATAAAATGATAAATAATTATAGGAATTAGAGGTTGATATAATTTTATCATTTTATGTGAAATAACTTCTACATAAAATGATAAAATTTGTGAAAAAAAGTTGCTAGATAGAATGGAAAACCGTCAACGGCTCAAAGTCCGAATTGATTCGGAATTAAACGGAAATAAAAAAAAAATTCCGGATATTACATGTAAAAACAGAAATCCGTTTTGAAAATCTTAGACCCCTTTCGGATTCTGGTTATTTTATATATTCGGTCTTTTAGAAGATTTCAAGTGCCATTGTTGCCAACCCAGAGCTCTGATACCATGTTGTAACACCCCAAGTTCTTGGAACCCGGGGAGCTACTGGTTAGGACCTCACAATGGGTCCCGACCTTGGTTTAACAACAACTTTACTAGGATCTTACAACAAGGCACAAATGTATTTAAAAAAATTTCCAAAACATAATATTTTTAATGGTATGAAAGTACACATGTGACAGCCTTACAAACATATATAAAGATACATAACATGCTTGATGTATGGAAGACTCCCCCGTCCCCATCTAATGAGTACGTGGACCCGGCTGACCATCCGTGCCGGATCTCTCTGCAACTGTCTATCTCTACCAATCTACAACACGGATAAACCGTTAGCTAACAATCCAAAAATAAGCAGAATAAGGATAGCACAAACACAAACAAAGTAACATAAACAATCATCATGCTGGCACACAAACCGGTTATTATCTAGTAGTTAAGTGATTCACCTTATTCCATTTTACAGTTGTGGCACGAGAATCTTAAGAGTTCTCGCCTCCGTTCCTTATCCAACTGGGTGTAGGTCTAACTTAACTCCGCCGGTAGCATCACTACAAACCGAGTGTGGACTAGTCCCTAAAGAAACCCCCAGCGCCCTCAAGCTAACTGAGCAGAATGCCACCGCCCGTTACTCTTAGGCCAAGTATAGGTCGGTAATTATCTATCACAACCTATAACTCTAAACATCTCAATCACACACCACTATCATCATTCATGCTCATATTCAGAAGTCAGCTAAGTAAGCCCAAAGGACTTACCTGAATCAAATCTCGACTCTCTTAATCACAACTCAATCTGTAACCGTATAACTCGATTGCCTGTCAAAGGAGGCAAGTGTGTCAGCACACTTTCTAGGTAATTAGAAGTCTAAGACTTCTAAGGTAATAGATCCTATTAGAACAGAATTTAATACAGTACCAATTTATGGTAAAATGACTATTTTACCCTTGGCTCCGGAACTTCCAAAAACTCGGAATATGTACTTAAAATATAATTGGAGGCTAACTAACCATATTCTACTCCCTAGGATGATTTTAGGTAACAACTAGAAAAACTACCCATTTTCTTTTTCCCGAAAGTCACTAAAGTCCAACTACAGCTTCAAATATAAAACTCGAATAATCTTATAAAAATTCCGAAATAATTCCCTAGATCATCTATGATATCTCATCTACTCCTAGGAGCAAGAATTTCTTAAAACTGTTCAATCATCACTTCTACAAAAATTTCTAAAGTTGGTTACAACACTTAACAAACAAAAAACTGTCTTAACTTTGAAAAATCACAACTCCTAAACTACTCGCTGGATTTATCCCAAATTTTAGTACGTTCTACTATAAAATCTTATCTATCATATATCCAAAATTCAGCCGCAAAGGAGATCAAAAGCCTATTTAAAACTATCTCACAAAACCGAATTTCAGCACAACAGAAAAACTGTTTATGACTAAATCTTTGAAAAACCATAAATCCCAAACCACTCGCTGGATGCTTCTCAAATTTTAATATGTTCTATAAAAATATGTCAACTATATCATATCCAAAATTCAAGCCCAACGGAGATCAAAAACTTATTCAAAACCCTCTCACAAAACAGCATCACTTGCTGTTTTCCCAACACTCAGCACATATATACAAACTACATGAGGCGTCAACTTTGGAACACAATAACTCTCAAACCGTAGCTCGGATTGCTCTCAAATTTTAGTATGTTATACTATACAATATCGAATAAAACATATCCGAAAACCAGCCAGAAAGGAAGAGTCTAGTGTACCCAAAAATGGACCCGAAGTTGACTGCTCAACACTTCCGAAAATTTTGGAAAACGCAAGAATCTGTACAGCTCTCCTACGGTTGTTCTGAGTAGGTTTAACAGACGAAACGGGTACACGTTAGGCAAGGAAAAGGTGGACTGAAGTGTAGTGTAGCAAGGGTTACAAGGGTTAGATGGCTTACAAGACTGCACTGGTTCTATGTCTTGTCAACAGGGGCTGTAGCTTCAGACTAGGACCGACTGCATCAGACGTTTCTGCGTTGAGAGACTACTGCTGTGGCGGGTTGCTGCTGCGTCTGACTGCTGCTGTGGGCTGCTGCGCTGAAGAGGCTGGAGACGCTGGAGATGGACGGTTCTGAGCGTAAGAGCAGACAGAAAGGGAGACGAGCAGTTGTACGCAGATTCGGCACTGCCCATGCCCTCATCACGTTCCTGGGCCACAGCCCCAGCGGCCGGCTGTCCTCTGGCGCTGTTGTGCACGAACAGAAGGATAGAAGGCCGCCGCTGCTGTACACGAACAGAAGGATAGAAGGCGCCTGCTACGAGCCCTGGTGGTGGACGGTTGCGCGCAGGGGGGCGGTCGTCGTCGGCGCCGGCCTGGAGTGGAGGAGGAAGCGACGGTTAGGCGATGCAAGGGAGAAGGAGGGCAGCCGCCTGGTTTCACGTGGGAAGCAAGGAGAGTTGCGTCCCTTAGGATTTGCTGGAGTTACGTGAAAGGGTGAAGGAATGAGGGTTTCTTAATGGGCCCAAATGGCTCATTTCTGACAAGCCCGAATGGTAGGGTTCGTAGACCAAAACTCAGCTTCATAATGGGCCCGGAATACATGATACAGATGGGCCTGGATGAGTCCAATTTACAGAATAAAGAAGGTCAATTGACTTGTATATTTTATGTGAGTAAGGTGCTCACATAAAATGATAAAATGATCAAAGGATAAGAAACCGGTATCACATAGGATATAGTAAGGTCCTCACATAAAATGATAGGATGGGTTAATTTATAAAACTAAGGATTATGTAAGAAGATTGAAGCCTCACATAAAATTATAGAAGTTGACAAAAGCATTTTATGTGCTTAACTCTTCACATAATATGACAAGGTTTATGATGACTCGGGAATTACCGGAAATTAAATTTCCGGGTATTACATCAGTACCCCCTTAAAATTAGTTTCGTCCCGAAACTTAAAAGATAACGACATATAGTCGGAGTTGCTACAAATGAAATAAAGGGCCGGAAAGGGTCACAATCGATCTTGTTCTGATTTGTTCCTAAGATAGCCGGAAATAAAATTTCCGGATATTACATATAGTCTGTCTCCGATATCATTTTCCGGAAGGTTATAACCCTTGATTTAGTCAACAATATTGATTGGTAGAATATTATTTAGTTTATTTAGTCGAGAACCATCCTTAGTTACTCCAGCCTTACGTTTTTGTATCATTTCTATTGCCGATTAGTCGAGAACCATCCTTCGTCTTTCATTGCCCAGTATAGTCTATCTCTGATATCATTTTCCGGAAGGTTATAACCCTTGTTGTTGGTTCCATTTTTTGTTTGTGATATACGAATCCGCGAATTCGTTCGGATTTATAGGGGCGTTGTTGTTCACTAGGTTCTGTAGTGGGGTTTCGGTAATCCATCTATCTGTCCAGAATCTAACTGTTTTTCCATCTCCCACGCGCCATCTTAGTCCTTTGTCAAAATCTTCTCGCAATTTCACTAATTTCTTCCATTGCCATGATGTGTTTTTCCCACTTTTGTAGTTCCAAATGGATGTGCCTTTAAGGTATTTTTCCTCGACTATTTTGACCATATATTTTCTGGGTCAGCCATAATTTTCCACAGAAGCTTCATCTGTAAAGCTGTATTCACGTCTTCTGCTTTTCTAATTCCCGTTCCACCAAGCGTGGTGGGTGTTCGCTCCAAAAGGTGTGTGCAAGCTTTAAAATTTATAACTCAAGAAGTATGCTTGAACAATATGCGAACCCGCAGTGTACGAATCAATTGTAATAAAAGCAAGAATTCCAAGGGTCGAACACAGGGACAATGGTAAAATAAAGCACAGAATCAGGTTGTCAAATATTGCAAATAACTACGAATTAAAGCAATCAAAGATGATGTAAAAGTCAAGTAAGGGGAAATGCGGATTCTAGGGATTAAAGCATCTAGTTGTGTTTCCGACTCAAGATCTCAAAGGATAACGCGGACAAAGCTGAGGTTTGCAAATGGAAGGGGTTTCTAAGGTGGGAAATTGATCACCGGATAAGTCTCACTACTCACTATCCCAAACCCAAGCTCCTATTACCGGGTAAGTCTCAAGGAACTAAGGAAAGGAACTATAATCTCAAACCAACACACCACCCAAGGGAATAGAATCAACCTTTACCGGGTAAGTCTCATGCTAACTCACAAGGATGGGATGAAGGCACACTTGAACCCCAATAAAGGATAAACCTGTATTACCTACACTCATGATCTTGGGTAAACAAACAAAGAAATCACGGGGTAAGTCTCATCCTAGGCTTGCGTTGAACCAGGAAATGTGTAATAAGGATAGTATTTGGCAAACTGAAACTCTTAACTCATATAAGGTTTAGGAAAGGTTCACCTCGTTCAATTTATGTACCATCTCGGTCGAGATGTTCCACAACTGACCAAGGTGTTCGTCGGTTAAGGTAAAGACTCGAGCTTTTAGGGTCCTGTTGGGATTAAAATCATTTTATCATCCTCCCACAACCTTCAACCAATCACCCTAGAATTGCATAAGAAACTTAGCCAACAATCATCATGATAACAATAATCAAATTAATGGAAAAGGAATCAATATTAAAACAAGAAAACCGTAAGGAAAAGGTCTCAATAATTGAATCAAACAATCAACAAAGAAGCGTTCCTCAGTCAACAAATCAGAAAAGACAACAAACCAAAAAAGATCTAAGAAGATCTTACAAACTCCTTCAAAAGCTAACTCCAACTATGATTCCTTCCTTTCTTGGATTTCAATCCTTTAAAATTTCCTTCAACTTCCTTCAAAACTCCAGAAAATCCCTCAATTGTTGGATGCCCTAAGCATGGTTGAACTTGTGGAAAATCCAACCCTTTATATAGGAGAATTATCTTCCAAAGATAATAATATCTTAAAAAGATAATTTCCTATAAAATATATCTCTATCTCTAATAAATCAGCCTAAAATAATATCTTCCTTCCAGAAATTCAGCCAAAAATATAAGATATCTTCCTTCCAAAAATAAAAGATCTCGGCCAAAAATAAAGATCTCGCCGGCGACAAGGTGTTCACCTCGGTCGGGACGCTCCTCAAGATCACCTCGGTCGAGGTGATACTGTAGATGACCGAGGTGAATCTCAACTGATTGTGAAATCTCTCGAATCTGGTCCAAAGTCAATTTTCTTTATCATTTCCATGCTTCATGAGGTCTTCCTTAAGCTCCATAATGTGGCTCCAATGACTCCTTAGCTTCCTTAGCTCCATTTAGTCCAAAACGTGCCATTTTACCTACGATCACAACGAAACTAGGTGTAGACCTCGATTCCCGCAAAGGTAGACAAAACAACAATATAATCAAAGAATGTACATCCATACATGCAGATTTATGAAGATAAAACGTCTAAAATAGCCCCAAAATATAGACTATAATACATGCTATCAGTGGGTTTACAAATTTTGTCCCAGCTAATGAGTGGGTGAAAATTAGGTCCCTTATTCCAAAAGAAATTTTTGTTAATCCGATTTAGTTCTTGATGAATGCTTGTAGGTAACATAAAGGCCTGCATAAGATAGTTTGGTTTGGCATTGAGATTTGCTTTAATAAGTGTTACTCTCCCTTCTTGTGACAATGATGAAGCTTTCCATTTTGTCAATTGTTGTTTGGACTTTTGGATTACGGATTTAAAAATATCTTTATTTACTCTACCGTTTATGATAGGACACCCGAGGTATTGTTCAAGGTTATTGATCGCCTTAATGCCTAGAGAGTCTTGGATTCTTCTTTTTTTGTTTTGATCCACGTCCGCGGTTGTTTGGAATGAAGATTTGTGGTAATTTATGACCTGACCAGAGATATCACAATAATCATTCAACGTTGATAATATTTTGTTATTTGCTTCTGCAGTTGTCTTAGTGAAGATTATTATGTCATCTGCGAAGGCTAGGAAAGGGATGTTTGTTCCATTTTTTGTCATAGGGAAACCTATGCATTTCGGGTTGTCGATTGATATTCTTTGAATATTTTTGGCTAGTACTTCGGCACAGAGGTTGAAAAGGAGGGGAGATAGGTGGTCTCCTTGACGGAGTCCTTTTTGGGGGTTGAAGATTATTGTAGGGGATTCATTTATTAGTATGGAGTAGGAGACTGTTGATATACATTCAAAAATCCAGTTTTGAAATTTTTCTCCAAATTCAAATTTTCTTAGGATTGCTTTTAAAAAAGTCCCATTCAACTTTGTCATACGCCTTTTCCATGTCTAGCTTAATTGCCATATATCCTTCTTTTCCTTTTTTTGTTCTGAATCCATGAAAGATTTCATGAGCGATAAGGATGTTATCATGAATTGCTCTATTTTTTATGAAGGCGCTCTGTAGCGGATGAATCAATTTGGGTAGTACTGAACTTAGTCTTTTAGCCAATATTTTGGCAATTATTTTATATACGGTTGAGCATAGACTTATAGGTCGATAATGATTCGTAGTTGTCGGATTGTTGATCTTTGGAAGAAGCGCAATGAAAGTATGGTTAATTTGTTTAAGAATTTTACCGGTTCTATAGAAGCTTTGTACCGTTCTAGTAACTGCTGGTCCTAGGATATGCCAGTATTTTTGGTAAAAACCCGATGTCATACCATCAGGACCCGGCGATTTGTCACTACCGATGTCAAAAAGAGCATTTTTTATTTCCTTTGTGGTGAAGGTCATTGACAGATTTTGGTTATATTCTCAAAATTTTCTGATTTAATGACTTCTAGTTGTCTCTGTAGCTTTTGTTTATCTATAGTTGACATTTGAAATCTCTGCTTAAAATCGCTCAAGAACTCTTCATTAATCTCGTTTTCCTTTGATAACACCGTCCCATTTGTTGTCGTAATTGTTGTGATGATTTTCTTATTTCTTCTACCTATTGCTTTTCTGTGGTGGAATTTCATGTTCTTATCACCTAGTTGTAGATTAGTCGTTTTAGCTCTTTAAATCCGATATTTATGTTGATAGTCCAACATACATTCTCTTTTCCTAAGTAATCTATTTATTTTATCATTCTTGGTTTGGACAAAGTTTGTGAAATTTTGTTTCTGGAGAGATTCGGTCTCTCCATCCACCTTTTGCGGTTGTTTATGAATATTTCCAAATTTTTCTCAACTCCACTGTTTTAATTTTATTTTTAGGAGTTTTATCTTTTTTACAAGATTAAACATATGTGTGCCTAGGAATTGGGTCCTCCATACTTGTTTTACTAGATTCTCGCAGTCTTGTCGTTGTAGCCACATTGATTCAAATCTGATGGTTTATTTCTGATGCATGTTTGCGTATTTTGGAAACATATGGATATCATGCAGTGATCCGGGGTAGTGAAGGCATGATTTCTCGTCTGTATTCCGGGATATTCCTGGATAATTTTTATTGATGTCATTGTTTTGTCTAGCTTTTCGTAAGTGTTATCATCTCCTTTTTTCTTTCTCCAAGTGTATTCATTGCCTTTGGTGGGGAGATCAATTAGATTACATTCTTGTGAGAATTGTTGTAACCTTTCATATTTATTGTTTGTTGTTTGGGCCCCTCCCTTTTTGTCGATCGGTTCCAATAGTTCGTTATAGTCTCCAATTAGTATAATTGGCTTGTTAGTAGTAACCAGAAATCATTTTTCAATTGTTCGTTTGGTGGACCATTGATAAAGAATACCATAGTTTCAAACATTGTGTGAGTGTTTGTGTGTTTTTCTATAAGAAACCTATCGTGAGCTTTGATGATTTCTATCTTTTCATTGTTTAGTTGATATTCCTTCCATAACAGACAAAGTCCTCCCTTGTACCCTATAGTCGGAATAAAAAAAATATTGTTGAATCCAGCATTTCTCCATATTGCTTCATCAGGTTGATTGCTGGATTTTGTTTCTGCCAACATTATCATTTGAATGTGTTCATTTTTACAAGTAATGTTGATATGTGTCCAAAAATTCTTTTTCTTCATACCCCTGCAGTTCCAAAATGCAATCTTCATTTATGATTTATATTTTGTGGTGGGTGGTAGTCGTCCCTTTATTCCTACCCATAATCCATCATTCAATGGTTTCGTGATGTTCCCTTCCTTTAGGTGTACTTTAGTTTTCTCTATATTCGAGAAGTGCATCCGATGGTAATTGTAGCAACCTTGTAAATCAAAGGACTTGAGATGTCCGTATTTTGTCTTTTTTCCTATGCCTCTTGCTCTACTTGGTAGGGGTTGTGGCGTTCCAGTTTTTTTTTATCTTTATGGAGTTTAAGATATCTTACACTTTTACCTTTGAAATTTTTCCGTAAATTCCACATCATGTTTTCCTTCTTAGTGGTCCTATTTTTGGTAGTTTTTTCACTCTTAGTGGTGCAATTCATCATTTGGTTGGTCACTATTTCGTTAAGTGAATATTTTTTACACCATTTTAGTGTATTAACTCTTCTGATTTGTTTATGTTTGGGCCACTGTTCCAATATCGACCTGGTAATTTTGCTTGGTGTCAGCAGGGATATCATCGTTAGACTTGTCTGTTTTGTTCTCGGATTGTGGGCATTCTTTGACCGGGATTCAACTAATTTTGCATGCCTCCGATCCATACAGCCACAAAGCTTTGTAGTATTGGGATATTTTAAATTACAGCAATGAAGCAGTTGGTTTGTTTTACCAAAAACGCTGCATAGAATCAGGTACTTTACTTGATAAGAAATCTTATGTAACCACCTAAATACACATAAGATCTTATTACATCTCCACATATTCTTTACATATTTATAGTCTCCTTTTCTATCTTGAAACCATGTTCTTCCTTTGCTTCTCTTCATGGGCATAGGACCTTTATTCCGAGATATCTTTCATTGTTTGTCTATGATTCCATTATTCAATTGTCGATATGTGGTCAAAAGAGCATCCAGTCCACAAACATACCATGGATTAGGCAATAATCAAGGTTACACAAATTGAGTACTAGTATATACAGTAACAAAACTTCCACAAAAATACTTGCTATTTCACGCCACCATGTCTTAGCTTATCTTTTCCTCTTTGTATGCAACTTGTTAGTACTCATTTTTGAATCCATAATTGATGGCCAAGATCCACTATCTGTTGAGCATTTTTTCCTCATTTTTGCAATCTTTTTCCAACATTTACAAGCTGTATCATTGCACCTGCACCAGCAAAACAACCGCAGTCAGCAAGGAGAAAAAAACAAGACTAGACAGTAGTGCAGAAAAACTAACAGCTCTAAGATATTCAAGGGGTTATTGTCATACCATGGTATAAAAGCATACTTTCGATTAGGCAATAAACACTCAGTGGTAAAGCAAGAAAAGCCATTTCTTATTTTCAGAACATTAGTCATATAATCAAACCCACTTGCATAATGTTCATTCAAGGGGAAAATAAGAACATTAGTCATGTAATAAAATCCACTCACATAATGTTCATTCAAAGGGAAAATTAGGAGCAAACACTCCTTATTACATTGTGTGAGGATAATATAAATTCTAAAAGCAACTGCAGGGAATAAACAATACGATAACTTAGCATTTCTACTTGTTCTACGACTAAAGACACATTCATGAAAGGTTTAAAACAGGTTTTCTAACACATGACATCGCATTCCTAAAGACACTAATACTAATGGATTTCATAGATCTAGGTAAAAAAAAAAATTTTCCCTTCAGCTTTGAGGAAGCGGTATCTTCGGATCCCCCTGCCTCTTCCCTAAGTTTGAGTCAGAATTTGCCGATTCTTGATTAAGCTCCATGGCATCCATCATCTTGTTGACTGTGCTGTTAGTTTTTGTCGAGTGGTAAGAATTCTCCGAACCCAAGTGTTTCAGCTCCTCCGGAATATTCCATCTTTAAACAATAAAGTTGTGAACTCTTCGAGTGTTAAATCATCCTCAGGCATGTTGAGATTCTCGTCCTCAGCATTGCGTTTTTTCTCAATTTCTTCAGCTTTGGCTTTGATATCTTCATCCTCCAGCATAGGGACGGTAAGGGGTTCCTGAATGACCACTTTATTTCCGATATTCACATCATTAGGGTTTGAACCCTCATTTATTTCATCATCGGGTTTGACTGTGTTATTTGGACCCTCGGTACCCGCAGCTGGGGTGTCCAGAGGCTTGGTCTCAACTTTACTCTTCTGAGTTATCTCCTTCTCTTTCTCTTCTTTGGTCTCACTTGGCTGTTGGGTACTCTCTTTGGAGCTCAAGGATAACCCATCGCTAATGAATCCATATTTTTCGGACAAATATGGTCTAATCTCATGCGGGTCCTGATAGTTCTCTTTCTTCTTTTCATTTCTGCTCATCTTTTGCCATTCGTTTCCTTCATTATTCTTAGTTTGATGTCCACGGTTGTTTGTTCTATTTTTATTATACCTAAAGGCTTTTGTTCTAGCACCTCTAAGGGGACAATTTATCATACTTATGCTCTTTTTGGGCACAAAATCCGCATCCCCTAGAAAAGTCTTCATACCAAATGGGAAACATCTTAAGTTCATCGTCTTCATCCAGGATAGGTACCTCCTTTATTCTTTTTAGGTTTATGTCTCTATTAATGCAAATTCTAGTGAAATTTACTCCTTTTCCTTTTTCTGAGAAGGAATCTAGTTTTATAAATTTCCCCACCCCATTTTTCTCTATTATAAGTTTCATAGCTTCCTTATTCACGTATTTTGCAGGAACTTGTGGGATCCTAATCCAAAGGTCTGCTATGGTATTGTTCTCACTAAATGTGTTGAATTTGAGTTTCCATAGTCTAAGAATGACTAGTTGACCGAAAATGTGGTATGGTCTAGCTTTCCATACATACTTTTGGTCTAAGGGATTAGAAAAGTTCACTTCAAACCAGAAATTTGATTTTGCTATAATTCTTAGCTCCCCTTGATATTTTTCCATTCATAAAGTAATTTTGTTCTAAGTTTAGCTAACTTCATTGGTTCACCTAGCAGGCACCCTAACAGGGATGTTTGTTTTTGTTTTTGGAAGTCATTTTCACTTTTGCTAAACTAGAGAGATACTCTTGGAGAACAGATTGCTCAGAATTGGTACCTTTGTTCTTTGATTCGTTTTTGTTCTCTCCTTGTTGGTTGTTCACTTTTTCTTCATCATTGGCTTTGGTTTGGTTAGTGCAGATTGCTTGCTTGTAGGTTGCTTTGCTCTCCTCCATTGAACACAAATGCAGGAGAGAATTAGAGATGGAATTTGAGAAATTTAGGATATGAGAAAAGGTTTTGTGTGGCTTAGAACGGATTCTAAAACGCCCATTATATAAGCCTTTTCCGACAGCATTGAGTTTATACAATAAGAAATTAAATCTTTTAGTCAAACATAGAGAATCAAGGTCACATATGAAACTTGATACTCCTATTGCAGTGTTTAAGCGAGAAACCAGGGTAAAGAGAAAGAAAATTAGTCTTTTTGGGGGTAGGATCATTACCTCTTTTATGACGGGATCGAGATATGATACCGATTCTTGTTGAGAGTGTGTTACCCTTAGACTTGTAGAAACTAGATAAAGCGCTACCCGACGGGTGACCCCGACCCAGATCTATATGGTCTTGGACCTAGAAAGGTGAAAATGGAGTCCGGCGCTTTTGCTCCCTCGCCCTATGTCTTTTGCGCTTCCTCTTTCGATTTCTTGGAACCCGAAGCCCAAATTTCCCTTCGAGATGTTGTATATTCAATGTTGATTGGCAGTTGTCTTCATCAGAGGGCTTTTGTCGCCACATTCTTCTTCCTCTTTTCAATTGCCGCTTCATCTGATTTGGAAACCTCCTCATCCACATAGTTCTTATTATTTCTCGGGTCTATACTTTACATTCATCGAAACAGCTTGAAATCTTAGGTTGGTCGGGAATACTTGGAGTCGATATTGATTTAGGGCTAGGGTTTTTTGAAAAAAAAAAAGTTGGGTGAGGGTGAAGCGCGTCTGCGGCGCGTACTCCTTCGGATTTTTAGGGGTTTTTTTGGTAACCTGTGGCGGTACTGGTTGATCATTTGTTATAAAGTAAGAACAAAACCTTCAGTCTTTTAGTTTTTAAAAAGGAACCTAAAATAAACTATTAATGCACAAAATATGAACTAAGATGATATTCTAATCCGTATACTTTAGGCGCTTGAGTGTGAGGTGTATTTTGTAAATAACTTTAATTTAACTATCAAAATATATTGATACACTAAAGTGATCATGATTAAAAAAAATAAGTACTAAATATTTTATACTCTATCTTATATACTAAAACAACCAATGAACTTAAATTTGAAACATTTTCGTGAATCTACATCATCAAACTTACACGTGTAGGCTATTTGTTAAGTCACGTCACGAAATTATTTATTTTAATTGATTAGCTAAAATCTTAACAATTCTCATTCAACCCCGAGATACTAACAAACTCTAATTTTATTTTTTTTCTTTAAACATATAAAATGAAATTATTTGTTCATGAAGTTATATGATAAAGTTCATTAATATTTACTTTAATTTGATTATCATTCTAATAATTTTTTCCTTCCAATATTGTAGACTACAACCGCAACTTTTATACCGCCATAACCAACAATAAGCAACCACCGATCATCTATTTAATACCGCCATAACCAACAATAAGCAACCACCGATCATCTATTTAATACCGCCATAACCAACAATAAGCAACCACCGATCATCTATTTAATACCGCCATAACCAACAATTATGTGTAGTTTCAAGTAGGTTGTATTTAGATGACTATTAATGTTTTATAAATTATAATATGGTTTAAGAAAAATATTTTTTCCTATCTATATACTAAAGAAGTCCGTGAACTTAAACTTGTCACCGTTTCGTGCAATTACCTCATCAAACTTACACATTTCATAGAGACATGTAATATTATTATAAACTAGTTCAGTGCCCGTGCCAAGCACGGGTTTTGTTTTATTTTTTTTTAATAAATAATAATATATCTTATAATTGAAATTTCATTAATCAATTATTAAAAAGAAAATTTTTCGTGACCTGTTTGATTTCATTTGTTTTTCAATAAATAAAAATATATATTATAATTACATCATACTTAATCAACAATTAATATAAATTTTTTTCGTGACATGCATCTGTTAAATTGTACATTTAGCAACAACAAGCCAAATTATACTACATATTGAGTTCCACGAGATTTTTAAAGGAAGATCCCGGGAGGACTACGATGTCACCGAATTCCTCCCACCTACAATAATTTTCATTAAAATACTCGTACTGTGCAAAATATCTAACCAATTTATCAAGCTCATTAATTATTAAAAAAGAGAAATTGTGAGATAATCCAAAGGTTTAATGGGTGATTCGAGTCGATATGAGAAACTTTGCCCTCTACCCGATCTCCAATTCACACTCATCTACTGCTTATGAGATATTGGCACCTATTGATAGATCATTCCGAAACAAAAATAAGTATATGAATATTATCAATAAAGAAGATGAAATCTAAAACTGAAAGAATTACCTTCGATCAATGACAAAATGATTATGATTTTTCATATTGGTAAAAATGTGCGAGATAGATGAATACTAAGCAATTAGGTGATCCTTATATATAGAAAAATTGAAGACAAAAATTGTGTATTGCTTGCTCGAGAAGATTTATATAAGAAGTTTGTTTTGTTTGATTGCTCGAGAAGATTTATATAAGAAGTTTATCTGATAAGTTTTATTTGATTCGCTTAAGATTTGATTTACCGAATCTTTATACTGAAGCATTCAACTTAAATTTTAAAATTTAGATTTATTTATTACGAAATGAATTTGAGTTAAACGGCACCATGAATGATATTTTTGGTTAAGATTTTATTGATGTAATCTTCATATTGAAAAAACGTTTGGCTTATATTTTAAAATTTTATTTTCTTTTAGAAATAAATTTGTTAATGATATTTTATATTTTTATTTATTAACTAACAAATCGTACATATTTTTTTAACCAGTCTTGATTTTTTCTGACGAATTTAAAATTTAACAAATATATTTTTCATTTAATGAAAAAAATTTATTAATTAACAAATATATTTTTCATTTAACAAATATATTTTTAAAACTGATTTGATTTTTTTTGATGAATTTTTAAAACATTTATATTTTTAATTTAATAAAAAAGGTTTTTCTAATTAGCAAATCATACAGATTTTTCAAAACTTCTTTTGGACGAATTTTATTTTTTTCATTTATATTTTAAATATTCTTTTAATAAAATAAAAAAAAATTTAGCTTAATTTGTGATTTAGTAAAAAATTTAATTCGAGAAAAAAGGGGAGAGTGTCACATCAGCTTTATAGATATTGATTTACGTATCAAATTCTATTAAAAAGTAGTAAAAAAACAATATTTAATATAGTTACTCTAAAATAGGGGATTTGGAAAAAATATGTCTTCGCCTATATTTGCATCAAGAAGGAGCTTCTCAAAATTCAACCCATGAACAAATTTTGACAGTTTCTATAAATAAATAAATAAATAAATTCATTACTCCCTATTTTGAAGAAGTTGTTGGGTTTTAGACAAAATTTTTTTAGAGAAAATAGAAAAAAAATTCTCCATTTTAGAGTTTTTTTTGAAGAATCTGTTGCACATGCCCATAAAGAAATAGGTACAAAATTAAAATTTTGACTTTTACTTTCTTTTTTATACAAATTTTGACAAATAACGTACAAACTTTATTTTTAAAATTTTGATATGTTAAATTATTTATTTAAATTAATTAATATTTTAAATTGAATAACTTAAAGTTGAAAACTTAAAATTCAAAATTGCCTGCACTCCATGATCTTCTACAGTCCAATCAATGACTAAAAAGATCTCATATTTAGCATATTTGAGTTATTTGAGTTAATGAGTAGTATGATAAAGAACTGATTAGAGGGTAGGTAACAAATGAATAATTATCAACAATGATAGACACTAATTTTTTTTGGTGGGAACGATAGACATTAATTAAGCCACTGATGAACACACAACATTACGTAAGTCCTCTTCCTCTTTGATAGAGATAAATTAACTATCTCGCTAATTAAGCATGAGAGCAGTCACCATTACAAATTGCATACACTCCATGATCCTATATGCAAACAATTCAAACAGTAACACCATATCTATCAAACCCAATTCCTCTCAAGAACTCATAGAATTGAATCGCACCATCGTTCACCTTCTCGTCGCCATGAACCGGGAACAACTTAGGCGTCTTCTTAGGTCGTCGAGATTCGAGTCTATGGTGGTCCTCTTGAATCCATCCATCCCTCTCACCTTCTGTTGGGGTTGTGTGCTCTTCCTATTGAAACACCCTCCAGGATAAAGACACCATTTTTAGATATAATTGCATTTGTGTGCACATTGTAATTGACAATTTAGTAACTATTTTACCAAAAAGTCATGTTACGTATAAAATTCTATTAAAAAATAGGAAAATATTTTTTTTATAAATTGTATCTATATATATTACTAAAGCAGCACCTCTTTTGTCCACGTGTCAACCTCTAAGGCCATACACGTCAGCATTTTTTCAATTTATTTACAGATTTGCCACAATGTATTTACAGATTTGCCATTAACTATTTTATAAGAAATTTTTTTATTAGAATTTGTAAACAGTCATCATGCCACGTCAATTTTGTTAAAATAAAAAAAAATTAAAAATTAAATCTACTTATCTACCCATCAAAATTAACAAACTGATCTATTATAATTCGATTTTGTTGAAAAAATTTCAAGCAAATCTTCTAACAAGATTTGACACATTTTTTAAATTTTAAAAATAAATCAAAATTTAAAGCAAAAGTGATAATATATTGAGATATAAATATAATACTCGAACAATAATCTTTGTAATAGATTTTTAATTATTTTCTTTTGTTTATTAAAAAAATATAAATAATCCTCACATGTTAGTCATATTAGTTAATAAAATAATTTTTTTTATAGATTAATATCAAATAAATGATGCATGAAAATGAAAATATAATATTTTTTATTTATGCAAACCGCACAAGGTGCGGGCACTAAACTAGTTTATTAGAAATTTGAATCAATTTCCCCCTAACATTTAGGGATTTTAATAAAAAAATAAATTTTAATTAATTTAATTTTTTTAATATAAATTATGTTGGTTAGGATCCCTTATAAAATTATAATTAAAATAATTAATAATAATAACAGTTTACGAATTACTTTAAAGATTAATTAAAATGGCATTTTAGTAAATATTTCACAAAAAATTCTATGTGGCATTACTCGTTGAACGACACGTGGCGCTAGCGTTCTTAGTTTTAGTAAGTAATATAGATTTAACTGATGAGTTAATATCTTAACAATTTTCATTCAAATTCGAGATCCTAACAAACTCTAATTTCATGATTTTTCTTTAAACATACAACAACAAAAATCTTCTTCTAAATTTATATAACAGAGTCCAGTAATATTTAATTTAATTTGATTATTTTTCTAACAATTTTTATTTCTTCACTACAAACCCACTCTATTTTATAAACCTAACATATTATTGATAAATTTATATATGAATCAATTGTTTTGTTACTAAAATTCCCATTTAGTTAACGATATATTTTGTTTTGTTTGTTATTTTTATGTTAATTTCAATAAAAGGTTTTTTTAATAAAAAAAGCATTTTATAACGGTTTTTAACAATCCACATTTTAAACTTTTTTATAAACTAAACCACTTGTAAGTGTTCTATCATATCGTCCCGAACCCGAAAACCCAAAAACCGACTCCGAACCCTAAAACCCAAAAACCGGAAACAAGAATCCAAAACCCAGAAAACCCGAAAACCCAAAACTGAAACCCGAAACCGAAAACGCCAAAACCCCAACCCGAAACCCGAAAGTGACGTTTTAATGCTACCCATAATAGTTCATTTTAGGTTCCTTTTAAAAAAAATTACACGTGTCGGCTATTTGTTAAGTCACACCATCAAACTTACACGTGTCGTCTATTTGCGGTTGTAAACAACTATACATTAACTTTTGTAAGACTTACTCAATTGACAGATCATCTATTTAATACCGCCATAACCAACAATAAACAACCACCGACACCAATCGCCTTTTTTTTTCTAAGAATTTACGAATGCTTTGTCAGTAATTATTTATATCTTATGTTGTGTTTGAATAACTATTAATGTCTTATAATATGTTTTAAGAAAAGTGGCATTTCAATGCTACCCATAAATAACATGGTATACATAAATATCAATAGTAAATCGTAATATTCATATTATAATTTACTCTAATACTAAATAACATAATTTAAAAATACACAATTATAAAAGAGTGCATAAACACGTATTTTGTTAGTTTCAAGTAATGACACACATTTTGAACTAAGATGATAATATATAAATTTTGAACAAATTGAATAAAAGTTAGAACATTGTGTTCCGTTAGTTTCAACATTGCGTTTCATTAGTTCAAACACAATGTTAGGTTGTGTTTGGATGACTATTAATGTTTATAATATGGTTTAAGAAAAATATTTTTTTTTATCTATATACTAAAGCAGCTCGTGAACTTACACTTGTCACCGTTTCATGCAACCACCTCATCAAACTTACACATCTCATATGTTCGTTAAGACATGTAATATTATTATAAGTTTATTTGATTAGTTAATATTTTTTAATTTTTTATTCTAAATTTATATAATAGAGTCCATAATATTTAATTTAATTTAATTATTTTTCTAACAATTTTTATTTCTTCGACTACAAACATGATCTATTTATTAAACCTAACATATTTTTGATAAATTTATATATGAATCAATTGTTTTGTTACTAAAATTTTCATTTAGTTAACAATATATTTTGATTTTTTATTTTGATGGTAATTTCAATAAAAGGTTTCTAAAATAAAAAACACATTTTATAACAGTTTTTAACAATCCACCTTTTAAACTTTTTTATAAACTAAACCACTTGTAAGATATATTACATCGAATTGAAACACATTTATTATTTTCAAGTAAATTTTCAATAAGTGTTCTATCATATTGTCCGGAATACCCTCATCATACTTAATTATTAAATTTAAAATAAATATTAGTCTAATAATAATAAATTTATCCCATAAGTTAGTTGATGTATCTTTGTTTATTTTTTAGAGAAGTATATTTTTAAAAGATTATTGATTAATTAATTAATTAACTATTATAACGGTATATCATGTCAAAAGTAATACATGTCACCAAATATTAATATAAAAACATTAAATGTGAGTCAATTTGACAAAATGTACTCTATAAGGTGATTTCACTTATAAGAACTTATCAAAATTAATTTATTATAAATGTGATTTTTATCAACAAAAAATTAACTAATGCATTAAAGAAAACGAGTGAACATTTTCATTTTCAACTTATGTAAATTTATGATTAATGTATAAGTACTTTTTCCTCCACCATTCACGATGACCATAATTTCCTATTAATTTATTTTGTTAAACACTCATTTTAATCTATAAATATTGATAAAATATTATAGTTGAACCTGCTGTAGATATTCAAACTAGTATATTCAATACTCAAACACTCAAAATAATGGCGCGTCAAAATCCTGTGAAATTATAATAAACAAACCTATTTGTTTGCTAAATTTGGTAAAAGTTTGTACAAATTACGGCGGCTTTCAAAGTTTATATTATTAAGATTCAACGTTTATAATATTATTTTTACACATCATTCATATTATAAAAATATGAGATGCAACAAAAGGAAAAAAAACAAAGCAAAAAAGTTCTACTCATTCATTCATCACATTCACAGGTCAGATGGGCTCATAAACCTGTTTGAATATCAGCCAAATTCCCCCCTCTACCCACCAAAGCTTCATTCTTTCCAATCCCAACAGCTATGAATTTGGCAAGAAATGCCAAATTTTCTGCCATTAAATCCACCCTGAGGAAAATTACAATTAATTTGCCAATCCTAGAGACTCATCTTCTCCATTGCCAGAGCTTCTTCCACTTCAAGCAAATCCTCTCTCAAATGATCTCTTCTGGGTTCATCAGTGACACTTACGCAGCCAGCAGACTCATCAAATTCTCAACCAATTTCCATTTCGTTAGCCTTGATTATTCGCGCCGAATACTCGATTGTATTGAAAACACTAATGCATTTACTTGGAATACAATGATGAGAGCCCATATACAAGGAAATTCTCCCCGGGAAGTAATGAATATGTACAGATTAATGCTGATCAATTATGTTGTCCCTGATAATTATACGTATCCCATCGTGATTCAATCATGTGGCCTTCACTTATCTGGTTTTGCTGGGAAACAGGTACATGATCATGTGATTAAAGTGGGATTTGGTTCTGATGTTTATGTCAACAATACTCTCATTATTATGTATTCAGTTTGCGGTGACTTGTGCTCTGCACGTAAGGTGTTTGATGAAAGTCCTGTTCGGGACCGTGTTTCATGGAATTCGATGTTGGCAGGGTATGTTCAGATGGGAGATGTCGAAGAGGCTAAGTTGATATATGATCAGATGCCTGAAAAGAACATAATTGCTTCCAATTCTATGATTGTTTTATTTGGAAAGTTGGGGCGCGTAGCTGAGGCACACGAGTTGTTTGATGAAATGCTTGAGAAAGATATGGTGTCGTGGAGTGCTCTGGTATCATGTTATGAGCAAAATGACATGTTTTCAGAGGCTCTGTTAATGTTCAAGGAGATGATTGCTAGCGGAAGTTGCATAGACGAGGTGGTGATTGTCAGTGTTCTTTCCGCCTGTACCCACCTCATGGCACTTGAAGAAGGCAGGATAGTTCACGGGTTAGCTATAAAGACTGGGATTGATTCTTATGTGAATCTTCAAAATGCTTGCATTCACATGTATACTTACTGTAATGACATGGTTGCTGCTGAGAAACTCTTCAATACCAGTAACCAGTTGGATCTAATCTCATTTAATTCAATGATTTCCGGCTACTTGAAATGCGGGTTTGTTGAGGATGCCAAGGCATTATTTGACTCCATGCCTGATAGAGATATTGTATCTTGGAGTGCGATGATATCAGGTTATGCCCAACATGGTTGTTACTCTGAGACCATGGCGCTTTTTCATGAAATGCAGATGACTGATGTTAAACCTGATGAAATCACATTGGTGTCTGTGATCTCAGCTTGTACCAACTTAGCTGCATGGGATCTAGGCAGAGAGACTCATGCTTATATAAGAAACAATGGCTTGAGAATCAATCCAATTCTCGGTACAACTCTAATAGACATGTATATGAAATGTAGTTGTGTTGAAGATGCAATGGAGGTTTTCAATGGTATGGAGGAGAAAGGGGTTTCGACATGGAATTCTTTCATTTTAGGTTTGGCTATGAATGGCATGGCTGAAAACTCGCACGATGCATTCGTGAAGATGAAAGATTGTGGAGTCGTCCCCAATGAGATAACCTTCATTGGAGTTCTTGGCGCATGTCGGCATATGGGGTTGGTTGATGAGGGTCGGTTACACTTTGATTCCATGGTTAAAGAGCACAAGATACAACCTAATGTTAAGCACTATGGATGCATGGTTGATCTCCTTGGACGAGCCGGTTTGCTTCAAGAAGCCGAGGAGCTTGTTATGAGTATGCCAATGGAGCCTGATGTTGCTACTTGGGGTGCCCTGCTTGGTGCCTGTAGAAACCATGGCAACCATGAAATGGGAGAGAGGATCGGAAGGAAGCTCATTAAATTGAAGCCTAATCACGACGGATTCCATGTACTTTTGTCCAACATTCATGCTTCAAAAGGCGTCTGGGATGATGTTTCCGAGATTCGAGGAAAGATGGATAGGCATAGAGTAGCAAAAACTCCAGGTTGGAGCTTCGTCGAAGCAAATGAAGTCGAACATGACATTCAACAAGAACCTGAGCAGAAACAATACATAAACAGAAATCTTGCATCTCTGTGTATCAATAAATCAGCAAATTTGTAGTATCATCTCTGTGTATCAATAAATCAGCAAAATTTTCAAATGTCTTGTGCAAAAGCAACCACATTAGATAGTATACAAATATGATTCTTGTATTATTATACTAGGTTTACATGTGGCAACGATACAATATTTGGTACAATGCATGTTTCCTTGCGCTACTAGTCATCAAGAACCCTCAGATTTTATACCTGTAATCAAAAACAAGAAATAACTACAATCAAGCAAAGTGCACAAAAATGGGCTTTGCTTGGTCATATCATTCTCCTGTGCATTATACATAACCTATACATATCTCTACAATTCTAGGTTCATCTGACTACCCATGAGTTGGAGCATGTAGTTCAAACAAGTATATGGGATTTTGCAGCGCCACGTGAGCAACTCTTACGGCTCTTTTTCAGCGCGCAAACACAAATCTCAAGAAGCTCATAGTCTTCGTCCAAGTATAACAAGGAAGCCCTCTCCGGATTCTCCAAAAGCATTCTTGCTGTCAAGAAACCAGCAATAGTCCAGGTTTGGTAGAGCCTGGATTGCTTACCGATGAATTTCCCTTGACGGGTGTCGTAGTACTCTGGCCAATGATCTGCTACAAGCTTCTTCTCAGCCATTGTTATTGCCTTCTCAGCTAGATCTGATCTCCCCATCTTTAGGCAGGCTAATGTGAGCTGCAAAATGAGAGAACAACAGAACAAAGTTGAGGAGCCACAACTGTCTAGCAAAGTAGCCGAGTCTTGAGCTATTTAAGCATACTTACCGGCCATAACAGTGTTGGCCATGATCCTCCATTATGATATGACCACGGCCTGCACGAATAGAGAAAAGCTTTAGCTTAAGATGCCAATTTAGCATGCTCAGATTCTGAAACAGGATACTAAAGATACCCACGTATTCTTTGGGTCACTACCAGTAACGATACGCCACTCTTCACCCTCTATAGCAGGATAACATATCTTCACAGGCATATCACCCATGAGATCATCCCATTTGGCTTCAATCAGATTTATGACAGCTTGGTTTTGCTTGGGAGTACCCAAGGACGAGACTACGCTCCAAAGGTTTCCGAGCGTGAAGAACCTGAAGTCCATATGAGCTGGCTGAAGATTGCCAATCATGTATCCACCTTGCTCCGGGACCCAATCCAATAGCCAGCGTGGAATTTGATCAGGGTATATATTGAACTTGTTTATAGCATTCGTTGAGTACTCTTCTGTTTTATACCGGTAGATTTCATTAATCTTTTTCATATCCACCCAATAATACTCTCTAATGTGGAAAGAGAGAGCACTCATTCTGTTGTTTATTGCCCTTACTGTATTTTCGGAACCCTCACTGACACTTAGAATCTCACGGGAGCACCGCAGAGCTGAATAGAACAACGCCTGACGTATAAATGTAAGTTAGGTCTAGTTGGTCAAAGATAATAAAAATACAAGTCAATCTTGATTTTCATAACCAATACAACACATGTAATGCAACTATGCAAGAGTTGAGCTGAATTGGAGGGTGTAACATCCTTTTAGCAACAAGAGAGCTGCAAAAAATCCGGGCTTTTTGCTTAGAGTGAATTCCTTTAAAAGTGATAAATGCAATAGGGCCATAATGACATAGAAAATCCCACTCTACTGTTCTGATCTGGTATATAAGAATCCATATGCTAGTAAAGTAAAACTCACTTGTATCTCAAGAGGATGACCATGAATGCCCATTCGCCGATCAATCATGCAAGATCCATCAGTGACCAGAAGAGACGGAAACATATCAAATCCATCAGTTAAGCATAAGTTTAGAATCAATTTTATTCCAGTCTGAAAATCCGCCCTCTCTTGTAATGAATAATCACCGGTAAGTTTCCCATATGCCCTTAATAAGATAATCCACCACAATCCTGCCGAGAAACATAGAGATATTGACTCAGACACACTTCTAACCAGAAAAATCTACAAAGAACAACTAAAATTGATTCTAAAACTTCCAATAATCAATTCAACAAGAATATCAATTATGGAATTATTAGCTTATAATGTTATCAGTATGACTCAATCCAGAAACTTGCAGCTATACTAGGAAATATTCTTAACCGGAAAATCTCTTACCAGAATCCACAGGTGCGACACGACCAATTGCAGATTCACCAAAGTCCGGGTCTAAGACTTCTTCAAATTTCTCACCGTTGCCATCCAGTGGCACAGTTCTAGCTTTAAAACTTGCTGGCATCAAACCCTGCCCAGGGGTATAGCAGTCCACTGTTTTCTCCCAAGTCTTAACAGACAAGAATGCAAATTTTTGTTAACAAATTACACACGCTGACAAGTATAGAGATTTTTTTGCAATAATTCACCCATGCACCATTAAAACCGGTACTGGCAGTGGTTACAGGCTGGTTAGAACTAAAATGATAGCAGTCTCAATCCCACAGTGAAAACCACAAAGATGTTAACAGATGAACAAAGAGCATATATGACAATGTAAAATATTAAATATATTCACACAATAGATAAATGAAATAATAATGCCTCTAATTCATAAATGAGCATGAAACTTTAATTTTGTTCAGCTCCTCTATGGAAGATGGAGAAATTACCAAACTGAGATATATAATGGCAACCAAAAAAATCAAACCATTAAATATAAGTCGACTTCTGCCTCAAGGGTTTCAAAAGTAAGTGTTTTGTAGATGTTCCCTCAAAGATGGGTATTACATATAAGAATCTTGTGCAAAAGCATATTGTTTCTACCAAGCTAAGAGAATAGAGTATGCTGATATAAAAGAACCATGGTTATATATACCAATGAACGGAAACAAAAATCATGGACGCATCAACACATTGCAGATTGGAAGCAATTGAAGCACTTCATAATGAGCTTGGACTTTATGAAGAAAAGCACAGCGAAATAAACATTCATTCACATAAAGTGCACATTTCAAACCAAAATTAAATACAAAAACGATATTATATCTCACCTGCAACTGTAATGTATGAAGGAGAAAGTTCTTAACAATCTCACCTTCTCCCTTCAGCAAGAAAGCAAGTGCAGAAGGAACAAAATCGCGAATAAACACCTGATCATAATTCAGCGGTGTCGGATCATTCGGATCATTTGCAGCCACCGTCCCACAAGGACTACTACAATAGTTGACAACCGAATTTTCCAGCAACTTCCATCCCTCTTTTTCGACATCAGATTCCTCCCTCACTTTTCTCTTAGGACCCTTAGCCTCTGGCGTAACTATCTCTTGTTTGTGTAAAGAACAATTATGCTCAACCTCCCCACCATATAATTCATTCCTCTCTACCTTTTCCTCATCTTTGTCAATTATCTCTTCCACTACAGGCTTCAAATCGACAAGACCACGCATGCATAAGTTTTCAACGTTCTTATTATTAACCCCAGAGTCAATCGAAGACGAATATCTCTTGACATCAGAGGTATGCCATCTAATCACAGAACTTCCGCAAACCCTAGATGGAGCAGAACCCAATTGAAAAATCCCCAAAGTCCTTTGAGGATGGCTAATCACGCTCACTAACGGAGAAGAATAGCTATGAATCTTACAATTGTGTCCCAAATTCAACCGTTTTGACAGATTAGACAGATTCTTGTAGGTAAAGAGGATTCTATCACAGGGCGCCATTTTCTAATCCCCTGTGATGAACAAAACTCCTGATTAACAAAAACGTGACGAAGTTTGAATCAAGTTTGAAATTGAATGCGAAGAATACCTGAAAACAAATGCGGAATCCTACGAAAGGGATTGGTAATGATCCCTTTTGTAGGTATGAATAAGGAATTAAACGTTCCTTGGAAAACCTGGGAATGTTGATCAAGTTTTGGAGAAAGAGCGCGAGAGAGAAGTTGAGAGTTTGTTTTTCTATCTTCCTTTTATTGCATAGTTGAAGAACTTTTTTAAAAAAAATATAAATGGTTATTATGGTTTCGGAAGAATAAATGGTTAGGGTTGTTTCTAAAGTTTTTCATGTTTATATTAGTAAATGAGGATTCAGGAACTAATAGCAATAAGATAGTTTGAGTCACGGGGCACATGGCATTCGTATTTTTTATTAAAATTATAAATAGATTTCAAACCAAACTATTGCTGTTATTAAAATTAATAAAAGTACGGAAACCTAATGACGTGTCGTGGCTAAGTTTATCCACAACTTCTGCTTGTCCACGTCTTTACCTGATATTTCCTTCCGTATTGTGGGCTATCTTCGATGGGCCTGCGGCCCAAATATATCACGTTCGGGTTGGGTGAAACGGGTCTCTGGTCTGTTGAGGGCCCGAACCATTTGTCACGGGTGGGTAAAACTCTTGAGATTTAGAATAGATTTATTCATTACCTCCGCACAAAGATTAAATAGAATCTTCACCAAGGCTAATATAGAAGAAAGCAACAAGATCATTTCGGTTTTAAAGGAATATTGCGATATCTCTGGACAAGTCATAAATTACCGCAAATCTGCTTTCCAAACAACTGCGAACATCGATCAAAGTAACAAAAGAAGAATCCAAGGACATCTAGGGATCAATGCAACGACTAGCCTCGAACAGTACCTCGGATGTCCAATTATCAATGGGCGTGTCAACAAAAAGATCTTTAATTCCGTCATCATTAAAACTAAGCAGCAACTAACTATGTGGAAAGCGTCTTCTTTGTCACAAGAAGGTAGAATAACCCTTATAAAAGCTAACCTTAATGCCAAACCAAGCTACTTAATGCAGGCATTCATGTTACCAACTAGTATTCACCTAGAATTGGATCAACTCAATAGAAATTTCTTTTGGAATAAGGGTCCCAACTTCCATCCAATAATTAGTTGGGACAAAATCTGTAAACCAAGATCCCTAGGTGGAACTGGTTATAGAAAAGTAGAGGATATGAATAAAACACTACAAATGAAACTTCTGTGGAAAATCATGGCGGAACCCGACAATATTTGGGTAAAAATTATTGAAGAAAAGTATCTTAAAGGATCATGCCTTTGGAACTATCATTGCGGATCCAATGTTTCATGGCAATGGAAGAAACTAGTGAAACTAAGAGAAGATTTCGACAAAGGGCTTAGATGGCGAGTAGGTGATGGAAGAATAGTTAGATTTTGGAAGGAAAGATGGATAGATGACAAACCACTCATAGAGATGGTGACTAATACTAACATGATAAACCAAAATGAAGTTACCCACTTGTATATCACAAATAAGAAATGGAATCATCAATTGTTAAATCGACTAACGACAATACTTCCTACTAGCATCATTGAGAGAATAAAAAATTACAACCTTCCTAGTAACGAGATTAGGGATAGACTATGCTGGGCGGTAAATGATGAAGGATGGTATTCGACCAAATCGGCTATGGAAATGATCCAGAAAAGAAAAGTGGGGGTTACCATGGACAAGACATGGATATGGAAAATTGACGTTATGCCCAAAATTAGAAACTTCTTGTGGAAACTAACTCTTGATGGTTTACCTACTAAGCAGAATCTTGATAGACAAAGAATCCCCGTTGTCATGAATTGCGAATTTTGTAACTACCACACGGAAAGTGCAAAGCATTTGTTCTTTCAATGCCCATACGCGGCAACTTCTGTTGACAACAACAAAATATCAACCATTTTACAAAACTATGACATTGATAATAGGAGCATTGCAGAGGCTATTTTGGATATTAAAGGAACAATCACATCTTATGAATTAAGATACCTTACTATCATTTGGTGGAATATTTGGATGGTTCGGAATCAATTCATTTTTAACAAAACAACGATTCCACAAAACCTCAAATCATTAGCACTAAACCAGATTGCAGATTGGGAACAAGAAAACAAAAATCTAAACAATAATTGCACAAGAAACAAGAAGCAAAGAAGGAAAACAAAAAACATAAAATGAAAACGGCCAGAAGAAGGTTTTCTTAAACTTAACTTTGACGCGTCACATAGTCTACGAACCATTTCTCTTTTGGTTATATTATAAGAACCATAATGTCGTCCCTATTTCTATAGGAAGCGGCGGATGTAATGCCGAATCAATATTAGAAGCAGAAGCACTCGCCCTTAGGGAGGGCCTACAAAAGGCAAAGGGGATAGGAGTGAATTCCATTGAGATTGAAGGCGACAACCTGATGCTCATCAATGCAGTTAATCAAGTGTGGAAACCTCCATGGGGTTTGGACATAATTATCACAGATATCTCAAACATGATCTCGGGATTCTCTAACTCCATAGCACAACATATTTACAGGGAAATTAATATGGTCGCGGACAATATTGCCATGCACGGACACAACATCGTACTGGACGTCAGTGCCATTCCTGAAGATGTTCAAGACCTCATCCGCAAGGATGCTTTGGGTCGATCAGTTTCTAGAAACTAATTCACCTTATTCTCTTACCTATGTATCAAAAAAAAAAAGAATAGGTTTATTCATAATCATACCCGGAAACCTATGAAGCGCTTCTTCCAAAGTTTAGATATTTTTTTTGGAAGGACAGCGTATATACGCTTATATTAGCCATTCAAAAAGTCTTAGGAAGTTTAGAGATATCGCGTGCTACCGTATTGCATACACGACGAATATGTAGAAAAGAAAGTGACATAAAAATTTGATGGATCTGTTTTCAACACGAGTGAATTAGACTCAACAACCCCTTGGCCAGCATTCAGACTTTCCAACCCCTGAAACAATAGAAGATGACTTCCAACTCCGCAGTAGGGCCCCCAAACCTACTTGATTGCCCTTCAGAATAGCCGCGTCGGTATAAACCTTCGGTGGTGGTTCCCAAGTACCACTCAAACAGGATCGTCCAATGGTTAACAGAGGCATGTTCTATAATTTAGATTCCGCAGAGATAGATGGTGGGGCACGCGGAACATCAGACACCGTGGAATACAACTTGAAATATGTACAATATCGGTGTAAGGAGCTTAAGATAATGTAATCTTTCTTCGGTTCTTGTTGAGAAGTTTGCTCATTACATAAGGTCCAACAGATCCAACAATGTACTAAGAACGTCTCCACTTTTGCTTTTACATGGACTCTCAAAATAAGGTCAAAAAATTCATTTAGAAAGGCGTGTCCGGCTAGAAACCACGAAAATGAACACAACTAAATATAACATGCACGCCGTCTCATGAACTCAAGTTGTGCAACAAGTACAAAATGGTTCATACAATGTGTTCTTCGATGCCAAGGCATTGCTAAGAAGCCTCCAATAAAAGACCCGTGTTGTGGCCGTAGCATCTGCAGTAGAAAAGAGGGAGATTACTAGTGGAACTTCTCATAGCCTGCTTTTATTAATTAGGCCCGCAATAGTAAGCGTAGCATCCATAAGGGGCATGGTCATAGGACCAAAGAATAAACCCCTAACGATGGAATTTAAGAGTCTTTCCCCACCAAAATTTTATCTCCCCACCCAATCCGTCATCCAAGTCCCTCTAGCAGAATTGCCTTAGCTCCCCAAATACTCGCTCATGTGTAGCTTAGATTGTAGTCATAGAGAGACGAATAAATCCCCATGAGGAATATATAGTTGCTTCAAAATCTTGGCAGCAAAAGTATGTTCCCTAGTGAGCAATTGTCATCCTTATCTGCCTAAGAGAGCCTCAAGTCCCGAAAAACCATTTGTCCCTTTAGATTTAGGTTAACAGACCCGGTACCAAGAAAATCATTGGACCTTACGAGTATCTGAACGGCCATCCTACTAAAAGAAAAAGCGGGCTAACATAGAGTGAATTTCATCAACGATAGTAGACGGAATCCGAAAAACACACATAACGTCCAAAGGGATAGATTGTAACACTGACATGATAAGCACCCCCCTAGCCGCTTGTGACAAGAGACGTTCCTCATCACCGTTGATCTTCTTCCATACTTTATCGTTGAGGGCCTCAAAAATCATCTGCTTTGAACGACCAATAAAAGTCGGGAGACCCAAATATTTTGAATACCGATCCTTGGTAGGGGTCACATTCTTACTAAAACAGATTCTGACTTGTTCATGTTGATCTTCTGGCCATATACTCCTTCGTAAAGTTTGAGTATATCAAATAGGATAGAGCATTCTTGTAAATTAGCTTTAGCAAACAAAAAGTGATAGATTTGGTGATCCCACGAGAGAGCTTGATACCATGTAGTCCGTTGTCAGCTATGACATGGTCCAAGAGAGAAGATAAGTGCTTCCGCACATAAGATAAAGATATAAGGGGACAATGGGCAGTTTTGGCATAGGCCATATGAAGGAATAATGAAACCCTTAATTGTGTCATTGTATTTAAAAAAAAGGATACATAATCAATACAACTCATCTCACAAAAGGTGAGAAACCTTTTTTAACCGAAGAGCATTAAGAAAAGGTTATTCGACACGGTCATAGGCCTTTAGCACATCCAATTTCATGCCACAATATTTTTGTTGTCCTTATCTCATACTTTTCATCTTATGAAAGGCTTCAAAAGCCAATAGCGCATTATCCGTGATAAGGCGATTAGGGATAAACGCCCTCTAGGAATGGCTAACCAAATTGTCAAGAGGAAGTTTCAATAGATTGCCAAGTGTCTTGAAAGCTATTTTGTATAGAACCGTACATAAATTGATTGGCCGGAAGTCTTTACTCGCTCTAGCATCCTTAACCTTGGGAATAACTGTGATGATTGTCTTATTTCGCTCTATAAAACCCACCTCCCTATGCCACTAGGATTGGATATAGGTCACCACATCCACACTCACGATATGCCAAAACTTCGGGGAGAAAATAGCATGAATACCGTCAATTTCTAGTGCCTTAGTAGGGTGCATTTGGAACAAAGCTTAACAGACTTCCTTTGTTGATGGAAAAGTATCAAGACCCGCATTAATGGTATCAAACACTATAGTTGAACTCCCCCTGAGATTTGCGGCATGATCAATGGAAGGCCTTGCATGGAAAAGGTCTTCGTAAAACCCTAGAATTTCACGTTCTACGTCTTCCTTCTAGTCAATCCAAGTACCTCAAGCATCATAAAGTCCCGAAATGTGATTCTGAACCCGACGTTGAGACGTCTTGTGGTGAAAATACGGAGTATTATAGTCCCCCTCACGCAAGCCGTATTGCGTGCACGTAAACACCAAAAAGCCTCCTCCTCACACGAGAGGCGTTCAAGCTCCTGCGTCATTGTCCAACAATGTGCCATTATGACCTCATCCAGGGCCAACAAATTGCACTTCATATGGAAAATATTATGTCGATGACCTAAATTCCTTGTATGCCCAAAGCGAAAGGTAACTACAGAAAACCATGATTTTTTGCATAGGAGTGCCTAGCGATGTTCTCCAGGAGTTCACAATGAGGGATTCACACTGAGGCATTAGAAAGCCATAATGTCTCGAATACAGAATGATGTATAGCCTCTCTTAAAACGCTGCAACCCCCCTGAAGTATCCAAACAAAGAAGAGAATGATCCGAAGAGAGGCGGCATAACAAGAGATCTGAGTTGATGGATAAACAAGGTACTAATTTGTAGTAAATATGCCCTGGTCCAAACGTTCTCACATAATCGGCCCATAATCGCAACAATTTCATCGATCATGCCACTTCTTGCGACAATTCATCCCACCGAATGTCTACCTGCAATTTTTCTGACTTTGGGAACTCAAGTGTGGCTGAATTTCTTACCAATTGTTGGATAGCTTGGACTTCTCGGAACTTGACTCTCTTTGACGATTGTTCTCCGGATCCTAATTCTCTTTGTGAGCAACTCAGGACATTTGCCTAGGATTATGTAAACCATGCTCAGGTAGTGCCTTTGCCAACTGTTACTCTTTTTCATGCTTCATTAGCTACATCATGGTCTTTGCCGGTTCTTACAAATTTTAAAATGAACATAGATGCAAGCATTATTAATGTCGTGGGTTGTCTTGCGTGACTCGTCTGACAACGTTTTGATGGTTGCATCAAAGACACTGAGTTGCCCCTTTTCCCTAACCATGCAAAAGCATCCGCTATACTTTTCGGGATTATGTGTATGCATAGTTTCACTAGTACTCACCTAGTGATTGAGTCAGACTCTCTACACACAATAAGTAGGTTGATATCAACCCAACCCAACCTCTCGTACTTACCTAGACCTGATATGTGATAAATCTTAGCGCATCTCTCTTCCACTGGTTCATTTTCTTATAATCATGTTTCACGTTCAACTAATACGATGGCTCATATCACATCTCGTTTATCAATACCTAGTAACTCTGATTGTATTTGAATTAGTCAATTCCCATCAACTATAATTGAGTTGACACGACATAACCTTCTATAAATATATACTTTGTTCCCTTAAGAAAAGGTTGATAGGCGTACCAACAAAAAATTCTAGTAAATTATAGTAAATACCACAACTACGAACGCTACACATTTTGCGTGCGAATTTGGTAGGGTCCTCAACTACGATGTGTAGTCGGAGCCGTAATTTTTTTTTATTTTTGTACTACTACTATTTTTCCATAGTACTATGTCCGTAGTTGGGATGAATATTTAGAAATTTTTTTCGGTAAATATTAGTTGACGGCCTTAGATATATAGATTCTCCCGTAAATTCCGTAATCCTTGCTCATCTCATCATCATCCATAGGCCAACCAGTGAGGGGCGAAGCTTTATCTGATCCATCATCAACTATTTCCCTTCCAATAACCCTACAGAGATGGTCGCCATTTTCGACTTCCTCCAAGCGTTACCTCTCCCTCGCCAAACGCCGTCGTTTCCGGCCCTCGCTCTGCTCCCACGCTCCAATTCTCCACTCGCCGCCTCAAACCACCCGAGAGTTCAACTGGTAAATATTCCCTTCAATTTTCGTTTTCTTCTTCTTTGAAATGCTCACACATTTGTAGTCTGAATATTTTCCAAGGAAATTATGAGATAAAACTGACATTAGTTTTTTTTGCTGGTGAATATCTAGAAACCTCAAGCTTTTTGATGAATTTGCGTAGCAGTTTAATTAGCCATCTCCTGATTAAAGGTTGGAATTTGTGTGGAAGAAGATAACAGAAACCCTAATTTAAGGGAGCTTACCTTACCTGCTTGATGTTGTGTTCAGTCAACTTATATGAAACATACCATTTTTTCTCTATGAAGTAACATTTGCTATCATATAATCAGACTACAGCTTTTGCAGTTTCGAGAAGGGACACAATCACCACAATTCTATCAGGCTGCATTGCATCCCAGTTTCCTCTCGATCTCGTTGCGTTTGCAGAGCCATCGGTTGTTTTCAGAGAGTACATTGACACATTCGATGGCTACTCGTTCAATTACCCCAAGAACTGGATTCAAGTAAAAGGTGCTGGTGCAGACATATTCTTCCGAGACCCTTTTGTTCTTGACGAGAATCTCTCTGTCGATATCTCCTCTCCGTCTTCTTCGAATTACAAGAGTGTTGAAGATCTGGGTTCTCCACAAGAAGCTGGGAACAAAGTGTTGAAGCAATATCTTACTGAGTTCATGTCCACTAGGCTTGGTGTTCGACGAGAATCTCAAGTTTTGTCCACCAGCTCCAGGGTTGCTGATGATGGAAAATTGTATTATCAAGTTGAGGTGAGGTTGCAAATTCAGTGATGACTAAGGGCTTGTTTGATATTACTGTTAGTTTTCAGTTGAACCAAAGATTTGTCTTTCTGTCGCGATTCAGGTAAACATCAAGTCATATGCAAACAACAATGAGTTGGCTGTGATGCCCCAAGACCGAGTGGTGCGTATGGAGTGGGACAGACGTTATCTTTCAGTGCTCGGAGTGGAGAACAACCGGTTGTATGTGCTGAGATTACAAGCTCCAGAGAGAATGTTTAAGGAAGAGGAAGATGATATTCGCCGAGTAATGGATTCCTTTAGAGTAAACAAGATCACTGTGTAGTTACTTATCACACTCTGTCAATGATTCTTCTTTCCTGATGCTATTCCTTGAGGCTGTCAAGCAGGATGATTTGTCTAATGTCTTCTTCTTATTTGGTATGATTTATGTAATGTCTTCTTATTTGGGTGGTTGGGTGGTTGAATGAGTATGCTAATACACTTATCATACTCGTTCAACTACCATATGATATATAATATTTGGCACAATTAACCCTTCAACAAAATGAGAAGAGGATGAATTAAGGAGGGAAAACAGGATCTTTATATCTGTAATGTGTATACGACATCATAGTTTGGAACAACTGAACACAATCTTCAGAAACACTATTATTTGCCCCCATTTATACAGAATTTTCACTGAAACTGAATAGAACATCAACAAACCGTACGAATTTCTTGGTCTAACAACTGCTGGCCGCGTCCGTTGGAACTTTCTCATTTACAAAGAAATCATCAGTATTCTCGTCAACAATCTGCATTAATCAGACAACACTGAATGCGTTCTGCAAGGTAGATGAGAACCCAGATGCAATTGTTTGAGTTGCAAATTGCTGAAGCTGTTTCTTGGCATCTGTACAAACAATAAGGGTTACTTAGTGGTAAAAAAACTCACTAAACCTCAATAATCAGGTACCAGGAACATTTCAAGCAACTTATGCACAAATCTTAACTGATAAGGTATGTTCAATAAGGAACAGTTACGATGTTATCAATTGCCATCGGTTCATTACCATATCTAGATTCTCCAGAAAGAAAATATATTATATGTGCATACATATTTTAGTTCTATTACAATACTTCTGCTTTGTTTGACAGCACATTTATAAATAGTTTAAATACGGTATTGCATCTACAAGCTATTTATACTTACAATTTTATATTTACAAATGCATTGCCAAACAAAACCTGACTTTGAGCATAAATTATATATCATCCGTATAGCAGTGTTTGTGTTTAGATCTGCATATCAACATTTTCCTGATTTATATAAACCTATGTATTGATGACTAATATGAGGCAAACCACACGCTAATATGTTAGTATGATGCAAACCGCATCTTCCCATTCACATGATGGTAATCATATATACATAATTTAAAGGAAAATGACAAAAAATAATACCAACTATGAGGCATGAACCAAAAATAATACAAACTTTAAAAATTACTAGTTGGTATACAAACAATTTCACGTTAAACAAATTTGATATGGGGTGAAATTATAGCCAATTTTATTACAAAAACTGCCCATAAATTTTTTAATCACACAACATCACCACTACATTATATTTTCTTTCTAAAATTTGTAATATTTTTGGTCATTTTTCCTAATTTAAAAAACGTGCCATAGTCAAGAAGGATTTTCCTTCCACAAGATATATAATTGGTACACTGACGTGTTAATAAGAAACAAAATAGCATTACTCACCTTTGCGACATTTAGTAAATCCAATAATGTTTGCGATACTGAGGGACAAGCAAACTGCCACAACAAGCAGATAATCTGCTTGGAATCTTATCAGAGAGAATATGGCCAGGACAAGCCATGCAGCAGCCTAAAAGTCAGATAAAACGGTGTGACATTTTTTCGTGTCAATTTCAAACAAGGAGTTCATGTAAGTACAGGATGGAGTGAGGCAAGAGAGAAGGTCAAGAGATATTTCTAAGCTAACAGAAGCTAACTAACCGTGAGATAAAGGGTCCACCAAAATAGCCATGAATCCTTCTTATTCATGCGAGCCAATGACTGAAAAATTTCAGTTGCAAAGAATATGAGGTTGATCAAAATTGAGCAGTCAAGGCCTAATGCACAGCTTACTAACCTCTTGATCAAGTGATTCAAACTTCCAAACACTTTCACCAAGATCATTTATTTCATTCCACCACCTCAAACCGACTAAAATTCTCCCACTGACATTCTTGACAACCCAAAAGTCAAGAGCAGAAAGGAAGACGGTGACCACAAATATAATCACAAAATTTGAGATAAAGAGGGCTGACAGTATGTAAAATGCCAAAGATGCAGCCTACAAAGTATATTATGAATTGAATTAGTGAACACAAATAAATAAAAAAATCTCATCTTAAAATCATAAATAAGCAGAACAAACCTTAAACAGCACATGAAAGAAACAAGTCTTTGGATTTGCATAGTTCTCACCCGGCGGTTGTACCTGGAGGTAAAAACCATTTAAAGCCCAAGCAGTTGTCAAGAAGTCCCAGAAAACCACACAATCATAACACCCAAATGCACATTATCCGATTCCTTAACAAGTTCTAGCACAGAATTGATATAATCTGTTTCTCACATGATACAGCAATGAGGCAGATATTAGATAGTATTTAGACCTCTACAAAAAGGGATTTAGCCCCTAGATGCTAGTTATACAGAAATTGATATTTTCCAAGGCTTCATGGTTTGCCGAGAGATGTTGCCTCAGTTGGTAGAACTTATTGGATTTTTTCCTTGTGTATTTATTTGGATCCGCAAGTAGTGTGCGTGTCTTCAAATTCAGTGTTATCCCTGACGGATTATACCCTCTTTGTGTTCACTTTACTGTGATCTTGTGTAATTTTCTGCTGTGAAGCTTAAATCTATCACACAAATCACATAATGATTATGATTATCTAGTAGTCAGTCTTGTCACCTACATTGCTGTAAGATGATCTAAGTTCCCAATCCTTGTATGGAAATACTAAACCTAGAGGTCCTAGCCGTTTCCATTTGCATCCTAAAATGCGCAACAGTGCTTGCATAATACATTAAACAGCCGAGAAATGAAGGAAGGTTGTAATGTTGTAACGAGATTACAGTAGTTCCAAGATCATGATCAAAACCATCCTCGACATTCAATGTCGAATTTAAGCAGTATATCAAAAAATATTAAATCAATTTCCAAGCAGATCCAACACGTGAAACATAAATCGCACGCATTTGACGAGTGATATTTCCAAACGAATCGAAATAGCAGGTTCAATTGATCAGAAGGGGTATGGATGCAGATATTAATAGAATTACTTACTTGAATCGGAATCGGTTCCATCAGCAAATAAGGAAGAATTCAGAAAATTGGACAGCGCGTTATCAGTCGACTGGTTTGGATTGGATTGGATACGAAGAGGGCAAAATTCGACGTCGCCTAATAGAAAATAGAGATCTACTCCTTTTCTTCTTACCGTCTGTATCCCTCAGTCTCTGCATCTCCTCCTATCCATCGCAAAATAGTCCGGTGACCCGGAAACTATACGGGTCGGACTATTTTGACCCAATAGCAGGCCCAATCCTATATTACCGGCCCAAAGAATTGAATTAGCAACATCAATCAAGGAAAGATTACGGCAAAAGATGGATTATGAGTCATGATAGATGAATCATAATCATGACTCATAACCCATGAATTCACAATCAATTCATGTAATATAAATCAAAATCTTCCATTTAGCTTTGATCCTGCAAAAACACAAACAACAATGGCGTCTACTCTAGCAATCTCCATTCTACTGCTAATAACAACCCAAATCACTGCTGAAACAGACACAAAAACAATGATCACCGAAATCTGCCAGCAAAACTACGAACCCGAATTCTGCTTAGCAACCTTCCATCAAAACTTTCCAAATCATCCAATCACAGTAATCGAATTCAACGACTTGGCGCAACTCCAGGCAATCAGAAACGTCACCAACGCATTGACGTACATCAGAAAAACCAGTCCCGGAGAGAAGGATCCCTACTGGAAGGAACGACTCGACATTTGCCAGGACGCGTATAATATGGTTGAAGCTTGGCTGAAGCGGGCGTTGGACGAGTTCCATCGTCATGACTACGTCACTATGCGGATCAAGGGTAAAGATGCACTACTCGAGCAGGTGAGGTGTAGCGGTATCATGGATACTCAGACTCCGGTGACTGTCAACCCGCTTCCTAAAATGAGTCTCGATGTGCAGATCTTGATCGAAATGGCTTTGCTTGCTCAGGAATATTTACCGTCTTGATTGCCTTCTATATATCTACGTATTTCCTCTATCGATCATATTAATGCATGCCATAAGCTGCATGGATGTGAGATCTTTGTTTTGAATAAAGAAGAAAGATTACTATATAAATATTATTAATATACATGTGTATGTCATTATCAAATAATCATTAAACTAAATCAGTTTAGTAAGATATATACATGTTTTTTCAAAGAATATAAAAATACAGAAAGTTACACTACTATACATAAACCGAAATAAAACAAAGATGAAAAACTTGAGAAATCAACCAATCCAAAGCAAACTCATTCGAGAGTATTCAATCAGCTTAAGCTACAAGAAGACTACTTCCTAGAGCTTTTCGTTGGAAAATATGCTTAGATTGAACGTGGAAGAAACCGGATATATCCATGTTATAGTTCGATTAATCATGTTCATACTCACTTGTTTATTCCCGAGTTACATTTGATCTTTGGAGAATCAAATGCTTGTTGAAATCAGAATAGGGGTTTTGGACTAAAATTATTTGTTTTTGCCGATTTACGAATAACTGTCAAAAATAGGTTCTCAATATCAAAATTAAATGAGTTCAATCATCAAAACCCTCATTTTCCGATTTTCAATTATGTTTTTAATGTTGTTTTTGATGATAGAAAATTTGTTTTATGAATCGGCAAATTGATCGATCTTTGATCAAAGTGACATGTGTAATTTGATACTACTAATACCCTATATACGTTACGTGGATTAAACTATTTCGAACTACAGTGTTCATGGTATACTGTTTTGACAATCACCGCATTGATATCAATTGTGTATAGAGGTCATATTCAGGCTCGGGCCGAACTTTATTACAAAAATAAAAAAAATTGCCCGATTATCTGACAGATACCCGTTTTGTTTATTAAAAATATTTTTAATATAAGGTTTGTTTAAAAATAAAATATATTTAAGATATTTTTTGTTATACATAATAAAAAATATTATAATGATATAAAATAATTTACTATATATACAATGTTATATATATATATATATATAATCCGAGTCGGGTATTTCGGCCCAGTGGGCCTAGAGTGGTGTCCGCATTCGGTTCGACGGGCTTGACGGGTCGAGCTTTCTCATTTGTTCATACCTTCATGTTTTTTCCGAGAAGGCTTGCTGGAGATGATCAGCTCTAACTGTGTACATGTATGTTGTATTTCATTATTTTATGATGTTCATATTACGATTTTCAATCTCTATTAATATATTCAAAATATGTCTTGGACATTAGACTAAGTAAAATTATAATTGGTTTAAATTACTAGCATAATGTATTAATAGATTCAAAGCATCACGAGTAAAACAACTACTTAATTATGTGATTGAGCATGTATATGATATCCACTATACCATATTTGGTTCGGTTCATTAAAGGATTTAAATCCCTCGTTTACGCATTAAATCTTAGTTATATATATATATTAAGGTTTATATTAAGTAATATAAAACACATACCTTTTTTTACGTAGTGGACAACGTTCGAGGCCCATGAACAACGTTCGAGGCCCGAACAAGATGCACCGACCCGCACCTTGTGGGTAAAATTCATAGGTATGGTCCGATCCGAGCCCACTTTTGTATAGGTCTAACATCATCAAAAATAGAAAAAATATAATATATATATATATATATAGAGATGATGGTTCCGGTAAGGAGCACCCTTGTGGATAGGAATGAGGAGAGGTGGGATGGTAACACGTGACATGTCACGTTCCCGTTTTTTTTTTCTAAAGAAAAAAATCTGAAAAAAAATAAAAAATAATAATAATAATAATAATAACGGTGACGTGGCATGCCACGTGTCACTACCACAAAATGAACAGTTACTAATAAAAATATGGTGTTCATGGTTGTAAAAAAAACGTTGTTCATATTTTTACAAGTATGTGTTCATTGTTCTTACAACTATGATGTTCATGAATTTTAAAGTAAGTGTTCATGGTTTTTAAAACAAGTGTTCATGGTTTTTAAAGTAAGTGTTCATATTTATTAATAACTGCTCATTTTTTCCCAACACTAATTGTTCATGTTTTAACACTAAATGTTTATTTTTGTAAAAATTTTCTTTTTGTTTCAAATCGTGTAAAAAAATATGATGTTCATTATTTTACAAGTGTGTTCATAATTTTCAGAGTAAGTGTTCATATTTTTCAAAGTAATTGTTCATAATTTTATTAATGACTGTTCATTTTTTTGTTATAGGCAGCATATTTTTATTACTAACTGTTCATTTTATGGTGGTGTCACGTGGCATGTCACGTCACCTTTTTTTTTAAATTTCGAAAAAAAGAAAGAAAAACGTGACGTGGATGTCACGTGGCATCACCACGGCTCTCCTAATTCCTATCCACAAGAGTCCTCCTCACTTGAACCAGAATATATATATATATATATATATATATATATATATATATATATATATATATATATATATATATATATATATATATATATATATATATATATATATATATATATATATAGGGTGTGGTTCCCATGAGAACACCCTCTAACGTGAGAACATGAGAACAATCGTACACTGTTGGATGTGAGTATTAAGGGCTGAGATTTAGAGTAGATATGAAAAATAATAATAACTACGAATAATTATAATTAGGAATCCAACAATAACTACGAATAATCCACTCAACCAACAATAACTACGAATAATACATTAAACGATATGGCACATTCGTAACAAAACTAATAATAATTACGAATCTGTTATCATGTTCTCACGTTAGGGGGTGTTCTCATAGGATCTATACTCTATATATATATATATATATATATATATATATATATATATATATTAATTTATACAAAACTTTGAAAAATAAGTATGATAAATATTCAAAAATCTTTTAGACAATCAACTTTTTTTTAAATAAATATTTTTGTTTAGGCTTTTAGCATATTAAATAATATTAATTTAAATTTTTTAATAAATGAATCCACATCACACAATTCATCCTAATTTTTTTATGACATGTAAGAAATATATTGTTATGTCATCTCCGAAGGTAGAATTTTTGCTGAAAAAGTAATATGTATTAGTTTTGGTAAATACGTTGATAATTTGTATTGTTTCAAGTAATTTTTAAAGTTTGTATTATTTTGGATTCATTGTTCATAGTTGGTGAAAACTCCACCTTGATTATAAAGGTTTTACAGGTGCTGCTGATGGAAGACTTAAACACAAATGAAGTAGTTTGATGCACTAACCAATGAATTATTATATTTCGAGATGCTTGGTTGGTTTGGTTTTAAGTGCAGGTTTTGTCAAAGAATTCAAAGGCCTTGAAATGAATTTCAAAGGCACAAAGAAGACAAGGACGCACAACGAAAACCATATCAAAAGCCTTGAAGTAAATTGCAAAGAAACAAGGAAGACAAGGCTGGACAACGAAAAGATTTCAAATAACAAAGAAAATCTTTTTCGAGAGATTTGAGAAATTATGAAGATTTGAGAAGATTTGATCAGGAGAAGATCTCAACCGACCAACAAAAAAGATCTTACAAACTCCTTAAAACAAAAAGCACGAAGATTCTGTGATTTGGAATTAAAGGTTGTTACAACAATCAATGAGAAGATTAAGGAGCCAATAGATCAACGTGTTCTTAGGAGATGAAGATCTACAACGTCTATCTCATCTCAACCAGGAAGCGATCTTCATGGAGAAGAAGAATTATCTTCGAACGGTCATCTCTCCAACGGCTAGAAGACCTCTCCATAGAAGATTATAAATGAAGATGGCATCTGAAGAACGAAGACACAAGCCTGCACAAAAACGTCTAAAGTCTTCAAGCGAACAAAAGTTATCTTCATTTCAAAACATAGTTTTTCTTTCTCTCCTTCTAAAAAGCTTCATCCCATAGAGAGAGATAAAACTCAAGAGCTCCATTGGTATATCTAAAGAGTGTTATACTCGAGTGTATTACTCTGCGAAGTAACTAGGCTATTATAGCAAATTGAAGAGTTGGAGCTAGATCGTAGCATTGACTACAGTGAGAGAAGAAGGGGATTTCTTCTAGTTTGTATCTAAGACTCTTTGAAGCTGATAATAGATAGTTAGATTCTAAGGCTATACCCTGGGACAGAGAGTAGGCTATTTAGAGCCGAACTTCGTAAACATATCCTCGTGTCGATCTTTTACATTCCGCACTATATCTTGTTTATTGTGACTAAATTTGTTTTGCAGGAGTTTAAAGTCAAGGCTCTTGAAAGTTGTTTCAAAACCCTTGAAATCAAAGTTTCACAAAGAATTGAGATTGACATCAAGGCCCTTGAAATTGATTTCAAGGCCTTGAGATTGGTTTTGCGAAAAGTTCTCATACTCTATTCAACCCCCTTTTAGAGTATCTTTATCCTTTTATTTCACCTACCGGTTCTTCAGTTGGTATTATTTTGAGTTATTTTTCCTAAATATTGTTATATTGGTCTATTTTAAGATTTATGTACCAATTATCTTTTTTTTCTTGAGAAATATCAATAATATATTTATCACACATAGGTGTTTACTACAAAACCCAACTATTTGATCTATTCTATGTAAAATTATTATATATAAAAGATGGTATACTATTATTATAATAATATTATATAACAAGTGTAACCACACAAATAAATAGTTAACTTAGTTAGGGCTTGTTTGGTATGCCAAGACTGAAACTGAAATTGAAAATGAAAAATGTGACTAAAACTGAATGGAATGAATTGAATTAATCTGTTTCTATTTTCGTTTAAGATGAGAATGAACGGGTTGAATGAGGTGTTAATAGACCAAAAAACCCTTACATAATGCTTCTACAGTTTTTAATTTTCTTAAACTTTTGTAAAATACAAATGAAGAATGGTAATCCATCGAGACCTCATTTGCCTTCAATCTCTTCCCATCTTCAACCCTAGCACAGGAGACAAACGTGAAAGAGGGGTGTCGTGGTTCAATCGTTCCCCTGCCAGAGTGCTTCTTTGGTTGCAGAAGTATTCCTTCCCCTACGTCGCCTGATTCCCCCTTCATCTCCACTACATGAGTCCCATTGGCCATGCAAGGTGATCTTTCTCCACTAAATTGGTAAACCTAACTTAAATTGTTGAATTGTGAGTTTCTACTGCTGACGCTATTATTGTTTGATTTTAGGAAATATGTCGACTGTCACAACCTAGATTGTGCTAATCTTACAAATAAAATTCCGATTTCTTCTTTAGGAAATTGTTGTTGCTTGATTTTAGAAAAATTGTTGTTGAATTGTGAGTTGGCGGATTGATGTACAGAAATACCAATCCTTTTTCATCCTTCAATCTCCCTTTGTTGTAAGTCTTGATGGAAAACAACCCTGTTGTGACAATAATCAACAACACTAAATAGTTGTTGGAAATACTTTCTTTTTTTTTTATCTTCCTTCAATCTCCCTTTGCTTTTCTATCTAAAGCAACAAGCAGATTGATACAAAATGTTCTTATTCCTTATAATCCAGTAATTATACCAACTACATGATTAGGATGTTTACAAAATGGAGCATAGAGAAAAATAAAAAATAACTTGGAAATTTTTATGCTTACAATTTTATCAAAGAGTTTACTTGTAATTAATTTTAATAAAAAAATATGATATTTTATTTCAAAAAGAGAGTGAGTTTACATGGTAAAGATCAACCCTTTGCATGTCATCTCCGAAACTAGAATTTTTGCCGAAAAAGTAATACGTATTAGTTTTGGTAAATACATTGGTAGTTTATATTGTTCCAAGTAATTTTCAAAGTTTGTATTATTTTGGATTCATTGTTGATAGTTGGTATTATTTTGGGTTATTTTCCCTAAAATATGGTATATTATTTTAATAAAAAAAATATGCCAAAGACCACCCCAATTACCATTTGTCGTGAGTACCAACTAAAACATGGTCAATATCAACCTTTTGCATGGCTTGTAATTGTACAACAATTGGAAGAAATGACTGGACTATCAACGGATGTCGTCTTTTTGAAAAACAAATTTAATTATAAGAAAAAAAATTGGGGTCTTTGGCATACCTTGAGGATTAGTGACACCTAGTGGCGTAGCCGGAACTTTTTCTCAGGAGGGGCGACTTTAAAAAATAATTTACATAGATAAGTGCATATTAACTCTAAATAAACACTAAAATACTATTAACATTAAAATAAAATAATCTAAACAAAAAATTTATCATATAATTTTCATACGTTGGTTGAAAAACTTTATGTTTACTGTGTTTAAGCAAAAAATTTCAATATAACATAGTATATAATTGATGAAAATAGGAGTGTTTAATATTCATTTAGTACGAATTTTATGTAAAATTTTCTATATTTAAAATTGTTTTAAAATAAAACAATCTAAACAAATAGATTTATAATGAAGAAATTATCTAATATAAATTATACAAAGTAAATAATAGAGTTAAGTAGATCACTTAAAATAAATAAATTATCAATAAAAAATAGGACTGTTGTATGCAGCAGCAAGAATCGAACTAGGAGCTTCAGATCAAAAGCAAGTTACCTCTTTCATCTTGGCTACAGAAAACTTGTAAAGAGATCCCTTAACGTAATTTATATTTCAATTCAGCAGGGGTCACTGCCCCTTCCAGCCCCTCCCTATCTACGCCACTGGTGACACCGGAGTAGGGTAGGATCCAGTACTAGAACGTCGTATCATTGCAGACCATGTGTGGTGGAAGAAGAAAATAAAGGTCACTTATATATTCCTCTTTGCTTCATATGTTATTTTTTTAGCGTTGTAGGTGATGTTGTGGTTGTCTAATTACTGCTATTTGTTACAAGAAGATAAAAATTACAATGTATTTAGTAACAAAGGCATACCAGAAGACATGAATGACTTGTTTGATCAGCTTTTCACGAACATTGTCGCGACAGGAAAACATTGAGTGGTGCCCGATGTGACTATAGTGTGGTGGAAAAAGTGGTTGACAATGTGGGTGTAGATGCCATTGAAGACGTGGCACGTGATTTTCATTTTGACGGGGACGATGAAAATGATGTGGATAGTTGATGTGAACCACCGAGGCTCGAACTTGAGGATCCACCGGCGCAATCGTCCTCCTTCTTTAGACTCGAAAAGTCGACCAAAACAGTGGGAAAAAAGGGATGGAATTTAGACTCGAGAAGGTATGATGGTAGATGGTTCGAAATCCGGATATGACAAGCAAAATCCCCTTCGCCTCCTACCTTAAGGATCTTCTTGACTCGATCAATCTTCCCTCGGAGTCGCACTCTAGGAAGCTTGATCCTTTGTTCGTCAGCCTCTCACCGATCGAACCACTTTAGCCTCTCACCAAAGTGTTTGAAAACGCAGAATCTCACTTTGTTTTCGGGTTTGATTTTCGGAGCAAATCAACAACTCTTTCAAGCTAACACTCAAGGGTTTTTCTACTTCATTCTCTATCCCAAAAATGGCATGTAAAATATGCCTTGTATAGGCTACAAAGGTCTAGAAAGAAAGAAAACATAACTGAAAAGGGAAATGTGAAATGTCTTAGAATAAATGCGACTAATTTAACTTATTCCTTAACGGGAAATATAAAAGGTCTTAATATAAAAGCAACTAGTTTTAACTTATACTTTATTTTAAGGACCCTTAGCTCTACCCAACGACCAACATGGCTACAAGATGGATGGGAAAACATGAGCCAAGGGTGTAGTCTTGACCAAGGAGTCGGACGTGCGTGCAGAGCTCGACGTGGTTGTTTCATAGACGCTTGTGGATATTTCTTGGGCTTGAACAGGCGTCTCTTGCGTAGATGTCGGGGTGGTCCGGGAATATGGAATCAAAGTGCTTTGGGACCGTCCGGGATCACATCATCCTCCCTCTCTTCAAAAGGATTCGTCATCGAATCCGGATAGTCTATACAGAAGGCGTGAGATCCAATCTTGTCAACCAATCCTACAATATGCAAAGGTAAATCAGTACGAGCGAAAGAACCCAACAAAGACATGTCAGAATTATAAATTAGAAGGAAAGGAATGCCACTTCCCTTAGGACTCATGTTGTTGTTGGTTGCTCGATCTATAGGAGTAGAATTGAATAGTATAGTGACGAATAAGGCCTCTTCGTCCCATGTTTTTGCGTTGACCAAAACCTCCTCGATCACTTCCTTTTTAGGCTCTTTACCTAGCTCATTCGGGGAAGGTGTTGGTTCGTTCGACGTCTCCTCTTGCCTTGTTTTGACTACAAGTAATGTGATAATGGGTGGTTCACATGCAACCTTGTACTCAAAGCTCTCAGGGATCACATCAATAGTTTAGATGGGTTGGAAAATGAGGGAGAGTTTATAAACTCAGTACTCAACCTCAATCTTGATGTTTCAGACAAGAACTTACTGAATAATGTGTACATGAAGGTAACCCAAACACATGATCAATCATCAAGGAAAGGCATTCTTCAACCAACCAACAAGTGAAAGACTAGCACTGAAACAATAGTTTCCCATGCAAAAAAAGGTTTCAAGAGAAAGGCAACGAAGGGGTCGACCGCATTATGTCAAGGACATGATATGATTGGGAGAATCAGTGAGAGGATGTTGAACTTGTTGGATGGAGAAAATTTGGCACCTCTGCTCCAAGTGCAAAACATAAACTTTTCACATCTGATGAGAGCTCGGAGGTACTTGCCCAGATGGTGGAAGACGGTTTACGAGTGCAAGGAGAGGAGTTGTGGTGTATGGCAATTGATTTGCTTGTTGTAGAAGACACACGAAACATTTTCATGGGCTTACCCCTGAGTGATGAAAGATTGTCATGGTTGAAGTGGCGTTACGCTACTATGCATAGTAAAAAAACTAAGAGTTGCATGATTTTTTTTAGTGTATGAACTTGAGTGTAATTGTGTATATGTTTGATGAATTTATTTGATGTTTGATGAACTAAGAGTTGCAGATTTGTATTGTCTCATTTTGAATTTTTAATAAAGTTTTTAATGGTTGTTGTGTGGGTTGTGGGAGCCCCTTTTAATTACAACTTAATGACACCTCCAACAATGAGCAAGCCAAAAAGGGATATCTTATGTGCCCAATTATGGTTGGATCAGAGTCTCTTTGTGTTGTCCAACCACGTCCAGAAGGTTCCATGCTACACATCTGAACTTACAAGTGCAAAGTGGATGAAACGGTTACTTACTTCGTCCTCCAATGTGAGGTGTAAGAATGTCCTTCGTCTTGAAAAACATGTACTACCCAAATTGTGTAGGGATTTGAACGAAAAAACTCGATTACAAGCATCCAAAAATATGTATGTCCTTGAAAAGGTTGGAATCTTATTGTACACATTGGTAGTTGGTGTTTCATACCGTAGGAGTTGTGAAAGATTTCAAAGATCAGGGGACACAATTAGCTGAATTATCCATGAGGTGTTGAAAGATATTACAAGATGCGGAAGCAACTTCACCGGACTAGCAAGTGAATTATTACGACCATGTGACCCTCTGTTTACAACCATCCTGGACAAGATATTGAAAGATAACAGATACAAATACTTTAAGGTACTCGTGAGTCTTTGATTATAACAACTAATTTCAAATGCCCAATTGAATACATTATGGTTGGTACTCAAGGGGCAATCGGATGCATAGATGGGACTTAAAGCAATGCAACAATCCCTGTTGAAGAACAAATGCAATATAGAGGACGTAAATGTGGGACAATCTTCAATGTCATGGCAGTTTATGACTTTGAGATGTACTTTACATTTATATCAGCTAGTTGGGCAGGAAGTGCACATGATGCATAGGTTTTCCATCATGCTTTAACTATAAGAGGTCTCAATTTTTCATTTCCACCACCAGGTAACATACAAGATTGGTTACTTTGACAATTTTTTTTATACCTTCACAAGCAAATTAATTGTAATTTTCAATAGGATATTATCTAGGGGACAAAGGCTACCCTGATAAGCAAGGGTACATTGTGTCATACTTAAAAGTCAAATACCAGCAAGTTGAATTTCAAAGGGATAGACCAAAAAATTATAAGAAAGATTTCAACCGCATTCACTCTTCAGCACGTAGTCACATCGAACGTGCGTTCGGGATATGTAAGAGGAGATGGAGGATCCTTAAGTAGTGTTGGGTTACAACATTGAAACACATATTGATATCATCATTGCATTCTTCACTCTCCACAACTTCATCCTTATACATATAAAAAAAAGTTGATTTTTTCGATGATAAAAAAGTGGAACAAATTATTGACCAAGAGTTTAAAGAATATGATAATGATGAAAATGATGGTAATGGGGGAGAAGAACTACCAGGTGGGATGCGAGACACATGTGATGCAATATCAGCTCAAATATGGAATAATAGAAGGATTAATCATCTATACAATATTTGAAGGGTCGATATGCCAAATAGACTACCATGTTGTAGAACTAAGTTAACTGTAAGTTAATTGTAACTTTTGCGAATCTTGGGTAACTTAACTGTAATTTTAAGCTGTGGACAAAGACTACCTTGTTGTTGAACTAACTTAGTTGTAAGTTTTGTGAATCCTAGGTAAATTTTAGTTCTTTGTATATCTACTAGGACATCAAAAATAATCATGCAAATACATGTGCTAAATAGATAACCTTAATTATATGTTTAACAACTGTTTCTGTACATACATATGCTAAATAGATAACCTATCCGGTACGCAAAAAGATAGTAGTGCACAAAAACGATGCCATAGTTTCAAGGCATACTACATATACAAAAGAGTACAAATTTCAGTAAACATTTACATGCCCAATTTGTGGCAGAATTTAGCCACAACCCAACCAACGACGGCAAGTAGTATGACCATCAACATCTCTTCTCTTCTGGCATTCTCACTAGCTCTTAAATTGGCCTTCTCTAGTCTTAAAGACAGTTGTATATCTGAAGAAGCCAAATTTGAGACATGATCATACACCTCCTAGTTGGGTGACTCGAGGTTTATCATATTCTGATTTTTTTGTTTTCAGCTCATGTCTTAGTCTATCATTGGCACTAATGCGTCTATGAGCAACCTCTTGTTGCAAGGGAGTTGATAGTATGAATTATAGTCTATATTTTGGGGTTTGTTTGGATGTTTTATCTTTCATAATCTGCATGTTTGTATGTATTATATGTGATTATATTACCATTTCATCTACCTTTGCGGGAATCGAGGTCTACACCTAGTTTTGTTGTAATCGTAGATAAAATGGCACGTTTTGCATCAAAAAGGAGCAAAAGGAGCTATGCAGTCATTGGAGCTACATTGAAGAACATAAGGAACCATCCAGGAAGCATAGCCATGGATTAGAGATTCACTTTGGACCAGATTTGAGAGATTTCACATTCAGTTGTGACTCACCTCGGTTGACCACAGATTTACTTCGACCGAGGTGATTTAGAGAAGTCGACTCGACCGAGGCGAATACCTAGGACGCGGCGAGAATATTTTATTCATGACTGAGATCTTTTATCTTTGGAAAGAGATCTTATATTTTTAGGCTTGGCTCCTGGAAGGAAGAAGATATGCTAGATCATATATTTTACCTATTTTTATGGGAAGAGATCTTTCTAAGATATCATATCTTTGAAGGGTTATTTTCCTATAAAAAGGGTCGGATTTCCCACAAATCCGGCACCCTGTTATACGCGGAATACTCGTTATACCACATAGCACGCAGCAGCTATACTCTAGTTGGGAGATTTGAAGAACCTTTTTGAAGGTTGAAGGAAGATTGGAGATCATAGCTTTTATAGCTTTTTGAAGGGTTTTTGTAAGATTATCTTAGATTCCCTTCCTTGTTGTCTTGTCTTGTTGGATTTCCATCCAAAGAACATTTTGTTGTGATATTTGATTCAGTTATTGAAGTCTTTTCATTAAATTCTTCTTGTTCATATTCACCTTCTTCCCATATATTTAATTATTACTTTCATGATGATGAGTGGCTAATTTCCTTGTGTGATTCTAGGGTGATTGGCTGAAGGTTATGGAAAAACAATGATAGAATAATCTTAGATTCTAGTAGGACCCTGAAAGTTCGAGTCTTTAACCTTAACCCTAAGCATCTCGTTCAGTCGATGAACATCTCGGCCGGGGTGGAATTTGGCTGACCGATGTGACTTATCTGATCCGAAACTGAGAGTTAAGTGTTAGAGTTTGCCAAATCCTATTCTTATTACACCCTTCCTGGTTCAATGCAAGCTTAGGATGAGACTTACCCGGTAATTCCTTAGTTTGTGTACCAACGATCATAAGTGTAGGTAATAAAGGTTTATCCTTTATTGGGGTTTGAGTGTGCTTTCATCCCATCTTTGTGAGTTTGCCTGAGACTTACCCGGTAAAGGTTGATTCTATTCCCTTAGATGGTGTGTTAGTTTGAGGATTTAGTTCTTTATCTTGATTCCTTGAGACTTATCCGGTAATAGGAGTTACGGTTTAGGATTAGTGAGTAGTGAGACTTACCCGGTGATCTATTCCACTTTAGTAACACCTTCTCCACGCAAAAACCTCAGCTTTGTCCGCTTATCTTTAGATCTTGAGTTGGAACCACAACTAGATGCTTTAATTCCTAGAATTGCATGTTTGCTTTATTACTTCTTATTCATCTTTGATTGTTTTAATTGCTCTTGTGGTTAGTATTTACGAAGCTTACCATTATCGACTTTGTTTCACTAAGTTCCTGTGATCGACCCCTGAAATTCCTTGCTTTTTACTACGATTGACCCGTACACTGCGGGTTCGCATCCTTGTTTTAAGCTTACGTCTAGGGTTATAAATTTAAAGCTTGCACACACCGTTTGGAGCGAACAAGTTTTTGGCGCCGTTGCCGGGGACTTGGTCTAGACCGAGCCGGTACGGTTTGCTCTTGGGGCACTTGCCCCCGTGTCTACTAACCACTCTACTTGAGTGACTTTTGCAGGTTCTTTCTTAGGTATATGCGAAGAACCCGCACTGGGAAGGAAATCGTTCCTTACGATCCCGAACCAGAAAAGACATACAAGCGACGCTTAAGAGAAGCGAAGATGGCCCAACAAGACAACCGCGATCTTGAGGCCGCGTTGAAAGAGGCGTTAGAGCTGCTACGCCTCAGCAGGGAAGAACTAAGGCAAGAGAAGGAAGAGACTCGCACCAAGACTGAAGCAATCGAAGCAGAAATGGCGGTCATACGAGACCAGATTCTACTTCGACCGAGGGAAGACCCAGATCCCGATGCTGGACCGAGGCAGGTCCCAGTTGCTGACCCTCGACCGAGGCAGGTTCCAGTACCTGACGCCCCGGCCGATGTACTTCCACCTCGGAGGCCAGTCCGAGATGTTCTTCTTGTAGGAATCCCACAAATCCTAGGTCAAAGGATGGACCCCAATCAACAACTGAGGCGTCCAGGAGTTAACCTAGGAGATCCAGCGGACCATTACTATGAACTTCGACCGCAAGTTCTATCCATGATTCGCCAATGCCAGTTCGGAGGGCTAGAGAAGGAATCACCACATCAACATCTTCAAAACTATGAGATCTTGATGGAGACCTTGAGACCTCCGAGGATTGAAAATAACAACTACAAGCTAAGACCTTTTTACTTTTCTTTAAAAGATAGAGCTCTTACTTGGTATCAATCTCTTCCTCCATGAAAAATCAGCACATGGGAGGAGATGACTACGGAATTCTTGACGAAATTGTTTCTCCCTCAAAGACCGCTGAAATGAGAGGGAAGGTCAACGCTTTCATTATGAAGGACAAGGAGAGCTTGTCCAAGTCATGGGAGCGGTTCAAGGACATTCTTTTGGATTTCCCACATCATGGGATTCCAAAGTTAGAGTTATTGGAGATATACTTCAAGGGACTGGACGGAAGCACCCAGTTCAATCTCCAACTACTCTCCGCCGATACCTTTATGGACATGGCGATTGACGAAGCTTGGGACTTCATCGAGAAGCAAGCTTTGCATATGGAGAAGTACACCCACCAAGGAGCTGAAGGTGGAGTTAAAAGAGTTAACTTCCAAGAAACTCAGCCCAACAACAATCAACTCACGTCTTTGAAGAATGACATGAAGCAATTGAAGGAACTCTTGGTTGCTCAAACCAAGAAGGAAGAGCAAGGGCAAAGGAACAACAACAACGGATACCGTAACAACAACAACGGTTCTCGGAATAACAATTACAACAACAACAACAATAGAGGATCCAATAGCAATAATTGGAGGGCGAACAACCAAAATAACGGTAACAATCATTCAAACTCCAACTCTAAAGATTCCTCTAACCCTTTCCTCTCTTCCCCTTCTTCTTCTTCTTCCACTCCATTGAAAATCCAGAGGCAAGGATCAAGTTCTTCCCAGCCTGAAAATAAAGACGCAGTTTGGAGGCTATCTTGATCAAGCTCAACGCTATGGAGAATTCTATGACTTCGTTTTCGAAGGCCCAAAAAGTCTTTGAACAACAACTTGCAAGTAGGGCGAATGAAGCGCCAAGAGATCCAGGGAAGCTTCTAGCAAGGACAGAAAGCAACCCTAAGGGCCAGATCATGGCCATAACTACGAGGAGTGGACTGAAGACTGCAGATCCAGTGCCTCAGTCGGTGCCAGTACCGACGCAGACCACCTCGGTCCAGATGCAGTCGAAGAACACTTTGACCGAGATGTCAACCGAGGTGGAGCCACAGAAAGCGGAGGAGAAAACTGAAGTTTATGTTCCACCTCCTACATACAATCCACCACTTCCATTCCCCCAGTCAAGGGCCAGAGCACATCTAGACAAGCACTTTGGTAAGTTCCTTGACTTGATGAATAAACTACATATTAACATTCCTTTCCTTGATGCTATTCTAGGAATGCCCGCCTATGGGAAGTTCTTGAAGGAGATCCTATCAAGGAAGAGGAAACTGGAAGACTTTGGTGAAGTTAGGATGACATCTAAATCCTCGGAGCTCATTCAAATCATGAAGGAGAAGATGCCACCTAAATTGAGAGATCCCGGCTCATTTTGCATTCCCATTCAAGTTGGGGATGTCACTTGTGAAGCCCTTTGTGATCTAGGAGCCAGCGTGAGCATCATCCCGCTGGAGCTATGTGTGAAGATCGGACTTGGAGAGCCCAAGCCGGTCAAGATTCGACTTTATATGGCGGATCGCTCCATTACCCATCCCGTGGGCATCTTGGAGGACGTTCCGGTCAAGTTAGGTAACTTCTATCTACCTATAGATTTTGCTGTACTTGACATTCCCGCAGATTATCCTGTTCCTATTATTCCCGGGAGGCCATTTCTAGCAACTTCGGGTTGCAACGTGGATTGCAAGAACGCCAAGTTGAAATTCAACGTTGGCAGCGATGAAGTGGAGTTCGCACTACTTGCAGCCATGAAAGGGGAGCATCTAAGCGATGATATCTTCAACATCTACGATGAAGAAGAATCAAGAGAATTGGTGAGCTCTATCCTTACTAACGATCCACTCGAAAGAGTTATTAGCTTCAGTTTAATGGAGGAAGGTATAGATGCTTCTTGTGATGCAGATATACGGAGCTTAAAGGCACTGGAAGAGGATCCAGGAGCTAAAACTGAGAAGCTAATCCAGGAGACGAAGATATCCAGTTTCGGTTCTAGTTGCAGTACCTCGACTGAAGCAATTTCTGGACTGAGCGAGGCGACTGAAGAACATCTCGGTCAACGCCTCTGCGCCTCGACCGAGGTCGATGGCGAGATGATGTCAACTGAGACTACTGAGAATAATAAACTTCTTACTCCCTTCTCTGACATTCATCCTCAGTTGGTGGAACATTCTATCCACCAACTTTCTGATAATAACGGACCTTGGTATGCTGATATTGTGAATTATCTTGTTTGCCAGGAAATACCGCCCGGATTGACGTACTCTCAAAAGAAGAGATTCTTCAAAGAAGTACGACATTACTAATGGGACGAGCCGCTGCTATTCAAGCGCGGGCCGGATGGGATGCTTCGAAGATGCATTCCGGAAGATGAAGTTAATAGCGTTATACGGCACTGCCATTCACTTCCTTGTGGAGGACATGCTAGCACCGATAAAACATGTGCTAAGGTATTGCGTTCCGGTTTCTTTTGGCCTACATTATTTAAGGATGTACAATCTTTTGTTGTCTCTTGTGATGCATGCCAAAGAACAGGAAATTTATCAAGGAGGAACGAGATGTCACTTAACAACATCCAAGAGGTGGAAATCTTTTATGTATGGGGGATTGACTTCATGGGACCTTTCCCATCCTCCGGAGGAAACCTCTATATTCTTCTTGCAGTTGATTACGTCTCTAGATGGGTTGAAGCCATTGCTTCTCCCACTAATGACGCCAAGGTGGTTGTGAAATTCCTAAACAGGACTATCTTTTCATGGTTTGGAACCCCACGCATCATCATCAGCGATGGAGGAACGCATTTCATCAACCGGAAGTTCAAGGCACTTCTATCGAAGTATGGGGTAACCCACAAGGTATCAACCCCTTATCACCCTCAAACTAGTGGACAGGTCGAGATCTCGAATAGAGAAATCAAAGCAATTTTGGAGAAGACCGTCTCTAGGACAAGGAAAGATTGGTCCATGAAATTGGACGATGCTCTTTGGGCGTACAGGACCGCATTTAAGACTCCCATAGGTACCACCCCTTATAATTTCGTATATGGGAAGTCTTGCCATTTGCTCGTTGAATTGGAAAACAAAGCATATTGGGCGATCAAATGGTTGAACTTTGACATTAAGGAGGCCGGCAAGAAGCGACTATTGGAACTCAACGAGCTGGAGGAGCTGCGTTTGAACGCTTATGAGAATGCCAAAATCTATAAGGAAAGGACGAAGAGATGGCATGACAAGCGTATCGTCCCAAAGGAGCTTAACGAAGGAGACTTAGTCCTACTCTTCAACTCCCGCCTCCGCCTTTTTCCAGGTAAGTTAAAATCTAGATGGACCAGACCTTATGTTGTGAAACATGTTTTTCCTCATGGTGCAGTTGAGATATGGGGTGAAACTAGCGGAAGCTTCAAGGTCAACGGTCATAGACTTAAGAAGTACCAACCGGAAACTCCGGTTGAGGAGGTTGCACCAATATACCTCGTTTGAGACACATCATGGTCCAGCTAGCGACCTTAAACCAAGCGCTTCTTGGGAGGCAACCCAAGGTATTGCTATCTTTTTCCTTTTTCTAGTCTAGCTTAGATAGTTTTTGCTTTTGCTTTGCTTTGTTTTGTTTTTGGCGTTCTAGACAGATAACAGGAGACATCTAAGGAAGGAGCATAACTGGAAGTACAGAAGATCAAGAATTTGAGAAGACGAAGTTCGACTGAGGCATCTCGGTTGCTGTCAGAGCACCTCGACCGAGATGATTCTTGAGCAACCGAGGCGACTAGGGTTTTCTGAAGAACCACCTCGGTCCATACCACCTCGGTCCAGTCAAGACCATCTCGACCGAGGTGACAGCAGTTCCAGAAAGGGTATAAAAAGGGGGATTTATTTTCTCTCTCTTCCATCTCACCCTTCCTCGACCGCGGCGACAATTCACCTTGCTTCTCCGATTTTTTGCTCGTTTTCGACGATTTCTGTCTCCAAACTGCGATTGAAACTTAGAGGATCCCAGTGCAACATCGATCTGCAAGAGAATCGAACCGATTCGGCCGAACGAGGTAAAAACGAAACCGAAACCCTACCTCGCTTTTTCGCTTCGATTTGGGCTTTGGTTGCCCCTGCATTTGTTGAGGAAAGGCTTAAGTACCCCTTAGGAAGCAGTTGTAGTGATTTTGGGGGAAAAGAACTGAATTTTCTGAAGAAATTAAGATTCAGTTTTTCGCCTCGGTCCAGTCGAGTTGTGCCTCGGCCGAGGTGATTCTTGAGTGTTGTCAGTTGACCAAGGTGACCTGACAGTGACTGAATTGAAAATGATTTCTGACCGCCGTCTTGCCCTCAGGGATAGATCCTCACCTTCCCCTTCTTCCTCTTCTTCCCGACCTTACCGCCCGGTGATCCATGAGCGACACCGGGTGGATTATGAGCGTATTTCTGGCCGTCCAGTGATTGCACCACGCTTCCTGGACGTGTCTGCTTTTGATTGCCTCCAGGTAGACGGAGACCTTAGGAGGATGATTTCTACAGTTGGGCTGGATCAGTTTACTGAGATCCGAGCCCCAGCCTATTTGGAGCCGACCCTAGAGTTCGTTAGCTCCTTTACCTACCTTCCCACAAAGCAGTCTGTGAAGTACCGGTTGATGAACCGGAACTTCTTAGTGCCACTCGAGTACTGGAGAGATATTTTTGGCTTTCCGAAGCCCACAGCTGTTGACTTCCCGTCCCGATCAGTAGCTAGGGATTTTTGGGGGCAGATTGCCCACATTGTTGAGCATGCTGATAGATGGCGCCCTGGAGATTCCAGGGAGAAGGTCATCTTCCATTTAGCCTTTCGGTTAGCCCACCGGATATTCAGCGAGACACTTCTGGCGCGTACTGAGATGCCCCAGAAGATCCGACAGGGAGAGCTTTTCAGTTTGTACTACATGGTTACTGGAGGTATCCTGGACTTTGGCTTGATGTTGGCAGAGGATCTGCACAAGATCAAGGCCAAAGCGAACGGAGACATCTGCTGCGGAGGGCTTGTCACCCATATAGCTAGCTATCAGGACATGGATCTCAGTGCTTGTACGATGGTGGCGGCTGCCAAGCCGCTTGGATTGCAGGAGATGATCACTCGGCGGATTCTAGTTCCCCGAGGTCTGACTACTCCGTACGTGGCTATGCCATGGGAGCTGACTGCGCCATAGGGGATCAGGTGGTCTGCCCAGTTTTCTGTTTATGACCCTCACTATTGGCAGACCGCTTGGACTCCACTGATGGAGGATTACAGAGAGGCAACAGCTGCCCCAACTGAGGAGGAGGCTGATGATGAGGAGACAGTTGATGAGAGAGAGGGTGGAGTCCCGATGGATACAGGGACAGATACTGTAGGGACGAGCGCACCACCAGTTATAGATCTGGATGAGGAGGACATTGAGCCTGCACCTACTACTTCTCCAGTGAGACCTGCTAGGCGTAGGACACGCCGACACAGGGATCCAAATGCTCACAGACGGATCGATGACCTGACGGATCAGGTTATTGATTCATATGCTGCTTTGTCACTAGATATCCGCGAGATGCAGGAGCGGCAGCACTACCAGCACATGATGGCCCAGATTCAGTTTGAGCACATCATGGGCTATCCGTTCGACCCGACCTAGTATCCGTACGTGCCACCACCACCACCACCGGATCGTGACTACTAAGAGCTGCAGGATTTTCTTTATTATTTTTTATGCAGTTCAACTTATTATCCGGTGAGTATTTTTATCCTTTAGACTTATTTTGACCCACTGGGACAGTGTGTCCCAAGTATGGGGTGTTTATGTGGTGTATTATTTGACATTTGATGTATGACTTCACTTGACCGGATATTGATATTTTATGCTTCACTTTTGCTTCTATATGTTTATCTGAGATTGCATGCATACTTACAGGTTATTTGATTGAGAAAAACGTCGAAACTGAAAGAAAACTGGTTTTAAAAAAAAAATTTTGGACCTCGACCGGGGCAGTTCTGGCCGAACGAAGTGTTTCACCTCGGTTGACCTAAGAACACCTCGACCGAGGTGGGTTAACTGAGAGTTTTCGAAATGATTTTTGTGCTTCTTATCTGGATATGATCTCAGTGAAGATCCTGCTTACTGACTGGTTTTAAATTCCTTATATGTTTGAAAGGTTTTATAATATGTTTGAGTTGCTAAATGCTTTGTTTGAAATTATTGGCATGTTTAATACTTTTTTTTTATGCAAATTATGTTGAATTTGAAGGTTGACACCGCAGTATGAGTTCTCTCACTTTCTTCCTGGAAAGACCAAGACAATTCATTCTTCTCTCTTCTTCTTCTTGATCATGCTTAGCCCCTCATATATATTTTGCCTCCCTTTACCTATCCGGGAATTTGGAAGCAAGCCAAGTGGTGAAAGCAAGTGAAGTAAAGTTGAGAAGTTGGTTGGAAGTGAAAGTGTTAGAAAGTAATCTTAGGTTTGGGGAAGTCAATCATGAAGATGAGTAACTCGGCACCATTCACATAGTTGGGTGTTTGTGTCTTGCCAAAGTCAGATTGAGCAATATTCCTAACGGGTCATGGTATGTGCATCAAGGGTTTGATGCATCTCAAGAAATTGATGATTGCGGATTTCCTAGGCTTCGGTTATTGTGCACCTCTGTCCATGCATCCCAAAAAGTAAAGTAAAAGAAAAAGTGTGAAATAAGCAAAGCTTATTGGTGGAAGATGTTGCAAGTCAAAGTGAAGTGAAGTTCATCCTTTTCCCGGATTCTAGCACCACATTACCTTACATACATCCCTACCCTACACGTTTCTTGACCTTTCTTTTGGGAAGCCCTTGAGACCTTGAGCTTGTTGATTGACTTAGTGGTTTAAACTGGATTATGCATGATTAATTTCGATAATTATGACTTATTATGCATTCTATGGTTTTATGCAAAGATGAACAACTTTCTTATATTTATGAAATGCTTCGAACATGCATTGATTTTAAATTCCATGAAGTATTCTCTTAGAGTGATCTATGATTATAGCACACCATAAAATGTTTTTGAAAGGTTTTTCATTGATTTTCTTGACCATTAATCCATTCTATCTTGTCTTCTATATGCGGAACTTGCTTGGGGACAAGCAAGGGCTAAGTATGGAGTATTTTGATAGCATGAATTATAGTCTATATTTTGGGGTTTGTTTGGACGTTTTATCTTTCATAATCTGCATGTTTGTATGTATTATATGTGATTATATTACCATTTCATCTACCTTTGCGGAAATCGAGGTCTACACCTAGTTTTGTTGTAATCGTAGGTAAAATGGCACGTTTTGCATCAAAAAGGAGCAAAAGGAGCTATGGAGTCATTGGAGCTACATTGAGGAACATAAGGAACCATCCAAGAAGCATAGCCATGGATTAGAGATTCCCTTTGGACCAGATTTGAGAGATTTCACATTCAGTTGTGACTCACCTCGATTGACCACAGATTCACTTCGACCGAGGTGATCCAGAGAAGTCGACTCGACCGAGGCGAATACCTAGGACGCGGCGAGAATATTTTATTCTTGGCTGAGATCCTTTATCTTTGGAAAGAGATCTTATATTTTTGGGCTTGGCTCCTGGAAGGAAGAAGATATGCTAGATCATATATTTTACCTATTTTTATGGGAAGAGATCTTTCTAAGATATCTTATCTTTGGAGGGTTATTTTCCTATAAAAAGGGTCGGATTTCCCACAAATCCGGCACCCTGTTATACGCGGAATACTCGTTATACCACATAGCACGCAGCAGCTATACTCCAGTTGGGAGATTTGAAGAACCTTTTTGAAGGTTGAAGGAAGATTGAAGATCATAACTTTTATAGCTTTTTGAAGGGTTTTTGTAAGATTATCTTAGATTCCCTTCCTTGTTGTCTTGTCTTGTTGGATTTCCATCCAAGGAACGTTTTGTTGTGATATTTGATTCAGTTATTGAAGTCTTTTCATTAAATTCTTCTTGTTCAAATATTCACCTTCTTCCCATATATTTGATTATTACTTTCATGATGATGAGTGGCTAATTTCCTTGTGTGATTCTAGGGTGATTGGCTGAAGGTTGTGGGAAAAACAATGATAGAATAATCTTAGATTCCAGTAGGACCCTGAAAGTTCGAGTCTTTAACCTTAACCCTAAGCATCTCATTCAGTCGATGAACATCTCGGCCGGGGTGGAATTTGGCTGACCGAGGTGACTTATCTGATCCGATACTGAGAGTTAAGTGTTAGAGTTTGTCAAATCCTATTCTTATTACACCCTTCCTGGTTCAATGCAAGCTTAGGATGAGACTTACCCGGTAATTCCTTAGTTTGTGTACCAACGATCATAAGTGTAGGTAATAAAGGTTTATCCTTTATTGGGGTTTGAGTGTGCTTTCATCCCATCTTTGTGAGTTTGCTTGAGACTTACCCGGTAAAGGTTGATTCTATTCCCTTAGATGGTGTGTTAGTTTGAGGATTTAGTTCTTTATCTTGATTCCTTGAGACTTACCCGGTAATAGGAGTTACGGTTTAGGATTAGTGAGTAGTGAGACTTACCCGGTGATCTATTCCACTTTAGTAACACCTTCTCCACGCAAAAACCTCAGCTTTGTCCGCTTATCTTTAGATCTTGAGTTGGAACCACAACTATATATGCTTTAATCCCTAGAATTGCATGTTTGCTTTATTGACTTCTTATTCATCTTTGATTGTGTTAATTGCTCTTGTGGTTAGTATTTACAAAGCTTACCATTATCGACTTTGTTTCACTAAGTCCTTGTGATCGACCCCTAGAATTCCTTACTTTTTACTACGATTGACCCGTACACTGCGGGTTCGCATCCTTGTTTTAAGCTTACGTCTAGGGTTATAAATTTAAAGCTTGCACACACCGTTTGGAGCGAACAGGAGTATCAAACAGATCTTCTTCCAAATCGTCAGCAAATAGCTGCAATTAATTTAAAGAGGAAGAAGTTACTTTACATAATTCTAGTTTACACATTTGAAGGAATGAAAAGAGATTGGATTGCTTACGACATAGTATGGATCAAGCTCTGTAGGGGAGTCAGATACAACAGGGTCAAACTCATACGGAAATTATGCATATAAGGGTAAGGAAAATTGTCCTATTAATTATGACATGTCTACTAAGTGCTAACAATAAAATTTATCTATAAAGCATGCTACACTTATGATTTGATTAGAATATATATATATATATATATATATATATATATATATATATATATATATATATATATATATATATATATATATATATATATATATATATATATATATATACTATGCATAGAATTTATACAGTGATGAATTTGACAAATATTTGCACTAAAAGTCACTAAGAGAAGCAAACAACAAGAATAGCCGAGCCACTTTTCAGCTCACTAACTAATGCATACACAAATATTAGCATAACCAACTTCAGCTCACTAATTAATGTATACTATTAAGTGACTGAACAGAGAATAGCCTAGGTCATTTTTCATTAAAAAATATTGACTTGCATATATATAAATTCAAAACTATCAATCTTCAACTCACTAACTAATGCATACTTAGAGAAAACTTGAAGAAAAGATTGACCCTGGGCCATTTTCATTCAAAATGCCGATTTGCAGTTATTAGTTGAAAATCTCAAATATAGAGCTTAACTAACTAATGCATCTGTTAATTCAAAACTATCGATCTTCAGCTCACTAACTAATGCATGCAAAGAGAGGATTCCAGAAGTGTCATGTCTAGATTGGGATATTAAAACAACACTTTTATTTGTCTTACAACCAAGATGATCACTCCCCTAACCTCACAACTGAGAGAAGCAAAGTACAAAAAGGCCAACAAAACTAGTTCAGGACAAAGCAGTGAAGAAGAAAATCAGACAAGCACACCAAAGAAGGAGAAGATAAATTAGTGAGCTACTAATCTAGCACGTTACTCAAACAACACTCCTCCAGATAAAATTATTTGTTTGTATGGTTGATGACTCCTCTAGATTGGGATATTAAAACAACACTTTCATACATTGTCGTTAGCTACTAATCTAGCACATTACTCAAACAAGCAAATGACAACAAAGATGATCACTCCCCTAACCTCACAACTGAGAGAAGAAAACAACAAGAAGGCCAACAAAACTAGTTCAAGACGAAGCACTGAAGAAGAGAATCAGACAAGCACACCAAAGAAGGAGAAGAGAAATCAATGAGCTGCTAATCTACCACATTACTCAAACAACACTCCTCTAGATAAATTTATCTGCATGTATTGACGACTCCTCTAGATTGGGATAATAAAACAACAGTTTCCTTCATTGTCGTAGCTACTAATCTAGCACATTACTCAAACAAGAAAACAACAACTCGGCACACCAAAGAAGGAGAAGAGAAATCAGTGAGCAACGAGATACAAGAAGGCAAAAATCCAACAAAACAACTACAAATCTAGGACTTAATCATCAAGGTATGCCTAAACAATTACTGAAAAGAGTACAAGTTAGTGTTATTATTTACCTTCAACCGGGGATGTGGAATGCAAGGTCCTATAACAAGGAAGGGTTCCAATTTGTTAGCAACGACAGAAGACCAACAAAACTAGTTCAAGACGAAGCAATGAAGAAGAGAATACCTGCTCACCGACGGATTTGAGCTTAATGACACCGTTGTGAAGCAATGAGTGACGGAGGAAAGGAGGAGTGAAGGAGAAGAACTCTAGCGATACAATTATTCTGAATGAAAATCACCAGAGTTCCCTTCATGGGTAGAAAATTCATTCATACCATTCAACCTGTTGAGGTCGATTGAATGTTCCAGCCATCCAACCTCATTTTTCAACCGATTCAGTCGAGTGACTGAACAGAAAATATGAGTACCGAACGGCAAGAAAAGCCATTCAGACGATTTATTCAACTGAATGTTGAGTACCGAACAGAGCCTTAATAACTTAACTATAAGTCTTTTTTGATATTATAACCATAGATTAAAAATTTTATATAAAGTTATCTGATTTGATATAATTTTATATATTTTTTATATATTTACTTTTATTATAATAATAACTAGTATTATTTAGTTTAACTTTTACAACCGTTCAATAATAAAGTTTAACTTTTACCAACTTCGTGCAATACATGAGTACTAAGCCAGTTATAATTCAAGAAGAGTAAATAAATTATTATTGGACCTAAAAGTTAAATGTTTACAAAATAAATGCGTATAAATATCAAATTATTTCAAGTGTAGAATGAATACATATATATACAATAGAGAACAAATATTATAATAGGAAATATGAACCTATCATATGAACGATTCAAATTTAAGGTAATAAATATTAATTTTCCATGTAAATATTTACTTATTTTTAGTTAACAATGAACATCAAGTCAAAGTACGATCGTTAGTTTACAAAATAATGATATATTGGCCAAAAAATTGTGGGAGTTCCATTTCAATACTACTTCCACAACGTCACGTCAGAAAAATTCGTGTTCTCTTTTAGTATGTATAATAGATTATATTTGAGCTTAACCAAAAGAGCAAGAATTAAATTATTTGTATACTCTCTGATATAACAAAATCTCTAAAAAAAAAATTCACGTAAATAGATTAGGTTGATAATCCTTTAAAAAAAAAAAATTGTTCCAAAAAATAAAACTTCAGGCAAAAACATAAACATCCTGATAATTATAGGCTAACAATCTTATATATTAATTGTTCTTCAACTTAACCAAAAAAATGTATTATTTTTATACCTTTTAAACTTTCTATTTATACAAGTTCTAAAATTATCAACCTTAGGTCCTTAGTACCTTATTAGCTAATCGATGTCAAGAAATGTATTGGTTTTGACTAAAATTTGTAGAGTTTATTAAATTGGGTGTAGATTTATCGATAAAGAAAAATATATTTGTAACGTAACACTTTTGGTAACAATAGTAGATGTATTTAGCTTTACCTAAATTGTATATAGATCATATCATACTTTAGGGTTTTACAAAGTCCAAATCCCACCCGTGACATCCCATTCCAGGAAAGGCTGCAGAGGGCAGACTACTACACTATACACTCTACAGTAGTGCTAAATAATTGCATGCCTCTACCAATCTACTGCCCGAAATATAACTTTAATAATTCAATAACATATAAAATTAATAGGCGAAGGTAAATGAGGTTAGTCTCCAGTGACATAATAATTAATGAGTGATTTTATCCGGCGCCGGCCTCTACCGCCGGCGCATTGCGAGTGCGCGCAAGGGATCGCGCACTCGCAATGCGCGCGCGCGAGGGAGCGCGCTGGCGCAGCGCGCCTACGCGAGGCATCGCGCGCTGGCGCAGCGCGCCTGCGCGTAGGCGCGCGCACGCGCAAGGCGCCTGCGCGCGCCCAGCCCGCCTCCGCGCCTATTTAAGGAGGCGCGGAGGCCAGCCTCCCTTGCCCTTTTCTTCCCCGCTTCCGCTCGGCGTTCTTTGCCCTCGTCGCGCACTTCCGTTGCCCTAGTTTTTTTTTTCGCTTTTTTTATCCATTTCTTTTTTTTTTCGATACGTCCAACAATGGAGGAAGATTCAGCTATCGAGAAATCTAGGAGTAGACCACTTGTGAATCGATTTCAGGTTAGTTAATATTGTTTTTTTATTGTTTATTTATTTTTTGCATTATACTTGAAACTATTTAGTTTAGTTAGGTTTGGCTAGTTAGGAATAATTGTAATTGGACTATTATTGATAGTTAGTATTATTGAAAGTACTTAGTTTAGTTAGGTTTGGCTAGTTAGGAATAATTGTAATTGGACTATTATCGATAGTTAGTATTATTGAAAGTACTTAGTTTAGTTAGGTTCGGCTAGTTAGGAATAATTGTAATTGGACTATTATCGATAGTTAGTATTATTGAAAGTACTTAGTTTAGTTAGGTTCGGCTAGTTAGGAATAATTGTAATTCGACAATTATCGATAGTTAGTATTATTGAAAGTACTTAGTTTAGTTAGGTTCGGCTAGTTAGGAATAATTGTAATTCGACTATTATCGATAGTTAGTATTATTGAAAGTACTTAGTTTAGTTAGGTTCGGCTAGTTAGGAATAATTGTATGATAGTTAATGTAATATATATATATATATATATATATATATATATATATATATATATATATATATATATTTACAATATATATGTATATGATTATAATAATAGCAATATTTTATATATAATTATATATATACATTTATAATATATGTATATAATAGAAAAATAAAAATTTGAGTTAAAAAAATATACAGCATATGTTGAGGACTGTCAGTGAGAAGAGGAAGAGGGCGAGTAGATTAGTCACAGCTTCCGCCCGTCGAGAGGCTGTAGCTCGACGAGTTAGACTTGCATCGGCATCCGTTCAGGCACCTGTAGATGTAGCTGTAGAGGCATCCGTTGAGGCACCTGTGGATGTACCTGTGGATGCACCTACAGATGCAGAGGTTCATGCACCTGTAGATGCAGCTGGCGAGGAGGATGTCGTACCTATTTCACTTATTGCTGATTACGACACGGAGGATTCTGCGCCCGATATGTCTCATTTAGATGATATACTAGAGGATGAGCATGAGGAGATACGAGTTGAGGTAGAGCAGCAGCAGCAGGACATACCACAGCCGAGGGAGCCGGACGACTTACCTGAGCATGTACGTGATGAGGAGCAGGTAGAGGAGGACGTACCTCCTCCTTTATTGACATGCTATGCTGACCACAAAGCCAGCGTTATATGGGATGGTATGGCTTCTCCCGTGATTAAAGTTGTTCGGAGGCTCGACGCATTCAGTAGATTACGTGAGTGGCGACGAGATGTAGATGACGCATTTTCATGGTTTGGATTAGCTAGACGCAGCGGACTGACGGATTTGGAGGACGTACAGTTTGGCGGCGTCGATCATTGTCTGATTACGGCGTTTGTCGAGAGGTGGCACCCAGAGACAAACACATTTCACATGCCATGGGGGAAGATGGGAATAGCGCTACACGATGTTCAGATCATTATAGGACTACCAGTTGATGGAGATGCATTGGTGACTTCCGTCGATGATAGTGTACGACTTGATTGGCTAGTTCAGCGTCTTGGCTTATCACCAGCAGAGGCTAGACGTCAGACTTCACAGCTATTCTGCGATACTATTAGGCGTAGAGCCGCTGAGATGTTGGCCCTTCCAGAGCCTCCACATGACACTATTGCATTTGCATATCTGTTATTGTCCATATCGTCGACTTTGGTAGTCGACAAGTCTACCAACAGGATGCGAGGATGGCTTATTGATCTAGTACGAGATCATTTGAGGACAGACGCGTATGCTTGGGGCACCGGGACCCTTGCTTATCTTTACAGATGTTTGGGGGACGCCACCAGGAAGAGGGTGACGACGATGGCAGGATGTACTTCCCTGTTAGAGGTGTGTTGTCGTAAATATTTTCCTTAATATAACGTCACTTTATTAATAAGTTATTATTAATTAATAAAAGAATTTGTACAGTTTTGGATTTACGCACATTTTCCGTCATTGGGATGTGCCGCTGTGGAGGATCCGGATATGCTAGGTCATGCACGGTGGTGTTCGAGACTTTCTGTCCCGAAGACTCCGTCTATTACCGTAGAGAGGTTACACTCCTTACGAGCTCAGTTGGACCAGATAAGGGCGGAGGATGTGTGCTTTACCCCGTATGATGAGCGGGTGCTTGACTCCTCGCGCGCAGGCGCAGTGCGCCTGCGCGTCCTTTTGCGCGCGGGCGGACTCCGCCTCTATGAAGGCGCGAGTCCGCCCGAATAGTAGCCCTGTAATTAATTGTCTCTTTAACACAATTTCTTTTTAAAATTAAATAATATAAATTTTATAATTTTTTTATAAATCACTCATTTAATATGATTATTTGAAATTCTTGATCTAAAATTTAATGGTTAAAAAGACTCTCTTAATTAATGCTTAACTAATGGTGTGATAAATAATTTTGATCAAATACTAATTAAAATAATATGTGATTATGATAGGAGAGTAATAATCTATTAAGGATAATAACTATAAATGAGGAAATCAAGGAGGTCGTGAAAGTTGTTTCAATATTATGTATATTTTAATATGTATAGTGATGAAATAACTTCTATAGTTAAAACTAAAATAGTAGAATAAATCTACACTGATAGAAAAAAAAAAAAAAAAAGAGAGAGAGAGGAGATAGTTTCTCCAATCTAGCTCCTTTGTTTTCCGTAAAAAGAGACCTTTTAGCTTTAAATAAGTACAACATTCATGACCTATTCCGAAATTTCGAACCCAAACACATACTTTTTTGACGATCTCGAACTTAGTGTTCTCATCCGCAAGGATGTTTTAGGATGGACTACTTCTAGAAGGTAGTTCTCTCCTAACCGTTTTCCGTTTCAAAAAAAAAAAAGTACAATATTCATTAAAATAAAATCCAAGTCTAATACTCCTTCCAATCAAAATTATAAGGCATTAGACTATTTACATTTCATTCCGTTTATAATTCTATTTATACACTATATTTGCATACTAAATCATGTATACCCTCCGTCTATATATCTTTTTCTTACATCACATGTTCCGTCTATAATATAATTGTACTTATTTTTTTAATTACAAATAAATAAAGTTAAGAAAAGAGAGAGAGAGAGAGCAGATTTGATTTTTCTTAAAAAAAATTAAGAAAAGAGAGGAAATATTTGATTAGTTAATTTGTAAAAGAGGTGAGACCTTATTCCTTTTGCACTCTATCACAATTAGATCCAAACTTAAACAGGGTGAATTTTACTATAACTCTTTTCATAGAAAAATACAAGAGATATGGAGATTATTTTGGATAAAAGTTTAAAATTTAACAATTTAACTTGGGGATGTAGGTAGTATTAGAGGGAGAAAAAAAGGATCAATAATATAAGACATTGGTGGGTGATATTTAATAACTTATTCCTTTTTTCTTGATTACGCTCAAATCTCAACATCTCTTAGTCTCATTTAATAACAAACATGAACCAATAAAGCATATATATATATATATAGATTTTAGTTCAAGTGAGGAGAGAGCTTGCAGATAGGAATTAGGAGGGATGTAAGCCATTGAATGGATTTAAATCAAGGGCTCTCACACGCTCATTATTAATGGCATTTTTGTAAATTAACTTAAAATCTGGAAAAATACCTTTACGTTCAAAATAGTCATCGGTGTTCATACTTTTATATGTCATTGTTCATGTTTTTATACATCAATGTTCATAGTATTTTTATTCATCAAAGTGTCATGTCCATTTATTCTTTTTTGTTCATTTTATAATGCATAGATGTTCATTTACAGTATATAACCACAAAAAATAATAAAAACTCATCACAAAACGTTAAAAGATGATCATAATATGTTATGTATGTGTCAAAGTTGTAGATAACTCATCGGTGTTCATACTTTTATTCGTCATTGTTCATGTTTGTATTCGTCAGTGTTCATACTTTTTATGTCATTGTTCCTATAAATATTATAAACTATTTTTCTATAAGGCATTTTGCCGAACAGTTTGCGTGCACACTAAAATGAGCATATAGATTATTCAATTGGAGCTATTAGACCAACTCAACATATGTATATACATGTATTTTCTCAATCAAACTTATCAAACACAAAATGATTCAAACAAATTTAATTTCGAACACAAACATCAAACATCAAACATAATGAAACCTAAACCTTAAGAATGAAAATCTAAACAGTGAGAGTAGAAATTCGAAGAAATAAAACCCGAATCGTCTTGTATTCTCTTTGATTTCACAACTTTTTATGTACTCGATCGCTAAATATTATAAACAAGATTTTAAAGAAAAGTATAATTTTCAAAAAAAATGAACATCATATTATAAACACCATAACTGTAAAAAAATGAATACATACTTGTAACAAAATGAACATCATATTTTATTAACACGATTTGAAAGAATAGCATAATTTTCAAAAAAAAATCCAAAAAAATGCTTTAAAAAAATACAAAAATGAACATTTAATGTTAAAAAATGAACAGTTAGTATTGAGAATAAATGAACATTTATTGATAAAATATGAACAATGACTCTTTTAAAAATGAACACATACTTATAAAAATATGAACACCAGTTTTTATTTACAAAAATAAAATCTGGGGAAAAAAATGGTGATGTGCCACATGTCGCCACCCCGCCTCTCCTCATTCCTATCTGCAAGGGTCCTCCTCACCGGAACTGGACCCTATATATATATATATATATATATATATATATATACCCATTATAAAGATCTAATATATCAATAATTAGAAGCTCACCTTTAACACATAACCAAGGTGATGCAAAGTGTAATCAATAATTCCTTAATTATTGTGCACAAGGCTCCCAATTCCTTACAATTTTAATCGGAGGGAGTACTATTTAAACAAATCATATGATACAATTAAATTCAAACAATAGGTAGGACATGGCTGTTTTATTTTAGAAAAAAGTAATATACACCGCTTTATTTTACCAACGTGAAAAAATAAGCGCAATTCATCAACGTTCAATTTATTTTTGTTTTTTCCATTTGAAATTTAAAAAGGACGTCGGCGTCAATATGCCGCATCTAGATTGAAAAAAATAGTTATATATAGATAGATTGAGTTAATCTATTAAAAATAATTATACATTCGATTTCGTAACAAGCTTTGTTACCAAAATCTATCTTTATGCCGTTGATTTTTTATTATTTATAAATCTTATCCCCAATCATCCTCTCCAACCCCACAAACTTGATATATCGGACTGCCTCTAAGTTGCTTGCATTATTTTGTAGGGAAAAAAATTATAAATTGAGAGAGTCAATTAAGCGGTTTTTTCGAGGTCTTTAAAAAAATTGCAAATCAACTCCGAACACTATCAACTGGTACCCACCAACGCTCAAATTAGGTGTTGACAATTTGCGAATTTTATTGACACCAAATAAATTGAGCATCGTGTATATAACACGTCCCTTAATTTATGACATGTGAGTCATGTGGCAAATAAATGATATGATTTCACGATTTATGACATGTGATAGAAGAATGACGTGTTTGTCCGATTATGTATCAAGTGTCAACTCAAACATTCATCTAATGTATAATATAATGGGTTCATTTCACTACTCGCATTTGCTTTTTCGATCATATTTGAAATTTGTCTCGTTCGTTTACCTAGTTTACAAGAATGAAAATGAATATTTTTTATTTCAAACCCTAGTTTGCTTTTTGGTGTTCGCTTCAAAACAAGAGGTGTATGAAATTGGGAATGAATCTAACTTAATGGGATGAAGACTATGCATAATCTTCAACCTCTCCCCATCATCTTATGGATTGAAATTAAAAAAATTCACATTTGTACCCCTATATTATCTTTGAGGATCTTTGGACAACCAACAATGTCTTCTTCCTTTGGCTTTTCAACACACACTTAATCAATTAAAACAAACCAAATCTAGTTTTGTTGAATTCATCAATTAAAACAAACCAACTAAAATTTGGATGGTTTGCTCATAAATTTATCAATAGAAATTAAGAGAGTTTTAGTAAGCAAAGAAACATTTCACCTTCTCTACATAGACGAGGACGAGAAGGAACATCCATGGAACTTCACCTCTTCCAGAGTGAAGACGAAATTATTACCATGGATGAGGACGAGATCAAACACATTTGTTGTGGACGAGAATGAACATATCAACCATGGACGAGAATGGCCAAATTCGTGAGGGAGAAGACACAATCATTACCGTGGACGAGGACAAAATCAAACAAATCCGTTGTGGACAAAGAACGAGCACATCCACCATGAACAAGAACGACCAGATTTGCGAGGGAGAAGACAAAATCATTACCATGGACGATGACGAGATCGAACCGATCCGTTGTGGACAAGAAAGAACATATTCACCATGGACGAGAATGACCATATTCGCGAGGGAGAAGACAAAATCATTACCACGGTTGAGGACGAGATTGAACATATCCGATGTAGACGAGAACAAATAGATCCACCATGAACGAGAATGACCAGATTTGCAAGGGAGAAGACGAAATCATTACCATGGACGAGATCGAGCAAATCCGCTATGGACGAGAATAAGCATATCCACCATGGACCAGAATGACCAAATTCACGATGGAGAAGATAAAATCATTACCATGGACAAACGAGGACGAGATCGAACAAATCCATTGTGGACGAGAACGAACAAATCCACCATGGACGAGAATGACCAAATTCGCGAGGGAGAAGACGAAATTATTACCATCGACGAGGACAAGATCGAACAGATCCGCTGTGGACGAGAACGAACACATCCACCATGGACGAGAATGATCAGATTTGTGGGGAAGAAGATGGAATTATTACCATGGATGAGGACGAGATAAAAAATCCATTATGGACAAGAACGAACAAATCCACCATGAACGAGAATGACTAGATTCGCGAGGGAGAAGACGAAATCATTACCATGGACGATGACGAGATCGAACAGATCTGCTGTGGTGGATAACGAATAGATCCACTATTGAAAATAATGATTAGATTCGTGAGGGAGAAGACAAAATCATTACAATGAACGAGGACAAGATCGAACATATCCGTTGTGGACGAGAACGAACACATCTATCATTGACGAGAATGACCAAATTCCCGAAGGAGAAGACAAAATCATTATAATGGACAATGACGAGACGAACTGAAAGATCCATTGTGGACGAGAACGAACATATCCACCATGGACGAGAATGACCAGATTCGCGAGGGAGAAGACAAAATCATTACCATGGACGAGGATGAGAACTAACAAATCCACCGTGGACGAGAATGACCAGATTCGCAATGGAGAAGACGAAATCATTACCATGGGTGAGCACGAAATCGAATAGATCCGCTGTGAACGAGAACGAACCAATCAACCATGGACGAGAATGACCAGATTCCTGGGAGAGATGAAAAAAGACAAACATATGTGCAAAGATATTTGGCTTAAAAGATACAAACAATCGGGTTCTTATGAGATGTAGTTCTATAAATAAAAATATAGACTAGAACTGCCTCCAACGGAATTGATTATTAATAAAAAAAAGTATGCGAACATGATTATTTAACACCGAATGACCGAAGACGAAGTAGGGGGTAAATACTACTATATTAGACGGAGGATGATTTTTTTTTTAAAAAAAGGAAAAATTTCTCACATCCTTGTATCAGTTTAAAATTAAATCTTATAATTTTTAAAATAATAATTTTTTTCTTAATTATAGTAACTGAAATATAATGTCTAAAATAAATTATATACTCCGTCAGTTTATATCCCAAATATCTGTTGGATTCTATCCAATTTTTCAAAACATTGTAGATTAGAATTTCTTAAAATATACAAACCTATCAAGTATAGGGTAAAAAAAATCGCTATATAAACCCAACAAAGACGTGTTCTGATTTAGGGTTTCTAAATTCCATAAAAAATTTGCCATTGAAAGAAGATGTCAACTTCATCAAGCAACAACAAGTTGACCTTGGTCAGCAACGATAATAGATATTTGAGGTGGAGGAGATTGTAGCTTCGGAGTCGGCGTTCATCAAATTTGTGAGGGAGAAGACAAAATCATTACCATGGACGAGGACGAGATCAAACAAATCCACTATGAACGAAAACGAACACATCCACCATGGACGAGAATGACCGAAGACAAAGCCATTACCATGGACGATGACGATATCGAACCTATCCATCGTGACGAGAACGAACAACTTCACCATGGATGAGAATGATCATATTCGCGAGGGAGAAGACAAAATCATTATCACGGTCGAAGATGAGATCGAACATATCCGATGTAAACGAGAACAAACAGATCCACCATGAACGAGAATGACCAGATTTGTGAGGGAGAAGACGAAATCATTACCATGGACGAGATCGAACAGATCCGTTGTGGATGAGAATAAGCATATCCACCATGGACGAGAATGACCGTATTTGCGATGAAGAAGACAAAATCATTACCATGGACGAACGAGGATGAGATCGAACAAATCCATTATGGACGAGAACGAACAAATCCACCATGGACGAGAATGACCAAATTCGCGAGGGAGAAAATGGAATCATTACCATGGACGAGGACAAGATCGAACAGATCCGCTGTAGACGGGAACAAACACATCCACCATGAACAAGAATGATCAGATTTGTGAGGGAGAAGACAAAATTATTACCATGGATAAGGAGGAGATCAAACAGATCCGTTATGGACGAGAACGAACAAATCCACCATGGACGAGAATGACCAGATTCGCGAGGGAGAAGACGAAATCATTACCATGGATGAGGACGAGATCAAATAGATTTGTTGTGGTGGAGAACGAATAGATACACTATGGACAAGAATGATTAGATTCGTGAGAGAGAAGACGAAATCATTACCATGAACGAGGACAAGAACGAACAGATCCGTTGTGGACGAGAACAAACACATCCATCATTGACGAGAATGACCAAATTTCCGATGGAGAAGACGCAATCTTTATAATCGACAATGACGAGGTTGAATAGAAAGATCAATTGTGGACGAGAACAAACATATCCACCATGGACGAGAATGACCAGATTCGTGAGGGAGAAGACAAAATCATTATCATGGACGAGGACGAGAATGAACAGATCCACCATGGACAAGAATGACCAGATTTGCAAGGGAGAAGACAAAATTATTATCATGGGTGAGGAAGAAATTGGACAGACCCCCTGTGAACGAGAACGAACGAATCAACCATAAATGAGACTGACCAGATTCCTAGGGAAGAAGAAAAAAACAAACATATGTGCAAAGATTTTCGGCTTAAAAGATACAAACAATCGGGTTCTTATGAGATGGAGTTTTATAAGAGCATGAATGAGCTTCAATTCTACCAAGAATACGAAGTGATTACCATCAATGAAGCTTCAACTTTGTCAGGGAGAAGATAAAATATTATTGTTAGATGTTTAATGAAGGTAATTCTCAATAAAAACAAGAGTAATTACTTAATTTTAAATTTCTAATACTGATTTAAACGTATCCATTGTGGATGAGATTAAGCAGATCCGTTATGGACGAGAACGAACAAATCCACCATGGACGAAAATGACCAAATTTGTGAGGGAGAAGACAAAATCATTACCATGAACGAGGACGACATCAAACAAATCCGTTGTTGACGAGAACAAACACATCTACCATGTATGAGAATGATCATGTTCACGAGGGAGAATACAAAATCATTACCATGGATGAAGATGAAATCAAACAGATCTGTAGTGACTGAGAACGAAAAGATCCACCATGGACGAGAATGACTAGATTCGCGAGAGAGAAGACGAAATTATTACCATGGATGAGGACTATATCGAACAGATCCGCTGTAGAGAACGAATAGATCCACCATGGACGAGAATGATCAAATTTGGGAGGAAGAAGATGAAATCATTACCATGGACGAGGACGAGATCGAAAAAATCTGCTATGGACAAGAACGAACAGATCCACCATGAACGAGAATGACCAAATTTGAGAAGGAGACAAAATCATTACAATGGACGAGGATGAGATCGAACAAATACGTTGTGGACGAGAACGAACAGATCCACCATGGACAAGAATGACCAGATTTGGGAGCGAGAAGAGGAAATTATTACCATGGGTGAGGACAAGATCGAACATGTTCGTTGTTCACGGCAAAACAAACAGATCCACCATGGATGAGAATGACCAGATTCGCGAGGGAGAAGAATAAATCATTATCATAGATGAGGACGAAATCGAACATATCTGCTGTGGACGGGAACGAACAAATCTACCATAAACGAGAATGACCAGATTTGTGAGGGAGAAGACAAAATCATTGCCATGGACGATGAAGAGATCGAACAGATCCGCTATGGACGAGAACGAACAGATCCACCATTGACAAAAATGACCAAATTTGCTACAAAGAAGACGAAATCATTACCATTATCGAGGACGAGATTGAAAAAATCCGGTATGGAGGAGAACAGATAGATCCACTAAGGATGAGAATGATCAGATTCGTGAGGGAGAACACAAAATCATTATCATGGACGAGGACAAGATCGAAAAGATCCTTTTGTAGACGAGAATGAACAGATCAACCATGGACGAGAATGACCAAATTCGTAGGAAGAAGACAAAATCATTATCATGGATAAGAACGAAATCAAACAGATCCGTTGTGGACGAGAACAAACAAAAATCCACCATGAACAAGAATGACCAGATTTGTGAGGTAGAAGACAAAGACAAACAGATGTGCAAAGATTTTCAGTTGAGATCGATCATAGTTTATCTCATCTTGAGTTAGTCTATTATGTTGCTCCATAACCAAGGTTTTTTCAGGATAAGACATATACTTATTTGACTTCAAACTACTTTCGTTCCTCCACTAAAGTAACCAAGACGTAATTTTGCAACACGACATCATCTAATTGCAAATCTACATACAAATAAACTAAATTTAATCATCTTTACTTACCTATGACAACATATACTAAACTGATTGAAAAAAATATACAAAACTCAAATTAAATTCATATATTTGAAAATAAGCACACCATTATTACGCAACACCCTTCTCTGCCATGCAAGAATACATCAGATAAGTACTTTCATAATTCGGCCCAAACTAGATGATGCGACAACATACTACCAGATAGAAACAACATGACAAATAAAATTTGAAGATAACCAACAGTTCCCCAAAATCTTGCTTCTTTTATACCGTCAATGTATTCCCCTTCGTATCCAACAACCCCATAACATAACATGTTTTCCTAAATGTTGGATACAATATACCATTAATGGTGTGAAGTTCCTGATAACATATAGGACCCTTAATATGATTCAACAAAACCCTCAAGTAGTACCTTTCTCCAATCCCGGGTGCAACGTGGTATATTCTCCCTACTGTAACAGTTGTAGTACCAGCTGACGTTCTACGAACCTTTCTTTCTGACCACTTCTTGTTTGGTTTATTCCACACAAACATGGACGGAAAATCAGAGTAGGTAAGCGTCCTAGCAACCTCGGATCTCTTATTGGTTTCCATCCAAGCTAAAAACATCGAGATGTGAGACCCATCCTTAACCAACACATCCTCAACCAGATCATTATCATCGTCATAAACAACGGTCTACTCATCCGGGAGGTGAAAACTCAACCTCATTACTGAAGGAAACCTATAATGGATGATGAATTTAAATATACGCCAGATTGCTTCATTGGTAGATGCATACCTAACATCCGTGTGGTCTTTTATTTCGTCCCTAGCTTTTGACTTTCCAGCAGGCACACTGTCGTTTGTGATTTTGACAAGGATACGATCACTACCCTTGTTCACATACTTGAACAAATACTTGATTGAACTTGTCTGATTGCACCATTCAACAGTATGTGCGCGATGTACCTCAACATAAGAAAGGGGTTGTGGGGAACCACACTCCTGTTATCCAACTCAAATCCTCCTTTAACAATACTTCTCCCCAAATCGTGTCTTTTGTACATGGGATATCCGTCATCAGCAACAGTGGTAATCTCAACGAAGCTCCTAGGATAGTACTTGGTGCATTTGTTGTCTTCCATACAAATTCACATTGATGTCATAGATCCACAAGGACCGTGTATCCTACATTCCTTAACAACTTGGTGTAGAAATGGATCTTCAACGGGATCTGGAATCTCATCAGATATAATACGATCAATATCTTCGACAGTAGAACACTTGTTTTCAGAATGAAGAAATATAAGGATATGAGCATGCAAAAGACCTCTCTTCTGAAACTCAATAGTGTATATCACTGAGACAATTTAAGTAAAGTAATGTTAATACAACAGTTAATTTTAAAATTTTAAAAGATTACATTAATCAAACCATATGAATAAGGTATACAATAGTTTTATGTTTAGATTAATTTCAAGTGTTTATTTTCATTGGATAATTTTCATTTTGTTGCAAGTGAATGTTACGAATAAGTCCAGATATCCAAGAGTTTTACAAATTGCCATAACATCCTGATAATTCTGCATCATGTATCTAGAACCACAAATATATGAAGACATTAAGACTATGGGTTTACCCATATAAGATGCCTCTGTATTACCACTCTCAACAACAGATGTCAGGTTACAATAGAAATCTGATCTTAACTTCTTCTGATTGAATCTTAAATAGGTCCGCCTCTGAGATTCAATCATCGTATGTGCATCAATAACAAATTGCTGAAACAACCTCCTAGACTTATATAGAGTGTTCTCTTCTCCGTCTTTAAACTGAAGTCGGAATGATACAAAATCGCAAAGCGTCAACCAAAGTCTCTTTCTTGATTGGCTCTTACCGTTATCTTTGAGCATAATGTCTATCCTATATCCATCTTCACCGAAGGGAAACAATAGTGGATACTGTAGAGCCAGAAGTATCTTACCACAAATATCGATGAATATATATATATATATATGCGCTTGTTTCCTCGTGTCCCTTTATCTAATTATAGGGGGGATTGTGTTATTTAAAAGATTAAATAAAAATAAACATACAAAGAAATATCTTACCACAAATATCGATGAATGACCTTTTTCTTCTTTGTGTATAAAGACATCCGTTTCGATCGGTTCTCTTTAGATTGTACCTTTGAGTCTTTGACACAACTACAACATCGCAAGTCTCCCTATTTCCCTTACACAACTCTTCTTCGTTTCTAACATAATTAAACTGATATAGAGGTGCGTAAGAGAAAATGCACGTATGCTATAAAAACATATAAAGTCAACCAGATTAGTGAAAAGTTTTAAAATCTTAATAATAATAATAAAAGATAAGTAATCACTTCCCTCACGATATTTCAATATCTTAATGATAATGATTAAAAGTAGGGCAATTTTGGTAACTAAGCTTTTTTGAGAAATTAGAGTAGTAAATAGGCTTTTTAATGTTTCAATTAAGTAAATATACCCTCAACCTTTTGTATTTATTTTTAAACTCTACACCCTCTTCTCTCAAGGGGTACATTTACTAAACACAAAACTAGAAAAAACCTAGTAAACCAAATTGTTTCTTAAAAAAAATAAGTACTTACCTTTTTACAATTAATTCAAAGTTCCTCGTTGAATGATAAAAAAAATAATTACTTTCGTTTACAATTATTTTAAGATTAATATTTAGATCCCTATTTGATAATTTCACCTTATTTTCCACCGTTCGTAACAATAATAATTTCTTTCACAATAAACACTCAACGATTTCTTCCCCTTTGTCCTCACTCTCATTTTTTATGTTCAACTTCATTTACCATAATTTTTATTTCACCAAACAAACCCATTGTTTTATAGATATTATTGGATTGAACAAAGAATTGTATCATCCGTTAAAATACTATTAATTTATTTGAGTTTTTGTTTTAGATATTTTTTTTGCTTAAACAGATTATAGAACTTCATTTGAAAATCATACATTTTCCTCTCTTAAAACTTGAATCCATTTTTTAATATTTATCTGAATGACGCCAAATTCCACCTCTTAGGAGGATATTTCATTTTTTAGCAAAAAAAAATAAAATAAAAAATTGAAAAACGTGAAACGCAGAGTATCATTATTTTGTATATATAAATCAATTGATTTGAGAGCAATAGACAGAACAAGAAGCTTATAAACACACAACACTTCCTATTATACCATATCTGAGTTTTTGAGTTTTCCGGTTCAGTTTTGGTATATCCGGCGCCGGCGGCATCCGTCACCTTCTTCTTTATCTCGAACTTTCATTCTTAAAACTCACCGGTCGTACACTAAACAGATCCCCGACGAACAAATTCATCGGAGCAGCAAAACGCCGATATATTGACGGACCAAATGGTGTCGGAGATTAAGAATAAGAGCTTCAATCTATCACTATCAGGTCCATTCTCTCTACCATGTTACCTTTACTTAATACGATAATATTAACACTAAAACTTATTTGTTGTACGTAATAGGAATATCCAAAATCTTCCACCGATGGCCCACTATTCAGTCGAAGTAGTAGTTGACTCAATTATCGTAGCAATTCGATTGTTCAAAATTTAAAGGTAAAATCATTTAACTTTGCTTAATTTATTTATTTTATTTAGTTAATTACTGTATATTAATGGTATTGTTGAATATACTACATAACTTATAATTTAGTTTTAAGATTATCCTTGGGTTAGTTCAACTTATTTACGTCCTATATAAATGCTGTAGGTAAAATATATCCTCTTTTTTGTAATGTTTGTCTAATTTTTATTTCTTTTTTGTTCAAAGGCATGGATATACCTATATTTTCCATGCTTTGCACCGGAGGTTGTGGAGGGGTGGGAGCATGGGATGCCTTGGGCAGCGAGATTCGACATCAGGCCTGTTAGGAGGGACACCCGTGACTACAGACGGATGCTTGATGAGATGAGTGTTGATCAGGCAAGTCCACTACATGTGCATACTTGTAATCTTTTTGTCAACTAACGTGTTTATTTTCTAACAATGTTGTTTGTTTGTTAAACAGGTGAACTGGCAGCCATACGGCCAGTTGGACTTCACTCATAGATAGTTACAGCGTTTGTTGTTCCACGGGTTGTTGACTTTTATGGACGTATCAGAACCCTACGATCCATACAGGAACATGAGGGCTTTTGGATACATTCAGACGATTCCACCTCCGCTCATACAGCCTGATTATGCTATTAGGGTCGAGGATCCTAGGAGCTAAAGAGTTGGCTATCCTCGAGGTAGCTGGGCGTGGGATAGATGGGAGCACCATTACGTCACGGTTGAGGAGATGGCTGCACGTTACGGCCCTGGATATACCGTCACCGACGATTATATGGCGTGGTATACACATCGATCGCACCGGTTTATACGCTCAGGTGCTCAGCAGATGCATCCTCCTCCACCTCCACCTCCGACATTTGATGGACTGAACCTTTACGATTATGCTACACAATTTAGGCAGTATATTGGTGATCCTTCTGTCCCTCCTTCCCTGCATCAGGACTTACGCACTTATGTAGATTATTTTCCTGATCTCCGAAATTATTCATACGGACCTTATGATCGTGGACAGAGTAGCGGTACTCGTCATGACGATGACGAGTAGGCTTGTGTATGCACTTTTTTTGGGTTTGTATTGTGAGTTTAAACTTTTGAATCTTATGTCTACATTTTTGTGTATGTTTAAATTTGTTTCATTGTATGTTTAAACTTCGTACTTAACTTTTTACGTTATATTTAACTAAATATAAATAATAACTATATAAATGACTTAACCTTAACATAATATAAATGACTAAACCTTAAGAAAATATGTTTGATCGCAAAGTTTAAATAATGAAGTTGAACTAAATAAGATTAACTAATTGTGTCAAGATCTATCCGTGTTGGTCGTGAATGTTGTAAATGTAACTCCTTCCAGCGAGCGAGGCGATGAGCTAATCTGACTTCAATACCATCAACGGTGTTGTTACGAAAGTGCGACCAAGTTTTAAGAATCTCTGGTAAAAGACAATCCTCTTCAAGTGTTAGCTAAAACAAATAGAAAAAAACATTAGTACATATATGTTGTGAAGAACAAAGCCGAAAATGATAAATGAAAATATCTTAAAGGACATACCCTGATGTAATGATACTGGTTGGGAACTATTGATATATGGATATCTAGAAACCCTAAGTTCGAAGTAATTCCTTCTTCTCGACGATATAGTGGAACATATGTGTAGTCGCACCCACCGTGCACTACGACAATACACTGCAATGCAGTGACAGCTAAACACCCCATGTCCGTCACAACAAACCAATATTGTGGTGGTGCAAAACCGTCTCCATTCCATCCAAGTGCCATAATCGTTCTATCGAGGTTACGTTGATGACAAAAACCCTCATGCAACTCGCGATGAGAAAGGAGCTCTTCTAACATCAGTCGCCTAATCATCCGCCATCCTTCATCTATGTCTGTACCGTAGATTGCATGATGTAGTGCTCTGAAACCACAGTTTCTATCCCCTCTAACATTATTCCAACTGATTACATACTCTTTCATCCAAATAAGAACCGCCTCAGGCCATTCTACTAAAATATCAAGGTTATGCTTGGATATAGTTCTCCTTAAAGGTGTTTTGGGTGGTAAATCGGTATTAGGAGATGGATTTGATACTGGTATAGGAGATGGACTTGATACTGGTATAGGGTTCTTTCGGGGTCGACCTCTTTGTTTTTTGGGTGGGGTACCTGCTAACTCCCAATCGGATGACAATCTTTTGTTTGGACTGTCCTTCGGTCTTCCTTTAGTCGCAACCCTAGCAGGTTCCCGCAAACTGATCCTCTCCAGAAAAGCAGTTTCTATAGCTTTATTTACAACATCCAACTGTCGAGTAGGGCTCAGGTTTGGAAAATCTTTCTCGCAGAACTCCGTCATTAAATTTCTTGCAACTCGACGCACGTCTCATCCTTTTTCTAAGTCCGGAACCACGTCATCGATATCTAACTTTTTCCAGAATTCATGCAAATCTGTAAGAGGGATAGACATTTCTTTCTTCATATAACCCCAAATAAAGTGCATACACGACAGACCATGAGTCGTCGGAAATGAACATGTGCACGGACCATCGGGGCTTGTTAGCACGAGCTTTATTGTACTCATCGATAATAAGTAAAAAAGCTTTGCGGGAGATGTTGTGGTGCAACGATTGAAATTGTTTAACACAAGAAGTCCATGTTATCTTTTTTGACATGCTCTCGTTGAACGAACCGAGGATATTATCCAACCGAATCCTCATCAAAGAGTGATAGAACCTGAAAATTGTATCCAACTTCGCAGAATTTGTTTTCATGAATTGTTTCAGAACAGAGTGCGCAGTTTCTGCCCTGTTGAGAAATAAAAGAGTTAACGTCAAATCGGGTAAATAAAATTTTAAATTGCTTTGAAATACGTACCTATTCGTCGTGTTACTTTTGAAGTTCAGATATTGATCCGTCCACGCGGAAACAATTCGTCTTTTGTAAGGATCTAGTCATTGCGTCCTCACATATTGCCGAAGATGTCCTCTCCTTTTCCACTTGTTTTCAAGTTCATTTAACCGTCTCTCGTAAGACTCTTCCGTTTTGGATGTAAATAAACCCGAGTAACTATTGGCAAATATTCGAGCGAGTTCTTTATTCATGTGATTATTCCTAGGCCTTCATTCAATGTTTTTGAATATGTGACGGCGACATAAAAGAAATCGGGTTTCTGGGAAAATACGATCAAGTGCGTTCATAAGAGCCTTCTCTCGATCCGTCACAATTGTAGTTGGTGTCCTCTCGACGCGCCTACAAAGCTTTGCAAGTTGTTCAATCGCCCAGACATAATTCTCTTCCTTCTCCGTGGATAGAAATGCACCGGCAACGTTAAAGTTCAGCCATGTCGATGTAAACCCAATAATTTCAAAAAATGGCATCTTGTATCTGTAAAATAATAATATCAAAGCGTTAATTTTACATACATCAAAAAAGGACATCTTACGGAAAAGTAAACAACTGTGAAAGCTTACATGTTGGTGTTGTATGTTGAGTCCATTACTAATACGTAAGGGAATGCTTTAAGGAGGGCAACTGATTCCGGATGTGCGAAAAAAATGTGGGTAACTTCATCGTCCTTGTTTCCTCTATGCTCACAGAAATAGCCCTCTTTACGACATTCGAAAAAGAATTGTTGAGCGACTGTCCTTTGATCCAAACCTTCTTTACGTAATTTTTGCCTTTGGTTGTAGATTTGTCTCATCCTGGGGTTGTTACCTTTATCAATGCTCAAAGCACTCGCAATTTGGGCAGGGGTGCAATTACTGGTCCACATGTTCTTTACTAACTTCTTCTCCTCCTCATTCATCCTTCCCGCTAATGCATGACCCTTTAAATTTCTTCCAAGCTTGTGGTTGTGGACACCACACTGCACGTGAACTTTCCATTAACCTTGGTAAGTCTCAAAAACCCTAATCATGAATTCACACCCGCTTTTCTTCGTCGATGAATTCTTTCTCAGAGTTGGCTGCACCTTTTTTGGGTTGTATGCTCCATATTTCTCGCACGACAGCCATGTCTTTCCCAAACTACCGAGGATGGACTTCTGTAACCGACAAACAGAAAAAACCATTTTATTTTCCTGTCCCACTTTTTGAACCCATCCTATTACCTCCTCTCGACTATTGAAGTTTATGTCGGTTGTGAAAAGGCTAGAGTAATCATTACTCGTCGCTTCTGAGGCGGATGCATTTACGCCATCTGTTGATCCTTCATCAATGCTAAGATTATCAACGTCCGCATCTATCTCCTCCAAACCCTAAAAAAAAAATGTTCAATCTGTTAAAGTGTTGTCCGTAACGGACAAATGTTGTCTGTCCGTTACGGACAGAAAGCAGTTGTCCGTTACGGACATAAATATACAACCCAAATTCGCTCTAATCGATTAATGGTTAAATATCTAAGTTCAAACACGATTAATGATTTCAACTTTAATGATCAAAATAAACAAAACTTACCTCAACATTATCTTCGTCTTCGTTCTTAAAACTCAAAGATATTTCTTCATCATCAATATCATAATCTTCCTCATGACATTGTTAAGTTGCTTTTTCAAAAAGAATAGACTTTACGAGGAGATGGCTGAATGAGGGTTGGAGGGGATTGACTACGGTTTTTATAGGATGAAAAATATTGATTTAGGGTTGTTAAATTATCGAAACAAAGATATTATTTATCCAAAAATAAGACTTATAGTTTTTTATTTATGGAAATAAAGCTATTATTTATCTAACCGTAAATAAGATTTATGCTTGTTAAATTATGGAAATAAATATATTATTTATCCAAAAATATTATTTATCCAAAAATAAGTTTTATGGTTTTTAATTTATGTAAATAAATATATTATTTATCTATCCGTAAATAAGATTTATGCTTGTTAAATTATGGAAATAAAGATATTATTTATCCGAAAATAATATGTTTTATTTAATCAAAAATAAAATAAAGAAATTACTTATCCGAAAAATAAAAAAAAATAATTTCGAAATAGATTAATGCTTGTCCGTGACGGACAAGCATTAATAACCCTTATTAACAAATAATGAATCCACTAGACAAATAATGAATCCACTAGACAAAAGAATCTTATGGAACATATCAAAACAACCCTTATTAGTATCACTGTAAATCATAAACAACCATTAAGGTTGAAGCAGGTGAAGCAGCAGGAAGTAAGAAAGTCTAATACTGCTCTATCACAAATCTATAAACTGAAAGATCAAAAGCACATAAAAAAAACATAAGAAAAATTACTAACACAAATAACCCTCAAACCAAAATAGAAGATTTATCTACTGACTTATCACATAAAAGTTACAAATGGTAATCTCCCCAAAACACTTCTGATGTGTTTCAGCCTACTGTAACCTGATTTGGCTCAATTTATCTTTGCTTTCTCTCACTTTTGCAAAATTCTGCACGAAATCGTTATAACCCTTTACCATTAGAGTTACTATGTGATTCCATCGCATGAAATAACAAGCAAGAAAGAACCAAACTTTGTAAAGGTTTCAAATTTACAAACTCTTTGACAGAAAACAGACATACACCTTGTAATCTCGACTATAATCTTGTCAAGAAATAAACTGTAATTTCTTGTCGCATGGCTAACATTACTGCTCAAAGTACAAGTTTGCTGATAATTTTGATGCTTGAACTTCTAGAAGTCTTGCTTCACTTTCACCATGCCCTTTCAACTAAATTTGATTTTACACTCTAACATCAAACTCTATACAGAATATCAACCTAAGGATATTTTCTGTATGTGATATACTCGTATAAAGCATGAGGAAGAGTGCTTCAAATAATATGTCAAGAAAAATAGCTTCTCATAATCAAGTTCAGTGTAGATCTAGCACATATAAGGATATTTGTTCTTTCTCCCTTCCATTCTTTTAATTCAGTATAAACAGTTAGCTTCTCATAATCAAGTTCATGTGTGTTCATGTGTGTTCAGCACATGTACTTTTTAAGTACAAATATTTGTTTATAATAGGTGGATCACAAAATATCTATAAAAAAAAAGTAGTTGAAGTAATATGTCAAGAAAGAAGCTGAAGGAAAACATCACATATATAATAATGAAGTCCCTGTAATATAATTTTGTTTTAGTAGCAAATCTACATATAAGCAGAAGAAAGAACAGTATATTGACCATAAATATATTGACAGATGCTATTACGAATGCAAATTTGTCAGATATGTGCCAACAAATGAGCAAATATTTGAGAAGATCTGACAGCCATATACGTAAAGCACATACTAAGAAGAAACATAAGAAAAAGGATTGGTGAAACAAAAATCTTAGAAATAGAGTCAGTACTTGAAGTAATATTTCAAGAAAAATTCTGGATAATCCATGATCCATTAGCACCAACACTGAATGAATGGATAATAGGCACGTGATTGATCTTTGATCGGTCTTGGCTGTTTCTGCCAAGCCTAGAGGTGAACTCTGGAGGCATATCATACACAAGAAACTCTTCAAGACCCCTGAGTCCTTCAATACCAGAAAGAAGATCCCAAAGATTCAAACATCTAACGATAGTGAGTTTTTGAAGCATGGGCATAGCCCCACCGAGAACCACCATTGTATAAAGGCTGTCAGGCTGCTCAATGTACAAAGTTTCAGCTTTGGGAAGCCTCCTGTGTCGAAGAAAATAATATCCCCTGTGAAGGCATCAATCAACTCCAGCTCCATCAGATTAGGCATAAGCTGGAGCAACGCAACCGGATTAGTACTCAATCTTGACCACCTTAGAAGAAGCTTGACTAAACCATTGAGAGAAGGAATCCATTTTGGAAGTTTAAACATACAACGAAACAAGTTTAAAAATACACAAAAATGTAGACATAAGATTCAAAAGTTTAAACTCACAATACAAACCCAAAAAAAGTGTATACAAAAGCCTACTTGTCATCGTCATGACGAGTACCGCTACCCTGTCCATGATCGTAAGATCCGTATGAATAATCTCGGAGATCAGGAAAATAATCTACATAAGTGCGTAAGTCCTGATGCAGGGAAGGAGGGACAGAAGGATCACCAATATACTGCCTAAATCGTGTAGCATAATCGTAAGGGTCCAACTGGCCGTCAAATGTCGGAGGTGGAGGTGGAGGAGGAGGTGGAGGAGGATGCATCTGCTGAGCACCTGGGCGTATAAACCGGTGCGATCGGTCTGTATACCACGCCATATAAACGTCGGTGGCGGTATATCCAGGGCCGTAACGTGCAGCCATCTCCTCAACCGTGACGTGATGGTGCTCCCATCTATCCCACGCCCAGCTACCTCGAGGATAGCCAACTCTGTAGCTCCTGAGATCCTCGACCCTAATAGCATAATTAGGTTGTATGAGCGGAGGCGGAATCGTCTGAATGTATCCAAAAGCCCTCATGTTCCCGTATGGATCGTAGGGCTCTGATACGTCCATAAAAGTCAACAATCCGTGGAACAACGAACGCTGTAACTCTCTATGAGTGAAGTCTAACTGGGCGTATGGCTGCTAGTTCACCTATTTAACAAACAAACAACATTGTTAGAAAATAAACACGTTAGTTGACAAAAAGATTACAAGTATGCACATGTAGTGGACTTGCCTGATCAACACTCATCTCATCAAGCATCCGTCTGTAGTCACGGGTGTCCCTCCTATCAGGCCTGATGTCGAATCTCGCTGCCCAAGGCATCCCATGCTCCCACCCCTCCACAATCTCCGGTGCAAAGCATGGAAAATATAGGTATATCCATGCCTTTGAACAAAAAAGAAATAAAAATTAGACAAACATTACAAATTAAGTTACGAGAATAATAATATGAGTATAGAGGATATATTTTACCTGCAGCAGCGTCAGACAACCGCACATCTGGCGACAGTCAATCGTAGTGGCCTCGCCCATACGCCTATACAGGTAGGCGAGTGTCGCCGTACCCCAGGATGTACTCATCACCCGATCAAGATCCTCCACCAATATCAGTAAATCAGGTGAAATCTTGTGCTGAGATTTGTCGGTGAAAAGTGTCGATCCCAGCAGGTACAACAACCACCTAGACGCTGCAGTCGTCGGATACAGATGTGCATATCCGTCACACTGATCCAGTAAAAGAGCATGTGACAGCCCTCGACGACGCACATCTCCGGCAGTCATCTGCTCATCAATAAACGCAAAAAACTCCTGCACACGGATGGCAACATCAGCTCTGGTGATCACCTGAGTAACTGCCGTCCCGGATATGGGTATGCCTAGGATGAGATGGACATCATGGAGAGCAATGGTCATCTCACCCCAAGGCATGTGCAACTGGTTCACCTCGGGCTGCCATCTCTCGATAAAAGCGTCCAGTAGACGCACATTTAGATGCCTGTACATAAGACCCTGTAGATGGGTCAGTCCACTGTCGTGCGCTAAACCCGACCAAACCTCCTCATCCAGTGGCCAGACGTCCAGCTGGCTGGCTCTGGTATGGTAGTGAAGCGTATCACGATCCTACATAGAAAAAAAAATTTAATATATAACTAAAAATATTATAACATTAAAGATGTATTCATTAAACATATTTATTGCGTACTCACCATGCCATGCCAGACGTGGAGAGCGGTGTGAGCCTGGAAAATCCTAAGTATCTCTGGGATACGAGGTCCCCCTCCACAAGGACTTCGAAGATCGGGCTGAAAGGCCTGCCGAGTAGGAGGTACTGGTCTAGGACGATCTCCCAGAGCACGAGGAAGTACCTCCTCCACAGGAGCTGGCGAAGGTGGCCTCCTCGCTCGGCGTCTCCTCTCAGCAAGCTGCTGCTGTGAAGAAGAAGGAGCATACTCCTGCTCCCGCTGGGAAGAAGAAGGAGCATCCTGCTGCTTCTACTGCTCCTGCCGGAAAGAAGAAGGAGCAAACTGCTGCTCCTGCTGGTAAGGAGCATACAGGTCCTCGATTTGAGAATAATAACCCGCACCAAGCGAAGCACCTCCAGTATAGGAGCTATGTTTGCCTCCGCTAAAAGCCTGGTGAGGAGGGCTCAGTGGAGCAATGTCACGCGCGATACCAGATGTACTACGCCGCGTGACTCCCGACTCCTGTGTCGGGAACTGCTCCTCAAGCGAAGCACCTCCAGAATAAGGAACTGGCTCTCGTGCCTCGTGTCTAGAGTGGACCTCCCGCTGTCCCCTCAGAGAACGCATGCCACTGTGGAATACCTTCCTGAAGTATCCCAATCCGCTGAACCTCTTGGCGTCTTTGTTTGGGTTCCTTTCCATCTGCAAACAAAAACAACAAATGTTAATAAAAAGGAAAAGAAATTAAAAAAGGGGAAAAAATAGAAAAAAAAGTAAGTTGTCTGTAGCGGACAACTTACTTCTGTCCGTGACGGACAAAGTCTTTTTGTCCGTCACGGACAGAAGACACTTGTCCGTCAACGGACAAGTGTCTTCTACCTTCAGCCGATCACGAACGCCAACAATGGCATTCTCGATTTGCTCACTCAACCTCTCTAAAACAACTAATCAACTTTCAACCTTAACTCATATTCATCGATTTTAATAACATATAAGCCCCTAAACCTCTCTAAAACAACCTAAATCGAACAAGTTATACTCTAAACCTAAACCTAACTAAAACAAACAAATTTAAACGAAACTAAAACGAGAAAGTGAAGTTTTTACCTTAGATTGCAGTTGAGATTACGCGAAATGTCGAGAGAGATTGAGAGAGATGGCAGCCGAAGATCGAGCGAAGGACGATTCGTAGGTGTTCGTCGCGGCGAAAAAAGGAAGAGGAAGAAAGGGAAAGAAAATGAGCGTCGCTGTTCTTAATAGGGCATGTAACATTTCATCTGTCCGTGACGGACACTTATACGTTGTCCGTGACGGACGGATCATTCCTTCGAAGCTTGGTATTTACAACATATATTTGTATCTTTACGATCAACCAATAATGTGTACAACTTCATTAAATTAATGAGTTTAATTACCTGTGGTAACATTTTCGTTAAATTTTAATTTAGTAAGATCTTTGAATGAACATAACGAGTTGTAAAGAACATAATGAGATAAAAATATCAACTTAACGTTATTGCGAGAATTATAAATTCCTGTCAATCAAAATTACGTAACTTCCTATCAATAAACGTTTCTTTTGTTCAAAATTTATAGATTTCGTAACAAACATATAAAGTTTTAAGAAATAAACGTAACTTCATATCATACATATCTACGATCCAATCAAGATTATGTTATTGAAAGGATTTAAACTTTTTTTTTACAAAAGAAGATCAAATCAAAGATATTTTATTCAAAATATTAACACTTTCTTTCAATAAAGAAACCAAACTTACTTACAAACATAACAACTACAAAGGAATCAAAGTTTCAAGATCAATGTTACATTTTTAAACATGACGTTGAACTTCAAACATAAATACGATCAAATCAAAATGACGTTATTGAAAACATTTAAACTTTCTGTTAACAAAATACAATCAAATTAAATTTTTGTTATTCAAAGGATTACAAATTTCTTTCAAACAAACCAAATTTTATAACTTTAATTCACAAAATAGACTTAGTAAATTGACATGCGCCAAATAGCCTGGACGTGTATATATATATATATATATATATATATATATATATATAGAGTATAGATCCTATGAGAACACCCCCTAACGTGAGAACGTGAGAACAAATTCGTAATTATTATTAGTTTTGTTACGAATGTGCCATATCGTTTAATGTATTATTCGTAGTTATTGTTGGTTGAGTGGATTATTCGTAGTTATTGTTGGATTCCTAATTATTATTATTCGTAGTTATTATTATTTTTGATATCTACTCTTTAGTGCCCGTTTGGTTGGAGCGGTGGAATGGAAACGGAATGGAATCGGATAAGGGCAAGGTAAGGCAATAGAAACAATGATATTACTTTCATGTGTTAAAAGACATCTAACCAAACGTAAATTTTGATTGATTCGGAATCATTCCGTTACCGGGAATGATTCCTTGTGCTTCCAAACGAGCCATAAATCTCAACCCTTAATATTCACATCCAACGGTGTACGATTGTTCTCATGTTCTCACGTTAGAGGGTGTTCTCATGGGAACCACACCCTCTATATATATATATATATATATATATATATATATATATATATATATATATATATATATATATATATATATATATATATATATATATTAAAATGGATTAAAATTTCGAGTGATGAAAATTGATGTTTGTTTTCTAAATGAAGTTCTATAATCTGTTTAAGTAAAAAAAAAAAAAAATTCTGAAACAACTAAAATAAATTACTAGTATTGTAGCAGATGATACAATTCAAAATTTGTAGACGAAACAATATCAAATATTTCAAAAAATTATAATAATGACAATGTATATAAATTTAAAAGCAATTGCGGTAATAAACTAGTTATATTATATACTAAACGAGTGTTTGAATTGACACTTGATGTGTGTTAGTGCATACACATCATTTTTATCATGTGCCAAGAATTGTGAAATTGTATCGTTTATTTTTCATGTGTCATAAACTAACAAGTTACGCCCTAACTAACACGGTTATCGATTTAATTTTAAAAAATGTTATATTTTTTTTAAAATAAAAGGTTTTTTTGTTATCATGTGTAGGGATTGTTTCGGAGGAGATGGAGGTTATTTTAAAGATTAATTTAGATGAAATTTAAATGGTGTTAAATTTTATATGAAAATTATTAAGAATTATTTGATGTAAAATAATCTACGTCAAGTTGTTTGGTTGAAGATTTTTTAAGAATTAGTTGGCTAAGTACGCAACTTATATAACAGTGCCTATAAATTAGGCCCATTTTTTTTCATTTTAACAAACTAGGCACCTCTATTATTACTACAAAAGATTAATCCCATTTTATATAAAAGATTCTGTAGATTTGCTAAATATCTCTCTATTCTAATTAGGCGTATTAATTATCTTAATTAAAAACATTAATAGTTATTGTCAGCCGTTAAACAAGGAAATAAACCGTGGACAATCTCCATTAATTTGGGGATATCAATCAAACGAGCCATTACAGAGAAAATTCGGACGCCATTGTTGCTGCAACGTTGCTTTTCTTCTGCTATGGCGTTCTTCATAGTTCGTATGTAGATGCCGATACAAGTATGTGGAAGATATGTACATAAGAAAATCTGCAATATAAATTGATGTGTAAGATATGTACATAAGAAAATGTAATTTACTTATGTATATGTTAACTTACTTCCGTATGTGTAAGATATGTACATATGTACATACGAAAGTACGATATATATATAAGAAAAGGTAATTTGCTTATGTATATGTTTAACTGTATTGCACTATTATATGCATTATGTGCGCCATCACAAGTGTCATTTACTATACGTGATTATGTATTGATTTGTGTAAAATTTATGTACTTACATGGATAAATTATCGAATGGAGAAATCGCTGACAAACGACGAAGATGAAGAAATGAAAACGAAGCTTGGAAGACGGTGGAGACGAATAATAAAGATGATATCTTCAATCGGCTTCAATGGAGACGGTGAGAGAACATACAATATTTTTGGCTTGAAATCCGGTGATTTGATTTAAGAATGACGGAAAATAGCCCACTCAATAGGATTTATAGAATCATCAAAATAAAATTTTCAAAATATTTCAAATGGTTTATCAATTTTTGACAATTTTTTTATTTCAATTTTAATTAACCACCCAAGTCACCTTCTTTAATTTAGCTCTAACTACCCACTTATCAATTTTCGGCAATTTTTTATTTCAATTTTAATTAAGCACCCAAATCACCTTCCTTAATTGTAGCCCTAATTACCGATTTTATCTTTATTTTTTAATTTGATTTTGTTAGGGCCTATTTATTCTACACTAAACAAAAAGGGCCATATTCCACCAATCTTCTCATTTTTTAATGGGTTTAATTGATAAAGATTTATAAATTTGAGTGAAATTCTATTGTTGGTTGAAAATTAATCTCCTTTAACCTTGGTAGTATGAGGTTATTTTTTGGTTATTTTTAATCCCAATTAACCTTTGATATAATCTTCTTCATAATCCTCATCTTCATCCAAACACTTACATAAATTAATCTCCTAAATTTTAAACTAAATTAACCTCTTTTTATCCTCAAACAAACACAACCATACCTTTCAAAAACTAACCTTTTTTTATTAGTGTAGATTAATTCTACTATTTCAGTTTTAAGTATAAAAGTTATTTTTATCCATATACATATTAATAAAAAGTTGAACAATCAATTATAATATTCGCTTAGATTGATATTTACTTTGACATCGGAGCATCCTCGGATATATTACCCGGAGTCCTGTCATACGATTGTTATTGTAAGCTTGCATTGCTCAAATCGTTGTTGATGCATCCTTTGATGCATTTAAGGAGAAACTTTGGATCTAGATCGAGTTAGAGCTTCAAGTACTCCGTTGTTGATGTGCCCGTAAATCAAAATATAGAATACGATTGTTGGAAGTTTTGAGATGAATGCAGAAGTGATTGGTTGATCAATCAAGCCGTGAAATGAAGGGAATATGTTATTTAATATTTTCATATCTTTTTTTCTTCGCCTATTTCCTTGTTGGTTCTTCCTTCATTTCCATAACAACTTCATTTACCTTTTGTCTCTTCGTTTCCATTGAGACTAATTTCAACAATCAATCATCATCATTCTTTCAAGTGAGGAACATTGATTTCGGATTAGAAGACCTTCAGCCTCGAAGTGTTTTTCATCTTTTATACTTCGTTATATTTTTCTAATGGTTTGGGGTTCGACCAAAAATCTCATATATATTGCAATGTTATACTTTGGTTTATAACTCACTTTTGTGCATAAAATTTGGTTATAATGGTAATTTGTGTAGCTTGTGTATTTTGTAAACTCAAGTATAAATTTATTTGGTATTTTTTACTTGTTCATAATTCATGTATTTGATTTTGTGTAGTAGACTAGATACGAGGTGTTGATTTCAGCATTATATTTTCAACGTTAAATATTATGTAATAGCTTTCCGGCATCATCATAATTTGGATTTTAATGTTATCGATATTATATGTTCAGGAAATACATCAGAGAAAAAAAAACCTAACATAACTTTTATGCTCGATATTTTACACCGGACAAAAAATTCATACCAAAACAAGCATGCACCAGATAACATACTAACAGAACCATATGCATACCAGTAAAAAAATTACCGAAACGTGTTATTATTTTTTTTTACAAGTGAAGATTCAAGATAGTGAAAATCTAAATTTCATAGAAACTAGTTTATAACCCGCACCTTGTGCGGGGTTGAGTTATAATAAATTGTTACCATCATGTTTCTAAATTTTCTTTCAACCTTGTACGGGGCTCAACTATAATAAATTGTTACCATCGTATTTTTAAATTTCTTTCACCATCAGGTTTTAAATTTTTTTCAACTATTTCCCTCTTAAAATAGTTATAATGTAAGTTTGTAACAGGACAACTAATTGAGTACGAATGAGATTACATTATCGCATTAGCTTTCTTCTTTTTGTAAACTTTTTTCCTTACAAAAATCTAAATACTTTAAAAATATAAAATTAAAATTTAACAAACCTTTTGACTAAGTTATTCCAATCGAGCAAATTATTATTGCATAACTATATCTTGTATTGTTTTTCTCATTCCGATATTATTAATATTAAAGTACAAAAAAATATTTAAATTTAAAATATTTATCATTTAACCAATTCCAAATAAAACGAAAAACAATAACTAACCTTTCAAATACTTTGTATTTGGAACTTTAAATAAATAAAAAAATCTTCAAATCGGAATGAGAAAAACAATAACTAACCTTTCAAATACTTTAATATTAATAATATCGGAATGAGAAAAACAATACAAGATATAGTTATGCAATAATAATTTGCTCGATTGGAATAACTTAGTCAAAAGGTTTGTTAAATTTTAATTTTATGTTTTTAAAGTATTTAGATTTTTGTAAGGAAAAAAGTTTACAAAAAGAAGAAAGCTAATGTGATAATGTAATCTCATTCGTACTCAATTAGTTGTCCTGTTACAAACTTACATTATAACTATTTTAAGAGGGAAATAGTTGAAAAAAATTTAAAACCTGATGGTGAAAGAAATTTAAAAATACGATGGTAACAATTTATTATAGTTGAGCCCCGTACAAGGTTGAAAGAAAATTTAGAAACATGATGGTAACAATTTATTATAACTCAACCCCGCACAAGGTGCGGGTTATAAACTAGTTAATATTAAAGTACAAAAAAATATTTTTTGAAGGAAAATAATTTTTTTGTAGTGTTTCTAAATTTCCAATTTCAATGTAGTACTAATAATATTGTTTTTTTAATTTATTTTCGGATGTGGTTCAACGATTTGAAGATTTTTTTATTTATTTAAAGTTCCAAATACAAAGTATTTGAAAGGTTAGTTATTGTTTTTCGTTTTATTTGGAATTGGTTAAATGATAAATATTTTAAATTTAAATTTTTGATTGTAGATTCTTTTATTTAAAAAATTGAAGCTTTGATTTTAGAATATATATATTTAAATTGCTTTCTTAATTTAGTTACACGATTTCAATAAATAAAATTTAAATTTGTTGAATTAGTTAATTATAATTATAATTTATTAATTAATATAGAAGATATGCTTAGTTATAGTGGTTATGATTTGATGATTTGGTATTTTTGTGATGAGTAGGATGGCGACATGTAAAATATTTTATTATGATTTAAACTTATTAGATTTTAATGGCAATGTTGTAATTTTTATATGGCAAAAATGTAAATATTTTCCAAAAAATCCTAGGTGGCATGCTTCATTGATTGACATGTGGCATTAGTGGGTTGTGTTTTAGTAGTATATATAGATTTGTAAGAGCAACGAAATTGCGATTTTTTTAAGTAATAAAAGAAAAAGAAGAAATGATGTTAATATTTGATTGAAATAAGTTAACAAACATATATGAATAACGTAATTCAATTAGATCATTTATAAAGTATGATTATGTAGGTGGTTACATATAGCCTTTTGAGGATACATATTTTTTTTTTATAGTAGAAAGCGGTTTTACGTTGTTCATCCTAAAACATTCTTGCAGAGGAGAACACAAACTTCATGGTCGTTAAAAAAGGGCAGGTTGGGGTTCGAAATTTTCAAACGAGTCATCGATCAACAACACAATTGATTTCTTTGAACACGTGTTGACCTGAACTTTCTGAAAAAATGAACATCCAGTCTCAAGTCGAATATGATTATTTTGATGCCATAAACCATCGATTGGACCGAAACATTGAGGCAACGTGTTATAGCTATCTGCTATAACACGTCGATCCGTTAACACCGCAATAATTTAGCACTACTGTAGTATGTAGTGTGCACTGTGCAGCCTTTCGTTTGTATATGGCAGGAAATAGGAATGGGTTGTCAGTGATGTCACGGGCGTGCTTTGGATATTGCAAAAGCCACACTAAACTATGATATATGATACCATATAAGGCTGATAGTCTTCATATAAGTAATTGGAAGTCAAGTAGTTTTGATTTTTACATTATAGCTATTACAACTTGTATAATATGTGTACGTGGAATCAATTTTAAGTCGATAGGAACCGTCTAATTATTAATTGAAAAAATCCTACTACACATTCAGTTTGCGTAGTTATAATTGAAATAAATTTGATATGTATAGATTGGGTGGAAAAACAATACAAATTGGTTTTGTCGGATCATTTGAAGAACTCGAGGCCGAAGCTCAAATCATGTGTAACCGGATCTCCTAGAATGACGCCTGAACGGCGTACTTGCTGAACCGGATCCATCCTCTAACCAAGCGTTTGCGGTTCACCCACAAACGGATAAATCCTCTCATTCCTCGCCGGAAAGTGAGGTGCAACTGGTGGCACAACAACGGGTGCCGGTGGATCCACCTCAATCCTAGCATTGCCCCTTCGGTCAAGGAGTAATTCCCTCACTGTAGCTTGCATCTCGGCCAAATCAGCCCGAGTGCCTTCTTCTCTCTCACGGGCATCAGCCCTCTCTTCAGCTAGAGCATCATCTCGTTGTTTCAATTGCTCTAAAGCATCATCCAATTCAGATTGGATATCTCTATCTGCAATCAAAGCCATTTTAGCTTCTTTTAACCTTCTTCTAAAAGTCTTTCCTGGCTCCGGATCGTAGGGAACGATTTCCTTACCAACTCGAGAACGTCGTATAAACCTAAAGAAAGGTCCTGCAAGAACACTCAAGTAGAATGACCAGTAGCAAAAGGGAAAGTTGCCCAAGACAACCAATACCGGGTTGGTCTAAACCAAGTCCCCGAAAACGACGCCAAAACTTGTTCGCTCCAAAACGTCTGTTTATATGGGAGAAAATAGTCTTAAATTTATACCAAGAATCAAGTAAAATAAGCGAACCCGCAGTGTACGGATCTATCGCAATACAAGTAGGTATTCAGGGTCGAACACAAGGACTATGCTAAATCAAGCAACATTATAAAATATTTAAATAATAAGCAAAACTCGAGCAACAGAAGCAAGGTATATGATAATGAGATTTAAGAAATGCAGATTCTAGATATCAAGGTATCCAATTGTGGTTTCAACTCAAGACTTCTCAAGATAACATGGACAAAGGTGAGGATGCTAAGGGAAGGTGCTTCTAAGATGGGATAGATCGCGGGGGAGGTCTCATTATCCACTATCCCAAACCAAATGTCCTATCACCGGGTAAGTCTCAAGGAACTAAGGAAAGGAACTATGTAATCAAACCAACACTCAACCTGAGGGAATAGAACTACAAACCTTTACGGGGCAAGTCTTAGGTTAAGTCACAAAGGTAAAGCGAAGACACACTCAAACCCTAACAAATGATAAACCTTTGTTACCTAACACTCATCATCATAAGTAAACAAGCGAAGGAATCACCGGGTAAGTCTCTTCCTAAGCTTGGATATAAACCAGGAAAGGTGCAAAAAGGATATGATTTGACAAACTATAACCTAAAGAACCGAAATCCAACGGTCATGGTCGATCTCGTTCTGATCTTGCCCGATCTCGGTCGAGATCACTGAAGAACGGTCCAAGACGCTAACTGAATAGGTTGAAACTCAACCTTCTGGGTCCACTCGAGATAAAGATCTAGTCTTTCATCGTCTATACCATAACCTTCAACTAATCACCCTAGAATTGCAAGGGTTTTAACCAACAATCATCATGTTCAAAGCAATCAATGTTTATTCAATCAAGTTGTCAAGAAAAGAGAAATAAACACTTAGCAAAAGGTTCTCAATTATCAAAAGTGTAAAAGAATCCAACAAAATATCAATGATGTGCTCAAAAAGATGATAACAACAACTAGTATCCTTCCAAGAAAACTTTACAAAGTGTCTTTCTTCCTTTACCTTCGATCTTGATCTCCAAGAAATTCTTCAATCCTTTGGATGCAATCCTTCCGTAAAAGAGAATAGAAAATCGCAGCTGTCAACCATAAAATCTCTGTCCCAAAAAGCCGTCCTTAGATCAATATTCACCTTCCATTCTTATATAAGAACTTGGGGCAAAATATTTATTATTCTTGGGATGGATGTGGGCTAGCATGATCTCGATCAAGCCCCGTAACGCATCTCGGTCGAGATGGTTACGGTCTTCATCCGAGATACTCCTTCAGTTACGTACTTTTCTTTGTTTCTTCTCCTGATTTCTTCTTGCATCCATTTCCTAAGGTTCTTGCTCTTCTTGTCCTCATCCCAAGTGTTCCATAATGCTGCTCACTGGACTCTTTATGCTTCCATACTCCTTTTCGATCCAAAATTGCTCTAGTTCCTACAATTACAACCAAACCAGGCGTAGACCTCGATTCTTGCAAAGTAGACAAATAACGGCATAATCAATATCAATATACACAAAAATTGTTCTATACTTCTTGAATATTTTTACGGAATCTTTTACTACATCGTATATAAATTGTCAAAATCAAAACTGATAACAATTGAAGAACCGTATAGGTGAATATAAGGGATATAATTACTCTAGAAGGGGGGTTGAATAGAGTATGAAAACTTTTCGCAAAAACCTATCTCAAGGCTTTGAAACTGATTTCAAGGCCTTGATGTCGATCTGAGCTCTTTGTGACACAACTGGTTTTCAAGAGCTTTGAAAGTGATTTCAAGGGCCTTGACTTCGTAAATCTGCAAAGCAACGTTAGTCACAATAAAGCAAGATATGATGTGGAAATAAAAAGATCGACACAGTGATATGTTTACGAAGTTCAGCTCTAACAGCCTACGTCTCCGTCCTAGGGTTTCTTTACCCGTAGGATCTAACTATCTATTATTAGCTTTATTGAGTCCTAGATACAACTTAGAAGAAATCCCCTTCTTCTCTCACAATAGTCAATGCTACAATCTAGTTCCAACTCTTAACCTAGCTATAATAGCCTAGTTACTTCGTAGAGTAACACACACTCGAGTATAATACTCTCTAGATATTCCAATAAAGCTCTCGTGTTTTTCTCTCTCAAAGGAAGTAAGCTTTTGTACTCGAAGAGGAAGAAAAACTTTTGGAACGAAATGAAGATGCTTTGATCGCTTGAAGACTTAGATGTTTCCGTGTACGCTTGTTGTTTTTCTCTTCAATCGTGATCTTCATTTATAGTCTTTGATGGAAAAGTCTTCTAGCCGTTGTGAAGATGACCGTTGTTGGTGTTCCTTCTTCTCCATAGAAAACGGTGTAGGTTGAGATGAAATAGCCGTTGGAGATCTTTTAATCTTCTTCATCTCGTTGTCACATGTTGTGATTCCTTTTCTCCGAGATCTTCTCTTTAAGATCTTATCTTGAAAAGAGCTGTTGAAAATCTTTAAGATCTTTGTAAGATCCGTTGGGAAGAGATCTTTAATCTTCTTCTCTTACTATAATAATATTCAACCCCCTTCTAGAATATTTATATCCTTTATACTCACCTATACGGTTCTTAAAAAACGAAGATAATTATATAATAATATTTCTTCTTCTCTTACTATATTTTTCCGTCATATTAAATATTTTTGAAATCTAAAAATTATTATTTTTATTGCAAAACTTCTAAAATTTTCAAAATGAAGAACCGGTTCCACAAACGTTCGATTTTATGAACCTATTTTCCAACCCACACAAGATGTCTACCAATACGGTGGTTCAAAACTCCCATTAACTTACATGGGCGAAAACAACCCGAACAGTGACATTGAGCATGTATTAGGTAACAATGAAAATGATTAAAGAATATAAATTGAGATTTTTCAAAAATTTCCCTTTATTATATTTTATTAATAAATAAATAAAAATTTTCTCCTACTAAGATTCTTTCCCAACCACATTTTCCCATTCCACCCTACATCAACACAAAAACTATTTACCGTGATCTTATCCAACCAGAATTGAAGCATTGATTAAGAAGTTATCGTCTCACAACCATTCCGAGGAAGCAAGCCAAAATCGTTGATTCAGTCCTAGCAATCCATATCATTAGATAAGTTCTTAATAATTACACGATCGGTTTTCCACATGTTATTTTGAATTAATCTTTTCAACTCTTTTAACCATCAATTCATAGTCGTACGAGGGCAATTATTACCAACATTCAATGGACAAACATGTTCAAGAACAAGAAGAAACCCACAAAAAATAATGACGATGTCGGGTTTCTTAGACCAAATCGTTGATAGAGAAAGCGGACGACCATTGTTTGACAATGTCCTTGTAATCTACATTGGTCATAAGATAGTTAAGATATGGCAAAGCCCTGACTGAGTATTATTACTGAGTCTGCTTCTTCATTTTAATTGTATTTTTTCACAAATTATTATCTATTTGACCAAAACCAGCCGTAATACGTAGAGTACGTCGACGTGATACGTGTGTGCGTTACCTTTTGGGAATCTACCATAACACGCATCCACAAACAACATAACGGCGTTTGGTGGACGCATCTGGGTAACAAAGGATGTTATCAGTTCATCTTACAAATATTGACAACACACTCGTAAATGCGTTTGGAGAGCGATGGAAACCGGATACGAACACATTCCACCTCCCCTTCGGTAGAATAACGATAACCTTTCACGACGTTTGTCAAATCACCATTTTATCAATTGACGATAACGACATGTCCGTCATCCCTTCGGATTTTGATACCCAATGAGCGACAAACTTATTTGGATTTTGGGATGACGAAGCTTGACATTTGACCCATCGGAAGGGCGGGTTTGTGACGCAGAACTCAAAGCACGAATGAAGTTTTTTTATGAATAACAATGGTAAACCCGCAACAATTGCTTACGCGCGCTATTGCAATATTTGGGCCTCACAATATTCCAAGACAAGTCTAGTAACAAGGTTCCCACACACTACTTGAACCTTGTTTACGACCACCATCGAACGTTATAACTTGGAATTTGACCGTGTCTGACACCAGTTGATCACCCGATTGAACGCAATATCCAGTCACAAACGACGTCCTTAAGTCGTCTTGGATTCTCCCGGATCTACAAACGACGTCTTTTTCCTCAAGTCGTTTCCAACGACACTTACAAATCGGAGGTAGGGTGGCAAAAATCCAAAACGTGGATATCTGCCTACAATAGGAAAACTTCAAGAATTGTTTAATATGTTTCATTCTCGCGCACCTGTTGTAACACCCCAAATCCTGGAGGTCTCGGAATGCTATGAGTTGGGACCTCACAATGGGTCCCGACCCTTAGCCTGGCAACAACTTCATCGGACCTTACAACACGGCACAAATAAAAAGACAAAACAACATAGTTTTATTGCATGAGCAAAAACGAAAGTACAAACTCAAAACAATCCAACCGATTTCTCAAATCCAAAAATATAACATAACTCTCAAAGACATGAAATGAGATAAACAATCCCATCCTATAATGCACGGGAACCCGGCTGCCCACTACCGCCAGATCACTCGACCGCCTCTCTAACCTGCAAGGCATCTACAAGGCGGTACAATACCCTTAGTTAACATTCTAAGCATAAGTATAAAGGTAAAAACACGTGCACACACAACATATGCAATCAACATGCAAAACTCAAGTCCGTTTATTATCTTTAGTTAAGTGATAAGCCATTACTAATGTACTTATTTTGTGGCATGAGGGATTCTCAAACCTCGCCCCTGTCACCGTTTACCAACGAGGAATGATACTAATGTATATGGCCGTCTACCTGCCTAGACTGGTCACAGGGAACCTCCTAGCTCTCGCAAGAGCTAGGCAGTGATGTCATGACCCGTTATCATACACTTGGGTCAATTACGTAATATAATAAAGTCGGCCTAATCCGGTTTTGTTGTTTATCATAACTAACAAACACCACTCATCCACATTACACTCATACAAGAAGCTATCTAAGTAAGTCCGTGGACTTACCAGTCTCCAAAGCGCAACCGATCACCACACTCTCAAGTTCCCTCGGGAAAAAACGCAACACCTACTCAAGACAAGACGCACGAATCAAACCATACTCTAGTCTACTAGAAGTCTTTAGACTTCTAGGCTCAACCTCCTCATCAAACCTAAAACAAGAGGCTACACTTTCAGCCCACACCCTTTCCAACTCTCAACATAACAACCTCACACTAGGATTGCTCCCAAAAGCTCTAATCGAACACCACAAAATACCACCATCGAGACGTACACAACTCACACAAGGCCTCAAAGGGTCCAGCCACTATATGGCATTCCAGTTCAACTACTCTAAGTCAGCCTAGCATGTCTCTAAGATAGATCGAATCTAAGGAACGGAAAGAGGAGAAGAAAGGACAAGATTCGGGACTCACTGGTGCAAAACCGCCCCCGCGCCAAGCTGGAGCCGCCCTTGCGCCTGTCTGGGTCCGCCCCTGCGCCTATCTGTCCAGAATGTCCGTCTGTTGAGTTCTCCAATTGTGCAGCCGGCCTCTTCGAGTCTCCTTTGGTGCTATGGACGTCTTCCCACCCCAACACTAGATCCTAACCTCACTCCATGGTCTAGCTTCATCCCCAAACAACAAAGACAATGATAGATCATTGAGCAATGATCCATGAAGATCTTCCATACAAGCCATGGGAATAGGAAGGAAGAAAGAAGAAGGAAAGAGATAGATGAAGAAGGCTTACCCTTGTCACGTCACTGCAGTCCCGACCTCAAGGAAGAAGGATCAAAGCTGGAGCAAGAAAGGAGAAGAATTGAGAAGAAGGGATCAAGAGGGTGATGTCTTGGAAGAGGGAAAATAAGTAATATGAATAGAAATGAGAGGGAGAGGAATGGTGGCTGCATGAAGGAGTGGAATGCCAAAGGATGCTCAGCCATCAACTCCCCTATCATTAATAAGGCGGAATATAAAGATAGGAAGGCGAAAGGTTGATCGAAAATACTAATACCCTGCTCTAGCGTGTCACCGCCCCTGCGGGACTCCTAGCCGCACCTGCGGCCTGCTCGAATGCGCCCACTAAGCCGCAAGGGGGTGAGCCCTTGCGCAAGACTTCCAATACTCCTCTAAAACTATCAAAACGTAACAAAAATTCCGGTCGCTACATCAGATCCCCCTCAAAATAAGTTTCATCCCAAAACTTAGGGAGTACTAACCGAGATCATAAGACTTAGGCAAGCCCTATGTAAACAAGTTCCCACATCAAGACCGCCTAGGGTCACATATAAGCATATCAGACATACCACACACACAATCACTGAAAGCAACCAAGGCATGGATGTAGAACTAACCTGACAATCCTATAGACGTCTCAAGACCTGCATAAAACTCAGGATAGTTCCACCGGATACTATCCCCCGTCTCCCAAGTGGCCTCATCAATCCATCGTCTCGACCACTGCACTCTCATCATGGTTATTACCTTCGATCGAAGGCGTCTCGTACCCCTCTCTAGAACTGCTATCGGGTGCTCTGCAAACTTATGGTCTGGCTCGACCACTAGGTCGTGGTGGCTCACCATGTGTCTCGGGTCATGCACGTACTCTCTCAGCTGAGACACATGAATAACTGGATGGACTCCCTCCAGTCGGGGTGACAATGCCAATCTATACGCTACCTCTCCTATCCGTTCAAGGATCTCAAAAGGCCCGACATATCGGAGACTCAACTTCCCATTAATGCCGAAGCGTCGAACGCCCCTCGTGGGTGACACCCTCAACCATACCTCCAATCAGATTGTTACGCTAGAAAGGTAGCAGAAAAAGATTTACATTTATAAACTCGATATAATTTCCTAACTCCTAGCGAACACACAGTGTATGGGTTGTTTTGTAGCAAGGATAGTTTCCGAGGTCGAACATGAAGACTAAGGTGAAATCAAATCAAATAAGTGATTATGGATAGTGCAAATCTAGTCTAAGAAAAGAGAAATAAATAAAGAAATGAAAATCATGATGTTTTTGGGTTTGGTTTTTGTGGTGATCAAGCAAGGACCACAAATCATGCAATAATATAGATCAAACTAACAAATCAAGCTAGCAACACAAATAAGCAACACAAACACAAGATATGTGATCAAAGGGAGAAAAGCAGATTCTAGGGGTTAGGACTTCCGGTTATGGCATTGGACTCAAGCTTTTAATCAACCTTGGACTAACTACGGTATGTTGGGAAAGGATGTTTCTCAAATGGGATCAATCACCGGGTAGGTCTCATGGTCCGCTAGTCCCTCACCTAAGGTCCTATTACCGGGTAAGTGATAGGTGATGGAATCACTATCAGTTAGGATAGTTTTTAGAGTCTTTTTATTGCATTTGTGTCAGTTTATGCTACTAACTCCTTGGTCCAGAAGAACAAGACTAAAAGAAGCTAAGGAAGGAGTTATAAGCACTTAGGAGTGAAGTTCGTTCACGAAGCAAAGCTTCTGTTGCTTCACCGCCCCCGCGGAGCCCTTTCACCGCCCCAGCGGGTGACACCTTACTCTAGAGCGCTCCCTGCGCCTTCGCCAGCGCCAGCCACAAAGACTGTCACCGCACCTACGTCAACCCCTGGTGCCCCTGTGGTGACTTGCCCTGAAGAAGCGAAGACCAACACCTCTGCGCCTTCCCCTGCGCCTCTGTCTGCGCCTCAACCTGAGAGCTGGAAGATGAAGAGTCTGTGTCACCGCCCCTGCGTTGACACTGTGACGCCCCGGCGGCTTAGCATCAGAAACGATAGGAAGTTGAAGAGTCAGACGTTTGAAGAGCATTAAAGATCCGCCCCTGCGGAATGACCTAGCCGCCCCTGCGGCCATAAAGAAGTTCAAGCGATTCTGCACAAACCGCCCATGCGGTTCTGAAGGCCGCCTCTACGGCTCAACATCAGAAGCTTTACTCCGGCTGTTTACACCACCTTTATGGCATTAAAGGTGGCTGTTTTGGGCCGGTCATTTACTCCTATTTAGTGTCTTTTGTAGTATAAATAGGCCTTGGTTGATTACTAAAAAAAAACACTTATCCATGCTTATCCACTTGTTATTCCATTTTAGAATCCAAAATTCCATTGTAATGAGTTGCTAACTCCCTTGCTGCATTGGGTTGGTTTGAAGCTGTATTGTTACTTTGGTAGTAAGTTATCTTTAATATAAGTTTTCAATCAGTAATACTTTGTGTTTCCTTGATCTTTATTGTCTAATTGCATGTTTGATTTACACTTAAGATTGATCACCTTAGGTTCTAAAGTGTATGCAAAGAACTAGGATTAATAGATTCTGGATACGGGTCTTTAATCTAGTAGTAAACTTTAAGTAACAACGGGTTGTAATTGCTTAAAGAAAAGGAACACAAATATAAAGATAGGGTTAACGGTTTTAATCCATTCTTTGTATCCCTTAGTCTTTATTTGAAAGCTAACTTGTTACTTGTTCTTGTAGGTTTACGGAACACTAACCTGTTAAGTTGTGATTGATGCCGGTTGGCTCAACACATATATATGATCAAGACGGGAGATTACTTAAAACTTGTAAAAGGAACTCACCAAAGTAGCATTTGCATGCTAAGATCAACCTTGTGTAGATTCATCCATCATTGTCTTGCCGTGTGTGTCACTTGTTTTTATAAGCTTTGTGTGGGTCACTTCAACCAACCCCCCCCCCCCTTTGTTACTTGTTTCTATAATCAATAACTGAACGTAATAAAAACACCCTAACTCTCTTGGGTTCGACCCCTACTTAACCACTATACTTGTTTTAGTGCTAAGTCGGGATTTACTTTTGATTGTGTGGGGCGGCGTTTGTCACCGCCCCCGCGGTGACAAACGCCGCCCCTGCGGTCTTATCAAGAAAAGAAAAAAAATACACTTCCCAAAAATAACCTACAACTACCGCCCCTTCCCCTCCCTCTCCATTCACTCTTCAAAACCTACACCGCCTCGCCTCCCACGCCCCTGCACCCTCCGGAAGCTCTCACACGCCGCCTTGTGCAAACGCTCTTGCGCCACCTCCGGCGACCTAGCCACAACCGCCCCTGCGACACCGGCCCTCACCACCACCACACACACCCTACATACTCTCAAACCTCTCACTCTACAACGCCCTCGCCCCTCACACTCTCGTTCATCACCACCGGCGACACTTACACCAACAAAGAAGTCACCGGAACAGCCCCAACACCACCACCTTTGTAGGCTCCCAGAATCTCCCTCTCCTCTTCTCCCGCCCCCACGCCTGCAAGCTGCCGCCCCTGCGCCAAGCCACCCTTGCGCAAGCTACAGCCGCCCTTGCGGAAAACACAACAGAGGGTTCGTCTCTTACTCTAAATTCTGAACTTTCTAATTCCTTTGCTTATTCAACTGCAAGAGATGGAAAAACAGAAGAAATATAAGTTGTTGGAAGCTGAGAAGGAGCGGTATAGGATTGTGCAAGGCCGGGATGTGTATACAACTCGATTTTTGGACGTCCCTACCTTGGAAAACTTGGGAATGTTGGAGAGCATGCAGGCATTCCTCAACAATGCTGGGCTCGGTGATTTTCTGATAACGAGCGCTCCAACAAACCCCGAGCTCAGCCGCCAATTCATCGCCACATTCAACATGGAAACGGTGGACCACATGTGTGTTGGACTTTCATTCAAGTTCAACAAAAGAAAGTATACATTGGACTACACCCAACTACAGGAGGCATTAGGGGTGATTATAGCCGCCTCCGAAGACTGGTGGGAACCCATCCCGACACCCGACTTGATGGAGTTTTGGCAGGCCGCCACCAGATCCGAGTTTCATGCAGGGGGTGAGTATTCCAACAAATTCACTCACCCCTGTTTGAGGCTCATCTCGAAGATCTTCATGAGTGTCTTTTGTGGACACAAGGAGGAGAATAAGGTCGCTCTCAAGGACCTTCCATTGCTATACGCCTGCCTCCCCACGAACGACTGGGTACCAGATTGGCCATATCTCTTCCTTACCGCTTTAAAGCGGATTAGGAAGAATGAACCTCGAGACATTGTGGGAGGTGGGGTAATATCCTTGTTGGCTGCACAGGTGATGGATCTCCCTGACTTGGAAGAAGGTTTAGAGGCCCCACTGTATACGGAAGGTATGTTGAGGAGGTGCAGGCTCCTCAGGAGAGAAGGGGAGAACCTATTTTGGATCTCGCTAGCAGATGGGAGTCACATCACATACCTCCCCCGACCACTTCCACTTGGTGATGAGCTCTCTGAGTTGTACGTACCAGCTGACCCCGTTGCTCCGAGACGGCCTCGGGAGGACATTGTTGGGAGATATGCTGCGGGCTCCAGTCAGGCCCCTATTACTGATGAGGAGATGCCTACTGCAGCACTGGATGAAAGTCAGGCCATGGAGAGCCTTCAGACTCATATGGCAGCCTTGACCACACAACATCAGGCATGGCAGACCGAGTACCAGCGGTCCATGCTTGAGCAGCAACAAGCGTGGCAGTCCAGCTTCGCCTCCTCCATGACCACCCATTTTGACCGCCGACAGGATGCTTGACAGGCGGCTCATCAGCAGCAGTTAGAGACTCAGCAGCTGGCTTGGCAAGCTAGCTATGAGACTTCATTTAGAGAGAGGATGGAGGCTCAGGAGGACCGCATCGACACGCTCTACCGCCGGCAGGAGCATTTCTTCCGCCACTTTCCATACCCATCAAACCAGGGTTCGGATGGTCCAGCTGGACCATCCCACTGAGGGGTATATTTCTCTTCCTTTTCCCACATTTATCTTTGCCTCATTTTCACTTTGAGGGCAAAGTGATCTTCAAGTATGGGGGAGGGATATATCATTGCATGTATAGTTTCATTCGAGTTTTTGAGTTTGTTTTGCATTAAGTCTTATGTTTTATAATTCAGTTTCATAAAAAAAAAAGAGAAGAAAAAGCCAAAGAAAAAGAAAAAAGGCATGAAAACCCTTGGATAAACCGAAAACCTAAAAGGGCGGTTTAGGCAAAAAGAAGGTACTCCGACCAACCTTAGATTGGTGTAAAATTGGACTTGAGGGATGTGAGTTAAGTGAGAACATCAAAGAAAAGAAGAAGAATGGCAAGGTGAAAACCCGAAAGGGCACCTTGGCAAAATGAGCGACACCGAGTGTAGGTTTCCCTTCCGGCGTTTGGCGATATAAGAAGGGGAGTCATAAGGAGGTTGTCCGGGTAGGCCACTCTTGGAGCAATAAGGATGGTAGTATTTCTCCCTTTTTCTCACATTCCCTCTCTTTTCCTTCTTTCTTTCTTGGCTTTTCTTTTGTTTTCATTGTCTTTTCTGCTTACCCATGCTTCCTGAGGCCTTTGAGTCTAGTTGCTTTCATTTGTTTTATTGGGGACGAGTAAAAGGTCTAAGTATGGGGGAGTTTGATAGGTGATGAAATCACTATCAGTTAGGATAGTTTTTAGAGTCTTTTTATTGCATTTGTGTCGGTTTATGCTACTAACTCCTTGGTCCAGAAGAACAAGACTAAAAGAAGCTAAGGAAGGAGTTATAAGCACTTAGGAGTGAAGTTCGTTCACGAAGCAAAGCTTCTGTTGCTTCACCGCCCCCGCGGAGCCCTTTCACCGCCCCAACGGGTGACACCTTACTCCGGAGCGCTCCCTGCGCCTTCGCCAGCGCCAGCCACAAAGACTGTCACCGCACCTGCGTCAACCCCTGGTGCCCCTATGGTGACTTGCCCTGAAGAAGCAAAGACCAGCGCCTCTGCGCCTTCCCTTGCGCCTTTGTCTGCGCCTCAACCTGAGAGCTGGAAGATGAAGAGTCTGTGTCACCGCCCCTGCATTGACACTGTGACGCCCCGGCGGCTTAGCATCAGAAATGATAGGAAGTTGAAGAGTCAGACGTTTGAAGAGCATTAAAGATCCGCCCCTGCGGAATGACCTAGCCGCCCCTGCGGAATGACCTAGCCGCCCCTGCGGCCATGAAGAAGTTCAAGCGATTCTGCCCAAACCGCCCCTGCGGTGCTGAAGGCCGCCCCTGCGGCTCAACATCAGAAGTTTTACTCCGGCTATTTACACCACCTTTATGGTATTAAAGGTGGTTGTTTTGGGCCGGTCATTTACTCATATTTAGTGTCTTTTGTAGTATAAATAGGCCTTGATTGATTACTAAAAAAAACACTTATCCATGCTTATCCACTTGTTATTCCATTTTAGAATCCAAAATTCCATTGTAATGAGTTGCTAACTCCCTTACTACATTGGGTTGGTTTGAAGCTGCATTGTTACTTTGGTTGTAAGTTATCTTTAATATAAGTTTTCAATCAGTAATACTTTGTGTTTCCTTGATCTTTATTGTCTAATTGCATGTTTGATTTACACTTAAGATTGATCACCTTAGGTTCTAAAGTGCATGCAAAGAACTAGGATTAATAGATTCTGGATTCGGGTTTTTAATCTAGTAGTAAACTTTAAGTAATAACGGGTTGTAATTGCTTAAAGAAAAGGAACACAAATATAAAGATAGGGTTAACGGTTTTAATCCATTCTTTGTATCCCTTAGTCTCTATTTGAAAGCTAACTTGTTACTTGTTCTTGTAGGTTTACGGAACACTAACCTGTTAAGTTGTGATTGATGCCGGTTGGCTCAACACATATATATGATCAAGACGGGAGATTACTTAAAACTTGTAAAAGGAACTCACCAAAGTAGCATTTGCATGCTAAGAATCAACCTAATGTAGATTCATCCATCATTGTCTTGTCGTGTGTGTCACTTGTTTTTATAAGCTTTGTGTGGGTCACTTCAACCAACCCCCCCCCCCCCCTCCCCTTTGTTACTTGTTTCGATAATCAATAATTGAACTTAATAAAAACACCTTACCTCTCTTGGGTTTGACCCCTACTTAACCACTATACTTGTTTTAGTGCTAAGTCGGGATTTACTTTTGATTGGGTATAGACGACCATAGAAATACCTCCAGTCAGTAAGTCTCTAGGAGCCTAAGGTTGGGAATTCTATACAAACCGGATTGCTATCTAAGAGTCAAACCTCTCCTTACCGGGTAAGTCTCGGGAGGGCAAGTCCTAAGCAACAATCATAGCACACTCAGTCCAATAGCGGCTTGTGAGGCTCACTACTACCTAGAGTTCATCATCTTTGGTATCTAAGATCGAGAATTACCGGGTACGTGTCTTCCCTTACTTAGTTTGCTAGCATTAGGTCACCCTAGGCTAGATTATACTTAACAAACACTAGGATTTCAACAATCTAACATCCTAACATTCAGATTTATCAATACAAGCACGACAGAGAAAATCACGGGTGGATCATACAGAACCACAGCCGTGGAAGGGTATGAACAGACCGTGGTTTTCAACAGAGGTTATGTTCGAGCAAGCAGTTCATCCAAAGGTACATTCAAGTCTATTCTATCATAGTCCAAGCCATAACCATCATTCCGTTACCCTAGAATCACAACTATTTAGCCAACAACATGCATTTTAAGATTCAAACTCAACAAGCAACCATTCATGGCTTCCATAGCAAGAAAATGAAATGGAAGAGAAAAGAAACAAGTAGAAACAAGAAAACTCATATGAATATAAGTTTAAGCAAGACTTACAACCCTTCAAAAGAAGGTAAAAAACGTTCCTTACAATCCTTGCAAATGTCCCCAACCAAAGTCACTCAAAAATCACTCAAAAGCTTCAAAAACTCTAAGATGATGTTGTTCTTCTTCTCCCCCAAAATGAGAGAGTTTTTCTTCCTCTCCAAGTCTATCCACCAATGAAAATGATGTCTTGTGAGAGAGTGTGGGAGAGAGTTCTCTAGCAACAGCCTGCAGGACCACTTATATTCTCCACCAAGAGCAAGAGTCGGGCATGGAGATCGTGGGATAGCTGTCACAGCTGTCCAGAGAAAACCACGGACAAAATTATGGGCGTGGTTCTGGTACTCAGACCGTGGAAATCCCTGTTCAGCTTCCTTTTGATCACTAAGCCATGAGTTGGTGCAAGGCATGCACCAACAAGGTCCTATGTGTTCTCCTTTGCTCCTAGCTTGCTTCTTAATGAGTCCGGAAGTGTGCCATCACGAGGAATGATCCTCGAATGTATCGATTAAGCTCCAAAAGTTCCCCAAAATACCTACAAAACCGACAAGAGTTCGTGTAGACGTCTATTTCGACAATAGCATGAATTAAGCGTAAACGTCATGAACTAATGTCAAACCATGCATGAATAACGGGAAAAAATATCTAAAAGAATGCCTAAACTAACGTCATAAATCGTGTTATCAAAATACCGCATACTTAAGACTTGCTCGTCCCCGAGCAAGGTCCAACTATAGGATAAGAGATATCATGATTTATGAATGCAAAAAAAAAATATAAAATCTTTTTGGAATTGTGCTTCATAAGATGGATCACCTTCATAGTCATGTTTCATAGCAATGGACAAGCAATCATGTATCAAATAAATGAAGGCATGGAAAGACAATTATACTTAACTTGAAAGCATGCTTGAAAGGTGAAAATGAGGAAGTCAAGATGATCATGAGAATATCCAATCTAGATCACTAAGTCTTACACATATGCAAATAGGTCACAAGGACTTATGAAAGAAGAGGCCAAGAGACGTTGTGATAAGGTGGGAATTTTTCTAGGTCATGTGATGCTAATCCGGGAAAGGAACTAACTCCACAATTTCATTTTTGATCAACTTCCCACAAGTGCATATTTTTCTCCATCTTTTCTTTCTTTTCTTTTCTTTTTCATTTTTTTCTTTCACTTATTTTTGAGACAATGGCATTGGTGTACAAAAGCCAAAACCTTGGTGATTAGCGGACCTCGGGATTTTTCCGAGGTGCCTCACACCGGGCACACATACCAAGGCTCGTTAGGATATTCGGTTTATCCGACTTTGGCAAGGCACAAACACCCGATTATGTGAATGGTGCCGAGTTATTCGTGATCAAAACCAAAGTCCCCAAACCTATATTTTTTTTACACTTTTCACAACAAATTCAGCACTTCATTCACAACATTCATTCATCAACAACTTCACCCCACACTTGCTTTTCACACACTCAACACACTAGCATGCTCCTATTCCCGGATGGGTCAAAAGAGGTCAAATTTTTATATCAATTGAGGTGCTCAAACAACATGATCAAGATGAGAAGAAGAGAGAGATGAATTGCCTTAATCATTCCTAGATGATGTGCAAGAACTAGCATGTAATTTCGACCATCAATCCTCAATTCAATCAAGGCAAGCATCATAATTACAAATCATGCATGGGATTTAAGATAAGTATTTCAAGTCCACATATGCATAAATTCATTCAACACACAAGGCCATCCATAGCCAATTCACAAAACAATCTCATCATAAGGGTCATATCCAAACTTGGAAGCACTAAATTTTTTTTTTTAATTTTCTATTTTTTTTTAAATTTTCAAAATATATATGTACAATGCAAAAACTAATGAAACATGTGACAATATGAAACTATCCTAGATGCAATCATGCAAATGATCATGAAAACCCCACCCCATACTTAAAAACAAATTGTCCCCAATGTGCAAATTAAATAAAGAAGTGAAAGAGAGTCCTCACAATGTAAAAGTGGTGGTTTCGGTATTTTGGTTCACTCATGTGAAGTGATGGTGGATGATCAATCAAAGGTGGTAGAGAGCTCTTGATGTTCAATATGGCGTCGGGACACGCTCTAAGCACCGCTAGCCGTCCAAGTCCCACGTCCACTCCACCCACGTTTGATGCGGGATCATCATCATCATCATCCTCATGCCTTACAAGGCTTCCATGCTACCTAGACTCTAGCACACAAACACCAAACACACACAAACACACCAAAGCAAAACAAAAAGAAAAAAAAACGAAAATGAAAACAAAAAACGAAAAGGGAAAGACATTTACCAATGGGTTGCCTCCCATCAAGTGCTTCTTTAAGGTCATTGGCTTGACCAAAGTCGGGAGCATTTCACTCAAGGTGAAGTGGGGCAATCATATCCACCGGAGCTTCCGGGATGTACCTCTTCAAACGGTGCCCATTCATCTTAAAATCTCCACAATGCTCCCCACCTATCTCAACCGCTCCATGGGGAAAGACCTTCCTCACCACATAAGGACCCGTCCATCTTGACTTTAGCTTTCCGGGGAAGAGCCGCAGCCTTGAATTGAAGAGAAGGACTAAGTCACCTTCACTCAACTCCTTCGGGATGAGACGTTTGTCATGCCAACGCTTGATCCTTTCCTTGGAAATTCGGGCATTTTCATAAGCATCCAATCGGATCTCCTCAAGAGCGTTAATGTCTAGCAACCTCTTCTCACCGGCTTCCTTGAGGTCAAAATTCAGCCACCTTATGGCCCAACTATGCTCCATCTCCACCGGAAGGTGGCAAGACTTGCCATAAACTAGCTTGTAGGGAGTGGTGCCAATCGGTGTCTTGAAGGCAGTTCTATAAGCCCATAAAGCATCATCAAGCTTCATAGCCCAATCTTTTCTTGTCCTAGGAGCCGTCTTCTCAAGTATCCCTTTTATCTCCCGGTTGGAGATTGTTACGTCTAGGAATAGATGTGCACGCAATAAGTCTTAAATTTATACTCGTTATAATTAACCTAACTCCTAGCGAACCCGCAGTGTACGGGACGTTTGTAGAAAGGTAAGTATTCCGAGGTCGAACACAAAGACTAAGGTGAAATCGAGTCAAGCAATGATCAAAAATAGTGTAAATCTAGACTAAGATAAGGTGAGGAACAAAGAAAATGGAAAACACAATGTTTTTGTTGGTTTTTGTGGTGATTAAACAAAGATCACAAGTCAAGCAAAGTAATAAAACAACTAACAAAGTAAGCTAGCAAACGAGTAAGTAACACAAAGCACAAGAATATGATCAAGAGAGAAAAGTAGATTTTAGAGGTCAAGATTTCCGGTTATGGCATTGGACTCAAGGTTCTAAGGATTCTAAGGACAAGCTGCGGTGTTGGGAAAGGGTGTTTCGCTAATGGAAGCAATTACCGGGTAGGTCTCTCACTTCACTAATCCCGCATCAAACTCCTATTACCGGGTAAGTCTCTAGGGGTTAGAGTAAGGAATTCCACACAAACTAGATACTACTTAAGGGTAACCCTCTCCTTACCGGGTAAGTCTCGGAATAGGGAAATCTCAAGCAATAATCCTAGCACACTCAATCCAATAGCGGCTTATGAGGCTCACTACTACCTAGCATTCATCATCTTAGGTATCTAAGATCGGAAATCATCGGGTAGATCTCTTCCCTCACTTAGGTTGGTAGCATTAGGTGATTCTAAGCTAAGTTAGGCTTAATAAACACTAGGATTTAAACAACCAAGGACCCCAACATGCAGATTCATCAATTAAAGAGAAACAGAGAAGAAAATCGGGTGGATCATACAGAAAATCGGACGATCTAGATGAAGAACAGGTCGATTTTTGTCTCTGAAATGGGTTTCGTGCATACAAATCATCCTAAACTAACATATAAGTCCATCCTATCATCACCCAAGCCATAACCATCAATCCATCACTCTAAAATCACAAGAAACTAGCCAATAATATGCATATCAAGATCCGAAATCATCAAACAAGCATACATGGTGTTCATAGATGAGTAATGAAAGATGAGTAAGCAAAATCAATAAATCTCAGCCAAATCCAAGTTGTAGCAAGACTTACAAACTCTAAAATGAAGATGCAAAACGTTCTTAACAATCCTTGCAATTAGTTCTTCAATCCAAGTCTACAAAATCACTCAAAATCACCCTTAGAATGGTCTTCTTGTTCTTCCTTCAATCCTTGGGAGCTTTTCTTCTTCTCCAATCTTCCTACCAAATTGATGAGCTGTGAATGAGAGTGTGGGAGAGGAGAGATGCTCAGCAACCACCTGAGGGACCACTTATATTCTCCACCAAGAGCAAGGACGGGCAAGAGATCGTGGGACACGTGGCTTTAGGCTGTCAAAGGCCTAAAAATCGACCCAGAGCAATAAATCGGCCGATTTAGCTGCTTGCTGGTCCGATTTTCTTCAGCAGAAACTTGTTATGCTCGTTTAGCCATGAGTTGATCCATTGCTTGCACCAATGGTGGTCTTTGTGTCCTTTGTTGATCCAATTATGCTCCTCAAAGGCTTTGGATGTGAACCATCATGAGGCTTGGCCCTCAAATGTATCGATTAACATCCAATAGATCCCCGAATTACCTACAAAACCGATAAAAGGTAGTGTAGACGTCTTTTCTAGAAATGTGCGTGAATTGAGCGAAGACGTCATGAATCAATGTCAAAACTCGCACGAATGAATGAGAAATCTATCTAAGTGACTACCTAATCCTAAGTCATAAATCTTGTTATCAAAAATACCCCATACTTAAGGTTTGCTCGTCCCCGAGCAAATTCCCAACTATAGACTAAGAGATGACATGATTTATGTATGCAGAAAAATTGTCAAAATCTTTTGGAGTTGTGCTTCTAATATTGGATCACCTTCATAGTCATGTTTCATGGAAATGGACAAGCAATTATGCATCAAATAAATGAAAGCATGGAAAGACAATTACACTTAACTTGATAGCATGCAATGAAATGTAAAGATGAAGAAGTCAAGATGATCATTAGCATATCCAATCTAAATCACTTAGTCTTACACACATGCAAGTAGGTCATAAGGACTTGTGAAATAGAAGGTCAAGAAACGTTGTGATTAGGCGGGAGTTTTCTAGGCTTTGTGATGCTAATCCGGGAAAGGAACTAAACAACCACAACTTCAAATTTTCTTATCAACTTCCCTCAAGTGTATGTTTTTCTTCATTTTCTTTTCTTTCTTTTATTTTTGAGACAATGGCATTGGTGTGCAAAAGCCGAAACCTTGGTGATTAGCCATTCTCGGGCTTTTTCTATTTTTTCGAGATGCATCCACACCGGGCACACATACCAAAGCTCGTTAGAACTATCGGTTTATTTGACTTTGGCAAGGCACCAACACCCGATTATGTGAAGTGTACCGAGTTACTTGTCATTTAAACCAACGTCCCCAAACCTATATTTTTGTCTACACTTTCACAACAAATTCAGCATTCTATTCATGGCATTCTTTCATCAACACCTTCACCCCACACTTGCTTTTCACACACATCAACACACTAGCATGCTCCTATTCCCGGATGGGTCAAAAGAGGTCAATTTATATCAATTGAGGTGCTCAAACAACGTGATCAAGATGAGAAGTAGAGAAAGATGAATTGCCTCATTCATTCCTAGATGATGTGCAAGAACTAGCATGCGATTTAGATTTTCAATACTCAATTCAATCAAGGCAAACATTCATGATCACAAATCATTCATGGTTTCAAGAGAAGTACTTCAAGTCCACATATGCATCATCTACTCAACACATAAGGCTATCCATAGCCAATCCACAAGACAAGGTTCATCATTAGGGTCATATCCAAGCCTTAGAAGCACTAAAATTTTTAAAATTTTCTGAATTTTTTTTTGGATTTTTCGAAATATGTATGTTCAATGCAAGACATAATGAAACATGTGACAAAATTAAACTATCCTAGATGCTAATCATGCAAGTGATTATGAAAACCCCACCCCATACTTAGAAACACATTGTCCCCAATGTGGAAGCTAAATAAAGAAGTGAAAGAGAGTCCTCACAATGTAAAATTGGTGATGCTTTGATATTTCGGTTCTCATTGGATGATGATGGTGGATGATCGATCAAGGATGGTAGAGAGCTCTTGATGTTCGTTATGATGTCGGAACCCGCGCTTGGCACCGCAAGCCGTCCAAGTTCCACGTCCGCTCCACCCATGCTTGATTGGAGATCATCACTTTCCCTTGTACAGAGGAAAAATCGCCCCATAGCCCAGGAAAATCGGCCGATTTATTGATGAACAGGCCGATTTTTCTGGGTGCTTTCCTCTTCGTCCATGTGCTTGGATCTTGTTCCTTCAACTGGTCCATGAGGCTTTCACATGACCTCCAACATCCCATAACTCATGATAATCAACAAGATCTAGCACCCAAAAACACAAAAGAAAAACAAAACACACCAAGAGTGAGATTAAACAAAAGCAAGAAAAACACAAGGAAAAATATATACCAATGGGTTGCCTCCCATTAAGCGCTTCTTTAAGGTCATTAGCTTGACCAAATTCAGGAGCGTTTCAATCAAGGTGAAGCGGGGCAATCACTTCCACCGGGGCTTCCGGGATGTACTTCTTCAATCGATGCCCATTCACTTTGAAATCACCACAATGATCTCCTCCTATCTCCACCGCTCCATGAGGAAAAACTTTCTTCACCACATATGGCCCGGTCCATCTTGATTTGAGCTTTCCGGGGAAGAGCCGCAGCCTCGAGTTGAAGAGAAGGACAAGGTCGCCTTCACTCAACTCCTTCGGGATGAGGCGCTTGTCATGCCACCGTTTAGTCCTCTCCTTGTAGATCCGGGCATTCTCATAAGCATCCAACCGGATCTCCTCAAGGGCGTTCATGTCTAGCAACCGCTTTTCTCCGGCCTCCTTGAGATCAAAATTTAGCCACCTTATAGCCCAATATGCTCGATGCTCCATCTCTACCGGAAGGTGGCACAACTTTCCATAGACCAACTTGTAAGGAGTGGTGCCAATTGGTGTTTTGAAGGCGGTCCTATATGCCCACAAGGCATCATCGAGCTTCATAGCCCAATCTTTTCTCGTCCTTGATACCGTCTTCTCAAGAATGGCCTTGATGTCCCGGTTGGAGATCTCCACTTGGCCACTAGTTTGGGGATGGTAAGGTGTTGCCACCTTATGAGTCACCCCATACTTGGCCAAAAGTGCTCCAAAATTCCTATTGGTGAAGTGCTTCCCTCCATCGCTTATGATCACCCTAGGTGTTCCAAACCTAGGAAAGATCACTCGGTTGAAGAACCGCACCACTACCTTGGCGTCATTTGTAGGAGAGGCGATTGCCTCCACCCATCTCGAAACATAGTCAACCGCCAATAGGATGTAGAGGTTGCCACATGAAGAAGGGAATGGCCCCATGAAGTCCACACCCCACACATCAAATATCTCTACCTCTTGGATGTTGTTCAAGGGCATCTCATTCCTCCTTGAGATGTTGCCCGTCCTTTGGCAAGCATCACAAGCTACCACAAAGCCTTGCACGTCCTTGAACAAACTTGGCCAAAAGAAGCCCGATTGTAGCACTTTCGCACATGTCTTGTGTGCACTAGCATGCCCTCCACATGGCAAGGAATGACAATGACGGATCACACTCTCCACCTCATCCTCCGGTATGCATCTTCTAAACATCCCATCCGGCCCTCTTTTGAACAAAAGTGGCTCGCTCCAATAGTAATGCCTCACATCTTTGAAGAACTTCTTCCTTTGGGCATATGTCAAACCGGGAGGCACTTCCTCACACACTAGGTAGTTCACAATGTCGGCAAACCATGGCTCGCTTCCTCTAGACACTTGGAACAAGCACTCCTCCACCATTTGCAATTGCTCATCCCGGAATGAGTCATCAATCGGGATGTCCTCTCTTTCAAGCTCCAATGGTAGGAGTCTACTAAGGTGATCCGCCACGGAGTTCTCGGATCCCTTCTTGTCCCGGATCTCCAAATCAAACTCTTGAAGAAGAAGGATCCATCGAATCAATCTAGGCTTTGCATCCTTCTTGGTAAGGAGATAACGGATCGCAGCATGATCCGTATACACTATGACTTTCGCTCCAACGAGGTATGACCGAAACTTCTCAAAGGCATACACTACCGCTAGCAACTCTTTCTCGGTTGTGGCATAGTTAAGTTGGGCATCATCTAGCGTCTTGCTAGCATAATAAATAGCATGAGTTTTCCCATCTTTCCTTTGCCCCAAAACTGCCCCAACGGCTACATCGCTTGCATCACACATGATCTCAAACGGTAAACTCCAATCCGGAGGTTGCATGATAGGTGCGGAGATCAAGGCGTTCTTCAACCTACAAAAAGCTTCAAAGCAATCTTTGGAGAAGACAAAATCAACATCCTTCATTAGTAGGTTAGTGAGAGGCATAGAAATTTTAGAGAAATCTTGAATGAACCTCCGGTAAAAACCGGCATGCCCTAAAAAGCTCCTTACCCCTTTCACCGAGGTAGGTGGTGGCAACTTCTCTATTGTTTCAATTTTCGCTCTATCAACCTCAATGCCACGGTTAGACACCAAGTGTCCTAACACAATACCTTCACTTACCATGAAGTGGCATTTTTCCCAATTTAAGACAAGATTTGTCTCCTCACATCTTTGTAATACTAAGGACAAGTTAGCCAAGCAATCATCGAAAGAAGAACCATAAACAGAGAAATCATCCATAAACACTTCCATGATATTTTCTATGTATTCCGAAAAGATAGCCATCATGCACCTTTGGAAGGTGGCGGGTGCATTACACAACCCAAATGGCATTCTCCTATATGCAAAAGTACCCCATGGACATGTAAAGGTTGTTTTCTCTTGGTCATCGGGGTGGATAGGGATTTGGAAGAATCCACTATAGCCATCTAGGTAGCAAAAATGAGAGTGTTGAGCTAATCTCTCTAGCATTTGGTCAATGAAAGGGAGAGTGAAGTGATCTTTCCTAGAGGCCATGTTCAACTTCCTATAATCAATGCACATCCTCCATTCCGTAACCGTTCTAGTGGGAATTAGTTCATTGTTCTCATTGGTTACTACGGTCATCCCACCCTTCTTAGGTACTACATGAACGGGACTAACCCACTTACTATCCGAGATAGGGTAGATAATTCCCGCATCTAGCAACTTAATGATCTCCTTCTTAACTACCTCTTTCATTATAGGATTTAACCTTCTTTGATGTTCAATAGAGGGTTTATGATTATCTTCCATCATTATCCTATGCATGCACAAAGATGGCTTGATGCCAACAAGATCATCAATGGTGTATCCTATTGCCTTTCTATGCAGTTTCAATTCATTCAACAATCTATCAAGCTCATCATCATTCAAAGATGCATTCACAATCACCGGATAAGTAGAATTTGAACCAAGGAATGCATACTTTAAATGAGAAGGAAGAGGTTTAAGATCAAGTTGAGGAGGACCTTTTTCGTTTGGAGACGATCCATACAATGTAGGTTGAGATGATTGCAAAGCCATGGAAGCCTCCTTGAAGTCCCTTGATGATTGCTCACACTCAAGTGGTTGATGCTGAAAAGACTCAGGAAAATCGACCCAGGAAGAAAAATCGGTCGATTTTTCTGAAGGGGGGTCGATCTGAGTTTCTGTTTTGGTAAAACTGGCTGAAATTTCAGCACAAGTACAAAAATCGGCCGATTTTTGGCAGGCAGTCCGATTTTTCTGCCAGTTTCTCTCTTCTTCTAGCACTTCAAACCCCACACTTGGTAGCTCGTCCAATGCATTCAAGGCCTTGATTACTTCATTGCTACTCTCCTCAACTCCTTCTTCCATCAAGCTTGAGCTAAGAACCCTCTCAAGTGGATCCTTGAGCAAGATTGAGCTCACAACCTCCCTAGATTCCTCTTCTTCAACTATGTTGAATACATCCTCATCAAGGGTTGGCCCTTTCATCATTGTGGATAGCTTAAACTTGATGTTCTCTTCTCCAATGTTGAAAGAGAGAGTTCCATTCTTGCAATCTACTAGACACCCGGAAGTAGCTAGGAAAGGTCTCCCCAAAATGATAGGAACCGGATAGTCCGCCGGGATATCCAAAACAACGAAGTCTATGGGCACATAGAACTTCCCTAATTGCACCGGGATGTCTTCCAAGATCCCAACCGGATGAGTGATTGAGCGGTCCGCCATGTAAAGAGTCATCTTGACCGGCTTTGGCTCTCCTAGCCCAACCTTGTTGCAAAGCGCAAGCGGGATGATGCTTACACTTGCCCCAAGATCACATAGGGCATCATACTTCACTTCTCCTACTCCGATTGGCACACAAAAGGATCCCGGATCCCTTAGCTTAGGAGGCATCTCCTCCTTCATCGTTTGAATCAACTCCGAGGATCTCTTAGTCATCCTTATCTCACTATACTCCTCCAACTTCCTTTTGTTGGAGAGTATTTCCTTCAAGAACTTGCCATATGCCGGCATCCCTAGAATAGCATCCATGAACGGAATGTTAATATGCAATTTAGACATTAGTTCAAGGAACTTACCAAAGTGATTGTCCAAGCGAGCTCTTGCTCGTGATTGAGGGAACGGTAGTGGTGGCTTGTATGGAGGCGGTGCCACACATCTTGGCTCTACATCCTTGCTCTTGCCTCCATCTCCTTGCGAAGTCTCTTCTTCATTCACCACTTGCTTCCCTTTAGCATTCTCCTTAGGCAAAGGATCTTTCATGCTTAACCCACTTCTTGTTGTAATGGCCAACACTTGTCCCTTTGGGTTTTCTTCGGTCCTTCCGGGAAGCTTCCCCGGATCTCTATGTGCTTCACCCGCCTTTTGGAACACTTGTGCTTCCAACACTTTTTGGGCTTTGGAAATGGAAGTCACCGTGCTCTCAAGACCGCTCAACCTTCCTAGCAATTGCTCAAACATCATTTCGGTTCTATCCTTTGGAGGTTGAGTGAATCCGGGTGGAGGTTCTTGTGAAGCTCTTGGTGGTGGAGTTGTGCTTGTAGAAGCGGGAGGGTTCAAGGCTCCATCCGGGTTAGAGTAAGAAAACCCGGGATGGTTATGGTTGGGCCGGTAATTGTTGAATTGCCGGTTGTTGTTGAAGTTCCTTGGGCCTTGGTAGTTGTTGTAGTTGCCCCTTCCCATATAGTTCACATCCTCCTCTTTGGAAGATAGGTTGGCTTGTGGAGGCACTTGAGGAGTTGCTTGGTTCTTCAAGGTTGTAGCACACAACTCCCTCAAGGATTTCAACTCATTGTTGATGGCGTCGAGCTTGAAGTTGCTCATGGTGACCTCACTCACCTCATATGCTCCCGCCTTTCTCCCTTCACTCTTCCTATGGGAGTACTTCTCAATCACTAGAGCTTGCTTCTCCACAAACTCCCAAGCATCATCTACATGCTTCTCCATGAAAGTCCCACCGGAAAGGGATTGAAGCTTGAATTGGCTATCTTCATCAAGTCCTTTGAAGTAGATCTCCAATAGCTCAATTTTCGGTATGCCATGGTGTGGACAATCTAGGAGAAGGTCTTTGAATCTCTCCCAAGACTTGAACAAACTCTCTCTATCCTTCATCACGAAGGCATTGATCTTCCCTCTTAATTCGGTAGTCTTGGAGGGTGGGAAGAACTTAGTCAAAAACTCGGTTGTCATCTCCTCCCAAGTACCAACTCGCCCTTGCGGAATAGATTGATACCAAGCTAAGGCCTTGTCCTTAAGAGAGAAGGAGAAAGCCCTTAGCTTATGGTTGTTGCTCTCCAATCTCGGCGGTCTAAGAGTCTCCATCAAAATCTCGTAGTTCATCAAATGTTGGTGAGGAGACTCTCCTTCCATCCCTCCAAATTGGTTATGCCGGATCATTTGTAGAACTTGAGGGCGGAGCTCGTAATCATGGGCTGCGGGATCTCCTAAGTTCACACCCGGGCGGTGTGCTCTTTGTGCCGGATCCATACGTTGCCCCAACGTTTGTGGCTCATCCATAGCAATGGGCACAACCCTAACGTTCACCGCCGGCTGCGGTTGTGGTGGAGGTGGAGGAGGTTGTTGACGGTTAAGCTCCCTTTGCACAAGTGCTTGCCTAATCTCCTCAATCTCCCTCCTAGTTGCCTCTTGCCTCTCATTGGCAAGTCTCCTCTCTTCCTCCAAGAGCTCATCTCTTAGCCTAATTTGCTCTAAGGCTTCATCCAACTCAGCTTGGAGGTTCCTACCGGCCATCTCTTTCTCTTTTCGAATGCTCTTGGATCTAGATCTAAGGGTTTTCTCCAGTTCGGGATCGAATGGAGCTAAATCCTTGCCACGAGATCTTCGCATACACCTAAAGAGTAAGAGATGTCCTGAAAAGCAAAGACACACACCAAAGAGAGATCAAAAGCAACAAGAAAGATCTACACTATAAAAAATCACGAAATGACTCAATCTAGACCTAGTCCCCGGCAACGGCGCCAAAAACTTGTTACGTCTAGGAATAGATGTGCACGCAATAAGTCTTAAATTTATACTCGTTATAATTAACCTAACTCCTAGCGAACCCGCAGTGTACGGGACGTTTGTAGAAAGGTAAGTATTTCGAGGTCGAACACAAAGACTAAGGTGAAATCGAGTCAAGCAATGATCAAAAATAGTATAAATCTAGACTAAGATAAGGTGAGGAACAAAGAAAATGGAAAACACAATGTTTTTGTTGGTTTTTGTGGTGATTAAACAAAGATCACAAGTCAAGCAAAGTAATAAAACAACTAACAAAGTAAGCTAGCAAACGAGTAAGTAACACAAAGCACAAGAATATGATCAAGAGAGAAAAGTAGATTTTAGAGGTCAAGATTTCCGGTTATGGCATTGGACTCAAGGTTCTAAGGATTCTAAGGACAAGTTGCGGTGTTGGGAAAGGGTGTTTCGCTAATGGAAGCAATTACCGGGTAGGTCTCTCACTTCACTAATCCCGCATCAAACTCCTATTACCGGGTAAATCTCTAGGGGTTAGAGTAAGGAATTCCACACAAACTAGATACTACTTAAGGGTAACCCTCTCCTTACCGGGTAAGTCTCGGAATAGGGAAATCTCAAGCAATAATCCTAGCACACTCAATCCAATAGCGGCTTATGAGGCTCACTACTACCTAGCATTCATCATCTTAGGTATCTAAGATCGGAAATCATCGGGTAGATCTCTTCCCTCACTTAGGTTGGTAGCATTAGGTGATTCTAAGCTAAGTTAGGCTTAATAAACACTAGGATTTAAACAACCAAGGACCCCAACATGCAGATTCATCAATTAAAGAGCAACAGAGAAGAAAATCGGGTGGATCATACAGAAAATCGGACGATCTAGATGAAGAACAGGTCGATTTTTGTCTCTGAAATGGGTTTCGTGCATACAAATCATCCTAAACTAACATATAAGTCCATCCTATCATCACCCAAGCCATAACCATCAATCCATCACTCTAAAATCACAAGAAACTAGCCAATAATATGCATATCAAGATCCGAAATCATCAAACAAGCATACATGGTGTTCATAGATGAGTAATGAAAGATGAGTAAGCAAAATCAATAAATCTCAGCCAAATCCAAGTTGTAGCAAGACTTACAAACTCTAAAATGAAGATGCAAAACGTTCTTAACAATCCTTGCAATTAGTTCTTCAATCCAAGTCTACAAAATCACTCAAAATCACCCTTAGAATGGTCTTCTTGTTCTTCCTTCAATCCTTGGGAGCTTTTCTTCTTCTCCAGTCTTCCTACCAAATTGATGAGCTGTGAATGAGAGTGTGGGAGAGGAGAGATGCTCAGCAACCACCTGAGGGACCACTTATATTCTCCACCAAGAGCAAGGACGGGCAAGAGATCGTGGGACACGTGGCTTTAGGCTGTCAAAGGCCTAAAAATCGACCCAAAGCAATAAATCGGCCGATTTAGCTGCTTGCTGGTCCGATTTTCTTCAGCAGAAACTTGTTATGCTCGTTTAGCCATGAGTTGATCCATTGCTTGCACCAATGGTGGTCTTTGTGTCCTTTGTTGATCCAATTATGCTCCTCAAAGGCTTTGGATGTGAACCATCATGAGGCTTGGCCCTCAAATGTATCGATTAACGTCCAATAGATCCCCGAATTACCTACAAAACCGATAAAAGGTAGTGTAGACGTCTTTTCTAGAAATGTGCGTGAATTGAGCGAAGACGTCATGAATCAATGTCAAAACTCGCACGAATGAATGAGAAATCTATCTAAGTGACTACCTAATCCTAAGTCATAAATCTTGTTATCAGAGATCTCCACTTGGCTACTAGTTTGGGGATGGTAAGGTGTGGCCACCTTATGAGTCACCCCAAACTTAGCCAAAAGTGTCCCAAATTTCCTATTGGTGAAATGCTTCCCTCCATCACTTATGATCACTCTTGGTGTTCCAAACCTAGGAAAGATGACTCGGTTGAAGAACCGCACCACAACTTTGGCATCATTTGTGGGAGAGGCGATTGCTTCCACCCATCTCGACACATAATCCATCGCCAATAGAATGTAGAGGTTGCCACATAAAGCGGGGAATGGCCCCATGAAGTCCACACCCCAAACATCAAAGACTTCAACCTCTTGGATATTGTTCAAGGGCATCTCATTCCTTCTTGATATGTTGCTCGTCCTTTGGCAAGTGTCACAAACAACTACAAAATTCTGCACATCCTTAAACAAGTTAGGCCAATAAAAACTGGATTGCAATACCTTTGCACACGTTTTGTGTGAGCTAGCATGGCCTCCACATGGCAAGGAGTGGCAATGACGGATCACACTCTCCACCTCATCCTCCGGAATGCACCTCCTAAAGACTCCATCCGGTCTCTTGAACAAGAGAGGCTCGCTCCAATAGTAATGCCTCACATCCTTGAAAAACTTTTTCCTTTGGGCATACGATAGACCGGGTGGCACCTCCTCACACACAAGGTAGTTCAATATATCCGCATACCATGGCTCACTCCCTCTAGACACTTGAAGTAAGGACTCCTCCATCATTTTCAATTGCTCATCCTGAAATGAGTCATCAATCGGGATGTCATCTCTTTCAATCTCCAATGGTGGTAGCCTGCTAAGATGGTCCGCTACTGAATTTTCGGAACCCTTCTTGTCCCGGATTTCCAAGTCGAATTCTTGGAGGAGAAGGATCCACCGAATGAGGCGAGGCTTGACATCCTTATTTGTGAGGAGATAACGGATCGCAACATGATCCGTGTACACAATGACCTTTGCTCCAACAAGATATGACCGGAACTTCTCAAAGGCATACACTACTGCTAGCAACTCCTTCTCGGTTGTGGCATAGTTGAGTTGGGCATCATCTAGCGTCTTGCTAGCGTAGTAGATGACATGTGTAAGCCCATCTTTCTTTTGTCCTAAAACAGCCCCAACGGCCACATCACTTGCATCACTCATTATTTCAAACGGTAAGCTCCAATCCGGAGGTTGCATGATAGGGGCGGAGATCAAAGCATCCTTCAACCTACAAAATGCTTTAAGACTTTGGAGAAAAAAACTCAACATCCTTCATTAGTAGGTTAGTGAGAGGCTTAGAAATTTTAGAGAAATCTTTTATAAACCTCCGGTAAAAACCGGGATGCCCTAAGAAACTCCTTACCCCTTTCACCGAGGTAGGTGGTGGCAACTTCTCTATTGTTTCTATCTTTGCTCTATCAACCTCAATTCCTCGTTGGGAAACCAAGTGTCCCAATACTATGCCTTCACTCACCATGAAGTGGCATTTCTCTCAATTCAACACAAGGTTAGTTTCCTCACATCGGTTTAACACCAAAGACAAGTTAGCCAAGCAATTATCAAATGAAGAGCCATACACCGAGAAATCATCCATAAACACTTCCATGATGTTTTCAATATATTCAGAAAAAATGGTCATCATACACCTTTGAAAGGTGGCGGGTGCATTACACAACCCAAATGGCATTCTCCTATATGCAAATGTTCCTCAGGGACAAGTAAATGTTGTTTTTTCTTGGTCATCCAGGTGAATAGGAATTTGGAAAAACCCACTATAGCCATATAAGTAACAAAAATGTGAATGTTGAGCTAACCTCTCTAGCATTTGGTCAATGAAGGGAAGAGGGAAGTGATCTTTTCTATAGGCCACATTAAGTTTCCTATAGTCAATACACATTCTCCACCCCGTAACTGTCCTAGTTGGGATTAGTTCATTGTTCTCATTAGTTACTACGGTCGTACCACCCTTCTTAGGAACAACATGTACGGGACTAACCCATTTACTATCCGAAATTGAGAAAATGATTCCCGCACCTAGCAATTTAAGGATCTCTTTCTTGACTACCTCTTTCATAATAGGGTTCAATCTTCTTTGAGGTTCAATTGAAGGTTTATGGTTGTCTTCCATCAAGATTTTATGCATGTACAAGGATGGTTTAATGCCAACTAAGTTATCAATGGTGTATCCAATAGCTCTCCTATTCAATTTCAATTCATTCAACAATCTATCAAGCTCATCATCATTCAAAGATGCATTCACAATAACGGGATAAGTAGAATTTGAACCAAGGAAAGTATACTTTAAATGAGAAGGGAGTGGTTTGAGATCAAGTTGAGGAGGACCTTTATCGGTTGGATGTGATCCATATAGCTCCACATTAGATGAATCCAAAGCCATTGAAGACTCCCCAAGACTCCTTGAAGCTTGATCAACAACTAAGGGACTTTCTGGAGAAACCACGGGCAAAACCACGACCTCTAGCACAACCACGGGCGTGGAATTGGAGAAACTGGCACAATTGGACATTACAGAAAGTTCCACGGGTACAACCACGGGCGTGGTTCTTGCTCCCTGGCCGTGATTCTTACAGTGCTTCAGCACTACTTCATGCACTTCAAATTCAGCACTTGTCTCCTTTTCTAATGCATCCAAAGCTTGGATTTCTTCATTGCAAGCTTCCTCAACTCCTTCCTCCATGATACTCAAGCTAAGAACATTCTCAAGTGGATCCTTTATCAAGATTGAGCTCACAACTTCTCTAGACTCCTCTTGCTCAACAATGTTAAAGACATCTTCACCAAGGGCTGGCTCCTTCATCATTGTGGACAGCTTTAACTTGATATTCTCTTCTCCTATGTTGAAGGAGAGGATCCCATTTTTGCAATTCACTAAACATCCGGATGTGGCTAAGAATGGCCTCCCTAAGATGATAGGAACCGGGTAGTCCGCCGGGATGTCCAAAACAACAAAATCGATTGACACATAGAACTTCCCAAGCTGAACCGGTATGTCCTCTAGGATTCCCATGTGGTGAGTGATTGAACGGTCCGCCATGTAGAGGGTCATCTTGACCGGCTTCGGTTCTCCTAGCCCAACCTTTTTGCAAAGTGCAAGCGGGATTATGCTTACACTTGCTCCAAGATCACATTAGGCTTCATATTGCACTTCTCCAACTCCAATTGACACACAAAAAGATCCCAAATCTCGCAGCTTAGGAGGCATCTCCTCCCTCATAGTTTGAATCAACTCGGAAGATCTCTTTGTCATTCTCACTTCTCCATACTACTCCAACTTCCTCTTGTTGGAGAGTATCTCCTTCAAAAAAACTTTCCATAGGCCGGCATACCTAGAATTGCATCCATGAACGGAATGTTAATATGTGACTTAGACATGTGTTCAAGGAATTTACCGAAATGTTTATCCAAGCGAGCTCTTGCTCGTTATTGTGGAAATGGTAGTGGTGGTTTGTATGGAGGAGGTGCCACATATGTTGGCTCATCATCCTTGCTCTTGCCTCCTTCTTCTTGCAATAGTTCTTCTTCTACCACTACTTGCTTTCCCTTGTCATTCTCCCTTGGTGAGGGATCTTTCATGCTTAGCCCACTCCTTGTGGTAATGGCCAACACTTGGCCTCTTGGGTTGTCCTCGGTCCTTCCGGGAAGCTTTCCCGGATCCCTTTGTGCTTCACCCGCCTTTTGGAACACTTGTGCTTCTAGCACCTTTTGAGCTTTCGAAATGGATGTCACCGTGCTCTCAAGTCCACTCAACCTTCCTAGCAATTGTTCAAACATCATTTTGGTCCTATCCTTTGGAGGTTGAGCAAAACCGGGTGGAGGCTCTTGTGAAGCCTTAGGTGGTGGGGCTGCGCTTGTGGAAGCGGGAGGGTTCAAGGCACCATCCGGGTGAGAATAGGAGAACCCGGGATGGTTGTGATTAGGCCGGTAATTGTTGTATTGGCGGCTGTTGTTGTTGAAGTTCCTAGGGCCTTGATAATTGTTGTAGTTACCCCTTCTCATGTAGTTAATGTCCTCCTCTTTGGAGGCCAAGTTGGTTTGCACTTGCACTTGAGGACTTGCTTGATTCTTTAAGGTTGTGGTGCACAACTCCCTCAAAGACTTAAGCTCATTGTTGATTGCATCAAGTTTGTAGTTGCTCATGGTGACTTCACTTACTTCATATACTCCCGGTTTCCTCCCATCACTCTTCCTATGAGAGTATTTCTCTATCAACAAGGCTTGCTTCTCTACAAACTCCCAAGCCTCATCCACATTCTTCTCCATGAATGTTCCTCTGGAAAGTGATTGGAGCTTGAATTGGCTATCCTCATCAAGCCCCTTGAAATAAATCTCCAATAGCTCTATCTTCGGTATCCCATGGTGTGGACAATCTAGAAGGAGGTCCTTGAACCTCTCCCAAGATTTAAATAGATTCTCTCTATCCTTCATCACGAAGGCATTGATCTTCCCTCTTAGCTCGGTTGTCTTGGAAGGTGGGAAGAACTTTGTCAAGAACTCGGTTTTCATCTCCTCCCAAGTACCCACACATCCTTGTGGAATGGATTGATACCAAGCCAAGGCCTTATCCTTAAGTAAGAAGAAAAAAGCCCTAAGCTTATGGTTGTTGTTCTCCAATCTAGGTGGCCTTAGAGTCTCCATCAAGATCTCATAATTCATCAAGTGTTGATGCGGAGACTCTCCTTCCATCCCTCCAAATTGATTGTGCCGGATCATTTATAGCACTTGAGGGCGGAGCTCATAGTCATGGGTTGCGGGATCTCCTAAGTTTACATCCGGATGGTTGTTCGCTCCAAACGGTGTGTGCAAGCTTTAAATTTATAACCCTAGATGTAAGCTTAAAACAAGGATGCGAACCCGCAGTGTACGGGTCAATCGTAGTAAAAAGCAAGAAATTCCAGGGGTCGATCACAGGGACTTAGTGAAACAAAGTCGGAATAGGTAAGCTTTGTAATTACTAACCACAAAAGCGATTAAAACAATCAAGGATGATAAAAAGTCAATTAAAGAAATATGCAATTTTAGGGATTAAAGCGTCTAGTTGTGGTTCCAACTCAAGATCTAAAGATAAGCGGACAAAGCTGAGATTTTTGCATAGGGAAGGTGTTACTAAAGTGGAATAGATCACCGGGTAAGTCTCACTACTCACTAATCCCAAACCGTAACTCCTATTACCGGGTAAGTCTCAAGGAATTAAGGAAAAGAACTATAACCTCAAACTAACACACCACCTAAGGGAATAGAATCAACCTTTACCGGGTAAGTCTCAGGCTAACTCACAAAGATGGAATGAAAGCACACTCGAACCCCAATAAAGGATAAACCTTTATTACCTATACTTATGATCTTAGGTAAACAAACAAAGGAATTACCGGGTAAGTCTCATCCTAGGCTTGCATTAAACCAGGAAAGGTGTAATAAGGATAGGATTTGGCAAACTCTAAAACTTAACTCTCAGTTTCGGATCAGATAAGTCACCTCGGTCAGCCAAATTCCACCCCGGCCGAGATGTTCATCGACTGAGCGAGATGCTTAGGGTTAAGGTAAAGACTCGAACTTTCACGGTCCTACTGTGATTAAGATTATTCTATCATTGTTTTTCCCACAACCTTCAGCCAATCACCCTAGAATCACACAAAGAGATTAGCCACTCATCATCATGAAAGTATTAATCAAATATATGGGAAGAAAGAGAATAATTGAACAAGAAAACCTTAAGAGAAAGGCTTCAATAACTGAATCAATTATAAAACCAACAAGCGTTCCTTGGATATAAATCCAACAAGACAACAAAGAGGAAGGGAATCTAAGATGATCTTACAAAAACCCTTCAAAAGCTATAAAAACTATAGACTTTCTTCCTTCAACCTTCAAAAAGGTTCTTCAAATCTCCCAACTGGAGTATGGCTGTAGCGGTGTATTCGGATCTATGCGAGATGTATAGCATGATGTGGATTTGTGGAAAATCCAACCCTTTTTATAGGAAAATTACTCTCCAAAGATAAGATATCTTAGAAAGATCTCTTCCCATAAAAATAGGTAAAATATATGATCTATCATATCTTCTTCCTTCCAGGAGCCAAGCCCAAAAATATAAGATCCTCTTTCCAAAGATAAAAGATCTCAGCCAAGAATAAAATATTCTCGCTGCGTCCCAGGTGTTCGCCTCGGTCGAGTCGACTCCTTTGGATCACCTCGGTCGAGATGACTCTGTAGTCAACCGAGGTGAATCATAACTGAATGTGAAATCTCTCAAATCTGGTCCAAAGTAAATCTTTAATCCATGGCTATGCTTCCTGGATGTTTCCTTATGAACCTGAATGTAGTTCCAATGACTCCTTAGCTCCTTTTGCTCCTTTTTGATGCAAAACGTGTCATTTTACCTACGATTACAACAAAACTAGGTGTAGACCTCGATTCCCGCAAAGGTAGATGAAATGGTAATATAATCACATAATATACATACAAACATGCAGATTATTGAAGATAAAACGTCTAAACAAACCCCAAAATATAGACAATAATTCATGCTATCAAAATACCCCATACTTAGCCCTTGCTTGTCCCCAAGCAAGTTCCGCATATAAAATACAAGATAGAATGGATTATAAGTCATAAAGATTAATGAAAAAGTCTCAAAAACATTTTTATAGTGTGCTACAATCATAGATCACTCTAAGAGAGTACTTCATGGAATTTAAAATCAAAATATGATCAAAACATTTTATAAATATAAGAAAGTTGTTCATCTTTGCATAAAATCGTAGAATGCATAATAAATCATAATTATCGAAATTAATCATGTATAATCCAGTTTAAACCACTAAGTCAATCAACAAGCTCGAGGTCTCAAGGGCTTCTCAAAAGAAAGGTCAAGAAACGTGTATGGTAGGGATGTATGTAAGGTAATGTGGTGCTAGAATCCAGGAAAAGGATATACTTCACTTTCACTTTGACTTTCAACATCTTCCACCAATAAGCTTTGCTTATTTCACACTTTTTCTTTTTTTTTACTTTACTTTTTGGGATGCATGGACAGAGGTGCACAATAACCGAAGCCTAGGAAATCAGCAATCATCAATTTCTTGAGATGCATCAAACCCTTGATGCACATACCATGACCCGTTAGGAATATCGCTCAATCCGACTTTGGCAAGACACAAACACCCGGCTATGTGAATGGTGCCGAGTTACTCATCATCATGATTGACTTCCCCAAACCTATTTATTACTTTCTAACACTTTCACTTCCAGCCAACTTCTCAACTTTTACTTCACTTGCTTTCACCACTTTGCTTGCTTCCAAATTCCCGGATAGGTAAAGGGAGGCAAAAATGTATATGAGGGGCTAAGCATGATCAAGAAGAAGAAGAGAGAAGAATGAATTGCCTTGGTCTTTCCAGGAATAAAGTGAGAGAACTCATAATGCGGTGTCAACCTTCAAATTCAACATAATTTGGATAAAAACAAAGTATTAAACATGCCAAAAATTTCAAACAAAGCATTTAGCAACTTAAACATATCATAAAACCTTTCAAACACATAAAGATTTCAAAACCAGTCAGCAAACAAGATCTTCATTGAGATCATATCCAGATAAGAAACACAAAACGTTTCGAAAACTCTCAGTTAAACCACCTCGGTCGAGGTGTTCTAGGTCAACCGAGGTGAAGCACCTCGTTCGGCCAGAACTGCCCCGGTCGAGGTCAAAATTTTTTTTTTTAAACCCAGTTTTATGACGTTTTCTCAATCAAATAACCTGTATGCATGTATGTAATCTCAGATAAAACCATAGAAGCAAAATAAGCATAAATATCCGATAATGTAGAGTCATACATCACATAAGTCATAAAATACATAAACACCCCATACTTGGGACACACTGTCCCAGTGTGTCAAAATAAGTCTAAGGAAATAAATTACTCACCGGACATAAAGCTGAGCTGCATAATAAATAAGAAAGAAAAATCCTGCAAGCTCTCAATAATCCTGATCCGGTGGTGGTGGTGGTGGCATGTACGGATACTGGGATGGGTCAAACGGATAACCCATAGTCTGCTGAAACTGGATCTCCATCATCCGACGCTAATAATGCTGGCTCTCTAGCATCTGATGAGTCCAGCGGTCGATCTGTCGGTGCTGGGCGGCAAATCTCTCATCGATGTCCACAGTAAGGGCAGCATAAGAGTCTATCATCTGATCCGTCAGATCATCGATCTGACGGTGAGCCTCTGGGTCTCTCTGTCGGCGTACCCTACGCCTAGCAGGTCGGACTGGTGATGCAGCCGGCGCGGTCTCAGTATCGTCATCATCTAAATCAATGACCGGCGCACTCGCCCCAGTAGTATCAGTCCCTGTATTCATAGGAACTCCACCATCCCTGTCATCATTAGCAGTCTCCTCCTCTACCTCATCCTCCTTAGCTGGTGCAGCTGCTGCCTCTCTAGCATCCTCCATCAATGGAATCTAAGCAGTCTGCCAGTAGTGAGGATCATAAACTGAAAACTGGGGTGACCATCTGATCCCCTGTGGTGTAGTCGGCTCCCATGGCATGGCTACATACGGTGTAGTGAGTCCTCGAGGAACCAGAATCCGCCGAGTGATCATCTCCTGAAGTCCTAGCGGCTTGGCAGCCGCCACCATGGTACATGCGCTGAGATCCATATCCTGATAGCTCGCAATGTGGGTCACGATGCCCCCGCAGTAGATATCCCCCTTCGCCTTGGCCTTGATCTTGTGCAGATCCTCTGCCAACATCAAGCCAAAGTCTGGGATCCCTCCAGTCACCATGCAGTAAAGGCTGAAAAGCTCCCCTTGTCAGACCTTCTGGGGCGTCTCAGTACGCGCCAGAAGCGTCTCACTGAAAATGCGGTGAGCTAACCTAAAGGCTAGGTGAAATATGATAAGCTCCCTGGAGTCTCCAGGGCGCCACCTGTCTGCGTGCTCAACAACATGAGCAATCTGACCCCAGAACTCCCTAGCTACAGCTCGGGAGGAAAAATCTACAACAGTCGGAGCCGGGAAACCAAATATGTCTCTTTAGTACTCTAAGGGAACTAAGAAGTTCCGGTTCATCAATCGGTACTTCACAGAACGCTCTGTGGGGAGGTAGGTAAAGGAGCTAATGAACTCCAAGGTAGGCTCTAAATAGGCAGGTGCGCGGATCTCAGTAAACTGATCTAGCCCTACCATCGAAATCATCCGCCTCAAATCTCCATCCACATGGAGACAATCAAAAGCTGAAATGTTCAGGAAGCGCGGTGCAATCACTGGACGGGCGGCAATACGGTCATAGTCGACCTGGTGTCTCTCGTGGATCACCGGTCTATAAGGTCTAGAGGAAGAAGAAGAAGGGGAAGGGGAGGATCTGTCTCTCAAGACAAGCTGTCTATCTGAACTCATTTTTCAAACACTCTGTCAGATCACCTCGGTCGGCCTGACACAACTCAAGAACACCTTGGCCGAGGCACAGAACGACTGGACCGAGGCGAATAACTGCGCGACGAATTTCTTCAAAAATCCAGTTCTTTTACCCCAAAATCACTACAACTGGTTCCTATGGGGTACTTAATCTGTTTCTCAGCAAATGCAAGGGCAACCAAAGCCCAATTCGAAGCGAAACAGTGAAGAGAACGAGATTAGGGTTTTTTTTTTTCTGATTTTACCTCCAATCGGTCGATTCGGTTCGTTTTTCTTGCAGATTGACGCTTGTATTGGGATCCTCTATCCTTTCTTTGCAATTTGGAAGCAAGAATCGTCGAAAACGGGTGAAGAACGGCGAAACGAGGTGAGGAGGCTGCCGCGGTCGAGGAGAGGGTAAAGGAGGAGAGAGAAATTCAACCCCCTTTTATACCCTTTTCTGGAACTGCTATCACCTCGGTCGAGGTGGTCTCGACTGGACCGAGGTGGTTCTTCAGAAACCCTAGTCGCCTCGGTTGCTCAGGAATCATCTCGGTCGAGGTGCTTTGACAGCAACCGAGATGTGCCTCAGTCAAACTCCGTCTTCTCAAATTTTCAAACTTCTGTCCTTCCAGTTATGCTCCTGGTTTGTACTCCTTCCTTAGATGTCACCTGTTGTCTGTCTAGGACGCCAAAAACAAAACAAAGCAAAGCAAAAGCAAAACTATCTAAGCTAGACTAGAAAAAGGGAAAAGAAAGCAATACCTTGGGTTGCCTCCCAAGAAGCGCTTGGTTTAAGGTCTCTAGCTGGACCATACGGCACGTCTCTATACGCGATGGGAGGTGCCCTTACCCCATACTTCACCTCCATTGTGGGGTGAAGTAAGTAAGTCTATCAAACGCTCCAACAAGTGTAAGTGCTCATCGGGGAATGAATCGTCTATGGGTGGTTCGTCCTTCTCGCGTGAAGATGCAGGTAGCCGGCTGAGGTGATTCGCAATGGAATTTTCGGATCCCTTCTTATCGCGGATCTCTAAGTCAAACTCTTGAAGCAAGAGAATCCATCGAATAAGGCGTGGCTTGGTATCTTTCTTAGCAAGCAAGTAGCAAATGGCTGCATGGTCGGTGTAGACAATGACTTTCGCCCCTACTAAGTAAGAACGAAATTTCTCGAAAGCATATACAACCGCCAATAACTCTTTCTCGGTGGTAGCGTAGTTGCGCTGGGTTACATCTAGCGTCTTGCTAGCATAATAAATGGCGGTGGTCCGGCCATCCTTCTTCTGTCCAAGCACCGCTCCTACGGCTACATCACTAGCATCACACATGATCTCAAAGGGCAAGGTCCAATCCGGAGGTTGGATAATAGGAGCGGAGATCAACGCTTCCTTAATCTTGTAAAATGCATCAAGACATTCCTACGAAAACTCAAAAACAACATCTTTATTCAAGAGGTTAGTTAGAGGTTTAGAAATCTTAGAGAAGTCCTTGATGAATCTCCTGTAAAAACCTGCATGCCCGAGAAAACTCCTCACACCTTTAACAGAACAAGGGGGAGGGAGTTTCTCAATAGTCTCGATCTTAGCGCGATCGACCTCAATACCTCGATTAGAAACGAGGTGTCCCAGCACAATGCCTTCATTAACCATAAAATGACACTTCTCTCAATCCAAGACAAGATTAGTGTCCTCACATCTTTGTAGCACTAGAGAAAGGTTAGATAGGCAATCATCAAAAGAGGAGCCATATACTGAAAAATCATCCATAAATACCTCCATGATCTCCTCTATATACTCGGAAAAGAAAGCCATCATGCATCGCTGGAAGGTAGCGGGTGCGTTGCACAATCCAAATGGCATCCGCCTATAAGCAAATGTCTCCCGCGGACAAGTGAAAGTGGTCTTCTCCTGATCATCCGGATGGATAGGAATCTGGAAGAATTCACTATAGCCGTCTAAGTAGCAAAAGTGTGAATGTTGGGCCAACTGTTCGAGCATTTGATCAATGAAGGGAAGTGGAAAATGGTCCTTCCGAGTGGCCATGTTCAGCTTCCTATAATCAATGCAAACCCTCCAGCCCGTGATGGTCCTGGTTGGGATCAACTCGTTGTTCTTATTCGTCACAACGGTCATCCCTCCTTTCTTCGGAACTACATGCACCGGGCTAACCCATTTGTTGTCCGAGATAGGATATATGATACCTGCATCCAACAACTTAAGAATTTCCTTCTTCACAACCTCTTTCATGATCGGATGTAACCGTCTTTGAGGTTCCCGTGAAGTCTTATGATCGTTCTCCATTAGGATTCTATGCATGCAGAAAGAAGGCTAAATGCCAATAAGATCATCTATAATGTAACCCAAAGCCTTTTGATGCTTTCTCAGGACATGCATTAGTTTAAACAATTCAGATTCGGAGAGGGAAGCACTAACAATAACGGGATAAGTGGAATCCGGTCCAAGAAAGACATACCTCAAGTGATTTGGAAGTTGTTTAAGCTCCACAACTGGGGGTGCTTTCTGAGGGGAATCCTGGCTTCCTCCTTCCAGTGGAGTAGATCCAGAAACTGGACTTTCGGAAGTCTCAATTGAAATCGTCTCACCTTCGACCTCGGTCGAGGCGCAGAGGTGTTGACCGAGATGTTCCTCAGTCGCCTCGCTTGGTCCAGAAAGTGCCTCGGTCGAGGTACTGCAGCTGGAACCGAAACTGGAGATCCTCGTCTCCTGGATTAGTTTCTCAGTTTTAGCTCCTGGATCTTCTTCCAGTGCCTTTCAGCTCCGTATATCTGCATCATAAGAAGCATCTATACCTTCCTCCATTAAACTGAAACTAATAACTCTTTCAAGTGGATCGTTAGTAAGGATAGAGCTCACCAATTCTCTTGATTCTTCTTCATCATATATGTTGAAGATATCATCTCCTAACTGCTCTCCTTTCATGGCCGCAAGTAATGCGAACTCCACTTCATCTCCACCAATGTTGAATTTCAACTTGGCGTTCTTATAATCCACGTTGCAACCTGAAGTTGCTAGAAATGGCCTCCCGAGAATAATAGGAACAGGATAATCTGCGGGAATGTCAAGTACGACAAAGTCTATAGGTAAATAGAAGTTACCTAACTTGACAGGAACGTCTTCCAAAATTCCCACGGGATGGGTAATGGAGCGGTCCGCCATGTATAATCGAATCTTGACCGACTTGGGCTCTCCAAGTCCGATCTTCACACATAGCTCCAGCGGAATGATGCTCACTCTGGCTCCTATATCACATAAGGCTTCACAAGTGACATCCCCAACTTGAATGGGAATGCAAAATAAGCCGGGATCTCTCAACTTAGGTGGCATCTTCTCCTTCATGATTTGAATAAGCTCCGAGGATTTAGATGTCATCCTTACTTCACCAAAGTCTTCCAGTTTCCTCTTCCTTGATAGGATCTCCTTCAAGAACATCCCATAGGCGGGCATCCCTAGAATAGCATCAAGGAAAGGAATGTTAATGTGTAGTTTATTCATCAAGTCAAGGAACTTACCAAAGTGCTTGTCTAGATGTGCTCTGGCCCTTGACTGGGGGAATGAAAGTGGTGGTTTGTATGCAGGAGGTGGAACATAAACTTCAGTTTTCCCCTCCGCTTTCTGTGGCTCCACCTCGGTTGGCATCTCGGCCGAAGTGTTCTTCGAATGCACCTGGACCGAGGTGGTCTTCGTCGGTACTAACACCGACCGAGGCACTAGATCTACAGTCTTCAGTCCACTCCTCGTTGTTATGGCCATAATCTGGCCTTTAGGGTTGCTTTCCGTCCTTGCTGGAAGCTTCCCTGGATCTCTTGGCGCTTCATTCGCCCTACTAGCAAGTTGTTGTTCAAAGGCCTTTTGGGCCTTCGAAAATGAAGTCATGGATGTCTTCATAACACTAAGTTTGATCAAGATAGCCTCCAGCACTGCGTCTTTCTTTTCCGGCTGGGACGAACTTGATCCTTGCCCCTGGCTCTTTAATGGAGTAGAAGAAGAAGAAGGGGAAGAAAGGAAAGGATTAGAGGAATCGTTAGAATTGGAGTTAGAATGATTGTTACCAGAATTTTGGTTGTTCGCCCTCCAATTGTTGATGTTGGATCCTCTATTGTTGTTGTTGTAGTTGTTGTTCCGGGAACCGTTGTTGTTACGGTATCCATTGTTGTTATTCCTTGGTCCTTGATCTTCCTTCTTGGTTTGAGCAACCAAGAGTTCCTTCAATGGCTTCACGTCATTCTTTAAAGACGTGAGTTGATTGTTGTTAGGCGGAGCATCTTGGAAGTTAACTCTTTTAAATCCGCCTTCACCTCCTTGGTGGGTATATTTCTCCATATGCAAAGCTTGCTTCTCAATAAAGTCTCAAGCTTCGTCAATCGCCATGTCCATAAATGTACCGGCGGAGAGTAGTTGGAGGTTGAACTGGGTGCTTCCGTCCAGTCCCTTGAAGTATATCTCCAACAACTCTATCTTTGGAATCCCATGATATGGGCAATCCAAAAGAATGTCTTTAAACCTTTCCCATGACTTGGACAAGCTCTCCTTGTCCTTCATAATGAATGCATTAATCTTCCCTCTCATTTCAGCGGTCTTAGAGAGGGGAAAGAATTTAGTCAAGAATTCCGTAGTCATCTCCTCCCAAGTGCTAATTTTTCCTGAAGGAAGAGATTGATACCAAGTAAGAGCTCTATCTTTTAAAAAAAAAGTAAAAAGGTCTTAGCTTGTAGTTATTGTTTTCTATTCTTGAGGGTCTCAAGGTCTCCATCAAGATCTCATAGTTTTGAAGATGTTGATGCGGAGATTCCTTCTCTAGCCCTCCGAACTGGCATTGGCGAATCATGGAAAGAACTTGCGGTCGAAGTTCGTAGTCATGGTCCGCTGGATCTCCTAGGTTAACTCCTGGACGCCTCAGTTGTTGATTGGGGTCCATCCTTTGACCTAGGGTTTGCGGAATTCCTGCAAAAAGAGCGCCTCGGACTGGCATCCGAGGTGGAAGTACCTCGGCCGGGGCGTCAGGTACTGGGACCTGCCTCGGTCGAGGGTCTGCGACTGGGACGTGCAGCGGTCCAACATCGGGAACTGGGTCTTCCCTCGGTCGAAGTAGATATTGGTCTCGTAAGGCTGCCATATCTGCTTCGATTGCTTCTGTCCTGGTGCGAGTTTCTTCTTTCTCCGGCCCCAGTTCTTCTCTGCTGAGGCGTAGCTGTTCTAACGCCTCCTTCAATTCGGCCTCAAGATCGCGATTGTCTTGGTTGGCCATTTTCGCTTCTCTTAAGCGTCGTTTGTATGTCTTTTCTGGTTCGGGATCGTAAGGAACGATTTCCTTCCCAGTGCGGGTTCTTCGCATAAACCTAAGAAATAACCTGCGAAAGTCACTCAAGTAGAGTGGTTAGTAGACACGGGGGCAAGTGCCCCAAAAGCGTACCGCAACCGGCTCGGTCTAGACCAAGTCCCCGACAACGGCGCCAAAAACTTGTTCGCTCCAAACGGTGTGTGCAAGCTTTAAATTTATAACCCTAGATGTAAGCTTAAAACAAGGATGCGAACCCGCAGTGTACGGGTCAATCGTAGTAAAAAGCAAGAAATTCCAGGGGTCGATCACAGGGACTTGTGAAACAAAGTCGGAATAGGTAAGCTTTGTAATTACTAACCACAAAAGCGATTAAAATAATCAAGGATGATAAAAAGTCAATTAAAGAAATATACAATTCTAGGGATTAAAGCGTCTAGTTGTGGTTCCAACTCAAGATCTAAAGATAAGCGGGTAAGTCTCACTACTCACTAATCCCAAACCGTAACTCCTATTACCGGGTAAGTCTCAAGGAATTAAGGAAAAGAACTATAACCTCAAACTAACACACCACCTAAGGGAATAGAATCAACCTTTACCGGGTAAGTCTCAGGCTAACTCACAAAGATGGAATGAAAGCACACTCGAACCCCAATAAAGGATAAACCTTTATTACCTATACTTATGATCTTAGGTAAACAAACAAAGGAATTACCGGGTAAGTCTCATCCTAGGCTTGCATTAAACCAGGAAAGGTGTAATAAGGATAGGATTTGGCAAACTCTAACACTTAACTCTCAGTTTCGGATCAGATAAGTCACCTCGGTCAGCCAAATTCCACCCCGGCTGAGATGTTCATCGAATGAGCGAGATGCTTAGGGTTAAGGTAAAGACTCGAACTTTCAAGGTCCTACTGTGATTAAGATAATTCTATCATTGTTTTTCCCACAACCTTCAACCAATCACCTTAGAATCACACAAAGAGATTAGCCACTCATCATCATGAAAGTATTAATCAAATATATGGGAACAAAGAGAATAATTGAAAAAGAAAATCTTAAGAGAAAGGCTTCAATAACTAAATCAATTATAAAACCAACAAGCGTTCCTTGGATATAAATCCAACAAGACAACAAAGAGGAAGGGAATCTAAGATGATCTTACAAAAATCCTTCAAAAGCTATAAAAACTATAGACTTTCTTCCTTCAACCTTCAAAAAGGTTCTTCAAATCTCTCAACTGGAGTATGGCTGTAGCGGTGTGTTCGGATCTATGCGAGATGTATAGCATGATGTGGATTTGTGGAAAATCCAACCCTTTTTATAGGAAAATTACTCTCCAAAGATAAGATATCTTAGAAAGATCTCTTCCCATAAAAATAGGTAAAATATATGATCTATCATATCTTCTTCCTTCCAGGAGCCAAGCCCAAAAATATAAGATCCTCTTTCCAAAGATAAAAGATCTCAGCCAAGAATAAAATATTCTCGCCGCGTCCCAGGTGTTCGCCTTGGTCGAGTCGACTCCTCTGGATCACCTCGGTCGAGGTGACTCTGTAGTCAACCGAGGTGAATCATAACTGAATGTGAAATCTCTCAAATCTGGTCCAAAGTAAATCTTTAATCCATGGCTATGCTTCCTGGATGTTTCCTTATATTCCTGAATGTAGTTCCAATGACTCCTTAGCTCCTTTTGCTCCTTTTTGATGCAAAACGTGTCATTTTACCTACGATTACAACAAAAGTAGGTGTAGACCCCGATTCCCGCAAAGGTAGATGAAATGGTAATATAATCACATAATATACATACAAACATGCACATTATTGAAGATAAAACGTCTAAACAAACCCCAAAATATAGACAATAATTCATGCTATCAATGGTGCACTCTTTCGCTGGATCCATACGTTGCCCTAGCGTTTGTGGCTCCTTAATGATGATCGGTGATAGCATGAATTATAGTCTATATTTTGGGGTTTGTTTGGACGTTTTATCTTTCATAATCTGCATGTTTGTATGTGCATTATGTGATTTTACTACCATTTCACCTACCTTTGCGAGAATCGAGGTCTACACCTAGTTTTGTTGTAATTGCAGGTAATTTGGTACGTTTCGCATCAAAAAGGAGCAAAAGGAGTCATGAGTCATTTGGAGCTACACCCAGGGAGCATAGCCATGGATTAAAGATTTACTTTGGAGCAGATTCGAGAGATTTCACATTCAGTTCTGACTCACCTCGGTTGACCAGAGATTCATCTCGACCGAGGTGATCCAGAGACGCCGACTCGACCGAGGCGAACACCTAGGACGCGGCGAGAATATTTTATTCTTGGATGAGATCTTTTAAACTTGGAAAGTGATCTTATATTTTTGGGCTTGGCTCCTGGATGGAAGGAGATATGCAGAATCATATATTTTACCTATATTTATGGGAAAATATCTTTCTAAGATTTATTATCTTTGGAGGGTTATTTTCCTATAAAAAGGGTTGGATTTCCACAAATCCACAATCACGCTATACCGTTGATCTTGCTTACGAGAAGATCTCGCATACGCAGCAGCAGCATACTCCAGTTAGGAGTTTTGAAGAACCTTTTTGAAGGTTGAAGGAAGATTGAAGTCCATAGCTTTTATAGCTTTATTGGAGGGTTTTGTAAGATTGTCTTTAATTCCCTCATTGGTTGTCTAGCCTTTTTGGATTGTTATTCAAGGAACGCTTTGTTGTGATATTTGATTCAGTTATTGAAGTCTTTTCATTAAATTCTTCTTTGTTCAAATATTCACTTTCTTCCCATATATTTTAATACTTTCATAATGATGATGAGTGGCTAATTTCCTTGTGTGATTCTAGGGTGATTGGCTGAAGGTTGTGGGAAAAACAATGATAGAATAATCTTAGATTCCAGTAGGATCCTGAAAGTTTGAGTCTTTAACCTTAACCCTAAGCATCTCGTTCGGTTGATGAACATCTCGGCCGGGGTGGAATTCTTCTGACCGAGGTGACTTATCCGACCCAAAACAGAAAGTTAAGTGTTTGAGTTTGCTAAATCCTATTCTTATTACACCTTCCTGGTTCAATGCAAGCTTAGGATGAGACTTACCCGGTAATTCCTTAGTTTGTTTACCAACGATCATAAGTGTAGGTAATAAAGGTTTATCCTTTATTGGGGTTGAGTGTGCCTTCATCCCATCTTTGTGAGTTAGCCTGAGACTTACCCGGTAAAGGTTGATTCTATTCCCTTAGATGGTGTGTTAGTTTGAGGTTATAGTTCTTTATCTTAATTCCTTGAGACTTACCCGGTAATAGGAGTTACGGTTTAGGATTAGTGTGTAGTGAGACTTACCCGGTGATCTACTCCATCTTAGTAACACCTTCCCCACGCAAAAATCTCAGCTTTGTCCGCTTATCTATAGATCTTGAGTTGGAACCACAACTAGATGCTTTAATCCCTAGAATTGCATGTTTGCTTTATTGACTTCTTATTCATCTTTGATTGTATTGATTGCTCTTTGTGGTTAGTATTCACGAAGCTTACCGTATTGACTTTGTTTCACCGAGTCCCTGTGATCGACCCTTGGAATTTTCTTGCTTTTACTACGATTGACCCGTACACTGCGGGTTCGCATCCTTGTTTTAAGCTTAAGTCTAGGGTTATAAATTTAAAGCTTGCACACACCGTTTGGAGCGAACAATCGGCTCGAACCGAACATTAACCGCCGGCTGCGGTGGTGGTAGTGGTGGAGGTTGTTGACGATAAAGCTCCCTTTGCACAAGAGCTTGCCTAATCTCTTCAATTTCCCTCCTAGTTGCTTCTTGCCTCTCATTGGCAAGTCTCCTCTCATTCTACAAGGCTTCATCCCTTAGCCTAAGTTGCCTAAGGCCTCGTTCAACTCAGCTTGAAGATCTCTTCCGGCCATCTCCTTTTTCTTCTTAATGCTCTTGGATCTAGTCTTAATGGTTTTCTCCGGTTCGGGATCGAATGGAGCTAAATCCTTTCCACGAGATCTTCGCATGCACCTAAAGAGTAAGAGATATCCTGAAAAATCAAAGACACAAACCAAACAAGATCAAAAGCAACAAGAAAGACCTACACTATAAACAATCACACAAAATGATTCAATCTAGACCTAGTCCCCGGCAACGGCGCCAAAAACTTGTTACGCTAGAAAGGTAGCACAAAAAGCTTTACATTTATAAACTCGATATAATTTCCTAACTCCTAGCGAACTCACAGTGTATGGGTCGTTTTGTAGCAAGGATAGTACTCCGAGGTGGAACACGAAGACTAAGGTGAAATTAAATCAAACAAGTGATTATGGATAGTGCAAATCTAGTCTAAGAAAAGAGAAAGAAATAAAGAAATGAAAATCATGATGTTTTTGGGTTTGGTTTTTGTGGTGATCAAGCAAGGATCACAAATCATGCAATAATATAGATCAAACTAACAAATCAAGCTAGCAACACAAATCAGCAACACAAACACAAGATATGTGATCAAAGGGAGAAAAGCGGATTCTAGGGGTTAGGACTTCCGGTTATGGCGTTGGACTCAAGCTTCTAATCAACCTTGGACTAACTACGGTATGTTGGGAAATGATGTTTCTCAAATGGGATCAATCACTGGGTAGGTCTCATGGTCCGCTAGTCCCTCACGTAAGGTCCTATTACCGGGTAAGTCTCTAGGAGCCTAAGGTTGGGAATTCTACACAAACCGGATTACTATCTAAGAGTCAAACCTCTTCTTACCGGGTAAGTCTCGGGAAGGCAAGTCCTAAGCAACAATCCTAGCACACTCAGTCCAATAGCGGCTTGTGAGGCTCACTACTACCTAGAGTTCATCATCTTTGGTATCTAAGATCGAGAATTACCGGGTAGGGCTCTTCCCTTACTTAGTTTGCTAGCATTAGGTCACCCTAGGCTAGATTATGCTTAACAAACACTAGGATTTCAACAATCTAACATCCTAACATTCAGATTTATCAATACAAGCACGACAGAGAAAATCACGGGTAGATCATCCAGAACCACAGTCGTGGAAGGGTATTAACAAACCGTGGTTTTCAACAGAGGTTATGTTCGAGCAAGCAATTCATCCAAAGGTACATTCAAGTTTATTCTATCATAGTCCAAGCCATAACCATCATTCTGTTACCCTAGAATCACAACTATTTAGCCAACAACATGCATTTTAAGATTCAAACTCAACAAGCAACCATTCATGGCTTCCATAGCAAGAAAATGAAATGGAAGAGAAAAGAAACAAGAAAACTCAGCTGAATATAAGTTTAAGCAAGACTTACAACCCTTCAAAAGAAGGTCCAAAACGTTCCTTACAATCCTTGCAAATGTCCCCAACTAAAGTCACTCAAAAATCACTTAAAAGCTCCAAAAACTCTAAGATGATGTTGTTCTTCTTCTCCCCCAAAATGAGAGAATTTTTCTTCCTCTCCAAGTCTATCCACCAATGAAAATGATGTCTTGTGAGAGAGTGTGGGAATGAGTCCTCTAGTAACAGCCTGCAGGACCACTTATATTCTCCACCAAGAGCAAGAGTCGTGCATGAAGATCGTGGGACAATAGTCACAGCTGTCCAGAGAAAACCACGGCCAAAATTACGGGCGTGGTTCTGGCACTCAGACGTGAAAATCCCTGTTCAGCTTCCTTTTGATCACTAAGCCATGACTTGGTGCAAGGCATGCACCAACAAGGTCCTATGTGTTCTCCTTTGCTCCTAGCTTGCTTCTTAATGAGTCCGGAAGTGTGCCATCACGAGGAATGATCCTCGAATGTATCGATTAAGCTCCAAAAGTTCCCCAAAATACCTACAAAACCGACAAGAGTTTGTGTAGATGTCTATTTCGAAAATATGCATGAATTAAGCGTAAACGTCATGAACTAATGTCAAACCATGCATGAATAACGGGAAAAACTATCTAAATGAATGCCTAAACTAACGTCATAAATCGTGTTATCACAGATCAAATCCCTCTGCAATTGTGTATGTACAGTCAACTTAGTTATCGCAACCTCGCGGGGTGTCCTCCTACTAAGGGCATCGGCGACCACATTCGCCTTCCCCGGGTGATAAAGGATCTCCAATTCAAAATCCTTAATCAACTCTAACCATCTTCTCTGGCGATTATTTAACTCTCGTTGAGTGAATATGTACTTTAGACTCTTGTGGTATGTGAAGATCTTACAAGTGGCCCCATAGAGATAATGACGCCAAATCTTCAATGCATGAATGACTGCGGCTAACTCAAGGTCGTGGGTAGGATAATTCTCCTCATACGTCTTCAGCTGTCGAGACGCGTAAGCAATGACTCTACCCCTCTGCATCAGAATGCATCCCAAGCTTAGCTTGGATACATCACGGTAAATGACGAACTGCTCAACGCCCTCTGGTTGTGCTAACACGGGAGCGGAAATCAATCTCTCCTTCAGCTCCTCAAAACTCCATTGACAGGGCTCGGACCAAGTAAACCTGATGGACTTCCTCAGTAAGGAAGTAAGTGGCCTTGCAATCACAGAAAAACCCTTGACGAACCTGCGGTACTACCCTGCCAGACCTAGAAAACTGCGCACCTCCTTGACCGTCTTAAGGAGCGGTCATGATGCAATTGACTCTATCTTCGCCGGGTCCACCTTGACACCCTCGGCGGAGACAATGTGGCCAAGGAAGGCAACCTTTGGCATCCAAAACTCACACTTAGAGAGCTTACTGTAAAGCTCTCTGTCCTGTAAGACCCAAAACACCGTCCTCAAGTGTCCGACGTGCTCCTCCCTACTCCCGGAGTATACTAAAATGTCGTCGATGAAAACTACAACAAACTGGTCTAAGAAGTCGATAAAGATGCCATTCATCAACTCCATGAAGACAGCAGGAGCATTGGTGAGCCCGAAAGGCATCACCACAAACTCATAATGACCGTATCTAGTCCGAAATGCCGTCTTCGGAACGTCCTCCTCTCGCACTCTCAGTTGGTTGTACCCTGACCTCAAATCGATACGCGAAAACCCGGTGGCGCCCTGCAACTGATCCAGCAAAGCATCAATACGCGGTAACGGATACTTGTTTTTGACGGTGATTTGTTCAACTCTCGATAGTCAATACAGAGCCTCATAGATCCATCATTCTTCCTGACGATGAGGACTAGTGCCCCCCAGGGAGACACACTGGGGCGGATAAACCCCCTCTCAGCTAAGACCTCGAGTTGCTTCTTGAGCTCAAGCATCTCGACTGGTACCATGCGGTAAGGAGCCTTAGAGATCGGCCTCGTGCCAGGCTCCAACTCAATCCCAAAATCTACACTCCTTTGCGGTGGTAGGCCAGGTGGCTTGCCAAAGACATCCTCGAACTCACAAGCTACAGGGGTCTTTGATAACGATGGCCTCGTCTCTTCCTTCATGGCATAACACCAGAAGGCCTCGCACCCCTGCCCTATGAGTTTTGCGGCTCGGACCGCACTGATGACCGTACCGATCTTTCCGAGGTCCCACCCTCAAAAGACCTCCTCCTGCCCAAACTCCGTGGTGACCGTCACTGTCCTCTTACTGACGTCTAGAAAAACTCGATGGCGGTCCATCCAATCCATCCCTAATATGAACTCTTCATGCACTAGGCGCATGACATGGAAATTAGCTAGCCAGTCACGGTCTCTCAAGCGGATGGGACAACCGTGTATCTCTCTAGTACCGCGAATCTTACTCCCATCGAGTAACCTTATAAGGAAAGGTTCCCCCTCTACTATATCTAAGGCCAACCTATCTATGCAATCATCAGATATGAAAGAGTGCGTCGCACCCGTATCAAAAAGTACTCTGACTGGAAAGCCATGAATCGTAATAGTACTTGTGGTTGCGGCAGCTGTTAGCTCCACGACGCTCCTCAACTCGAAGGCCCGAGCCTGAGTACCCCTAGTCTCGGTGGTACCTCCACCACGCCCTCTACCTCTACTTGGAACCTAAGCAGAATCCTAAGAATAAGCATGACCAGGGGCTCGCTGTTGCTGACCCCGAGCCTGATACTGAGACTGCCTTTGTCCACCCCCTGAGGTGCTAGCAGGCGAGGACCCCTACTGTGAAGTTACCTTGCCTTGTCGGCAGAAGGTAGCTCTATGGCCCAGATGCCCGCAAGTAAAGCATTTCACTGGTGGCTTCCTATACTCAGGCTTAATGTGTCCATACTCCCCACAGTTGTAACACTGACGTCCCCTAGAAACAGTCGGCGGTGCAGCTTGGTAACTAGAACGTCCTTGGGATTGACCACGTCCATGACTTGAGCCTCCTACTCCTGTGCTGGTTGGCCCCATCCTCTGTCTCTTGTCTGACCCTCCAGACTGAATAGCTCTCTTAGGACCTAGTCGGTCCCTCTCATATGCTGAATCCCGATCCTGGTAATCGGCTAAGGACTCACAGCGGAACCCTGCTAGATAGGAGCGTGTAGTCTCCCTTACTCTCCGGCAGAATAGGTACACGTGCTGGTCCACAAGCGGTGCAGCAAGACCCAGTAGTGACAGCTCCTCCCGGAACCTCCTGATCGTCTCAACTATTGGAACATTCACAAATCCTGCCTCGAAGAAGTCCTGCACTCGGTCTCTCATCAGCGAGGTAGGACAAAAAGTCTCCCGCACAAGACACAACAACTACTCAAATCTGGACACTCCGCCCCGCACGGTCCTCCACCAAAACTGTGTCTGGTCTCTAAACAGGGTTTGAACTAGCTCCACCTTACGACCCTCAGGACAGCGGATCGCCTCCAGTGCGGACTACACGTGACTAATCCAATGCTCCAACTCAAGTCCAACGTTCCCATCGTACGTGGGAACCCGTTGCTGGTTGAAAGTTTTCAACCAGCAATCTGGCCTCGGCGCCCTCAGCTCGTCTCTCACTCGATCATCCTCAACGACTCTCATTGGTGTAGCTACCACCGGTGGAACTAACACCGGGGTCACCCTTTGAGAGACCTCTACCGACCTAGCTGGCACCGGCGGTGCTGGAGGTGGTGTCCCGGTCCTGTATGCCTCTTGCACTTGCTGGACATACTCTCGATACTCCGATACTCCAATCGACACACTGCTAGAATCAGCAGGCCCTGCACTCCGTACTCCGGACCTAGCAGCGGTCCCATCCCAAACCTCGGGAACAATACTCTCAGCCACCTCCTCAGCAAGAACATCCGCAACTAGCGGATCTACAACGGGAGCACGTCCCCGACCTCGGCCTCTCGGAAACCTACCCACTAGTCCCCGTCTCGGAGCTCCCGGAGGAAGGGGAGGTCGGCCCTCTCCTCGTCCAACGTAAGTTGTCGCTCTCGTGCGTGCCATCTGGTAGAGATGTGATCGATATAAGACTACTTTATTTGCTAATAAAGAGATAACTAACTTACTACTTCTGGTCACTTCTAAAGGTCAAAACTTAAATAAAAAAACATAAGCTATAACAGAAATCCAACAAATTATGTCGTCGAGTTCCGCGGAGGTAGTGGTGGTCCGTATATTCTAACCCAATCCGATTATGCTCATGATTTTGAAAACAAAATTTATTTAAAAAGTTCAGAACCCTTGCGGGTTCCGTTTGTTTGTTTATTCGGCCTTCTTGAAGATAGCGAGTGTCGTTGTTGCCAACCTAGGGCTCTGATACCATATTATAACACCCCAAATCTTGGAGGACTCGGAATGCTACGAGTTGGGACCTCACAATGGGTCCCGGCCCTTAGCCTGGAAACAACTTCATCGGACCGTACAACACGGCACAAATAAAAAGGCAAAACAACATAGTTTTATTGCATAAGCAAAGACAAAAGTACAAACTCAAAACAATCCAGCCGAGTTCTCAAATCTAGAACGATAGAATAAGTCTCAAAGACATGAAATAAAATAAACAATCCCGTCCTATAATGCACGGGACCCGGCTGCCCACTACCGCCCGGATCACTCGACCGCCTCTCTAACCTGCAAGGCATCTACAAGGCGGTATAATACCGTTAGCTAACATTCTAAGAATAAGTATAAAGGTAAAAACACATACACACACAACATATACAATCAACATGCAACACTCAAGTCCGTTTATTATATTCAGTTAGGTGATAAGCCACTACTAATGATACTTATTTTATGACACAAGGGATTCCCAAACCTCGACCATGTCCCCGTTTACCAACAAGGAATGGTACTAATGCATTTGAGTGTCTACCTGCCTGGGCTGGTCGCAGGGAACCTCCTAGCTCTCGCAAGAGCTAGGCAGTGATGTCACGACCCGTTATCATACACTTGGGTCAATTACGTAATATAATAAAGTCAGCCTAATCCGGTTTTGTTGTTTATCATAACTAACAAACACCACTCATACACATTACACTCATACAAGAAGCTAGCTAAGTAAGTCCGTGGACTTACCAGTCTCCAAAGCGCAACCGATCACCACACTCTCAAGTTCCCTCGGGAAAACACGCAATGCCTGTTCAAGAGAAGGCACATGAATCAAACCATACTCTAGTCTAGTAGAAGTCTTTAGACTTCTAGGCTCAACCTCCTCATCAAACCTAAAACAAGAGGCTACACTGTTAGTCCGCCACCTTTCCAACTCTCAACATAACAACCTAACACAAGAATTGCTCCCAAAAGACTCTAATAGAACACCACAACATACCATCATCGAGACGTACACAACTCACACATGGCCTCAAAGGTTCCAACCACTATATGGCATTCCAGCTCAACTACTCTAAGCCAGCCTAGCATGCCTCTAAGATAGATCGAATCTAAGGAATGGAAAGAGGAGAAGAAAGGACAAGAGTCGGGACTCATTGGTGCAAAACTGCCCCGCGCCTATCTGGGTCCTCCCCTGCACCTGTATGGGTCCGCCCCTACGCCTATCTGGGTCCACCATGTCGCTTGTCTGGCTCCGCCCCTGCGCCTATCTGTTCAGAATGTCCATCTGTTGAGTTCTCTGATTGTGCAGTCAGCATCTTCGAGTCTCCTTTGGTGATATGGATGTCTTCCCACCCCAATACTAGGTCCTAGCCTCACTCCAAGGTCTAGCTTCATTCCCAAACAACAAAGACAACGATAGATCATTGAGAAATGATCCATGAAGATCTTTCATACAAGTCATGGGAAGAGGAAGAGAGAAAGAAGAAGGAAAGAGAGAGATGAAGAAGGCTTACCCTTGTCACGTCACTGCAGTCCCGGCCTCAAGGAAGATGGATCGAAGCTGGAGCAAGAAAGGAGAAGAATGGAGAAGAAGGGAGCAAGAGGGTGATGTCTTGGAAGAGGAAAAATAAGTAACGTGGATGGAAATGAGAGGGAGAGGAATGGGGGCCGCATAAAAGAGTGGAATGCCAAAGGATCATCTGCCATCAACTCCCCTATCATTAATAAGGCGGAATATAAAGATACGAAGGCGAAAGGTTGATCGAAAACGCTAATACCATGCTCTAGCGTGTCACCGCCCCTGCGGGACTCCTAGCCGCATTTGCGGCCTGCTCGACTGCGCCCACTAAGCCGCAAGGGCGTGAGCCCTTGCGCAAGGCTTCCAATACTCCTCTAAAACTATCAAAACGTAACGAAAATTCCGGTCGTTACACCTGTGCCCCCAGTCACACAACCATGGAGGCAAGCACAATAAAAAGGTGATTTTTTATTTTAATTTGTTAATGCTATTTTGCATTATTTTCCATTTTCTACTTATGATGTAATTTCTAATTTTTAAGGCAGATCTTATTTACGTTTATCCGTATTTTTTACGTCTCATATTCTCTTTTTTGATTATTTGTTTTAGGGATCTTATCTGCCCCCCAAATAAGATCCCCTTGTTAGGCATTTAGTGATGATTAGTATGATGATTGACGGCTGCCGTAAAATTTTATCCTGGAAGTCGACTCACAACAAGTGCATATTGGAAGGCTTTGACGGCTGCATTTTGTGCTCTATTAGATTAGGCATTTAGTGATGATTAATACTTAGTAGTGATGATTGCCCCAAAATAAAATCCCCTTATTTTGGTCCCTAGAATCACTAGGCATTTTGTGTTGTATTTTATAAAATTATTACGGATATTAGTCTAAGTGTTATTTAACGAGATATAAGTAATCGTTACGTTTAATTAAAATGTAACTTACTACACATAGGAAATATTAATTAATTAGTTGTTGATCTAATTAGTCTTATAAATTAACATTATAATTATGTGTAAACTTAAAAAATTTAGATTATACCATAAATTTAAAAATTATATTGAAACCGTAAAAAACGAAAATAAGCGAATAAATTAATTTTGAAATTTGGTCATTTGTTGGGTTTTTTTTTCAAGTTTGGATCACTTGAAAACGTACGCGTTCGGGGTGAAACATATTATATAATCGATTATTCACTATCATTGTTGGTGGGTATCTACAATTTTTTGATTCGTGTCGTATGTCGATCGGGGATTAAGTGAAAATTCTTTATGTAGCAAGACCAAGAAAAATCGTTTGATCAATAATAATATTAATTAATTATTATTAGAATTTTGTGTGTGACGCACAAATCTAAGAGCAAAGTTGTTATTATTAAATTATTAGTGATGATAGTGTTTAGTGTAATATAATGGTGTTAATGTAATATAATGGTGTTAATTATAATAATAAAAAATTAATAGTATTTTGTGTGTCTCACATTTGAAATGTTATTATTAGTGGTTAGAGTAATATAATAGTGTTAACTATCACAAGAAAAATAATGATGCTAATTATTATTAAATTATTAATTGTGATAGTTGTTAGTATTGTTAATTAAAATTAATAATAAAATTAATTTTATAGAATGATGATAATCTTAGCCAATTAAAGTAAATAACTAAGGGTTGTCTAAGGTGTAGGTCAAGCGGATTGTTGACGAAGAGTTTTAAACATCTTAATTTGGCGCTCGTACATCTAGTCTAATTCCTCCACTGTTTCATCGTGCGACGAATACCAATATGCTAGAACGGGTGGCAGTGGGAAATTTGGTTTACATCGTAGCTGTAAAAATTTGAACATGTAGACATATCAATAGAAAAAAGTTATTACGATAATTGTAATTAATGATTTAACTTGATGAAAAAATATAGGGGGATTACGGGCACGGTTTAAGATTTCGTGAATGCACAACGTAAACGCAATGCATGACCGTTACGGTCACGCATTGCGTTTACGTGGAAATTGTGACCGTTGAGATTCGAACGTTGTAATCCGAACGTTGTAATTCGAACGTCATAAAAGTGACCATTTTCATTTAAACGTTATTGATTTCAATCGGTTATATATAGATAGTAATAGAAGGGGTGAATAACGCTCACAACATCTTCGAAAAATTAGCACAACATCTTCGGGAGAACAACTACGAGAATGTCAACACATGAGTATGATGAGATGATGATTCCGTTCGACGATACAAAAGTTAGTGACCCAGACAAGTTTCTTCGACATTTCGAGGTAAGTACTTTATAGCCGAAAAATATAAAAAAAACTAGAAATGTTATATATAATGTATGTTTATGTTAGAAACATTAGACATAATTGCAATTTATGTTAGAAACCTTTGATATAATTTGTGTTTTTATGTTTCGAAATTATTATTTTCTAAAACTAGTAATCATTGAGGATTAAACCGAAAATTACAAATCTTATAGTTTTTTTTTCTATGTGAACTACGGTCTTCCGAATTATTCTCGTGACGAAGGGACTGATTATGCGCGAATGTTTGAAATTCGCGGTTTTTTTCAAGATCGCGAGACAATGGTGGATTGGGCTCAATTCATGGGAGGAACTATGAACATGGTGTTGGTTACTAGTAGCTCGTGGAAAAACTCATGGGGATTCGTTACGTTTCGTTTGACATGCGAACATTTTGGAGCCCCTTGTAAGAAGAAAGATGTTTATCCTGATACCGAGTCGTCTTCTAGCCGAGCACAGAAATTGGAGAAAGACGGATGTTGTTTTGAGCTTGAGGGTGTACAAAGCGAGGTTGAGAAATGGGCGTTGCATGTTATAAACGGAGTGCACAATCATACACTTCCTGAGCAGTTAAAGGGACACACATATGCCGGCCAATTGACGGAGAAATAGTTTCGGAGGTGGGACGAGAGCTTGGTTTGGGTTTCAAGCCGAGAAATATTTTGAAATCAATAAAGTTAGATGATCCCTACAACGTCAGCACAATAGAACAAATATACAATGTTGGACTGAAGATTAGGAAGCTACAAGCCGAAGGGTCTCTCCAACAAGCACTACATATGTTAGAGCAACGTCGTTTGTTCGCTCCAAACGGTGTGTGCAAGCTTTAAATTTATAACCCTAGACTTAAGCTTAAAACAAGGATGCGAACCCGCAGTGTACGGGTCAATCGTAGTAAAAGCAAGGAATTCCAGGGGTCGATCACAGGGACTCGGTGAAACAAAGTCGACAACGGTAAGCTTCGTAAATACTAACCACAAGAGCAATTAACACAATCAAAGATGAATAAGAAGTCAATAAAGCAAACATGCAATTCTAGGGATTAAAACGTCTAGTTGTGGTTCCAACTCAAGATCTAAAGATAAGCGGACAAAGCTGAGGTTTTTGCATGGGGAAGGTGTTACTAAAGTAGAGTAGATCACCGGGTAAGTCTCACTACACGCTAATCCAAAACCGTAACTCCTATTACCGGGTAAGTCTCTAGGAATCAAGATAAAGAATTATAACCTCAAACTAACACACCATCTAAGGGAATAGAATCAACCTTTACAGGGTAAGTCTCAGGCTAACTCACAAAGATGGGATGGAAGCACACTCAAACCCCAATAAAGGATAAACCTTTATTACCTACACTTATGATCGTTGGTACACAAACTAAGGAATTACCGGGTAAGTCTCATCCTAAGCTTGCATTGAACCAGGAAAGGTGTAATAAGAATAGGATTTGGCAAACTCTAACACTTAACTCTCAGTTATTGATCAGATAAGTCACCTCGGTCATAAGAATTCCACCCCGGCCGAGATGTTCATCGACTGAACGAGATGCTCAGGGTTAAGGTTAAAGACTCGAACTTTCAGGGTCCTACTGTGATTAAGATCATTCTAACATTGTTTTTCCCACAACCTTCAGCCAATCACCCTAGAATCACACAAGGAAATTAGCCACTCATCATCATAAAAGTAATAATCAAATATATGGGAAGAAGGTGAATATTTGAACAAGAAGAATTTGATGAAAAGACTTCAATAACTGAATCAAATATCACAACAAAAGCGTTCCTTGGATAGAAATCCAACAAGCAAGACAACAAGGAAGGGGATTGAAGACAATCTTACAAAACCCTCCAAAAAGCTATAAAAGCTTCAATCTTCAATCTTCCTTCAACCTTCAAAAAGGTTCTTCAAATCTCCCAACTGGAGTATGACTGCTGCTGCGTATAAACCCTGATCGATGTAAGAGGGATGTATGCAGGATGCCGGATTTGTGGGAAATCCGACCCTTTTAATAGGAAAATAACCCTCCAAAGATAAGATATCTTAGAAAGATCTTTTCCCATAAAAATAGGTAAAATATAAGATCTTCTTCCTTCCAGGAACCAAGCCCAAAAATATAAGATCACTTTCCAAAGATAAAAGATCTCAGCCAAGAATAAAATATTCTCGCCGCGTCCTAGGTATTCGCCTCGGTCGAGTCGGCTTCTCTGGATCACCTCGGTCGAGATGAATCTCTGGTCAACCGAGGTGAGTCACAACTGAATGTGAAATCTCTCAAAACTGGTCCAAAGTGAATCTTTAATCCATGGCTATGCTTCCTGGATAGTTCCTTATGTTCCTCAATGTAGCTCCAACGACTCCATAGCTCCTTTTGCTCCTTTTTGATGCAAAACGTTCCATTTTACCTACAATTACAACAAAACTAGGTGTAGACCTCGATTCTCGCAAAGGTAGATGAAATGGTGATATAATCACATAATATACATACAAACATGCAGATTATGAAAGATAAAACGTCCAAACAAACCCCAAAATATAGACTATAATTCATGCTATCAAAATACCCCATACTTAGCCATTGCTTGTCCCCAAGCAAGTTCCGCATATAAAAGACAAGATAGAATGGATTAATAGTCAATAAAATCAATGAAAAGTCTTTCAAAAACATTTTTATGGTGTGCTACAATCATAGATCACTCTAAGAGAATACTTCATGGAATTTAAAATCAAAATATGATCAAACATTTTATAAATATAGAAAAGTTGTTCATCTTTGCATAAAACCATAGAATGCATAATAAGTCATAATAATCAAAATTAATCACGTATAATCCAGTTTAAACCACTAAGTCAATCAACAAGCTCAAGGTCTCAAGGGCTTCCCAAAAGAAAGGTCAAGAAACGTGTAGGGTAGGGATGTATGTAAGGTAATGTGGTGCTAGAATCCGGGAAAAGGATGAACTTCACTTTTACTTTGACTTGCAACATCTTCCACCAATAAGCTTTGCTTATTTTGCACTTTTTCTTTTTACTTTACTTTTTGGGATGCATGGACAGAGGTGCACAATAACCGAAGCCTAGGAAATCTGCAATCATCAATTTCTCGAGATGCATCAAACCCTTGATGCACATACCATGACCCGTTAGGAATATCGCTCAATCCGACTTTGGCAAGACACAAACACCCGGCTATGTGAACGGTGCCGAGTTACTCATCTTCATGATTGACTTCCCCAAACCTATTATTGCTTTCTAACACTTTCACTTCCAGCCAACTTCTCAACTTTAACTTCACTTGCTTTCACCACTTTGCTTGCTTCCAAATTCCCGGATAGGTAAAGGGAGGCAAAATGTATATGAGGGGCTAAGCACGATCAAGAAGAAGAAGAGAGAAGAATGAATTGCCTTAGTCTTTCCAGGAAGAAAGTGAGAGAACTCGTAATGTGGTGTCAACCTTCAAATCCAACATAATTTAGACAAAAACAAAGTATTAAACATGCCAATAATTTCAAACAAAGCATTTAGCAACTTAAACATATTATAAAACCTTTCAAACACAAAGAATTTAAAACCAGTCAGTAAGCAAGATCTTCACTGAGATCATATCCAGATAAGTAACACAAAAATCGTTTTCGAAAATTCTCAGTTAACCCACCTCGGTCGAGGTATTCTTGGTTCAACCGAGGTGAAACGCCTCGTTTGGCCAAGACTGACTCGGTCGAGGTCAAAAAAAAAAATTTTAAAACCATTTTTTTTCAGTTTCGACGTTTTTCTCAATCAAATAACCTGTAAGTATGCATGCAATCTCAGATAAACATATAAATGCAGAAGTGAAGCATAAATATAAAATATCCGATCAAGTGAGTCATACATCAAAAGTCATCAAATAGATACATCAAATACCCCATACTTGGGACACACTGTCCCAGTGGGTCAATATAAGTCTAGAAAATAAAAGTACTCACCGGATAAATAGCTGAACTGCATAAAAATAATAAAGAAAATCCTGCAGCTCTCAGTAGTCACGATCCGGTGGCGGTGGTGGTGGCACGTACGGATACTGGGTCGGGTCGAACGAATATCCCATGATGTGCTCGAACTGGATCTGGGCCATCATGTGCTGGTAGTGCTGCCGCTCCTGCATCTCGTGGATATCCAGCGACAAAGCAGCGTATGAATCAATAACCTGATCCGTCAGGTCATCGATCCGTCTGTGAGCATCTGGATCTCTGTGTCGGCGTGTCCTACGCCTAGGAGGTCTAGCAGGTGATGCAGCAGGTGCGGGCTCAGTATCCTCCTCATCCAGATCTATGATCGGCGGTGCGCTCGTCCCTGTAGTATATGTCCCTGTATCCATCGGGACTCCACCATCTCTCTCATCAACCGTCTCCTCGTCATCAGCCTCCTCCTCCTCAGCTGGGGCAGCTGCTGCCTCCCTAAAATCCTCCATCAGTGGAGCCCACGCGGTCTGCCAATAGTGTGGGTCATAAACAGTGAACTGGGCAGACCACCGGATCCCCTGTTGCGCAGTCAGCTCCCACGGCATAGCCACATATGGAGTAGTCAGACCTCGGGGAACGAGAATCCGCCGAGTGATCATCTCCTGCAATCCAAGCGGCTTGGCAGCCGCCACCATCGTACAAGCAGTGAGGTCCATGTCCTGATAAGCAGCTATGTGGGTGACAAGCCCTCCGCAGCAGATGTCTCCCTTCGCTTTGGCCTTGATCTTGTGCAGATCCTCTGCCAACATCAAGCCAAAGTCTGGGAAACCCCCAGTAACCATGCAGTACAAACTGAAGAGCTCGCCCTGTCGGATCTTCTGGGGCGTCTCAGTACGCGCCAGAATTGTCTCGCTAAAGATCCGGTGGGCTAACCTAAAAGCTAGGTGGAAGATGACCTTCTCCCTGGAATCTCCAGGGTGCCATCTATCTGCATGCTCAGCAATATGGGCAATCTGCCCCCAGAACTCCCTAGCTACTGATCGGGAGGGGAAATCAATGGCGGTGGGCTTCGGAAAGCCGAAAATATCTCTCCAATACTCGAGCGGCACTAAGAAGTTCCGGTTCATCAACCGGTACTTCACAGACTGCTCTGTGGGAAGGTAGGTGAAGGAGCTAACGAACTCTAGGGTCGGCTCCAAGTAGGTTGGGGCTCGGATCTCAGTAAACTGATCCAGCCCAACTGTAGAAATCATCCTCCTAAGGTCTCCATCTACCCCTAGGCAATCAAAAGCGGACACGTCCAGGAAGCGAGGTGCAATCACTGGACGGCCAGAAATACGGTCATAATCCACCCGGTGTCGCTCATGGATCACCAGGCGGTAAGGTCGGGAAGAAGAGGAAGAAGGGGAAGGTGAGGATCTATCTTTGAGGGCAAGGCGGCGTTCAGAACTCATTTTTAATTCAGTTACTGTCAGATCACCTCGGTCAATGACAACTCTCAGGAATCACCTCGGCCGAGGCACAGCTCGACTGGACCGAGGCGGCGAACTGGATCTAATTTCCTCAAAAATTTCAGTTCTTTTCCCCCAAAAATCACTACAAATGCTTCCTATGGGGTACTTAAGCCTTTCCTCAGCAGATGCAAGGGAAACCAAAGCCCAAATCGAAGCGAATAAACGAGTTAGGGTTCGGTTTCGTTTTTACCTCGTTTCGGCCGAATTGTTCGATTTCTTCGCAGATCTGTACTTGCAATAGGATCCTCTATGTCTTAATTGCAGTTTGGAAGCGGAAATCTTCGAAAACGAGCAAGAATCGAAGAAGCGAGGTAAGAAAGCGCCACGGTCGAGTCGAAATGGGTAAAAAGGTGAAAAAAGAAAATTTTCCCCCTTTTATACTGTTTCTGGAACTGCTGTCACCTCGGTCGAGATGGTCTCGACTGGACCGAGGTGGTACGGACCGAGGTGGTTCTGCAGAAACCCTAGTCGCCTCGGTTGCTCAAGAATCAACTCGGTCGAGGTGGCCTCGACTGGACCGAGGTGTCTCAGTCAAACTTCGTCTTCTCGAATTTTCGAACTTCTGTTCTTCCAGTTATGCTCCTGATTGGTTCTCCTTCCTTAGTTGTAACCTGTTATCTGTCTAGGACACCAAAAAGAAACAAAACAAAGCAAAAGCAAACTATATAAGCTAAACTAGAAAAAGGGAAAAGAAAGCAATACCTTGGGTTGCCTCCCAAGAAGCGTTTGATTTAAGGTCGCTAGCTGGACCATGATGCGTCTCAAACGAGGTATATTGGTGCAACCTCCTCAACCGGAGTTTCCGGTTGGTACTTCTTAAGTCTATGACCGTTGACCTTGAAGCTTCCGCTAGTTTCGCCCCATATCTCAACTGCACCATGAGGAAAAACATGTTTCACAACATAAGGTCCGGTCCATCTTGATTTTAACTTACCTGGAAAAAGGCGAAGGCGGGAGTTGAAGAGTAGAACTAAGTCTCCTTCGTTAAGCTCCTTTGGAATGATACGCTTGTCATGCCATCTCTTCGTCCTTTCCTTATAGATTTTGGCATTCTCATAGGCGTTCAAACACAGCTCTTCCAGCTCGTTGAGTTCCAACAGTCGCTTCTCGCCGGCCTCCTTAATGTTGAAGTTCAACCATTTGATCGCCCAATACGCTTTGTGTTCCAGTTCAACAGGCAAATGGCAAGACTTCCCATATACCAAATTATAAGGGGTGGTACCTATGGGAGTCTTAAATGCGGTCCTGTACGCCCAAAGAGCATCGTCCAATTTCATGGACCAATCCTTCCTCGTTCTAGAGACGGTCTTCTCCAAAATTGCTTTGATTTCTCTATTCGAGATCTCGACCTGTCCACTAGTTTGAGGGTGATAAGCGGTTGATACCTTGTGGGTTACCCCATACTTCGATAGAAGTGTCTTGAACTTCCGGTTGATGAAATGTGTTCCTCCATCGCTGATGATGATGCGTGGAGTTCCAAACCGTGGGAAGATGGTCCTGTTTAGGAACTTCACAACCACCTTGGCGTCATTAGTGGGAGAGGCAATGGCTTCAACCCATCTAGAGACGTAATCAACCGCAAGAAGGATATAGAGGTTTCCTCCGGAGGATGGGAAAGGTCCCATGAAGTCAATCCCCCATACATCGAAGATTTCCACCTCCTGGATGTTATTAAGTGGCATCTCGTTCCTCCTTGATAAATTTCCTGTTCTTTGGCATGCATCACAAGAGACAACAAAAGCTTGTACATCCTTAAATAATGTGGGCCAAAAGAAACCGGAACGTAATACCTTAGCGCATGTTTTATCGGTGCTAGCATGTCCTCCACAGAGAAGTGAATGGCAATGCCGTATGACGCTATTAACTTCATCTTCCGGAATGCATCTTCAAAGCATCCCATCCGGTCCGCGCTTGAATAGCAGCGGCTCGTCCCAGTAATAATGTCGTACTTCCTTGAAGAATCTCTTCTTTTGAGAGTACGTCAATCCGGACGGTGTTTCCTGGCAAACAAGATAATTCACAATATCAGCATACCAAGGTCCCTTGTTATCAGAAAGTTGGTGGATGGAATGTTTCACCAACTGAGGATGAATGTCAGAGAAAGGAGTAAGAAGTTTATTATTCTCAGTAGTCTCAGTTGACATCATCTCGCCATCGACCTCGGTCGAGGCGTAGAGGCGTTGACCGAGATGTTCTTCAGTCGCCTCGCTCAGTCCAGGAAGTGTCTCGGTCGAGGTACTGCAACCGGAACCGAAACTGGAGATCTTCGTCTCCTGGATTAGCTTCTCAGTTTTTGCTCCTGGATCCTCTTCCAGTGCCTTTAAGCTCCGTATATCTGCATCACAAGAAGCATCTATACCTTCCTCCATTAAACTGAAGCTAATAACTCTTTCGAGTGGATCGTTAATAAGGATAGAGCTCACCAATTCTCTTGATTCTTCTTCATCGTAGATGTTGAAGATATCATCAGTTAGCTGCTCCCCTTTCATGGCTGCAAGTAGTGCGAACTCCACCTCATCACCACCAATGTTGAATTTCAACTTGGCGTTCTTGCAATCCACGTTGCAACCCGAAGTTGCTAGAAATGGCCTCCCGAGAATAATAGGAATAGGATAATCTACGGGAATGTCAAGTACAGCAAAATCTATAGGTAGATAGAAGTTACCTAACTTGACCGGAACGTCCTCCAAGATGCCCACGGGATGGGTGATGGAGCGATCCGCCATATAAAGTCGAATCTTGACCGGCTTGGGCTCTCCAAGTCCGATCTTCATACATAGCTCCAGCGGGATGATGCTCACGCTGGCTCCTAGATCACAAAGGGCTTCACAAGTGATATCCCCAACTTGAATGGGAATGCAAAATGAGCCGGGATCTCTCAATTTAGGTGGCATCTTCTCCTTCATGATTTGAATAAGCTCCGAGGATTTAGATGTCATCCTAACTTCACCAAAGTCTTCCAATTTCCTCTTCCATGAAAGGATCTCCTTTAAGAACTTCCCATAGGCGGGCATTCCTAGAATGGCATCAAGGAAAGGAATGTTAATATGCAGCTTATTCATCAAGTCAAGGAACTTACCAAAGTGCTTGTCTAGATGTGCTCTGGCCCTTGACTGGGGGAATGGAAGTGGTGGTTTATATGCAGGAGGTGGAATATAAACTTCAGTTTTCCCCTCCGCTTTCTGTGGTTCCACCTCGGTTGGCATCTCGGTCGAAGTGTTCTTCGACTGCACCTGGACCGAGGTGGTCTTCGTCGGTACTGGCACCGACCGAGGCACTGGATCTGCAGTCTTCAGTCCACTCCTCGTAGTTATGGCCATGATCTGGCCCTTAGGGTTGCTTTCCGTCTTTGCTGGAAGCTTCCCTGGATCTCTTGGCGCTTCATTCTCCCTACTTGCAAGTTGTTGTTCGAAGGACTTTTGGGCCCTCGAAAACGAAGTCATAAAAGTCTCCATAGCACTAAGCTTGATCAAGATAGCCTCCAGAACAGCGTCTTTCTTTTCTAGCTGAGACGAACTTGATCCTTGCCCCTGGCTCTTTAATGGAGTAGAAGAAGAAGAAGGAGAAGAGAGGAAAGGGTTAGAGGAATCATTAGAGTTGGAGTTAGAATAATTGTTACCAGGATTCTGGTTGTTTTGATTGTTCGTCCTCCAATTGTTGCTATTGGACCCTCTATTGTTGTTGTTGTAGTTGTTGTTCCGGGAACCGTTGTTGTTGTTACGGTACCCGTTATTGTTGTTGTTCCTTTGTCCTTGCTCTTCCTTCTTGGTTTGTGCAACCAAGAGTTCCTTCAATTGCTTCACGTCATTCTTCAAAGACGTGAGTTGATTGTTGTTGGGTTGAGTCTCTTGGAAGTTAACTCTTTTAACTCCACCTTCAGCTCCTTGGTGGGTGTACTTCTCCATGTGCAAGGCTTGCTTCTCGATGAAGTCCCAAGCCTCGTCAATCGCCATGTCCATGAAGGTACCGGCGGAGAGTAGTTGGAGATTGAACTGGGTGCTTCCGTCCAGTCCTTTGAAGTATATCTCCAATAACTCTAACTTTGGAATCCCGTGATGTGGGCAATCCAAAAGAATGTCCTTGAACCGCTCCCATGACTTGGACAAGCTCTTCTTGTCCTTCATAATGAAAGCATTGATCTTCCCTCTCATTTCGGCTGTCTTTGAGGGGGGAAGAATTTCGTCAAGAACTCCGTAGACATTTCCTCCCACGTGCTAATTTTTCCTGGAGGAAGAGATTGATACCAAGTAAGAGCTCTATCTTTTAAAGAATAGTAAAAAGGTCTTAGCTTGTAGTTGTTGTTTTCAATTCTCGGAGGTCTCAAGGTTTCCATCAAGATCTCATAGTTTTGAAGGTGTTGATGTGGTGATTCCTTCTCCATCCCTCCGAATTTGCATTGGCGAATCATGGATAGAACTTGCGGTCGAAGTTCGTAGTCATGGTCCGCTGGATCTCCTAGGTTGACTCCTGGACGCCTCAGTTGTTGATTAGGGTCCATCCTTTGACCTAGGGTTTGTGGAATTCCTGTAAGAAGAACATCTCGGACTGGCATCCGAGGTGGAAGTATCTCGGCCGGGGCATCTGGTACTGGGACCTGCCTCGGTCGAGGGTCAGCAACTGGGACCTGCCTCGGTCCAGCATCGGGAACTGGGTCTTACCTCGGTCGAAGTAGAATCTGGTCTCGTATGACGGCCATTTCTGCTTCGATTGCTTCAGTTTTGGTGCGAGTTTCTTCCTTCTCTCGCCTTAGTTCTTCCCTGCTGAGGCGTAGCAGCTCTAACGCCTCTTTCAATTCGGCCTCAAGATCGCGGTTGTCTTGTTGGGCCATTTTCGCTTCTCTTAAGCGTCGCTTGTATGTCTTTTCTGGTTCGGGATCGTAAGGAACGATTTTCTTCCCAGTGCGGGTTCTTCGCATAAACCTAAGAGAGAACCTGCAAAAGTCACTCAAGTAGAGTGGTTAGAAGACACGGGGGCAAATGCCCCAAGAGAAAACCGTACCGGCTCGGTCTAGACCAAGTCCCCGGCAACGGCGCCAAAAACTTGTTCGCTCCAAACGGTGTGTGCAAGCTTTAAATTTATAACCCTAGACTTAAGCTTAAAACAAGGATGCGAACCCGCAGTGTACGGGTCAATCGTAGTAAAAGCAAGGAATTCCAGAGGTCGATCACAGGGACTCGGTGAAACAAAGTCGACAACGGTAAGCTTCGTAAATACTAACCACAAGAGCAATTAACACAATCAAAGATGAATAAGAAGTCAATAAAGCAAACATGCAATTCTAGGGATTAAAACGTCTAGTTGTGGTTCCAACTCAAGATCTAAAGATAAGCGGACAAAGCTGAAGTTTTTGCATGGGGAAGGTGTTACTAAAGAAGAGTAGATCACCGGGTAAGTCTCACTACACGCTAATCCAAAACCGTAACTCCTATTACCGGGTAAGTCTCAAGGAATCAAGATAAAGAATTATAACCTCAAACTAACACACCATCTAAGGGAATAGAATCAACCTTTACCGGGTAAGTCTCAAGCTAACTCACAAAGATGGGATGGAAGCACACTCAAACCCCAATAAAGGATAAACCTTTATTACCTACACTTATGATCGTTGGTACACAAACTAAGGAATTACCGGGTAAGTCTCATCCTAAGCTTGCATTGAACCAGGAAAGGTGTAATAAGAATAGGATTTGGCAAACTCTAACACTTAACTCTCAGTTATTGATCAGATAAGTCACCTCGGTCATAAGAATTCCACCCCGGCCGAGATGTTCATCGACTGAACGAGATGCTCAGGGTTAAGGTTAAAGACTCGAACTTTCAGGGTCCTACTGTGATTAAGATCATTCTAACATTGTTTTTCCCACAACCTTCAGCCAATCACCCTAGAATCACACAAGGAAATTAGCCACTCATCATCATGAAAGTAATAATCAAATATATGGGAAGAAGGTGAATATTTGAACAAGAAGAATTTGATGAAAAGACTTCAATAACTGAATCAAATATCACAACAAAAGCGTTCCTTGGATAGAAATCCAACAAGCAAGACAACAAGGAAGGGGATTGAAGACAATCTTATAAAACCCTCCAAAAAGCTATAAAAGCTTCAATCTTCAATCTTCCTTCAACCTTCAAAAAGGTTCTTCAAACCTCCCAACTGGAGTATGGCTGCTGCTGCGTATAAACCCTGATCGATGTAAGCGGGATGTATGCAGGATGCCGGATTTGTGGGAAATCCGACCCTTTTTATAGGAAAATAACCCTCCAAAGATAAGATATCTTAGAAAGATCTTTTCCCATAAAAATAGGTAAAATATAAGATCTTCTTCCTTCCAAGAGCCAAGCCCAAAAATATAAGATCACTTTCCAAAGATAAAAGATCTCAGCCAAGAATAAAATATTCTCGCCGCGTCCTAGGTATTCGCCTCGGTCGAGTCGGCTTCTCTGGATCACCTCGGTCGAGATGAATCTCTGGTCAACCGAGGTGAGTCACAACTGAATGTGAAATCTCTCAAAACTGGTCCAAAGTGAATCTTTAATCCATGGCTATGCTTCCTGGATAGTTCCTTATGTTCCTCAATGTAGCTCCAACGACTCCATAGCTCCTTTTGCTCCTTTTTGATGCAAAACGTGCCATTTTACCTACAATTACAACAAAACTAGGTGTAGACCTCGATTCTCGCAAAGGTAGATGAAATGGTGATATAATCACATAATATACATACAAACATGTAGATTATGAAAGATAAAACGTCCAAACAAACCCCAAAATATAGACTATAATTCATGCTATCATCGTTATTACGTCAATGTGAGAAGATACTCTGAATCGGAAGAAATTTCATATTTTTTCATCATGCATCCGGATTCAAGACATCTCCTCAACCTATTTCCTTATGTCATCATAATGGACACGACGTACAAGACGAACGAGTAAGTTTTATATGTCATTCACTTCTTCTTAGGTTTGGATCAAACCCGACTCTCCATTACCACCTTTGACCATGACATGGAGGTGAACATGATTCTAGCGTTGATGGATGGAATGCACCCTTCCGTGATAGATTCAATTTCTTCGACGAACTCCGGCACAAAGAGTGTCCTAGAAAAGTGACAATCGATCTATCCACTTTTTCTTCTTAGGTTATATGTACTTCATGGATGCTTGGTTTGTTGTTATTTTCGTGGTTGTCAGTTTATATGTAATTCATGAAAATGTTACATTTTGTTGTTAGAAACATTTCATATAGTTTGCAACCGTCATTTGTTGTTATTTTCATTTGTTTACATCATATAGAACATATAGCCTAAGAAGAAGACAAAAAAAACAAGACATAAGCAAAAGGTAGAGTATAGAATAAGACCTAAAAAGGTTATGTACAGTGCAAAACAACACATAAAATGTAATATGTGCAGCAAAAGGTAAAGTATCGAACAAGACAAAAAACACAAATCAATCTCGTATGGGTTGCGACGCCTTGACTTGAGATGGCGATACATGAACCTCCCGTGCCACCGACTCGTCATATATCACTTGTAGCTCTCCACAGTCGGTGCACCACGGCTAATAAGTTCCCGGAGGCGGGCCTGCATGATGTGTAGCCTCTGTATTGAAATATAGTCAGCGCTAAAGGTAAAGTATAGAACTTTGAAAACAATCAAATAACTACAACCACACATACCCGAGTATCTGAAACAGGTACCGGAGGAGGACGATCTGTTGGTGGAGTTTGTATAGCTGATCCATGAAGGAGAAATGGATGGCACCGATCGCTAAACCAAGACATGTAGTCTTGAGATACAGTCCATGGGTCAGGGGCCTTAGTCCGACCCTGAAGCGCAAATCGGCTCGGCTCGTCTCCTCGTGTCTAGCATCCCACCGATCAACTGCCCCATGGAATCTGACCCTATACCCCTTATTGTCAGTAGGGGGGCACTAGTCTAAATAAGGGACGATCCTATCAAGCGGGACCACCTGAACGTACCCAAACTAACGGAGGACCCGATCTGGCATGTATGGCTCAACGATATCTCTAATCTGGATCGTCCTCCGGTACGTGGAAACAACAAACTCGCCATCGAAGTCCAAAACTCTGTCTCCATAAGGCATGAACTTGATGTCCTCCGCTCTCATATGATCCAACTATGAGCGCAAGGATCTCAGTCTCTCAAGAGTAGATGGTGGGGTCTTCGGGACAGAAAGTCTCGAAGCCCACCTCGCTGATCCATGATGTCCTGGATCCTCCGCCGCCAAACAACCCAAGGATGGGAAGTGGACGTAGATCCAGAGTTGTAAATATTAAATTAAGAAATAATGAAAATTAGAACAATGTGAAAGTTCTTATGAAATGCTTGTTAAATTAAGACATGTCTTACTAAGAAGTGACTTAGTAAATGAAAGTTCTTACCTGAAGTAGTGATGTACAACCTCCGATCGTCTTCGCCTTCAGCCGTGAAGCGTCGCCCAACATACTGTACAAAAAGTTCAGATTTGTCATTTGTCATTTGTCATAATAATAATAATAAATCAAAGTTATAAATTAATGAAGTAGAGTGATAGTTATACGTACGAGTACAAGTACGCCAATACGTCGGTGCCCCGAGCATAGTCTCCAGTACGGCCGTGATCACGTACCACATCGATCAATCAAGGTCGAACCTTGTTCGTCATAAATCGACGAACAACGATGAGCCCAAAAAGAAGAGGAGAAATACAGAATCAACCTCCTCATTTGGGGTAGTTGGGTCACGTCGAATAACATCGTAAGTAGTCCTCAGCAAATCAACGGTAGAGTTGTCTGGTGACCCCGAGGCACCACCTCTGATATGCGGAATATGTCACTCAGCCACCTCGTCCGCTGTCGTGCCAATATAGGTGTCACCAAGGCGTTTTCATCAATCATAATGCCTAGGATGATGACTACATCGTGCATGGTGATGGTCATCTCACCCCAAGGTAGATGGAAGCTGTTGGTCTCCGGATGTCACCGCTCCACGAATGCATGTATAAGGGTGTGGTCAACTCCAGCAAAAGAGACGTCAAGCAAACTCATCAATCCACTCTGAGATGCAATAGCAAACCAGGAAGTGGGGTTGGCTTTGTCAGCATCTGAGATCCATCTAGTCAGCACAACAAAGTGCACTATCCGCCGTAACGCGGTCATCGGTATCTTATAATCCTCCTTCATAACACAACGCATATTCAATTAGATGATTTATTAATTTAGCATATGTAACATAATGTATTACATCTACAATTTAGTTTTCTACCTCTCCCATCCAAACACCGCAAGCACGGTGACCGGCGTAGCAAGTCAGCACATCACTGATCAATGGTGCCCCTGTATCTACAACAACACGGCCTCGATCAGCCGGTATAAATGGCTCCTGCGCGGCACTACAGGCTCCGCAGCTGAAACATCAAAATCAAACTCTGGATGCTCGATATGGTCTCCAGCTGGTGGGTCTACCTGCTCCTCAGTAGTAATATCTGTAGGTGGCTTTACTTGCTCGTTAGCAGTAATATTTGTAGGTGGCTCTGCCTGCTCGTTGGTAGTAATATCTACATGCTCACCAGCTGGTGGATCTATCTCCCCCGGTTGTACAGAAGGAGCGTCTACCTCATGGTCCGAGTCTGACCCATAAGTCGGCAGTGGAAGAACCTCTCGATGAAAAGTTGGAGAAGGATCTGATATGGATGGTCTCAGTGGCTGCTGAGCTGGTGGTGTGCCGGTCGCCGGACCAGCAACCTGAGAGCTGCTCTCTGTCGTAGCAATTGTAGCTCTACGAGCGGAGGCCGTAGGACGCCTCTGTCTCACCATGCCCTATAATATCTGTAGTTTGGAATTTTAGTTTAATTTAATTATTTTTCTTTAATGTAGTTTACTTTAGTTCATTTGAAATGAAATTAAAGGAAACTAAATGAGATTAAATGAAACTAAAAGTAATTAAATGAAATTAAAAAGTAATTAAATTATTTTCATTTAATTTGCTTTTTATTGTTACTATTTTAAATGGAAGTAAAAGTAATTAAACAAGATTAAAAAGTAAATAAATTAATTTAATCAATTTTATTTATTTTATTTTTATTTCATTTTATTTGAAATTAAAGTAATTGAATTAAAAAGTAATTTAATTAAATTTAATTAATTTATTTTTAATTTTAATTATAATTACATTAATTACAATGAAATTAATTAAATTAATTAATCTGAATTATTATTAATTTAAATTAATTCAAATTAAAATTTTTCAATTGTATTTATATAATTTAAAGTAATTAGTATAAAGTAATTAAATTTTTCTAAATTGTATTTATATAATTTAATTTAAATTAATTAATCTAAATTATTATAAATTTTAATTTAATTAAATTTAATACTTATAACTAATTTAGTTAAATTTAAATTAATTTAATATAATTTAATGCATTGGAATGCATTGCAGTATGAACAGTGGCACCACGGTTACGGAACCCGTGACCGTGTGCTAATGTTCATTATCTTCGACAATCCGCCTTCAATGGCGGATTGTCGAAGGGTTTATACGATTTATTCCACAAATTCCACATCAATCAACCTAAAACAGTTCATCAAAAATAATCTAACCTATTACACTAAATTTCATACTCAATTGCGAACTCGAAACTAAAAGACGAAAACCGAAAAAAAATGAAACAAAAACCGAACAAAAAACTAACGTTTACCTCTTTCGGGTTGTGTTTTCGCTTTTGAAATGGTCTTCCTCCGTCACCGTCTTTATCCATTGCTCGATTTTGTGTAAAATGGGATGAATGGATCGATTTGCCCCTTCGTCTTCTTCGTCTCTGTTGCCGGTCTCGCTTTTTGTTTTTTTTATGAATGAAGCGCTTACGGAAACGGGATTCGTAAGCGCTTTTAGCATTCAAATGGTCACACAAACGCAATGCGTGACCGTCACTGTCACGCATTGCGTATGCGTGGTGCAATTAGGAAATCTTGAACCGTGTTAATACGACTTCCGTATTACTTACCACAACAAAATGGTTAAGATTATCATACAATATCAATTTAGATGGTGCCACAACATTTTGTTTTAGCCAATTGAGTCTCTCCAGAATCTCTTTATGACCGACCCGTTCATGATCCAGGAAAACATGGTATCGTTCTGGGTATTTTCTGAATTCTACCATCATGATTTTGCGCATAATAGGTCATTTATCCTCGTCGTGACCCAGCAATACGCATAGAGCTCGAAATCCACAATTTCCGTCGCCTTGAGCATTTACTAGGATCTCAACGTGTGGAACCATGAAATTTTTAAAATTGTTCGAGCCGAAGTCATACTCTCCTATGACAACTAGGGGTAAGTGAAAATCGGTGCTTCATTGGCCCCACTTCCTCTACCTCATCTTTCCCAACCACTTTCTCTTCCGTTCTCTTCTTTCCCCTTTCCTCCCTTGCTTTGGCCGCAACTTCTCTACAGTATTCAAAGCTTGATCTTCTACGCTCATTTGCATCCTTCTCCGGCCTTCCGGCCTCTCGGTTTCTAGATCGTTTCTGGAGGTTCTAACATCAAGGTTTATATTATTTCCTGATCTTGCATCAAGATTTCTATTATTTCCGAATCTCTAAGCGTCCGTCATATGGTCCCAATTTGCATAATCTTCTCATTTGTTAAGTCACAAGATGCTTCAAGGTTGCTCACGCCCACGTGCCCAAGGTCACCCGATTCAATATCCTCATCACCGAACCAGTGAACCTGACGTCAAAAGATATCGACATCAGTTTCCACAAATGGGCGGCCTTCGTAAACCATAATTGCCACTTCATGAATGCACGGTATTCCATATGTATTCCTAGTGTAGTAATATGTACAATCGGGGACATAACTTCCTCATAAGGCGTCGAACATGTCATAAACCATGGATAGACAGTCATGAGACACATTGTGCACTATAAATCTAAACATTGGCAAATTTCGCAATTTATTTTGGATTTTGAAGCGCGATGTCTCTAAGGAAGCCATAAGTTGGCGGAATTCGTTCCTCAACATCCTATGGATATGCTCCAAACATGTGTCGAGGTGATTGTTTCTAGAGTCCATCTCTCTTTTGAACACTGCATGAGCGGATTCAACACTGTAAATATGTTTGTAACAATCAAACATAATAATAGGAACAAGTTAGTTAAAGAAATATGTGTTTAGGGTTTACCTGCTAGACGCTCTATTTCCAAGGTGCATGTTTTGATCCGCCATGAAGGTTACAATTTTCTCGGCATGACACAACCAAGTTCTCGTCAAATACTCCATCAACCCTCAACACTCCCTCCAAAGATCGTGCATTGTTCAGAGCCGTTCCTCGTACGACTCCCTTGACTCGGATCTGAACAAGGTGTAACATTAAGTCTAGAATTCATTACAGACACTCACACTTCGACTCTTGTGGTAAGCATAGTCTTCTATGTTGCGTTCAATGTTTCATATGCACAACATGTGATATGCCTATGGAATGGTATGTGGAAGGGCTTTTAGGAGACCAAGCTCTCTGTCAGTGATTATGACATTCGGCAATTGGTGACTGCACCAAGCCCAGACTTATTGCAAAACCCAACGATATGTCTCATCCGTTTCTCTTGCAAGGAAAGCAAAACCAAAGTGGAAGTTTTTTTCGTGGGTGTTTCCCCTACAATCTCTAATAGGGGCATACCATACCTATAATATTATACATTAATTAGTATTGAAGGCGAGAACATATGATAAGAACATAAAATGACCACTTACGTGTTTGTATTGTAGGTTGTATCCATTATCATCACACAATTAAATTTCTTTATAGTTGAAGAGAAGTGTGGTTTGCAAATGCTATGTCTTGTAGTCGTCCCTCGCTCTTCTCTCACTAACTATATACGTATCTCCCTAGGCTCAACATTTTCAAGTGTAGTTGCATAGGGGTCATAACTCCCTCCAACTTTAACCGTTGAAATTTCGCTCGTGCATTGTGTATTTGTTGCCTCGTAGTCGCATTATCCTCATATCAGCCCCTTAGGATTTCTACAGTAGGTTTCGGCCCGCAACCTGCTAGAGTCAAGTCAACTACCTCGTCGTGTTGTGAGGTTGACAACCGTCCTACGTATGCATGACCTTCAAAATGCTTGTTCAGCTTGTGTCTGTGGACCCAATTGTTAACTTTCAATCTCCATACATTCTTTTCAACCTCGTAACAATGCAACATAAATGGACAATCACACTTCTTTGACGAACAATCTCGTTTATTTATGAGTTGATTGTTATGATCAACAAGTCTCCCCTCATAATCTCGTTTGAACCATATTGTTCGCATGCGAGGTGCACCATCCCATACTTTCTCTTTTGTGTGGACTTCCATGATTTGGCAATTGTCAATATTATGCCTTTACGTTAAAAAAATTCAAAAAATAAATTTAAATATAATATTTTCGTTCCATAATACTAAATATATAATATAGACAAATAATCTCTTCCCCTTATAATTATCCACATTCATTGCCCTTATTATGAGCCCATCATTATCGGTCATCATTGCCCTTATTATTGTTGATTTATCATCATTAGCTTTCATTAATGTTTCAAATTGATTTTGACCATTAGGGGCGTAAACATCATAGCTCTTGTTTTATTATTTCGGTCAAACGAATAACTGTTTTTTATTTATCTTCGCGCGCGTCCCGCTTAATTATATATATATATATATATATATATATATATATATATAAATTAAAATACTAACAAAACAAATCAACAAATAAAAAAATTATTATAATTATCATTAGTCTACCCAAAACCAACAATTAATAATTAATTAATCATTATTAGACTTGATAACTTTTATTTGAAAGTGATCATCTGGAGTGTAATTAGTACACTCCTTGACCAATCTTGTAAATTTAGGGGGTGTATTCAATCGAGACTTTTAAAGATTTTGACGGATTCTTAATAATCATAGGATTTGCAAATTTTGTGGGAAATTTTAATTCTATACGGAGTCAATACAGATTTTGTGGAAATCTTATGTGTTGGGGAAAGATTTCTATGGATTTTAGGTAGGTATAAAAGTAATGAAGAATCCTACAAAATCAATGAAATAATAGATTCTTTTAAAATTCACAAACTTTTAAATATCATAGGAATTTTATGGAAAATTTTAAATCCTAATTGAATACCTAAAGATTTATATGAACTTTTAAAAATCTATATTCAATACTCATAGACTTTTAAACTCCAAAAAATTCCTATAGACTCTTAATTGAATACACCCCCTTAGTTTGTGAAAAAATTTCACACTATATTAACTTATATTTATGAAAGTATATTCAACAATACTATAAACTTACAGTAAATACTTAAAATAACGAATTAAGCAAAGTGATGTGATTTTACCTTTGAATTTTGAACAATCGAATTGCTACTATAAGAGTCTCCTACTTTTGACGGGATAGTGGGCCATAGGTGGAAGATTTTCGATATTCCTGTTACGTACAAAAAATGAGTTTAGGGTTCATATTATTATATAAAGAAAAGTTAAGAAGGTAGAGAGAATGGACCTAATAGTGATAAATTGAAGTTGTTATTCTTAATCTCCGACACCATTTGGTTCGTCAACGGCATGTATACCGGAGTTTCCTTGCTCCGATGAATTTGTACTTCAGGGATCTGTTAGGTACGTCCAGTGAGTTTTAAGATTGAAAGTTCGAAAAAAAGAAGAAGACATAGATAGATGAAGACCGATGACTTACTCCGATGAAGGTGATGATGCTGCCGGCGCCGGGTATACCAAAGCTGAACCGGAGAACTCAAAAACTCATATATGGTATGATAGGAAGTGTGTTTATAAGCTTCTTGTTCTGTCTATTGCTCTCAGCTCCATTGATTTATATATACAAAATGATGCTCTGCGCGTTTCACATTTTTCCATTTTATTTTTTGCTTAGAAAAATGAAATATCCCCTTAAGAGGTGGGATTTGGCATTATCCACATAAACATTAAAAAATGGATTAAAATTTCCAGTGATGAAAATTAATGTATGTTTTCTAAATGAAGTTATATAATCTGTTTAAGCAAAAATAAATGAAAATAAAATCTGAAACAACTCAAATAGAATAGACTAGTTTAGTGTTCATGTCTTGGACTGATATTTGAAAATATAATTTTGTTATTTTCTTTTTGTATGAATTTTTTTTAGAGGTATTTTCTTATTATATTTTGTTGATTTGATTATAAATAATTTTTTGTAGCTCCATTTCAATACTACTTTCCCAACACGTCACATCAGTAAAATTCATGCTCTCTTTTTTTAGAATGTATAATAGATTATACTTGAACTTAACCAATAAATCAAGAATGTATTATTTGTATATTCTGTTAGATAACAAAATCCCTCAAAAAAAATTCAAGTACATAGATTAGGCTAATAATTTTTTTTTTAAAAAAAAATTGTCCAAAAAAAAAATTTCAGGGAAAAACATTAACACCTGATAATTGTAGGATAACAATCTCACGTAATAATTGTACTTGAACTTAACCAAAATGTCAAAAAATGTATTGTTTTTATACTCTTTAAACTCCTCATTTATACAATTTTTAAAACTATCAATCTTAGTAGCTAATCGATGTGGGATAAAAAAATCCTTCAAAAAGTTTAACGTAAATAGATCAAACTAATAACAAAAGATTCTCTAGCTTAAAAAATAGTTTAAAAATAAAGATTTATTGTCCAAAAAATAGATTGGTTGGAAAAAAAAGTGTCGTGAAATTTTTCAATAACAGATTGTTAGTATAATAAATAAGGATTCTATCGCTTAAAAAATTAGTTTACAAAATTAAGATTTATTGGCCAAAAAATTGTGGGGGATCCATTTCAATACTGCTTCCACAACGCGCCACATCAACAAAATCCGTGCTCTATTTTAATATGTATAAATCCCTCAAAAAATTTAACGAAAATAGATTAGGCTGATAATTCTTTAAAATAAGAAAAAATCGTCCCAAAAAATAAAATTTTAGGGAAAAACATTAACACCTGTAATTGTAGGATAACAATTCCACATAATAATTGTACTTAAAATTAACCTAAAGGTCAAAATATTTATTGTTTGTATATCCTTTAGAGCATCTTCATCCCAGAAATCTTTTGAAGATTTCTTATCTGTTTTTTTTAATAATTTTTTATCCTTAAAATTATTTAAAGAACCTCTCTCCTCCATCACAAAAGTAAAAAAAGTTTTTTAAATTTCTTTAAATTACGTAACTCCAATAAAACAAAGCTTACTTCCCTACAATTGGGCAAAAACAAAAATAAAAATCAACAATTACCTTGATTTGTGTGAATCAGACAGGAATTTGGCAGAATCCATTTCTTCCCAGAGAAACTTCTTTCCACTCATGACATGGATTCTTTAACCCATTCTGACATTGATCTTTATTTTTATGTTAAGAAATAGCTGAAGAAACTCCCAGTATATGGGTTGAAGATGCTCTTAGACTTCATATTTATACAAGTTCTAAAACTATCAACTTTAAAAGCAAATCGATGTGGAATAACAAATTCCCTCAAAACGTTTAAAGTAAATAGATTAGACTGATAAAAAAAGATTCTCTGCCTTAAAAAATTGTTTAAAAATAAAGATTTATTGTCCAAAAAATAGATTGGTTAGAACAAAAAAAAATTTGCATAAAATTTTTCAATAATAGATTGTTAGTTTAATAACAAAAGATTCTTTGTCTTAAAAAAATTAGCTTACAATATAAAGATTTATTGGCTAAAAAATTGTGAGAGCCCCATTTCAAAATTGTTTTCACAGCACGTCACGTTAGCAAAAGCCGTACTATCTTTTAGTATGCATAATAGATTATACTTGAACTTAACCAAAATGTCAAAAAATTTATTATATGTATACTCTATGAGATAGCAAAATGACTCAAAAATTTTAACGTAAATAGATTAGGCTGACAATCCTTTAAAAAAAGAAAAAATCGTTCCAAAAAATAAAACTTCAGGGGAAAACATTAAAATCTTGATAATTGTAGGATAACAATCTCACATAGTAATGAACTTAACCAAAATGTCAAAAAATGTATTGTTTTTATACTCTTTAAACTCTCTATTTATACAAGTTCTAAAACTATCAACATTAAAAGTTAATCGATGCGGGATAACAAAATCCTTCAAAAAGTTTAACGTAAATAAATCACACTGATAACAAAAGATTTGTTGGCTTAAAAAATAATTTTAAAATAAAAATTTATCGTCAAAAAAATAGATTGATTGGAACAAAAAAGTTACGTGAAATTTTTCAATAACAGATTGTTAGTTTAATAAATAAAAAATTTTCTGCTTAAAAAATTAGTTTACAAAATAAAGATTTGTTGGCCAAAATATTTTGGGGACTCTATTTCAATACTGCTTCCACAGCGCGTCACGACAACAAAAGAAATGTGTTATTTTTATACTCTGTGAGATAACAAAATGGCTCAAAGAATTTAACGTAAATAGATTAGACTTATAATGCTTTACAAAAAGAAAAAATCGTCCAAAAAATAAAATTTCAGAGGAAAACATTAAGACCTTGATAATTGTAGGATAATAATTCCACATAATAATTGTATTCGAACTTAACCAAAAGGTCAAGAAATAGATTGTTTGTATACTATTTAGACGCCCTATTTATACAAGTTCTAAACTATCAACATTAGAAGCTAATCGACGTAGGATAACAAAATCCCTCAAAAAGTTTAACGTAAATATATCAGACTGATAAAAAAAAAGATTATTTGGCTTAAAAAATAGTTTAAAAATAAAGATTTATTGTCCCAAAAAATAGATTAGTTGGAAACAATTTACGTGAAATTTTCTATTAACATATGATAATACTGCACGTATTTCGCGTGTATCTCACCGGTGGGTTTAAAAAACCTTTTAATAAATAAAATTCTCTTTTTAAAAAATCAGTTTACATAATAAAGATTTATTGGCCAAAATATTGTGGGAGCTCTATTTCAATAGTACTTCCACAACACGTCACATCAACAAAATTCGTACTCTCTTTTGGTATGTATAATAGATTATACTTGAATTTAACCAAAATGCTGAAAAATGTATTATTTGTATACTTTGTGAGATAATAAAATGCCTCAAAAAATTTAGCGTAAATAGATTAGACTGATAATCTTTTAAAAAAAAGAAAAATTGTCCTACAAAATAAAACTTTATGGGGGAATATTAAGACCCTAATAATTGTAGGCTAACAATTTCACATAATAATTGTACTTGAACTTAACCAAAAGGTTAAGAAATGTATTGTTTGTATACTATTTAGACTCCCTACTTATACAAGTTCTAAAACTATCAACCTTAAAAGCTAATCGATGTGGGATAAAAAAATTCCTTAAAAAGTTTAACGTAAATAAATAAGACTGATAACAAAAGATTATCTCGCTTAAAAAATAGTTTAAAATTAAGTACATATTGTCCAAAAATAGATTGATTGGAACAAAAAAAAGTTACGTAACATTTTTCAATAACAGATTGTTAGTTTAATAAATAAAGATTCTATGGCTTAAAACATTAGTTTACAAAATAAAGATTTATTGATCAAAAAATTGTGTAAGCTCCATTTCAATACTGTTTCCACAACGCACCACATTAGCAAAATCCGTACTCTCTTTTAGTAGCTATAATAGATTACTAGCATTTTAACGGATGATACATTCTTCGTTCAAATGAATAATTTGTCGATGAAACACTATCAAATATGTTCAAAAATTTGAAATAATAAGAAAAATGATAATATATATAAATTTAAAAGCAATTACGGCACTAAGTAGTTATATTATATATTAAACAATTGTTTGAATGGACACTTTGATGCGTATTCGCGTAGACACATCATTCTTCTATAATGTGTCATAAATCGTGAAATCGTATAATTTATTTTTCAAGTGGCATAAATTAACAAAGTCACAAATTAACCGATGCCATTTTATTGGATCATATCATTTATTTAAATAATATTAGACAAGATTATCTTATCTTAGATTTGATTTTAATGAATGTTATATATTTTAAAATAAAAGGTCACTTTTTATCACGTGTCATAAATCCTGAAACTAACCTCTTAAAAACTAACCTCTTTTTTATTAGTTTAGATTAATTCAACTATTTTTAGTTTTAAACATAAAAGTTATTTTATCCCTATACATATATTAAACGGATTTGAACAATCAATCATATTATTTGTTTAGATCAATATGTACTTTGACAACAGAGTAACCTCGAGGATATTGTCTGAAGTCCTGTCGCACGGCTTGCAATTTGTCTGAAGTCCTGTCGCACGATTTGCTATTGCAAGCTTTTAATGCTCAAATCGTTTTTGGTGCATCTTTGGATACATTCAAGGAGAAACTTTGGATCTAAATTGAGGTAGAGCTTCAAGTACTCCGTTGTTGATGTGCTGGTGGATCAAATTATAGAATATGATTGCCGGAAACTTTGAAATGGACGCGAAGACAATTGGTTTATCCAATCAAGGTTGATCGAGCAAGCCGTAAAGTGGATATATTATTTAATATTTTTATGAAAATTGTGTCAAAAGTCTATAAGACAATAAATTATTGTCATTTTCATTATATATATTTTTGAACAATTTGGTTTACTAGGCTTTTTCTAGTTTTGTGTTTAGTAGATATACCCTTGAGAGAATAGTGTGTAGAGTTTGAGAATAAATACAAAAGGTTGGGTATATCTACTTAATTGAAACATTAAAAGCCTAGTTACTACTATAATTTTTCAAAAAGGTCTAGTTACCAAAATTGCCCTATATTTTTTTCTTAGCCTATTTCCTTGTTTGGTTCTTCCTCCATTTCCATAACAACTTCATTTACCTTTTGTCTCTTCGTTTCCATTGTAGACTAATTTCAACAATTAATCATCATCATTCTTTCAAGTGAGGAACATTGATTTCGGATTAGAAGACCTTCAGCTTTCGAAGTGTTGTTCATCTTTTAACGATATCTTTTTTTCATGGTTTGGGGTTCGACCAAAAATGTCATAAATATTGCATTGTTATACTTCGGTTTATAACTCACTTTTGTGCATAAAATTTGGTTATGGTGGTATTTTGTGTAGCTTGTGTATTTTGTAAATACAAGTATAAATTTTTTTGGTATTTTTTACTTGTTCATAATTCATGTATTATGTTTTGTGTAGTAGACTAGATACGGCGTGTTGATTTCAGTACTATATTTTCAACGTTAAATATTATATAATAGCTTTCCGGCATCATCATAATTTGGTTTTAATGTTAGGGATATTATATGTTCAGGAAATACATTAGAGAAGAAAAAAAACTAACATAACTTTTATACTCGATATTATACACCGGAAAAAAAATTCATACCAAAACAATTATGCACTTAGATAATATACTAACAAAACGATATGCATACCAGTAAAAAAAATTACTGAAACGTGTTAATATTTTTTTGTTACAAGTGAAAATTCAAGATAGTGATAATCTAAATAAATTTCATAGAAATTTGTTAGAGCAACTAAATTGCGTTTTTTAAAGAAATGAAAGAAAAAGAAGAAACGATGTTAATATTTGGTTAACGAACATATATGAATAACGTAATTCAATTAAATCATGTATGAAGTATGGTTATGCTGGTGGTTATACGTAGTCTTTTGAGGATATATATATATTTTATAATCAGAAGTCATTACGAACGGATTACATAAAGTAGTTCATCCTAAAACATTTTTGCGGATGATAGCACATTCAGGGTTGTCAAAAAAGGTGTGTTGGAGTTTGAAATTTTTAAACGAGTCAATCAATCAACAACCCAGTTGATTTTTTTAAACATATGTCTGACCTAAACTTTCTAAAAAAAATAAAAATCCAGTCCAAAATCGGATATGATTATTTCGATGCGCCAAAGACAACACAGTTGTTATATCTTAAGTATTAAAAAAAGTGTTTTGAGGTCATGCGATGAACCATCGATTGGGCCGAAACATTGAGGTAACGTGTTATAACTATCTGGTATAACACGTCGACCCGTTAACTCAGCAATTATTTAGCACTACTGTAGTAGTGTGCATTGTGCAGCCTTTCCTTGTATATGGCAGGATATAGGAATGGGTTGTCAGTGATGTCACGGGCGTGCTTCGGATATTGCAAAAGGCATACTAAAGTATGATACATGATATCTATTGGAAGAAGACGACCCTTTATATGGAGATTATAAATAATAAAGATTACAATAATATAATTAAATATAAATTAGTTTAATATAACGGAATAATATCATTATTTATTTAATAGCAAGATATTGTGATATATATCTTTCAATAATATTATATAAGGACGATAGTCTTCAAATAAGTAATTGGAAAAACCCAATGACACGTTCATTTTGCGTTGTTATAGTTTAAATAAATTTGATACGTATAGATTGGGTGGGAAAACAATACAAAGTTAACTTCCTCCCTAAAAGTCAAATCCGTGATCGCTTATGTTGGTCGGGAAATGATGATGGGTGGTATTCGACTAGATCATCGTTAGAGATGGCTCAAAAACGAAAAGTTGGAGTTATTCTTGATAAAACATGGATCTGGAAAATGGACATTATGCCGAAAATAAAGAATTTCTTGTGGAAATTAGCTATGGATGGACTTTCTACAAAACAAAATCTCGACAGACAAAGGATTCCGGTCGTCATGAATTGCGAGTTCTGTAATCATCATACTGAAAGTGCCAAACACCTTTTCTTTCAGTGTCCGAGTATGATAACAACCAATTACAACCAGAAGATAAAAAGTAGCATTCAAAACATTGATCTCGATAATCAAGGAATCGCTGAGACCCTTTCTGAACTCAAGGATTCAATTTCGAATAAGGAGATGATTATAGTAGTTGTTATTTGGTGGAATATGTGGATGGCTATAATTCAGTTTGTTTTTTAAAAAGAAAATTTTCCACAAAATGTCAAAGCCACTGCTATTAACCAAATCGCAAGTTGGGAACCAGCTAATTCGGAAAACAATAAGAATACATTAACAACCAAATCACAAAGAAGAAGAAAGAAAAACATTAAATGACAACGACCTACGGAAGGATCCTACAAACTCAATTTTGACGCCTCACATAATTCACCAAATAAGTATGCCTATGGATTTATCATTCGGGATCAACAGGCAATCCCTACGGCAGTAGGAAGTGGCATTTGTAATGCAAACTCAGTATTGGAAGCTGAAGCAATTGCTTTGCGGTGTGGCCTTCAAAAGGCTAAGGAGTGTGGAGTTACATCTATCGAGATTGAAGGAGACAACCTAACGCTTATCAATTCGATTAATCGAACTTTGAAGCCGCCATGGGAACTTGATATGATGATTAACGACATTTCACTCATTATGGCTGATTTCCATTACTCCACCGCACAACATATTTTCAGGGAGATTAACACGGTCGCGGATAAGATTGTGTCACACGGATACTATGGCGAAATGGAAGCGGATGCAATCCCAGAAGACGTTCAAGACCTCATCCGAAAGGATGTATTAGGACGATCGATTTTTCGAAATTGATCCTTCTAAGTTTTTTTACCTTGTATTAAAAAAAAATAAATACAAAGTTAACTTAGTTAAGTTGACAATGATGTGCTTTGGGATGTAAGTGGTTGTAATTTCAAAATTTTCTTTTTTATAATATGCCGAAACACGTTTCTTAAAAGCGAATAAATGTCAAAGCACTAATGATATAAATACAAACACTTCTAGTCCAACTGGCTAGGGGCGTTGGATCGTGTGTTGAGATGTAGGAAAAATATCCCACATTGATAACATATCATTACGTGATACTATCACATATAAGCATATGAGCTATTCTTCCTATTGCCAATTGGTTTTAGGATGAAATCTTGTGTGCTTGTATGTATGGTTTACGGGGTGTGTGCCCTCCACATCTTTTGGTCCCGGGACGAATATAAGAAAAAGTTAACAGAATGAATATTAAAACGTTGTTAAAACATACAACAAACACTCCTAGTTCAACAAGATATATTTTTTTTAAAAAAACTACGACTACGTTTACGAATTACGTCGTTTTAGTGACCTGATAGAGACATACAGGTGTAGTTCCATGTTTAAAAAAACAAAAACCACGACTATGTGTTCGGGTTGCATAGTTAGTCGGTTAATTTGGCTTCACAAGGACTCCAACTATACTCTTCAAGTTTGTATTCAAAGCCCTGAAGTAAAAGATGAAGAAGCTACACAAGTATTGATATTGAATTAATACTTTCGTTGATACGTTTACGGTGAAACACCCTAAAATAAGGCGCGTTTTCTATAAATATTTTTCCGTAATTATATTAATATTTAATAACTTCAATATTATTTCGAGATACATCGTAAATTTATTTTTACGAGTTTATGCATATGTATATATATCTATATATTTTATATTTATATACTACCCGTATTTAAATTATTATATTACTATCGTAATTATTTTACGACAATGGTTTTTATCGTAAATTATATTTTTACGAGTATATTATATATTTGATACATATACGTATATTCCATATTTTATTTGACGGAAAAGTAAAAATTTTCCTACTCAGAAATTCCGTTCCGAATATTTTCTATCGTGTTTATTTCACATTTTCCCTCATTTTATTTTCTTAATTCTTTTCCTTTTTTTGTTTCCTCTCCTTCCATCTCTTTCTTCTTTCACTTCTTTTTTCTCTTGCTAACACCAGATACTCCTTCTGTTGAACCCCACCCCAATTTCTGGATAGCCTAGCCAATAAGCTATACTTGCACTCCTAGCTTAACCTAGCCCGACCCATATACAACCCAACCTATTTTGCCTATGATCCCTTTCCCTAGTAGCTCCCTCGTGACAACCTCCTCTACACCCAAACCATCGCCTTTCTTTGATTCTCACCCGAAACAACGAGCAACAACCTCATCTCGCCGTATGCATCTCACCCTGTTGTCCAATTCTGTCTCTCCCTCTCCCTATTCTTCTTCTCACACCCCGGAACCCTACAACACTCCCTAACTTTTCTTCTCCGTTCTCTTCCTCTCATCCACACAAGGAGCAACAACCTTCTTGAGCTCCCCATCACACCTTGCTCCCGACATCTCTTCCTCATTTGTCTCTCATCCCCTCTACAACCATGACAACAAGCCACACCTCTATGCTTTGCTTTGCCTCTCCTCTTACTCTTCTCCTCTCTTGCAACCATCGACCTCTACCAATGCAAGCATTAACCTATAATCTATTGCGGCCTCTACATCACCTCCCTATCTCACCTTCTCCATTAGCTCCACACTCTCCTCCCACCTCCCTCATCTTTGTTTCTACTGAACCTCTTCTTTGGAACTCTCTTCGATCCTTGATGGACGCCGCCAACAACAACCGTCGGAGAAGCCAACCCTTCGCCCCTACCCTCTCGCCGCCCCTGTGTATCATCCTCGTCACCGGGCGAATCTCAGTGCCCTCAACCGCCACTTGTTCGTTGGGACAAGATTTATGTATAGGGGTGAGCTTTCTCAGATCTCAGGCGAGATTCTTCCTGACTAGGGCGAGATTCTTCATTGGAACATTTAGACACTACATTGGGACGGGACTTCTTAGATCTCGGGCGAGATCCTCCTTCTTTGGGGCGAGTTTCTTCACTAAAGTGGGTTTCTCGTCCCTTTCCTTTGCAAAAATCTTGCTCTTTCTTTTTCCCATAGTTTTCCGCAATCTATAAAGGAGCCATGAGTTTTAGAGTTAGAATTTTACCCTTATACTCAAAAGAATGCCTATTAGTATATCCATCATGTATGGCTTTCCTATCAAATTTCCATGGGCGTCGTAATAGGATATGACATGCTTGCATGCACACAATCACACCCAATAGTATTCTCGTAGTTACCTAAAGTGAGAGTAAATCTAGCTTGCTTATTCACCTTCAAGCATGTCATGTCCTATTACGACGCCCATGGAAATCATATTACACACCTTCCCTTGAACAAGACATCTAGTATGAAAAGGTTCTCCCTTTGAATATCCTCACATGGGACTATCTTAGCATGCAATGTTCTCCTAACAATCAAAGATTCTCCATGCTCATATTCAATGCCTTCATCACTAGCACTAGCACTATCATGTTCATGCAATGCATTAAGGTGGATATGATCTTTATCATGCTCTTCTTCACTTTCATATTTTCATTGTTGATCTATAAATAAACCCCTTTTACTAAGACAATCTCTCTTATAATAACTTCTACCTTGACATTTAAAGCATACAATATCTCTACAACGTAAAGTAGATTTAGAATTGCTCCCTTTAGAACCACTTGAAGGCTCATTCAAGGGTCGAAATTCTGTCGAATGGGGCAAGACTTTAGGGACTGCTGGATCGAGATTTTGGCCTCTTCGTTCCTCCTTGGATGAGACTGTAATATCTCAACCTTGCGCTCCTTGGGGTCGAGATTGTTGTTGCTTTCAAGAGCTTGTATTCCCAAACTTAGAACTAGTTGCTTGGCTCATTCCTTTGGTCTTTTTCTCCACTTTGATGGCCAAATACAACAAATTTGTCATAGTATTATATGATACAAGTCAATTTCATTTGCTAAAGATCGATGTAAAATACGTAAATAACGAGTCATTGTTGTCTCCTCATCCTCTATGACATTGACTTTCACCATTGCCATTTGCATAGAGGTATAAATTTCCTTTGCACACATATACCCTTGCTTGAGGTTCTCTAATCGTTGACTTAACTCTCTAGCATGAAGTTGAGGCACAAATCTAGCTCTCATCAAGGTCTTCATTTCCTCCCAAGTGTTGATGTCCGAATCTAGCGTTCTTCTCCTTTATGTGATAAGATGATCCCACCACACTAAGACATATCCTTGAAATTTCAACGCAGAAAGTTGGATCTTCCTTTTCTCACTAAAATTATGACAAGATCAAATTTTTTCAATTTTAGTCTCCCACTCCATAAAGGCGTCTAGATTGCATTTGCCTTCAAAACATGGAATTTTGACCTTCACTTTCCAATTCCGTCATGCTCTTGGTGATGTCTATAAGGATCCAAGTATCAATCTCTCCAAGGAAAATGGTTACGTCTAAGATAGTCCTCTCCACATGCCCTTATCATCCTCCTCTTCAAATTCGTGAAAATCGTCAACAAAATCCGGAACATTAGGTGCATTATAAAGAGAATTTGATTGCCTCATACCTAGCCCTTGAGGGGGTCTTGGGGGTATTTTTGGGGCTTGAAACTGAGTTGGATTACGCAAACTTTCTCCAATGTCAAATACTAATCTCGGCTGAACAGGGGCGAGATTCTAGGGCCGAAATTCTTCTTTGGGGCGAGATTCCAGCTTTTCCATCCGTTCAACCAAGGTTGAGACTATATCCATGAGTTTTTTTTTAGCATGTCTATGGCCTCCGGTTTTGAGAATTCACTCTTTTGTGACCCTCAAGGGATAATTTGTTTAGACATCTACACAAACACGTAAGGTAACAACAAACTTGTGAAATTAGTAAAAACGAAGGTTCCTTACTTGTTTTCTCTCACACTCACATTGTGTTGTGAATCGCAAGTTAATTCAGCTGGAGTTCTCTTCACACAATTGTCACAAAGTAGAAAGAATATTGCAAGTAGACTCAAGTAGTATGTTAGAAAGTGTAGATACAAACTAACACACCCAACAAAATAGACTCAATGTGTTTAGAGTAGAAAAGAGGCGAGAAATAGGCACACAAGAGATTAAGAAGAGAGTTTTACGTACCTTGAGGTAGGTTTAATCTCGACAGAAAGGTATCTCGGTCTGGATCTCAGGCAAGATTTCTGTCTCACGGTCGAGATTGATATAAAGTGAGGTGTTTTGGCTATGAACTGGGTCAAGGATGGTATGAAACTGCTTCTTTGGATGTCCTCTTGAACTTGACTCACTTCAATTCCTCAACTTTTTCCTCAACAATTTTTTATAAAATTTGCAACAATAACAAATCTCGACCTAAATCTCGGGTGAGATTTTGGACTAGGGGTCAAGATTATTGATTTGTCGATTGTTTGATGATAACCACTAAATATTCCTTGGATATACTCCTCCCTTGTTGCCTTGAGGATCCCTACTCAGTTCGTTCGCAACAATTCCTACTCGAAAGGATCTTCCCAAACCTTAGGGTATAAGGATGGTATGAAACGACGTTGAAAATATGGGATCTTTGTAATTTGCTCCCTTGTGGAACTAAGGGATGGGTAGATCGAATAATATGGTTGTTGCAGGTGGTCATAGGAAGAGATTTGGGGATAGATATTCAATTAGGATTGGAAAGATATGATAATATCTCACCTACTAGATAAGATCTCAACAATAAGATCACTTGTAAATCTCTTTCCTCCTTGAATATAGAAGCTGTATATAATTAGATTTGAATCAAATCAAAGGAGGGATCTTGGATGGATATGGAGAAAGCCACGACACTTGTTTGCCAAGTAAGGTAAAGATATCGGCTTTATGCACACGATCTTGAGCGAGGTTTCCTTGAAACACAAATGAGATTTCAGTCAGGATTGGATGGCTTGTGTTTGGGCTATGGTATCTCTCCCTTCATTAATAGACACAAGACAATGCACCTTAAACTCAAATAATCACTAAAAAGAATAGCAACAAAAAAAAAGAGGTTTGCACCTTTCATCTATATACGCCTTCTAGCGACTCAACTTGGCTAGCATCCGCTCTTGGTCCACCACCCCACAAACGAGGTTGTCCCGTATCTGCTCAGGGCTATCCCATATATACTATCCAAATTCGAACACCACGGTGTACTATACCTCCGTCCATAAAATGCCTCATAAAAGGGCCATCACAAACGACACATCTTCAACTAATATAATACGGGAACTCAATCGCGGAAAGGGTTCGGATCACACTTTTTCTCACTCTAGCACAAAGGCTCCCAACACATCCTTTATGGCCTGGAAATCCCTCTCTAACTACCCATACGTCAAAGGATGCGAAACTGACACGAAATGCTCCTGAGTTGTAATCCTTCCTTAGAAAGTACCTGGTTTCTGTCTAGGATGCCAAAAACAAAACAAAGCAAAGCAAAAGCAAACTATCTAAAGTTATACTAGAAAAAGGGAAAAAGAAAGCAATACCTTGGGTTGCCTGTTAGCAAGAAATATTGTGATATTTTAGGCACGTTTTCTAGATGTATTTCATCCATATTAGTGTTCATTGATAAAGCATTGAAGCAATTGTGAGCTAGTTTATCTATATTGTCGATATAGAGGTCTACATAAGTTTTGTGTTGATTGAAGGCGAATAAGAGCTAAAACCGAACGAATTAAAAAAAGGATGGAGCTGGATTGAGCACATCCAAGGATTGAGGACACCACAAAGAAGCTAAGGAAGATGCTAGGATGAAGAATGGCACAAAACAAAGGGAATTACGAGCAACCTATGCTTCCACGCTCTAAAATACGGCCGTAATGAAGTCCACGCTCTAAACCACGGCCGTGGAACTTGGCAACATGAGCGTGGAGCATTCCAGAGAGTTACACGGTATAAAGTACGGTCGTGGAAGTTGTGAAGAACCGTAATCCAATTCCACGCTCTAAACCACGGGCGTGGAATTCCATATAACCGTGATTTAGGCAATCTTTTGACGAATAAAATATAGACACATTGTCTACGCACATGGGCCGGACACTTATTCTATCTTCCCCTATAAAAGGACTGAAGGAGGGAGATTTTGGGACCTTCGCTTACGCTTGCTTGCACGTGCCTAGGGTTCCAGTTGGACGTGCGGATATAGCCATTTTGCAACGGAGATTTGCAAAGGCTTGAAGATTTGGAAGTTGCACTTTGTCCTTAGATTTGATTAGAAGACGGATTGACATCCCGTTCTTCGTTCTTATCAAGGATTGTGATTTGTTTGTGTTATTCCAAATCTGATATACATCATTACCTTTGTTTGTGGATTTGAGATTGATTTGAAGTTTATTGAAGGTTTTTGAAGGTTTTCATCTTTCATTCTTCTTAATCTTGAATTTGATATCATAATGACTCTTGTTGGCTAAAATCCTTTAGCAATTCTAAGGTGAAGGGTTGATAGTTGTGGCTTAGATGATGATAGATCGATCGTAAACAGATTGGACCCTGAGAGTTAGAGAGATTTCGCCGACGAGCCAGAATCACGGCCTGTTCTTGAGGTTCCACGGCCGTGGAACTCAAGATCCACCCGTAATTTACTTCAGTTTACGAACCCTGCTTTTACTTGAATCCAAAGTTAAAGATTTGCTTTAACTTAGTCTTGGCTTGCCTGTTCTAGGTAGTAGTGAAGCCTCAAAACCTCTACTTCGATTTCGAGTGTCACAACCTTAATCGGTTTAGTTAGTCTTGATCCTTGAGTCCCCTATAAAAGGACTGAAGCCTCAACAACCTTTATAGAGAGTGTCTTTGGATAAGTCATATAAAGCCTTGGAATTTCACCATACATTGCTTTACCTTAGTATACTTTGAAACTCTTAACTCTGTCCTTAGTTCTTTAGTATATCTTGAATCGATTGCCACAATTAGATACCTGGATCTTTAGGGTTGCTGTTTTCCCAATATTTGCAAAGCTCATACATTACTTGCTTGACGATCTATAACTAGATTTAACCTCCCAAATCCCTGTGTTCGATACTTTGGAATTCTTGCTTAACTACGTCGATCCGTACACTGCGGGTTCGCTTGCTTGATTCTAGTTTTATAAATTTAAGACTTATTTGCATGCACGCTAAGTGGCGAACAAGTTTTTGGTGCCGTTGCCGGGAATTTGGTCTAGGCCGAATTCGGTTGCCGGTTGTCAAGCTTGGGAGCTTAGCTCTTGTTATTTGATATCTCTTGTGAGTGATATTTGCAGGTCACTTTAGGTTTATGCGCAGGTCTAGGAACAACACAGACCTTTTACCTCTTGATCAAGAACTTGAGAAGACTTTGAGGAAGAAGCTCAAGGAAAGAAAGATGGCTGAAGAAAGAGAACGAGATTACCAAACGGAATTAGCGGAATCCGAAGCTCAACTTAGATGGAGCGAGAGGACTTGCAAGGAGGAATCGGAGCGTCATCAATCGAAAGTTGACGATCTCACGGATATGATATTTCAAATGAGGGTGGAATTAAGCGATGTTAAGAAGAAGAAGAGCAGGAAATCGTCAAGATCGATTAGAGCCCATTCATCCGATGAGGATAGCGACTCTTCCATGCCACCACTAGAAGACATTGATCCGACGATCAATGCGAACTCATTTGCTCCACGGGCAGCCGCCAATCGTCGTGCTCCAGCTGGGAATGCGAGAGTTGCTCGTGTAGATGGAGAGCCAAGGACTCTTGGCCAAAGGATGGATCCCGTTCAGCAACCACGTCGCCTAGGTGTGAACTTTGATGCTGATGATATGCAAGGGTTTAGCTTCAACCCACAAGTTATCACCATCGTTCGCCAAAATCAGTTTGGAGGAACGAGTGCTGAATCTCCACATCAACATTTACAAAATTTTGAGGTCATGATGGAGACAATGAAGCCAAAGAATGCAACCACCAACAACTACAAGATCAAGCCATTCTTGTTCTCTTTGAAAGGGAAAGCTTTATCTTGGTATTAAGCTCTTCTAAATGGGAGACTTAACACATGGGAGGATCTTTCCGCGGAATTCCTCACCAAATTCTTTCTGCCATCCAAGACGGCGGAATTGAGAGGTAAGATTAATGCGTTTTCTATGAGATCTAACGAAAGTTTGTTTTAATCTTGGGAAAGATTTCAGGATTTATTATTGGATTGCCCACACCATGGCATTTCAAAGTTGGGTCTATTGGAGATATACTATAAGGGGCTGGATGTGGAAACACAATTCAAGCTCCAATCCCTTTCATGTGGTACATTCATGGACATGAGGGAAGATGACGCTTGGGACTTCATTGAGAAGCAAGCCCGAGTCATAGAAAAGTATTCTCACCGGAAAGTAGAAGCAAATCAAGTGGAGCAAGGAGCAAAATTATCACAAGCCGCTTAAACTCAAATCTTTTCTCTTAATACCGAGATTAAAGAGTTGAAGGAAGCCATTAAAACAAACTTCCCAAAGCAAAAGGGACAAGATGTGGGTTATTTGGGAAACAACAATAACCACAATGGGAATGAGAATACAAATCGCAACAACCGGAACAACAACCGGAATAATTGGAACAACAACAACAACAACCGGAGTAACGGCTGGAACAACAATAGGGGTTCAAACAACAATAATTGGCGGTCCAACCAACAACACAATTCCGGTAATTCGTATCCCAATTCAGGAAATTCACTAACTCCACCTTCTTCTTCTTCCATTCCCTTGAAAAGCCAGGAACAAGCATCTAATAGCGGAAGCACTTCGAGGAAAGAGAAATCCGATCCCATGTTGGAAACAATCTTGGGAAAGCTTCAAGAATTGGAGACTCGCATCATCAAGGTCGATGATCACATTAATAAGGTTGATAAAGCCCAAAAGGTTTTAGAAAACCAAATGTTTAGTCAAGCTGAAGAAGTACCTAGGAATCAAGGAAAACATCCAGGAAAGACGGAGGATAACCCAAAGGGAAGGGTGATGGCAATCACAACTAGGAGCGGAGTAACAACTACTGACCCGCAGCCTAAGTTTATAGAAGTTCCAGCCGAAAAGGAGAAAGAAAAGGGGAAGGAGAAGGAAGATGTCTACGTTCCTCCTCCAGCTTTCAAACCTCCCCTACCATTCCCGCAATCTAGAGCAAGAGCGCGTCTAGACAAGCAATTCGGTAAGTTTATTGAACTCATGAGCAAACTACATATTAATATACCTTTCATTGATGCAATTGTAGGTATGCAATTGTAGGTATGCAAGCTTATGGAAAGTTCCTAAAGGAGATCCTCTCTAACAAAAGAAAATTAGAGGATTTTGGAGAGGTTAAGATGAGTTCGGATTCATCGGATCTCATTAAGACAATGAAGGAGAAGATGCCCCCAAAGCTGAAGGATCCGGGGTCATTTTGTATTCCCATAGGAGTGGGAGATGTCACATATGATGCATTATGTGATTTAGGAGCGAGCGTGAGCATCATCCCGCTTGCCTTATGCAGGAAGATCGGTTTAGGCGAACCTAAACCGGTGAAGATGAAGTTGTACATGGCGGATTGATCTATAACTCGTCCTGTCGGTATAGTTGAAGACGTCCCGGTCAAGTTTGGTAAGTTCTATGTTCCTATAGATTTTGTTGTGCTTGACATTCCTGCAGATAGTCCGGTCCCGATTATACTCGGAAGACCATTTCTTGCAACATCCGGTTGCATAGTTGATTGCAAGAATGCTAGACTCGCCTTCGACATAGGAGAAGAAAAGGTAGAGTTCGTTCTCTCTACTTTGGTGAAAGAGCCAATTTTCGATGAGGATATATTCAACATCCACGACGAAGAGCTATCTATAGAGGAGGTAAGTTCGATTCTCTTCAAAGATCCCTTACAAAAAGTTATTTCTATGAGCATTATGGATGTAGGGGAAGAAGAGGAATGTAATGAGCAAGTAGAAGCTTTAGAAAAGAAAAAAGAAGTGTATGAAGAAGAATATGAGAAACTCTACGATGGGTCAGAAAACGTCAGAAATCACGGCCAGTCGCGCTATTCCACGGCCGTGGAATCTACCAACATGACCGTAATCAGTTATTCAGAGGACTCCAGTAAGTTACACGGCCAAAACCATGGCCGTGGAACAAACAGAGGTCCCGTAATTGACTTCCACGCCCAAAACCACGGCCGTAGAGGGAACAGATGTTCGCTCCAAACGGTGTGTGCAAGCTTTAAATTTATAACCCTAGACGTAAGCTTAAAACAAGGATGCGAACCCGCAGTGTACGGGTCAATCGTAGTAAAAAGCAAGGAATTCCAGGGGTCGATCACAGGGACTTAGTGAAACAAAGTCCAATCACGGTATGCTTATGTAAATACTAACCACAAGAGCAATTAACACAATCAAAGATGAATAAGAAGTCAATAAAGGAAATATGCGATTCTAGGGATTAAAGCATCTAGTTGTGGTTCCAACTCAAGATCTAAAGATAAGCGGACAAAGCTGAGGTTTTTGCATAGGGAAGGTGTTACTAAAGTGGAATAGATCACCGGGTAAGTCTCACTACGCACTAATCCTAAACCGTAACTCCTATTACCGGGTAAGTCTCAAGGAATCGAGATAAAGAACTATAACCTCAAACTAACACACCATCTAAGGGAATAGAATCAACCTTTACCGGGTAAGTCTCAGGCTAACTCACAAAGATGGGATGGAAGCACACTCAAACTCCAATAAAGGATAAACCTTTATTACCTACACTTATGATCGTTGGTACACAAACTAAGGAATTACCGGGTAAGTCTCATCCTAAGCTTGCATTGAGCCAGGAAAGGTGTAATAAGAATAGGATTTGGCAAACTCTAACACTTAACTCTCAGTTTAGGATCAGATAAGTCACCTCGGTCAGCAGAATTCCACCCCGGCCGAGATGTTCATCGACTGAACGAGATGCTTAGGGTTAAGGTTAAAGACTCGAACTTTCAGGGTCCTACTGGAATATAAGATTATTCTATCATTGTTTTTCCCACAACCTTCAGCCAATCACCCTAGAATCACACAAGGAAATTAGCAACTCATCATCATCATGAAAGTATTAATCAAATATATGGGAAGAAGGTGAATATTTGAACAAGAAGAATTTAATGAAAAGACTTCAATAACTGAATCAAATATCACAACAAAAGCGTTCCTTGGATATAAATCCAACAAGCAAGACAACAAGGAAGAGAATCTAAGGTAATCTTACAAGAAAACCTTCAAAAGCTATAAAAGCTACAATCTTCAATCTTCCTTCAACCTTCAAAAAGGTTCTTCAAATCTCCAACTGGAGTATGGTTGCAGCGATGTATGCTGGATCTCGCAGCCTTCAATGTTGTATAACGTGCTAAGCGGGATGTTGGATTTGTGGAAATCCAACCCCTTTTATAGGAAAATAACCCTCCAAAGATAAGATATCTTAGAAAGATCTCTTCCCATAAAAATAGGTAAAATATAAGATCTAGTATATCTTCTTCCTTCCAAGAGCCAAGCCCAAAAATATAAGATCATTTTCCAAAGATAAAAGATCTCAGCCAAGAATAAAATATCCTCGCCGCGTCCTAGGTATTCGCCTCAGTCGAGTCGACTTCCCTGGATCACCTCGGTCGAGATGAATCTGTGGTCAACCGAGGTGAGTCATAACTGAATGTGAAATCTCTCAAAACTGGTCCAAAGTGAATCTCAAATCCATGGCTATGCTTCCTGGATGGTTCCTTATGTTCCTCAATGTAGCTCCAATGACTCCATAGCTCCTTTTGCTCCTTTTTGATGCAAAATGTGCCATTTTACCTACGATTACAACAAAACTAGGTGTAGACCTCGATTCCCGCAAAGGTAGATGAAATGGTAATATAATCACATAATATACATACAAACATGCAGATTATGAAAGATAAAACGTCTAAACAAACCCCAAAATATAGACTATAATTCATGCTATCAAAATACCCCATACTTAGCCCTTGCTTGTCCCCAAGCATGTTCCGCATATAAAAGACAAGATAGAATGGATTATAAGTCAATAAAATCAATGGAAAGTCTTTCAAAAACATTTTTATGGTGTGCTACAATCATAGATCACTCTAAGAGAATACTTCATGGAATTTAAAATCAAAATATGATCAAAACATTTTATAAATATAGAAAAGCTGTTCATCTTTGCATAAAATCATAGAATGTATAATAAATCATAATTATCAAAATTAATCATGTGTAATCCAGTTTAAACCACTAAGTCAATCAACAAGCTCAAGTTCTCAAGGGCTTTCCAAAAGAAAGGTCAAGAAACGTGTAGGGTAGGGATGTATGTAAGGTAATGTGGTGCTAGAATCCGGGAAAAGGATGAACTTCACTTCACTTTGACTTGCAACATCTTCCACCAATAAGCTTTGCTTATTTCACACTTTTACTTTTTTCTTTACTTTTTGGGATGCATGGACAGAGGTGCACAATAACCGAAGCCTAGGAAATCCGCAATCATCAATTTCTTGAGATGCATCAAACCCTTGATGCACATACCATGACCCGTTAGGAATATCGCTCAATCCAACTTTGGCAAGACACAAACACCCGGCTATGTGAATGGTGCCGAGTTACTCATCTTCATGATTGACTTCCCCAAACCTAAGATTACTTTCTAACACTTTCACTTCCAGCCAACTTCTCAACTTTACTTCACTTGCTTTCACCACTTCGCTTGCTTCCAAATTCCCGGATAGGTAAAGGGAGGCAGAATGTATATGAGGGGCTAAGCATGATCAAGAAGAAGAAGAGAGAAGAATGAATTGCCTTGGTCTTTCCAGGAAGAAAGTGAGAGAACTCATAATGTGGTGTCAACCTTCAATTTCAACATAATTTAGATAAAAACAAAGTATTAAACATGCCAATAATTTCAAACAAAGCATTTAGCAACTTAAACATATTATAAAACCTTTCAAACACATAAAGAATTTCAAACCAGTCAGTAAACAAGATCTTCACTGAGATCATATCCAGATAAGTAACACAAAAATCGTTTTCGAAAACTCTCAGTTAACCCACCTCGGTCGAGGTGTTCTTAGGTCAACCGAGGTGAAACGCCTCGTTCGGCCAGAACTGCCCCGGTCGAGGTCCAAAAAAATTTTTTAAAACCATTTTTTTCAGTTTCGACGTTTTTCTCAATCAAATAACCTGTAAGTATGCATGCAATCTCAGATAAACATATAGAAGCAAAAGTGAAGCATAAAATATCAATATCCGGTCAAGTGAAGTCATACATCAAATGTCAAATAATACATCACATAAACACCCCATACTTGGGACACACTGTCCTAGTGGGTCAAAATAAGTCTAAAGGATAAAAATACTCACCGGATAATAAGCTGAACTGCATAAAAAATAATAAAGAAAATCCTGCAGCTCTCAGTAGTCACGATCCGGTGGTGGTGGTGGTGGCACGTACGGATACTGGGTCGGGTCGAACGGATACCCCATGACGTGCTCAAACTGAATCTGGGCCATCATGTGCTGGTAGTGCTGCCGCTCCTGCATCTTGCGGATATCCAGTGACAAAGCAGCATATGAATCAATAACTTGATCCGTCAGGTCATCGATCCGTCTGTGAGCATCTGGATCCCTGTGTCGGCGTGTCCTACGCCTAGCAAGTCTCACTGGAGAAGTAGCAGGTGCAGGCTCAGTGTCCTCCTCATCCAGATCTATAACTGGTGGTGCGCTCGTCCCTACAATATCTGTCCTTGTATCCATCGGGACTCCAACCTCTCTCTCATCAATCGTCTCCTTATCATCTGCCTCCTCCTCAGCTGGGGCAGCTGCTGCCCCTCTGTAATCCTCCATCAGTGGAGCCCAAGCTGTCTGCCAATAGTGAGGGTCATAAACAGAAAACTGGGCAGACCACCTGATCCCCTGTGGCGCAGTCAGCTCCCACGGCATAGCCACGTACGGAGTAGTCAGACCTCGGGGAACCAGAATCCGCCGAGTGATCATCTCCTGCGGCCCAAGCGTCTTGGCAGCCGCCACCATCATGCAAGCACTGAGATCCATGTCCTGATAGCTAGCTATATGGGTGACAAGCCCTCCGCAGCAGATGTCTCCCTTCGCTTTGGCCTTGATCTTGTACAGATCCTCTGCCAACATCAAGCCAAAGTCCGGGATACCTCCAGTAACCATGCAGTACAAACTGAAAAGCTCTCCCTGTCGGATCTTCTGGGACATCTCAGTACGCGCCAGAAGTGTCTCGCTGAATATCCGGTGGGCTAACCTAAAGGCTAAATGGAAGATGACCTTCTCCCTGGAATCTCCAGGGTGCCATCTATCTGCATGCTCAACAATATGGGCAATCTGCCCCCAAAACTCCCTAGCTACTGATCGGGACGGGAAGTCAACAGCTGTGGGCTTCGGAAAGCCAAAAATATCTCTCCAGTACTCGAGTGGCACTAAGAAGTTCCAGTTCATCAACCGGTACTTCACAGACTGCTCTGTGGGAAGGTAGGTGAAGGAGCTAACGAACTCTAAGGTCGGCTCCAAATAGGCTGGGGCCCGGATCTCAATAAACTGATCCAGCCCAACTGTAGAAATCATCCTCCTAAGGTCTCCGTATACCTGGAGGCAATCAAAAGCAGACACGTCCAGGAAGCGTGGTGCAATCACTGGACTGCCAGAAATACGGTCGTAATCGACCTGGTGTCGCTCATGGATCACCGGTCGATATGGTCGGGAAGAAGAGGAAGAAGGGGAAGGTGAGGATCTATCCCTAAGGACAAGGCGTCGGTTAGAACTCATTTTCAATTCAGTCACTGTCAGGTCACCTCGGTCAACTGACAACACTCAAGAATCACCTCGGCCGAGGCACAACTCGACTGGACCGAGGCGGAAAACTGGGTTCTAATTCCTTCTGAAAATTCAGTTCTTTTCCCCCAAAATCACTACAATTGCTTCCTATGGGGTACTTAAGCCTTTCCTCAACAAATGCAAGGGCAACCAAAGCCCAAATCGAAGCGAAAAAGCGAGGTAGGGTTTCGGTTCTATTTTTACCTCGTTCGGCCGAATCGGTTCGATTCTCTTGCAGATCGATGTTGCATTGGGATCCTTTGAGTCTCAATCGCAGTTTGGAGACAGAAATCGTCGAAAACGAGCAGAAATAAAAGGAGGCGAGGTGAAACTGTCGCCGCGGTCGAGGAAGGGTGAGATGGAAGAGAGAGAAAATAAATCCCCCTTTTATACCCTTTTCTGGAACTGCTGTCACCTCGGTCGAGATGGTCTCGACTGGACCGAGGTGGTACGGACCGAGGTGGTTCTTCAGAAAACCCTAGTCGCCTCGGTTGCTCAAGAATCATCTCGGTCGAGGTGCTTTGATAGCAACCGAGATGCCTCAGTCAAACTCCGTCTTCTCAAATTCTCGAACTTCTGTCCTTCCAGTTATGCTCCCTCCTTAGATATCTCCTGTTATCTGTCTAGAACGCCAAAAACAAAACAAAGCAAAGCAAAAGCAAAAACTATCTAAGCTAGACTAGAAAAAGGAAAAGAAAGCAATACCTTGGGTTGCCTCCCAAGAAGCGCTTGGTTTAAGGTCGCTAGCTGGACCATAATGCTTCTCAAACGAGGTATATTGGTGCAACCTCCTCAACCGGAGTTTCCGGTTGGTACTTCTTAAGTCTATGACCGTTGACCTTGAAGCTTCCGCTAGTTTCGCCCCATATCTCAACTGCACCATGAGGAAAAACATGTTTCACAACATAAGGTCCGGTCCATCTAGATTTTTACTTACCTGGAAAAAGGCGGAGGCGGGAGTTAAAGAGTAGAACTAAGTCTCCTTCGTTAAGCTCCTTTGGGACGATACGCTTGTCATGCCATCTCTTCGTCCTTTCCTTATAGACTTTGGCATTCTCATAAGCGTTCAAATGCAGCTCCTCCAGCTCGTTGAGTTCCAATAGTCGCTTCTCGCCGGCCTCCTTAATGTCGAAGTTCAACCATTTGATCGCCCAATATGCTTTGTGTTCTAATTCAACGGGCAAATGGCAAGACTTCCCATATACCAAATTATAAGGGGTGGTACCTATGGGAGTCTTAAATGCGGTCCTGTACGCCCAAAGAGCATCGTCCAATTTCATGGACCAATCCTTCCTTGTCCTAGAGACGGTCTTCTCCAAAATTGCTTTGATTTCTCTATTCGAGATCTCGACCTGTCCACTAGTTTGAGGGTGATAAGGGGTTGATACCTTGTGGGTTACCCCATACTTCGATAGAAGTGCCTTGAACTTCCGGTTGATGAAATGCGTTCCTCCATCGTTGATGATGATGCGTGGAGTTCCAAAACGTGGAAAGATAGTCCTGTTTAGGAACTTCACAACCACCTTGGCGTCATTAGTGGGAGAAGCAATGGCTTTAACCCATCTAGAGACGTAATCAACTGCAAGAAGAATATAGAGGTTTCCTCCGGAGGATGGGAAAGGTCCCATGAAGTCAATCCCCCATACATAAAAGATTTCCACCTCTTGAATGTTGTTAATTGGCATCTCGTTCCTCCTTGATAAATTTCCTGTTCTTTGGCATGCATCACAAGAGACAACAAACGATTGTACATCCTTAAATAATGTAGGCCAAAAGAAACCGGAACGCAATACCTTAGCGCATGTTTTATCGGTGCTAGCATGTCCTCCACAAGGAAGTGAGTGGCAATGCCGTATAACGCTATTAACTTCATCTTCCGGAATGCATCTTCGAAGCATCCCATCCGGCCCGCGCTTGAATAGCAGCGGCTCATCCCAGTAGTAATGTCGTACTTCTTTGAAGAATCTCTTCTTTTGAGAGTATGCCAATCCGGGCGGTATTTCCTGGCAAACAAGATAATTTACAATATCAGCATACCAAGGTCCTTTATTATCAGAAAGTTGGTGGATAGAATGTTCCACCAACTGAGGATGAATGTCAGAGAAGGGAGTAAGAAGTTTGTTGTTCTCAGCAGTCTCAATTGACATCATCTCGCCTTCGACCTCGGTCGAGGCGCAGAGGCGTTGACCGAGATGTTCTTCAGTCGCCTCGCTCAGTCCAGAAAGTGCCTCGGTCGAGGTACTGCAACTGGAACCGAAACTAGAGATCTTCGTCTCCTGGGTTAGCGTCTCAGTTTTAGCTCCTGAATCCTCTTCCAGTGCTTTTAAGCTCCGTATATCTGCATCACAAGAAGTATCTATACCTTCCTCCATTAAACTGAAGCTAATAACTCTTTCGAGTGGATCGTTAATAAGGATAGAGCTCACCAATTCTCTTGATTCTTCTTCATCGTAGATGTTGAAGATATCATCACTCAGCTGCTCCCCTTTCATGGCTGCAAGTAGTGCGAACTCCACCTCATCGCCGCCAATGTTGAATTTCAACTTGGCGTTCTTGCAATCCACGTTGCAACCCGAAGTTGCTAGAAATGGCCTCCCGAGAATAATAGGAACAGGATAATCTGCGGGAATGTCAAGTACAACAAAATCTATAGGTAGATAAAAGTTACCTAACTTGACCGGAACGTCCTCCAAGATGCCCACGGGATGGGTGATGGAGCGATCCGCCATATAAAGTCGAATCTTGACCGGCTTGGGCTCTCCAAGTCCGATCTTCACACATAGCTCCAGCGGGATGATGCTCACGCTGGCTCCTAGATCACAAAGGGCTTCACAAGTGACATCCCCAACTTGAATGGGAATGCAAAATGAGCCGGGATCTCTCAATTTAGGTGGCATCTTCTCCTTCATGATTTGTATGAGCTCCGAGGATTTAGATGTCATTCTAACTTCACCAAAGTCTTCCAGCTTCCTCTTCCTTGATAGGATCTCCTTCAAGAACTTCCAATAGGCGGGCATTCCTAGAATAGCATCAAGGAAAGGAATGTTAATATGCAGCTTATTCATCAAGTCAAGGAACTTACCAAAGTGCTTGTCTAGATGTGCTCTGGCCCTTGACTGGGGGAATGGAAGTGGTGGTTTGTATGCAGGAGGTGGAACATAAACTTCAGTTTTCCCCTCCGCTTTCTGTGGCTCCACCTCGGTTGGTATCTCGGTCGAAGTGTTCTTCGACTGCATCTGGACCGAGGTGGTCTTCGTCGGTACTGGCACCGACCGAGGCACTGGATCTGAAGTTTTCAGTCCACTCCTCGTAGTTATGGCCATGATCTGGCCCTTAGGGTTGCTTTCCGTCCTTGCTGGAAGCTTCCCTGGATCTCTTGGCGCTTCATTCGCCCTACTTGCAAGTTGTTGTACAAAGGCTTTTCGGGCCTTCAAAAATGAAGTCATAGAAGTCTCCATAGCATTGAGCTTGATCAAGATAGCCTCTAGAACTGCGTCTTTCTTTTCCGGCTGAGACGAACTTGATCCTTGCCCCTGGCTTTTTAATGGAGTAGAAGAAGAAGAAGGGGAAGAGAGGAAAGGGTTAGAGGAATCGTTAGAGTTGGAGTTTGAATGATTGTTACCAGAATTTTGGTTGTTTGTCCTCCAATTGTTGCTATTAGATCCTCTATTGTTGTTGTTGTAATTGTTGTTCCGGGAACCGTTGTTATTGTTACGGTATCCGTTGTTGTTGTTCCTTTGCCCTTGCTCTTCCTTCTTGGTTTGAGCAACCAAGAGTTCCTTCAATTGCTTCACGTCATTCTTCAAAGACGTGAGTTGATTGTTGTTGGGCTGAGTTTCCTGGAAGTTAACTCTTTTAACTCCACCTTCAGCTCCTTGGTGGGTGTACTTCTCCATATGCAAGGCTTGCTTCTCGATGAAGTCCCAAGCCTCGTCAATCGCCATGTCCATGAAGGTACCGGCGGAGAGTAGTTGGAGATTGAACTGGGTGCTTCCGTCCAGTCCCTTGAAGTATATCTCCAATAATTCTAACTTTGGAATCCCATGATGTGGGCAATCCAAAAGAATGTCCTTGAACCGCTCCCATGACTTGGACAAGCTCTCCTTGTCCTTCATGATGAAAGCGTTGATCTTCCCTCTCATTTCAGCGGTCTTTGAGGGGAGAAAGAATTTGGTCAAGAACTCCGTTGTCATCTCCTCCCATGTGCTGATTTTTTCTGGAGGAAGAGATTGATACCAAGTAAGAGCTCTATCTTTTAAAGAAAAGTAAAAAGGTCTTAGCTTGTAGTTGTTGTTTTCAATCCTTGAAGGTCTCAAGGTTTCCATCAAGATCTCATAGTTTTGAAGATGTTGATGTGGTGATTCCTTCTCTAGCCCTCCGAACTGGCATTGGCGAATCATGGATAGAACTTGCGGTCGAAGTTCATAGTCATGGTCCGCTGGATCTCCTAGATTAACTCCTGGACGCCTCAGTTGTTGATTAGGGTCCATCCTTTGACCTAGGGTTCGTGGGATTCCTACAAGAAGAACATCTCGGACTGGCATCCGAGGTGGAAGTACCTCGGCCGGGGCGTCAGGTACTGGGACCTGCCTCGGTCGAGGGTCAGCAACTGGACCTGCCTCGGTCGAGGGTCAGCAACTGGGACCTGCCTCGGTCCAGCATCGGGAACTGGGTCTTCCCTCGGTCGAAGTAGAATCTGGTCTCGTATGACGGCCATCTCTGCTTCGATTGCTTCAGTCTTGGTGCGAGTTTCTTCCTTCTCTCGCCTTAGTTCTTCCCTGCTGAGGCGTAGCAGCTCTAACGCCTCTTTCAACTCGGCCTCAAGATCGCGATTGTCTTGTTGGGCCATCTTCGCTTCTCTTAAGCGTCGCTTGTATGTCTTTTCTGGTTCGGGATCGTAAGGAACGATTTCCTTCCCAGTGCGGGTTCTTCGCATATACCTAAGAAAGAACCTGCAAAAGTCACTCAAGTAGAGTGGTTAGTAGACACGGGGGCAAGTGCCCCAAGAGCAAACCGTAACCGGCTCGGTCTAGACCAAGTCCCCGGCAACGACGCCAAAAAATTCTTCACTCCAAACGGTGTGTGCAAGCTTTAAATTTATAACCCTAGACGTAAGCTTAAAACAAGGATGCGAACCCGCAGTGTACGGGTCAATCGTAGTAAAAAGCAAGGAATTCCAGGGGTCGATCACAGGGACTTAGTGAAACAAAGTCCAATCACGGTATGCTTATGTAAATACTAACCACACGAGCAATTAACACAATCAAAGATGAATAAGAAGTCAATAAAGGAAATATGCGATTCTAGGGATTAAAGCATCTAGTTGTGGTTCCAACTCAAGATCTAAAGATAAGCAGACAAAGCTGAGGTTTTTGCATAGGGAAGGTGTTACTAAAGTGGAATAGATCACCGGGTAAGTCTCACTACTCACTAATCCTAAACCGTAACTCCTATTACCGGGTAAGTCTCAAGGAATCGAGATAAAGAACTATAACCTCAAACTAACACACCATCTAAGGGAATAGAATCAACCTTTACCGGGTAAGTCTCAGGCTAACTCACAAAGATGGGATGGAAGCACACTCAAACTCCAATAAAGGATAAACCTTTATTACCTACACTTATGATCGTTGGTACACAAACTAAGGAATTACCGGGTAAGTCTCATCCTAAGCTTGCATTGAGCCAGGAAAGGTGTAATAAGAATAGGATTTGGCAAACTCTATCACTTAACTCTCAGTTTAGGATCAGATAAGTCACCTCGGTCAGCACAATTCCACCCCGGCCGAGATGTTCATCGACTGAACGAGATGCTTAGGGTTAAGGTTAACGACTCGAACTTTCAGGGTCCTACTGGAATCTAAGATTATTCTATCATTGTTTTTCCCACAACCTTCAGCCAATCACTCTAGAATCACACAAGGAAATTAGCAACTCATCATCATCATGAAAGTATTAATCAAATATATGGGAAGAAGGTGAATATTTGAACAAGAAGAATTTAATGAAAAGACTTCAATAACTGAATCAAATATCACAACAAAAGCGTTCCTTGGATATAAATCCAACAAGCAAGACAACAAGGAAGAGAATCTAAGGTAATCTTACAAGAAAACCTTCAAAAGCTATAAAAGCTACAATCTTCAATCTTCCTTCAACCTTCAAAAAGGTTCTTCAAATCTCCAACTAGAGTATGGTTGCAGCGATGTATGCTGGATCTCGCAGCCTTCAATGTTGTATAACGTGCTAAGCGGGATGTTGGATTTGTGGAAATCCAACCCTTTTTTATAGGAAAATAACCCTCCAAAGATAAGATATCTTAGAAAGATATCTTCCCATAAAAATAGGTAAAATATAAGATCTAGTATATCTTCTTCCTTCCAGGAGCCAAGCCCAAAAATATAAGATCACTTTCCAAAGATAAAAGATCTCAGCCAAGAATAAAATATCCTCGCCGCGTCCTAGGTATTCGCCTCGGTCGAGTCGACTTCCCTGGATCACCTCGGTCGAGATGAATCTGTGGTCAACCGAGGTGAGTCATAACTGAATGTGAAATTTCTCAAAACTGGTCCAAAGTGAATCTCAAATCCATGGCTATGCTTCCTGGATGGTTCCTTATGTTTCTCAATGTAGCTCCAATGACTCCATAGCTCCTTTTGCTCCTTTTTGATGCAAAACGTGCCATTTTACCTACGATTACAACAAAACTAGGTGTAGACCTCGATTCCCGCAAAGGTAGATGAAATGGTAATATAATCACATAATATACATACAAACATGCAGATTATGAAAGATAAAACGTCTAAACAAACCCCAAAATATAGACTATAATTCATGCTATCAACAGAGTAGCCGTAATTTTGGGTGAATCTGAAGGAGATTGTATCTTCTCCCCCACTTCTCTTGACTCTTCTCCAGCACCTTCTACATCCTTAGACACTTCTAAGGAAGCATTGGATACTCCTCAAGAGACATTAGAGACTCCTATAGTGATGGAGTTGAAGCCACTTCCTACACATCTAAGGTACGCATTTCTAGGACCTAATTCTACCTTTCCGGTAATTGTTAGTTCCGATTGAGTATTGATGAACATAGTAAGCTCATGGTTGTTCTTAAGAAACATAGGAAAGCCTTAGGGTACACTATAGAGGATCTAGTAGGAATCAAACCTTCACTATGCATGCATAAGATCCTAATGGAAGAAGACTTTAGAACTTCGCGACAACCTCAAAGGCGGTTAAATCCGACCATGAAGGAGGTTGTCAAGAAGGAAATTCTTAAACTACTTGATGCAGGTATCATCGACCCTATCTCCGATAGCAAGTGGGTGAGTCCCGTACAGGTGGTTCCTAAGAAGGGAGGAATGACGGTCATCACCAATAAAAACAATGAACTCATTTCCACACGAACCGTAACTGGATGGAGGATGTGCATAGATTACCGGAAGCTAAACAACGCAACGAGGAAGGATCACTTCCCACTACCCTTCATCGATCAAATGCTTGAGAGGTTAGCACAACACTCACACTTTTGCTATCTTGACGGTTATAGTGGTTTCTTTCAGATCCCGATACATCCGGACGATCAAGAGAAGACCACATTCACGTGTCCGTGGGGAACGTTTGCGTATAGGAGGATGCCTTTTGGGCTTTGCAACGCCCCAACCACCTTTCAAAGATGCATGATGGCTATCTTTTCGGAGTACATAGAGGAGATCATGGAGGTCTTTATGGATGATTTCTCCGTTTATGGTTCTTCTTTTGATAATTGTCTTTCTAACCTTGCTCTTGTGTTACAAAGGTGTGAAGACACTAACCTAGTTCTTAATTGGGAGAAGTGTCAATTTATGGTGAAAGAGGGCATTGTATTAGGATACTTAGTCTCTAGTAGAGGGATTGAGGTGGATAAAGCTAAGATAGAGACAATAGAAAAACTTCCTCCCCCAACTTCGGTGAAAGGGATAAGAAGTTTTCTAGGACACGCTGGATTCTATAGGCGTTTCATAAAGGATTTTTCCAAGATATCAAAACCTCTCACTAATTTATTAATGAAGGATGCAGTTTTTGATTTCTCGCTGGAATGCTTAGATGCGTTTAATATGATTCGGGAAGCTCTAATCTCAGCCCCGATTATCCAACCTCCGGATTGGAATCTTCCCTTTGAGGTTATGTGTGACGCAAGTGACGTAGCCATAGGAGCTGTGCTTGGGCAAAGAAAGAAAGGGCGAACCCATGCCATTTACTACGCTAGCAAGACGCTAGATGAAGCGCAGCTCAACTACGCCACTACCGAAAAGGAATTTTTAGCAATTGTATATGCATTTGAAAAGTTTTGCTCTTATCTTGTAGGTGCTAAGGTGATTGTGTACACGGATCATGCTGCGATCCGGTATTTGCTTGCGAAGAAAGATGCGAAACCAAGGCTGATTAGATGGATTCTTCTCCTACAAGAATTCGATCTAGAGATCCGTGTCAAGAAGGGTTCGAAAAATTCTGTTGCGGGTCATTTGGGTCGTCTACCACATCTAGAAGACGACCATCTACCTATAGATGACTCCTTTCTGGACGAGCATTTACACATCATAGAGGAGTGCATCGACGTGATCACAAAAGGTAATGAACCATGGTTTGCTGATTTTGTTAACTATTTGGTTTGCCAGGAATTACCACCCGGATTATCCTACGCACAAAGAAAGAAGTTATTTAAGGATGTTTGGGAATAATTTTGGAACGAACCTCTCCTCTTTAAGAGAGGTCCAGACGGCATCATTCGGCGATGTGTACCGGAAGATGAGATGCAAAGTATCATCCATCATTGTCATTCACTACCTTGTGGAGGACACGCTAGTTCGAACAAGACTAGCACTAAGGTATTGCAATCTGGATTCTTTTGGCCTACTTTGTTTAAAGATGTGCAAATCTTTGTTTCCTGCTGCGATGCTTGTCAAAGAACAGGGAATATATCTAGGAGGAACGAGATGCCTCTTAACAACATCCAAGAGGTGGAGATCTTTGACGTTTGGGGAGTAGACTTCATGGGACCTTTCCCATCATCTTGTGGAAACCAATACATACTTTTAGCAGTGGATTATGTTTGGAGATGGGTTGAAGCAATTGCCTCTCCCACCAATGATGCCATGGTAGTGGTTAAGTTCTTTAACAAGACCATCTTTCCACGATTTGGGACACCACGGACTATCATTAGTGATGGTGGTTCTCACTTCATTGCCCGACGCTTCGAAGCTCTTTTAGCTAAGTATGGGGTGACTCACAAGATCGCCACCCCTTATCATTCACAAACTAGTGCACAAGTGGAGATCTCAAACCAGGAAATTAAAGGGATCCTAGAGAAGACGGTTTCAAGGACAAGGAAGGATTGGTCGTTGAAACTAGATGACGCATTATGGGCATACCGGACTGCATATAAGACTCCCATCCGAACAACACCATATAATCTTGTGTATGGGAAGTCTTGTCACTTACCGGTAGAGTTGGAGCACAAGGCGTATTGGGCAATAAAGTGGTTGAACTTCAGCATGAAGGAAGCGGGAGAGAAGCGTCTCTTGGACCTCAATGAGCTTGAAGAACTTCGCTTGAACGCCTACGAAAACGCCAAGATCTATAAAGAAAGAGCGAAGCGTTGGCATGATAAGCATATCATCCCAAAGGACCTCAAAGAAGGAGATCAAGTTCTCCTCTTTAATTCAAGGCTTTGTCTCTTTCCAAGTAAGCTTAAATCTCGTTGGACTAGACCTTATCTAATCAAACGTGTTTTTCCCCATGGTGTAGTTGAAGTATGGGGTGAAAAGGGCGGAAGCTTTAAGGTGAACGGTCAACGACTCAAGAAGTATTCACCGGAACTCCAAGCTAAAGAGTTCGCGCCCACCGCACTCGAATAAGTGCGAAATTGGTCTAGCTACGGACCTTAAACAAGCGCTTCTTGGGAGGCAACCCAAGGTATTGCACTTACGTTTTTGTTTTTGATTCATAGACTAGAATAGTTTAGACATTCTTGTTTTGTTTTGCCTTCGATACCTTCCGGTATGTTCGTGTTTTTGGATGTAGGATCAGTGGAAGAGAAAGGGAGAAGGAAAGGTTTGAAGAAAATTGACTAAACTTGGACTTTGACACATTATAGAGAGTTCCACGGCCAAAACCACGACCGTGACAGCTACAGTGACCGTAATTTGTAAAAGCCTGAGAAAAATCACCAAAACCACGGTTCCGTATATTTCCACGGCCGTGGAAACCCCCGAGTGACCGTAGTTTTCAAAAAAATTTACGGCCACTATAAAAGCCACGTTTCTTCACAAACACAACCAACACCACCCAAAACCACGCCCCAAATCGCCGATTGCCTTCCCCCTCTCCCAAATTCTCGTTCGTTAACCGATTCGAACGATTCTTTGACCAAAACTGAAGCAAATCCAATCACCTTCAAGATCCAAGCAACGATTCGAGCGGCAAATCACCGGAGAAGACAGAATTCAGATTTTAAAATCCGAAAACCTAGGTTTTTATCTCTTCTCTCACTTTGTCGATTTGCCTCAGTTTTTGCAAGAAATTTTAGGAGAACTGATTGAAATTGGATTGGAATTAGTCTAGGGATGCTTGTTGTTGAATTTGGTGTCAATCTACTGAGTTTGAGAAATTTCAAACCAAATCACGGTCTCTGGACATTCCACGGCCGTGGTTTCTGAAGAACAGACCGTAGTTTTGAACAGTGATGGATTTTGTTAGAAGAATGTCGAATAGGAACAAGAAAAGGAAGGGTGATGGTCCCTCCTCTTCTCAGGCACCTCCTAGTGAACCACCATCACCCCCACCACCTAGAATTCCTAGAATCCACAAGGATTACCTCGATGCCTTAGAAAGGATCGAGAAGCGAGCGGTCATAGGACCTAGGTATTTGTTGCTTGAGAAGCTAGAGCCACTAAATGTGGTTAACGACATTACTTGGTTATTAGATAGAGCTGGGTTGATCGTCTTCTCCGCTATTCGAGAAGATGCATATGAGGAGATCACTAGGGAGTTTGTGATCTCCTTCGAGCATAGTCATGTAGACCGTACAGTGTCATTTAGGTTGATGGAGGAGAACTACGAGTTCTCGATTGCTGAGTTCGGAACCTTCTTTGGGTTCCATGAGACCTTCAATGGTCGATTCCCTAGTGGCGTATACGCCAAAGACTTTTAGGAGCAAATCGCCATGGTATATGCCAGCGAGGACCGCTGGCAACCAGCTGATACCAAGGCTAAGTTGATTTATCACTTAGCCTTGAAGATTGCTCACCGGGTGCTTTCTGAGTATCTCTTTCCTAGGACGAAGACACCTCAGAAGATCAAGACGGATGAGCTTTATTTGTTGTATTGCATGTTGCACGGCAGGCAGGCTGACTGTGCCACCCTCTTAGCTTCTACTATGAGTAAGCTAAAGAACAAGAGGGCTGGCAATATAGGATATGGTGGGATGGTCACCCACATTGCTAGGCAGCTGGGGATCGACTTTTCTGCATGCACTAGGATAGCTGCTAGACCTCTAGGACTTCAGAGCCTCATGACTAGAGGCATTATCTTTCCTAGACATAGAGGTCCACCTACAACTGCCATGCCTTGGGAGGATAGAGGAGGTAGAGGAGTAGCATGGATCCCCGAGTATTCCATTATGGCCGGACGCCATAACTGGAAGGAGACGTTCGCTGCCATGCATGCGAACAGACTAGTAGCCCCTCCTTACGTCCCCCTGAGCCACCGGTTGTAGATGAGGAGGAGATGAGAGGGGATGATGAGTTTGAGGGAGGAGGAGAGGAGCACGATTATAGTACCTTCCCGGATCAGCCGGATGCTGTTCCCGACCTCCCTAGACACTCTCCCCGCCTCGCTAGAGCTTCTGGTTCTTCCTCTCGCCGCGCCAGCGTGAGTGAGAGGCCGACATGGATGGCGACCCCACCTTAGTGGTACAGCACTCAGCCAGAGTGGATGAGAGCTCCACCAGCTTGGCATGCCCAGCCACTACCTGCACCAGCACCGTCAGACGCACCAACATGGTATAGCCAGCCGCCGGGATGGTATGAGCAGCTGCCGGAGTGGGCCACCGATCTTTCCAGTAGGGTCGGAGCCTTGGAGATCCGCGCAGATGCTAGGGATGCACGAGCCGATACGCATGACCGCATGATGAGAGATATTTACCGCCAGCAGTTTGGACGGAACTATGATCCCGGCTTCTTCCCGTTTCCACCACCACCGGCACCCCAGTGATGATGATGATCTACCGCTTTAGCCACTCCACCACCGTCTTGTGAGTTTTTTTTTTTTTTCTTTCTTTCTTTCTTTTCTTTATTTTCTTTTTGAACATTAGGGACACTATTTGTCTCAAGTATATGATGGGGTGTGACTATTCGTTTGTAATAACTCTACTCACTTTGCTTGCTTTGATTGAGAACACCTTGCATGTTCCATTCCATTGTTACACGTTTCATTATCGCATTGCATGAAAAAGCTCTTGAAAAACCCATAAAAATCGAAAAATTTTGAAAATTTTGTGTTTCTAAGGATAGAGATGACTTCTATGATAATCACTACTTGTGAATTGAGTTTTGATGACAATTGTATGCTTAAACAAATAGTAAATTGAAAAGAAATTGAATGAGTTAATTATTCCTCTATTGCAAGTTTCATAATGTGAAGAATGTTACCTAAATCAAGGTTGAAATCACATGACGAGTTCTTATACTTCTTCTTGAAATGATTAAGGCAATTCGATTTCTTTCTTCTTTCTTTGATCATTTAGCCCCTCAATGAAATAATGGCCTCCTTTACCTATCCGGGAATTTGGAGGAGTTGATATTTGACATGTTTGATGTGGGAGGGCCATGAAAGCAAAATTTTGCATTCAAAGAATAGAAAGAACTTATAGGTTTGGGGAAGTCAATCATGACGATGAGTAACTCGGCACCATTCACATAGCCGGGTGTTTGTGTCTTGCCAAAGTCAAATTGAGCGATATTCCTAGCGGATTATGGTATGTGCATCAAGGGTTTGAGGCATCTCGCAAAATTGAGAACCGCCAATCTCCTAGGCTTCGGTTTTTGTGCACCTCTGTCCATAACTCCAAAAGTAAAGTCGAAAAATTATGTGCAAAAGAAGAGAGCAAAGCTCTAAGTTGAAAGTGTTGCAAAACCGCACGAGAAAAAAAAAGAGTTAGTTATCCACTTTCCCGGATTCATGCACCACATTCCTTGTAATTTCCTCTCCCTTTCCGCATTCTAGACCTTACTTGAAAGTCCTTAAGATCAAGAGAATGCTATATGACTTGGTGATCTAAATTGAAGTTTCTTATGATTGATTTTGATAATGTTTGAAGGTTATGATGTTTGCATGGAAGTTTGATCAATTCATGAGTTTTCTTTACTCTTTACTCTTTGGTTATGTATATGAGAGTCTTATGAACGAATGAAGCAAGGTTTGAGAATGATCTATTGACTAGGAAGCACATTCATCTAAAAGACGTTTTGTTTTTGAGAGTGCATCCATATTTCATCCTAACTTGAGTTTTAAAGCTTTTGAAAGACCTTGCTTGGGGACAAGCAAGTGGCAAGTATGGGGTATTTTGTTAGCATGAAATATTGTGATATTTTAGGCACGTTTTCTAGATATATTTCATCCATATTAGTGTTCATTGATAAAGCATTGAAGCAATTGTGAGCTAGTTTATCTATATTGTCGATATAGAGGTCTACATAAGTTTTGTGTTGATTGTAGGCGAATAAGAGCTAAAACCAAACGAATTAAGAGAGGATGGAGATGGATTGAGCATATTCAAGGATTGAGGAAACCACAAAGAAGCTAAGGAAGATGCTAGGATGAAGAATGGCATAAAACAAAGGGAATTACGAGCAACCTATGCTTCCACGCTCTAAAATACGGCCGTAATGAAGTCCACGCTCTAAACCACGGCCGTGGAACTTGGCAACATGAGCATGGAGCATTCCAGAGAATTACACGGTATAAAGTACGGTCGTGGAAGTTGTGAAGAACCGTAATCCAATTCCACGCTCTAAACCACGGGCGTGGAATTCTATATAACCGTGATTTAGGCAATCTTTTGACGAATAAAATATAGACACATTGTCTACGCACATGGGCCGGACACTTATTCTATCTTCCCCTATAAAAGGACTGAAGGAGGGAGATTTCGGGACCTTTGCTTACGCTTGCTTGCATGTGCCTAGGGTTCCAGTTGGACGTGCAGAGATTGCCATTTTGCAACGGAGATTTGCAAAGGCTTGAATATTTGGAAGTTGCACTTTGTCCTTAGGTTTGATTAGAAGACGGATTGACATCCCGTTCTTCGTTCTTATCAAGGATTGTGATTTGTTTGTGTTATTCCAAATCTGATATACATCATTACCTTTGTTTGTGGATTTGAGATTGATTTGAAGTTTATTGAACGTTTTCGAAGGTTTTCATCTTTCATTCTTCTTAATCTTGAATTTGATATCATAATGACTGTTGTTGGCTAAAACCCTTTAGCAATTCTAAGGTGAAGGGTTGATAGTTGTGGCTTAGATGATGATAGATCGATCGTAAACAGATTGGACCCTGAGAGTTAGAGAGATTTTGCCGACGAGCCAGAATCACGGCCTGTTCTTGAGGTTCCACGGCCGTGGAACTCAAGATCCACCCGTAATTTACTTCAGTTTATGAACCTTGCTTTTACTTTAATCTAAAGTTAAAGATTTGCTTTAACTTAGTCTTGGCTTGCCTTTTCTAGGTAGTAGTGAAGCCTCAACAACCTCTACTTCGATTTCGAGTGTCACAACCTTAATCGGTTTAGTTAGTCTTGATCCTTGGGTTACAAGTTTGGGTATTTGAGATTAATTCTTGTCTTTAGATCCTTTATATACTGAAGCCTCAACAAGCTTTATAGAGAGTGTCTTTGGATAAGTCATATAAAGCCTTGGAACTTCACCGTACATTGCTTTACCTTAGTATACCTTTGCAACTCTTAACTCTGTCCTTAGTTCTTTAGTATATCTTGAATCGATTGCCACAATTAGATACCTGGATCTTTAGGGTTGTTGTTTTCCCAATATTTGCAAAGCTCATACATTACATTCTTGACGATTTATAACTGGATTTAACCCCCCAAATCCCTATGTTCGATACTCTGGAATTCTTGCTTAACTACGTCGATCCGTACACTGCGGGTTCGCTTGCTTGATTCTAGTTTTTTAAATTTAAGACTTATTTGCACGCACGCTAAGTGGCGAACATTGCCTCCCAAGAAGCGCTTGATTTAAGGTCGCTAGCTGGACCGTACGGCATCCCTAAACAAGGTATAGTGGTGCAATCTCCTCAACCTGGACTTCTTGTTGGTATTTCTTAAGTCTATGACCATTGACCTTGAAGCTTCCACTTGTTTCTCCCCAGATCTCAACTGCCCCATAAGGGAAAACATGTTTCACAACGTAAGGTCCTGTCCATCTAGATTTCAACTTACCTGGAAAGAGGCGAAGACGGGAGTTGAAGAGTAGAGCTAAATCTCCTTCTTTGAACTCCTTAGGAATGATACGCTTGTCATGACATTTCTTTGTAGATCTTGGCATTCTCATAAGCGTTCAAACGCAGCTCTTCCAGCTCATTGATGTCCAATAGCCGCTTCTCACCGGCTTCCTTGATATCGAAATTCAACCATTTGATTGCCCAATACGCCTTGTGTTCTAACTCAACGGGCAGATGGCAAGACTTTCCATATACCAAATTATAAGGGGTGGTACCAATAGGAGTCTTGAATGCGGTCCTGTAAGCCCAAAGAGCGTCGTCCAACATCATGGACCAATCCTTCTTTGTTCTAGAGACGGTCTTCTCCAAGATTGCCTTGATTTCTTTATTCGAGATCTCGACCTGTCCACTAGTTTGAGGGTGATAAGGAGTTTCTACCTTGCGGATTACCCCATACTTCGATAGAAGTGCCTTAAACTTCCGGTTGATGAAATGTGTCCCTCCATCGCTGATAATGATACGTGGTGTCCTAAAACATGGAAAGATAGTCCGATTGAAGAAGTTCACAACCACCATGGCGTCATTAGTGGGGGAGGCAATGACTTCCAACCATCTAGAGACGTAGTCAACAACTAGGAGAATGTAGAGGTTTCTCCGGATGATGGGAAAGGTCCCATGAAATCAACTCCCCATACATAAAAAATCTCAACCTCCTGGATGTTATTGAGTGGCATCTCGTTCCTTCTAGATAAGTTCCCTGATCTTTGTCATGCATCACAACAAACAACAAACGTTTGCACATCCTTAAATAATGTAGGCCAAAAGAAACCGGAACGTAATACCTTACCGCATTGATAACACAATTTATGACTTAGGTTTAGGTAATCATTTAGATAGATTTCTCGCTCATTCATGCACGGTTTAGCACTAGTTCACGACGTTTGCACTCAATTCACGTATTTTGCCGAGATAGACGTCTACACGGACTTGTGCATTGCTTTGTAGGTATTTTGGGAGATTTAGGAGCTAAAACGATACGTTTGAGGATCGTTCATCAAGATGACAAACCCTCGGACTCATTAAGATGCAAGCTAAAGGCTAGGGAGGACTCATGGAACCTTGCCAACACAAGCCATGCACCAAATCGAAGCTTAATGATCAAAGGCAAAGCTGAAGTACAAAATCACGGTTCACTGACAGATCACGGCCGTGGAACTACCCGTGGATTTTGCCAGGTTTTCATGACAGCTGTGCCACGATCTCTTGGCCAGCTCTTGCAAAGTTGTAGTATAAAAGTAGTCCTGCATTGGCTGAGAGAAGCATCTTGGAGCAGCTCTCCATTATCCACTATCCTCTAACAAAAATATTCTCTCAACAAGAAGATTCTTTGGGAAGAAGGAGGTAGAAGGAAGCCACCATTGGAGAAGAGCTTCATTGGAGAAGAAGAAGAACACACCATTGATAGATTTTGATAGCTTTGTAGAGAAGAATTTCGAAATCGGTTTCTAGAGTTGTATGAACCATTTGAACCTTCTTTAAGAAGGGTTGTGAGTCATTCTAATTCCATTTTCAGCTTGGTTTTGTTTACTTCACTTGTTCATCTCTTTATCTTCATTAATCTTGCAAATGGAAGCTATAATTTTATGTTTGTTGATTTCGATTGATATGATGAATGTTGTAGGCTAAATAGATGTGATTCTAGGGTAAGGGAAGGATGGTTATGGCTAGAACCATGATGGATTGGACTTAGATTAGCCTCGGATGACTTGTGTGCTTGAACGTAGCTTCTGTTAGGGTCCACCGTTTGTTCTTGCCAAACCACGGCCGTGGTTGTGGTAGAACAGCCCGTGATTCTTCCTGGTTCGATGGATCTAGCTTTAGTTAGTTAGAATGTTGAAATCCTAAGTGTTTGTTGAGCTAAATCTATCCTAGGGTGACCTAGTGTTAGCAACTAAGTGTTAGGAGAAACTTATCCGGTAATCCTTATTCTTAGATTCCAAAGATAACAAACCCTAGGTAGTGGTGAGCCTCATAAGCCGCCATTGGACTAAGTGTGCTAGATGGTTACTTAGAACTAACCCTTCCGAGACTTACCCGGTAAGGATAGGTTAGACACCTAGGTGACAATCCGGTTTGTGCTAGAATTCCGCCCCTTAGGTTCTTAGAGACTTACCCGGTGATGAGATCCTAAGGACGGACTAGTGGACCATGAGACCTACCCGGTAATTGATCCCAATCTAGAAACACTTACTCCCAACGTACCATAGTCAATCCAAGGAACGACTAGATAGCTTGAGTTCTATGCCATAACCGAAATTCCCAACCCCTAGAATCCGCTTTTCTATCTTTGATCTATATCTCGTATTTAGCTTGTTTGTTTGCATTGATTTGCTAGCTTAGTTGATTATTATATTTCGCATGAATTGTGATCTTTAATTGATCACCAAAAAAACCAACCAAAAACAATTGAGATTTTTATTTCTTTATTTCTTTCTCTCTTCTTGACCTAGATCTTCACTAGACTTAATCACAAATTGAATCAATCTCATCTTAGTCTTTGTGTTCGACCTCGGAATACTATCCCTACTACAAACGTCCCGTACACTGCGGTTCGCTAGGAGTTAGGATAAATATAACGAGATTATAAATTGAAAACCCATTGCGTATCACATCCTGAGCGTAACACGCATGTTTTGTGAGCGCTAGTATGTCCTCCACAAGGAAGCGAGTGGCAGTGCCGTATGACACTAGTAACTTCATCTTCCGGAATGCACCTTCGAAGCATCCCATCCGGACCTCTCTTAAACAGTAGAGGTTCATCTCAGTAGTAGTGGCGTACGTCTTTAAATAATTTCTTCCTTTGAGCGTACGTCAATCCGGGCGGTATTTCCTGGCAAACAAGATAGTTAACAATGTCAGCATACCAAGGTTCTTTATTATCAGAAGCTTGGTGGAGCCAATGCTTCACCCACTGTGAATGAGTTTCAAAAAAGGGAGTAAGAAGTTTGTTATTCTCAATTGAAAGTATCTTGCTTGATGTTTCGGTCGGCGCCCAAGGTGGGTGACCGAGATGTTCTTCAGATAAGAACACCTCGCTTGGTACAGAAAGTGCCTTGGTCGAGGTACTGGAACTGAGACCGAAACTGGAGATTCTTTTCTCCTGGATTAGTTTTTCAATCTTAGCTCCTGAATCTTCTTCCAGTGCCTTTAAGCTCGTATATCTGCATCACAAGAAGCATCTATACCTTCCTCCATTAAGCTAAAACTAATAACTCTTTCAAGAGGATCATTAATAAGGATAGAGCTCACCAATTCTCTTGATTCTCCTTCATCATAGATGTTGAAGATATCATCCTCCAGCGGGTCCCCTTTCATTACAGCAAGCAATGCAAACTCTACTTGATCTCCGCCAATGTTGAATTTCAACTTGGCGTTCTGACAACCCACATTCCAACCCAAAGTTGATAGAAATGGTCTCCCGAGAATGATAGGAACGGGATAATCTGCGGGTATATCAAGTACAACAAAGTCTATAGGTAGATAGAAGTTACCTAACTTATCCGGAACGTCTTCCAAAATGCCCACGGGATGGGTAATAGAGCAGTCCACCATGTATAGCCTTATCTTCACCGGCTTGGGCTCTCCAAGTCCGATTTTCACACATAGTTCCAGCGGGATGATGCTCACGCTGGCTCCTAGATCACACAACGCCTCACAAGTTACATCCCCAACTTGAATGGGAATGCAAAATGAGCCAGGATCTCTTAACTTGGGTGACATCTTCTCCTTCATGATTTGAATGAGCTCCGAGGATTTAGATGTCATCCTTACTTCACCAAAATCTTCCAGTTGCCTCTTCCTTGATAGAATCTCTTTTAAGAACTTCCCATATGCGGCATCGCTAGAATGGCATCAAGGAAAGGGATGTTAATATGTAGTTTATTCATCAAGTCAAGGAACTTACCAAAATGTTTGTCTAGATGTGCTCTAACCCTTGACTGAGGGAATGGAAGTGGTGGTTTATATGAAGGAGGTGAGACATAAACTTCAGTTTTGTCCGTCGCTTTCTGGGATTCCACCTTGGGTGGCACCTCGACCGAAGTGTTCCTCGTCTGTACTTGGACCGAGGTGTTCTTCGTCTGCACTGGCATCGACCGAGACACTAGATCTGCAATTTTCAGTCCACTTCTCGTCGTTATTGCCATAATCTATCCTTTAGGGTTGCTCTCTGTCCTTGCTGGGAGCTTCCCTGGATCTCTTGGCGCTTCATTCGCCTTATTAAAGAATTGTTGCTCTAAGGCTTTTTGTGCCTTCGAAGATGAAGTCATAGACGTCTCCATAGCGTTAAGCTTGATCAAGATGGCCTCCAACACTACATCTTTCTTCTCTGGCTAGGACGAACTTGATCCAGGCTCCTGGCTCTTCAATGGAGTAGAAGAAGAAGAAGAGGGATTAAAAGAATTATTAGAATTGGAATTAGAGTAAGGGTTACCCGAATTTTGATTGTTAGATCTCGATATGTTGCTGTTAGAGCCTCCATTGTTGTTGTAGTTGTTATTCCGGGAACCTTGATTGTTGTTCCTTGACCCTTGATATCCTCCCTCTTCCTTCTTGGTGTGAGCAACCAAAAGGTCTTTCAATTTCTTCACATCATTCTTGAGGGAGATGAGTTGATTGTCATTTGATGGAGCTTCTTGGAAATTAACTCTCTTAACTCCATTTTCGGCTCCTTGGTGGGAATATTTCTCCATGTGCAAAGCTTGTTTCTCAATTAACTCCCAAGCTTCATCAATCGTCATGTCCATGAATGTGCGGCGGAGAGTAGTTGAATATTGCATTGGGTAGCTCCATCCAATCCTTTGAAGTATATCTCCAACAACTCTATCTTTGGAATCCCATGATGTGGGCAATCCAAGAGAACATCTTTAAATCTCTCCCATGACTTGGACAAACTCTCCTTGTCCTTCATGATGAATGCATTAATCTTCCCTCTCATTTCAGCGGTTTGGGGGGGGGAGAATTTTGTTAAGAACTCCGTCATCATCTCCTCCCAAGTGTTGATCTTTCCGGGAGGAAGAGACTGATACCAAGTAAGCGCCCTGTCCTTCAAAGAAAAGTAAAAAGGCCTTAGCTTGTAATTATTATTTTCCAGCCTTGAAGGTCTCAAGGTCTCCATCAAAAGTTCATAGTTTTGCAAGTGTTGATGTGGAGACTCCCTCTCTAAACCTCCAAACTGGCATTGGCAGATCATGGATAGAACTTGCGGTCGAAGTTCGTAATCATGCTCAACTGGATCACCTAGGTTGACTCTTGGATGCCTCACTTGCTGGTTTGGGTCCATCCTCTATCCTAAGGTATGTGGAATACCTACAAAAGAATATCTCGGACAGGCATCCGAGGTGGATGTATCTCGGCCGCGGCAATTGGAGCGTGGTCCTGCCTCGGTCGATGTAGAATCTGGACTCGTAGATCAGCCATATCTGCTTCAATCTTTGCAGTTCTTGTGCGAGTTTGATTCCTCTCGCGCTGCAGCTCTTCCCTATTGAGGCGCAGCTGTTCCATTGCCTCCTTCAATTCGGCCTCAAGATCGCGATTGTCTTGGTTGGCCATTTTAGCTTCTTTTAAGCGTCTTTTGTATGTCTTTTCTGGTTCGGGATCGTAAGAAACGATTTCCTTCCCAGCACGGGTTCTTCGTATAAACCTAAAAGAAAGAACCTGCAAAAGTCACTCAAGTATAGTGGTTAGTAGCAATTAGGGCAACTGACCCGAAAGACGACCGCAACCGGCTCGGTCTAGACCAAGTCCCCGGCAACGGTGCCAAAAACTTGTTCGCTCCTAACGGTGTGTGCAAGCTTTAAATTTATATCCCAAGAAATATGCTTAAAGCAAGGATGCGAACCCGCAGTGTACGGATCAATTATAGTAAAAAGCAAGAATTCCGGGGTGTCGATCTTAGGGACTTAGGTGAAACAAAGCAAGTAGAGGTCGTCAATGCAACTAATAACCACAAAAGCGACTAAAACAATCAAAGATGATATTAAGGTCAATTAAAGGAAATATGCAAATTTTAGGGATTAATGCATCTAGTTGTGGTTCCAACTCAAGATCTAAAGATAAAGCGGACAAAGATGAGATTTTGCTAAGGGAAGGTGTTTCTAAAGTGGGAATAGATTACCGGGTAAGTCTCACTACTCACTATCCCAAACCAAAGCTCCTATTACCGGGTAAGTCTCAAGGTACTAAGGATAGGAACTATAATCTCAAACCAACACATCACCCAAGGGAATAGAATCAACCTTTACCGGGTAAGTCTCAGGCTAACTCACAAAGATGGGATGAAGGAACACTCAAACCCCAATAAAGGATAAACCTTTATTACCTACACTTATGATCTTGGGTAAACAAACTAAGTAATCACCGGGTAAGTCTCATCCTAGGCTTACATTGAACCAAGAAAGGTGTAATAAGAATAGGATTTGGCAAACTATAACACTTAACTCTCAGTTTCGTATCAGAAAAGGTCACCTCGGTCAGTCAAGTTCCACCCCGGCCGAGATGTTCATCGACTAAACGACATGTTCTAGGTTTAAGGTTAAAGACTCGAGCTTTCAGGGTCCTATTGGGATTAAGATCATTCTATCACCGTCTTTCCCACAACTTTCAGCCAATCACCCTAGAATCGCACAAAAAAATTAGCCACTCATCATCATGAAAGCAATAATCAAATATATGAGAAGGGAATGAATATTTGAACACAAAAACCTTAAGAACAAGGCTTCAATAACTGAATCAAATATCATACAAATCAGCGTTCCTTGGATCACAAATCCAACAAGACAATAAACCAAAAGGAATCTAAGAAAATCTTACAAACTCCTTCAAAAGCTATCTCAAAACTATCGATCTTCCTTCCTTCATTCTTTAAAGCTTCCTTCAAGCTTCCAGAAAATCCCTTAATTGCTGCTTATTCTCAGCCTCCAAGCATGGTTGAACTTTGTGGAAAATCCAACCCTTTTTATAGGAGAATTATCTTCCAAAGATAATAATATCTTAAAAAGATAATATCTTATAAAATATATCATATCTCTAAAATAGATCTTCCAAATATATGATCTTCCTTCCAGAAATCCAGCCCAAAAATATAAGATATCTCCTTCCAAAAATAAAAGATCTCAGCTAAATAAAATATATCTCGCCGGCGCCAGGGTGTTCGCCTCGGTCGGGGCGCTCCTCAAGATCACCTGGGTCGAGGTGACACTGTAGCTGTCCGAGGTGAATCTTAGCTGAATGTGAAATCTCTTAAATCTGGTCCAAAGTAAATCTTCTTTATTGATTCCTTGCTTCCTGAGTTCTTCTTTAGAGCTCCAGAATGTAGCTCCTATGACTCATTTTCTCCTTAGCTCCATTTCGATCCAAAATGTGTCATTTTACCTATGATTACAACGAAACTTGGTGTAGACCTCGATTTCCGTAAAGGTAGATGAAACGACAATATAATCACATAATATACATTCAAACATGCAGATTATTGAAGATAAAACGTCTAAACAAGTCCCAAAATATAGACTATAATACATGCTATCGGTTGTGAAGAAGGAGATTCTTAAGTTATTGGATGCAGGTATCATATTTCCCATATTGGATAGCAAGTGGGTTAGCCCGGTGCATGTAGTTTCGAAGAAAGGAGGGAAGACCATTGTGACGAATAAGAACAACGAGTTAATTCCAACTACGACCGTATTATATAACCTCCCGATTGCACCTTGCCCTTTGAGATCATGTGCGATGCTAGTCTATATTTTGGGATTGGTTTAGACGTTTTATCTTCATAAATCTGCATGTATGGATGTTTATTCTTTGATTATATTGTTGTTTTGTCTACCTTTGAGGGAATCGAGGTCTACACCTAGTTTCGTTGTAATTGTAGGGAAAATGACACGTTTTGGACCGAAATGGAGTTAAGGAAGTTAAGGAGTCATTGGAGCTACATTCTAGAGCTATAAGAAGATCTCAGGAAGCATTGAAATGATTTAGAGATTGATTTTTGACCAGATTCAAGATGATTTACATTCAGTTGAGATTCACCTCGGTCAGGTACAATACCACCTCAACTGAGGTGATCTTGAAGAGCGTCCTGACCGAGGCGAACACCCTACCGCCGGCGAGATCTTTATTTTTGGCTGAGATCTTCTATTTTTGGAAAGAGAATATCACATATTTTTGGCAGGATTTCTGGAAGGAAGATATTATTTTTGGCTGATTTATTTTGAGAGATATGGATATATTTTCTAGGAAATTATCTTTTTAAGATATTTTATCTTTGGAAGATAATTCTCCTATATAAAGGGTTGGATTTTCTACAATTCAGCCATCTTCGGATCATTGATTTTCGGAGGATTTTCTGAAGAGTTTGAGGGGAGTTTGAAGGAAGAGTTGAAGGAAGTTTTGAAGGTTGAAGTTCAAGGAAGGAAGGAATAAAGTTGAAGTAGGCTTTGAAGGAGTTTGTAAGATCTTCTTATATTGCTTTTGGTTTTGTTGTCTTTTCTGATATGTGACTTGTGGAACGCTGATTTTTGTTTGTTTGATTCATTGAGTTATTAAGACCTTTGTGTTAAGGTTTTCTTGTTTGAATATTGATTCCTTTCTTATATATTTGATTATTGTTATCATGATGATTGTTGACTAAGTTCTTTATGCGATTCTAGGGTGATTGACTGAAAGCTGTGGAAAAGACGATGATAGAATGATCTTAATCCCAGTGGACCCTGAAAGCTCGAGCCTTTACCTTAACCGACGAACACCTCGGTCAGTCATTGAACATCTCGGCCGGGATGGAATTTAATTGAACGAGGTTAACCTTTCCAGTCAGACACCTCGGTCCGGTCGGGACCACCTCGACCGAGGTGAAATCAAAATCAACGAGGGGTATAAAAGGCAAGAAGGTTTCTCTCTCTTCACCTTTTCCCTCCCAAGCGAAGACCTCGACCGCGGCAACCCTCAACCTCAAATTCTCAGTTTTTGCCCGTTTTCCACAATTCTTGGCTCGATTACACCGGAGGAAGCAAGAGGATTAGTTTCCAAGCATCAAACAGCAAGGAAAACGCTCCAATTCTGCAGAATTTGGGTATTTCGTTCCAAAACCCTAACTCGTTCTTCTTTTGTCGATTCTGCACAGATTTGGCTTTGGTTGCCACTTTTTGTTGTTGAAAAAGATATAAGTACCCCTTAGGAAACTTTTGGTAGTGTTTTTGGGGGAAAAAAGCTTACAGATTCAGAGAGTACGTTCGAACAGCAGTTCACATCAGTCCAGTCGGTTGTGTCTCGACCGAGGTGTTCTTAGGGCAACCGAGGTGTTCTTCATCCAAAAACATGAGTAATAGATCTGATCGACGGTTGGCCTTGAGGGACAGGCCTAGCAGCTCCCACCAGTCTTCCCCTTCTTCTGCTTCACAGTATGCTATTCCGGTGATCCATGAGCTCACCAAAAAGACTTTGATCGTATATGCGGGTGCCCGATCGTCGCCCCGTGGTTTCTAGATGTTTCTGCCTTCGAGTGCCTCCATGTGGCGGAGGACTTGAGGAAGATGATCTCCATGGTTGGGATGGAGAAGTTTATGGATGTTAGAGCGCCGACTTATTTGGAGTCGACGATGGAGTTTTTCACCTCGGTGACATACGTGCCGGAACGTCAAGGGATCAAGTACCGGTTGCTGAACCGGAATTATGTAGTACCCACGGATCAGTTTAGGGAGATTTTCGGCTTTCCTACTCTCATAGTTTCTGATTTTCCTTTCCGAGCTGTAGCTTGAGATTTTTAGGGCAAGATAGCCCACGTGACAGAGTACAGTGACAAGTGGAGACCCGGGGATTCCCGGGACCATATTATATTTCATCTTGCCTTCCGCCTTGGTCACAGGATATTCAGTGAGAATCTTCTGGCGCGTACTGAGACGCCCCATGAGGTTCGACATGGGGAGTTTCTGTTTATGTTTTGCATGGTAACTGGAGGAGTTCCTGATTTTGCTGCTATGCTAGCAGAGGACTTGCACAGGATCAAAGGCAAGTCGAAGGGCGATATCTTCTGTGGTGGGTTGGTGACCCACATCGCCACTGCTATGGGTATGGATTTTTCTAGCTGTACACTGGTCGCGGCTGCGAAGCTGCTGGGACTTAAAGAGATGATCACGAGAAGTATTCTTGTCCCTCGTGGCCTTGGCACGCCCTACGTTAGCATGTCGTGGGAGAAGACGGCTCCACAAGGGATTATATGGTCATCCTAGTTCTCTGTCTTTGACCGTTAGTTCTGGTCTGCCGCTTGGGTTTTATACATGCAAGATGTTGGAGATGCAGCTGCAGCTGATGATGATAAGGGGTATGATGGAGGAGCTGCTATGGAGACCGGTACTTATACCGGCGGCCCTAGTATTCCTGTTGTTGATCTTGATTATGAGGCAACGGAGGAGGAGACAACAACACCACCACCACCACCACCACCTTAGCGCAGATCCCGTCGCAGATTCAAAGATCCCGATGCCCACTAGATGATTGATGATCTCACCGACCAGATGATCGACGCTTACGCAGCCATGACAGTCGACATGACCGAGCGCTTTGATGACCAGCGCCGAGATATTGAGGGTTGGACGCATCAGATGTTGGAGAGCCATCACTACACTAGACGCATGATGGAGATCCAACATCAGCAGATTATGGGCTATCCATTCGACCCGACCCAACACCCTTACGTTCCACATCCACCACCGCCAGCTGACGAGGATTAGAGCTTAATGGATTTCTTTCTTTATTTATTATGTAGTTCAGCTAGGTTCAGTGAGTTTTCTGATTCCTTAGACTTATATTTGACTCATTGGGATAATGTGTCCCAAGTATGGGGTATTTGGATGTATTACTTGACTTATGTGTATGCTTGTATGACTCTTGGATATTATTGTTTATTTGGCTTTATGTGCTTATTTGTCATTACATGCATACATACATGTTTCTGTTTGGGAAAAAGTCGAAAATTGGTTTGAAATTTATTTTATGACCTCGACCGAGACATTCATGGCCGATCGAGGATGAACACCTCGAATGACGCCAGAACACCTCGACAAAGATGAGCTTTTAACTGAAATGTTTTCGAAACATTTTGTGCTTCTTCTCTAGATATGACCTCAATGATGATTTTGTTTGCAGATTGGTTTTAAAATCTTTATATGCTCGAAAGATTCTATGATATGTTTAAGTTGCAAAATGCTTTGTTTAAGGTTCTAGCATGTTTAATACTTTGTTTTATCAAAATTATATTGGATTTGAAGGTTGACACCACATGATGAGTTCTATCACAATCTTCTTGGGATGATCAAGGCAATTCATTCTCTTCTCTTCTTCTTGACCATGCTTTAGCCCCTTATATACATATTTTCCTCCCTTTACCTATCCGGTAATTTGGAAGCAAGTGAAGAAAAGCAAGTGAAAGTGAAGTTGAGATGTTGGCTGAAAGTGTTAGAAAGAAACAATTAGGTTTGGGTAAGTCAATCATGATGATGAGTAACTTGGCACCATTCACATAGCCGGGTGTTTGTGTCTTGCCAAAGTCGGATTGAGCGATATTCCTAACGGGTCATGTTATGTGCATCAAGGGTTTGAGGCATCTTGAGAAATTGATGATTACTTATCTCCTAGGCTTCGGTTATTGTGCACCTTTGTCCATGCATTCCAAAAAGTAAAAAAGTGAAAATAAGCAAAGCTTATTGGTGGAAGATGTTGAGATTCAAAGAAAGTGAAGTAAGATCCTATTCCCGGATTCTAGCACCACATTATCCTATATACACCCTACCTTGACACGTTTCTTGACCTCTTTTGGAAGCCCTTGAGACCTCGAGCTTGTTGATTAACTTGGTGGTTTAAACTTGATTATACATGATTAATTTCGATAAATATGATTTATTATGCATTCTATGATTTTATGCAAAGATGAACATCTTTCTTATATTTATAAAATGTTTTGATCATGTCTTGATTTTATTTGCCATGACACATTCTCTTAGAGTGATCTATGAGTGGAGCACACAACAAAATGTTTTGAGATGTTTTTCATTGATCTTTCTGACTTATAATCCATTCTATCTTGTATATAAGATTTGGAACTTGCTCGGGGCAAGCAAGGGACAAGTATGGAGTAATTTGATAGCATGCATTATAGTCTATATATCGGGATTGGTTTAGACGTTTTATCTTCACAAATCTGCATGTATGGATGTATATTCTTTGATTATATTGTTGTTTTGTCTACCTATGCAGGGATCGAGGTCTACACCTAGTTTCGTTGTAATTGTAGGGAAAATGGCTCGTTTGGACCGAAGTGGAGCTAAGGAAGCTAAGGAGTCATTGGAGTTACATTCTGGAGCTATAAGAAGATCTTAGGAAGCATTGAAATGATTTAGAGATTGATTTTGGAACAGATTCGAGTTGATTTACATTCAGTTGACATTCACCTAGGTCAGCTTTAGTACCACCTCGACCGAGGTGATCTTGAGGAGCGTCCCGACCGAGGCGAACACACTGTCGGCGGCGACATCTTTATTTTTGGTTGAGATTTTCTATTTTTTGAAAGAGAATATCACATATTTTTGGCTGGATTTCTGAAAGGAAGATATTATATTTGGCTGATTTATTTTGAGAGATATGGACATATTTTCTAGGAATTTATCTTTTTAAGATATTTTATCTTTGGAAGATAATTCTCCTATATAAAGGGTTAGATTTTCTACAATTCAACCATCTTCGGATCATTGATTTCTGGAGGATTTTCTGAAGAGTTTGAGGGGAGTTGGAAGGAAGAGTTGAAGGAAGTTTTGAAGGTTGATGTTCAAGGAAGGAAGGAATCAAGTTGAAGTAGGCTTTGAATGACTTTGTAAGATCTTCTTATATTGCTTTTGGTTTTGTTGTCTTTTCTGGTTTGTGACTTGATGAACGCTGATTGTTGTTTGTTTGATTCATTGAATTATTGAGACCTTTGTGTTAAGGTTTTCTTGTTTGAATATTGATTCTTTTCATATATATATATATATATATTTGATTATTGTTATCATGATGATTGTTGGCTAAGTTCTTTATGCCATTCTAGGGTGATTGGCTGAAAGTTGTGAGAAAGACGATGATAGAATGATCTTAATCCCAGCGGACCCTGAAAGCTTGAGCCTTTACCTTAACCGACGAACACCTCGGTCAGTCATTGAACATCTCGGCCGGGATGAAATTTACTTGAACGAGGTGAACCTTTCTTGAACCTTATCTGAGTTAAGAGTTTAAGTTTGCCAAATCCTATCCTTGTTATACCTTTCCTGGTTCAACGCAAGCCTATGATGAGACTTACCCGGTGATTCCCTTGTTTGTTTACCTATGATCATGAGTGTAGGTAATAAAGGCTTATCCTTTATTGGGGTTTGAGTGTGCCTTCATTCCATCTTTGAGAGTTAGCCTGAGACTTACCCGGTAAAGGTTAATTCTATTCCCTTGGATGGTGTGTTGGTTTGAGATTATAATTCGTTTCCTTAGTACCTTGAGACTTACCCGGTAAAAGGAGCTTTGGTTTGGGATAGTGAGTAGTGAGACTTACCCGGTGATCTATTCCCACCTTAGAAACACCTTCCTTTTGCAAAACTCAGCTTTGTCCACGTTATCTTTTGAGATCTTGAGTTAGAACCACAACTAGATGCTTTAATCCCTAGAATCCTCATTCCCTTTATGTGACTTTTATATCATCTTTGATTATTTTAATTTGTGGTTAATAGTTATTTGACAACTTGATTTCCGTACTTTGTTTCACCATAGTCCCTGTGTTCGACCAATGGAATTCTTGCTTTTATTACAATTGATCCGTACACTGCGGGTTTGCATATATCGTTCAAGCATACTTCTTGGGTTATAAATATTACAGCTTGCACACACCTTTTGGAGCGAACAAGTTTTTGAGCGAACAAACTGATTTCCGTACTTTGTTTCACCATAGTCCCTATGTTCGACCCCTAAAGTTCTTGCTTTTATTACAATTGATCCGTACACTGCGGATTCGCATATTGTTTAAGCATACAGGGACTATGGTTAAACAAAGTACACAAAACCAAAATCAAGACCTCGATTCCCGCAAAGATAGACAAAACAACAATATAATCAAAGAATATACATCCATACATGCAGATTTATGAAGATAGAACGTTTAAACTAAACCCAAAATATAGACAATAATACATGCTATCAAAATACCCCATACTTGTCCCTTTCTTGCACACACCTTTTATTACAAAAGATCATGAGTGGTCGTAGGAGCGGTGCTTGGACAAAAGAAGGATGGCCGGACTAACGCCATTTACTATGCGAGCAAGACGCTAGATGAAGGTCAATAGAACTACGCCACCACCAAAAATGAGCTTTTGGTAGTTGTATATGATTTTGAGAAATTTCGCTCTTACTTAGTGGGAGCGAAAGTTGTTGTTTGCACTGACCATCCAGCTATTCGTTACTTGCTTGCTAAGAAAGATGCAAAGCCGCGCCTCATTCGTTGGATTATTTTGCTTCAAGAGTTTGACCTAGAGATTTACGATAAAAAGGGATCTGAGAATTTTGTTGCGGATCACCTCAGCCACCTACCTCCCTCCTTGCTCAAGAAGGATGACCTACCCATAGATTATTCGTTTCCCGATAAGCACTTGTATTTTTTGGAACGTTGGTTAGAATCCTTTGTTTTACCCCATGATGAAGATGAAGTATGGGGTGAGGAAACCTTTCAGCATGTTTGAGGATGATGTACGGTCCAGCTAGCGACCTTAAATCAAGCGCTTCTTGGGAGGCAACCCAAGGTATTGCTTTCTTTTTCCTTTTCTAGCTTAATTTTAGATAGTTTGCTTCGTTTTGTTTTTTTGCGTCTTCTAGACAGGAACCAGGTACTTTCTAAGGAAGGATTGCAGCTCAGGAGCTACACTGGAAGGACAGAAGTTCGAGAAATTGAGAAGACGGAGCTTGATTGAGACACATCTCGGTTGCTGTCACAGGACCTCGACCGTGATGTTCTTAGCCAACCGAGGCGACTAGGTCTGACATCCGCTCTGACAACTCGGTCCGCTAGGGAACACCTCGACCGAGGTGAAATCAAATTTAGCGAGGGGAATAAAAGGCGTGACGGCTTCTCACTCTTCCACTTTTTCCCTCTCTACTCTCACCTCGACCGCGGCGGCCTACAACTCTCAAATTCTCGATTCTTGCCCGTTTTCCACGTTTCTTGGCTCGATTTCACCAGAGGAAGCAAGAGATTCATTTTCCAAGAATCAAACAGCAATAAAAACGCTTCAATCTGCAGAATCTGGGGTATTTCGTTCCAAACCCTAACTCCTTCCTTCCTTTACCGATTTTGAGCAGATTTGGCTTTGGTTGCCATTGTTTGTTTTTGAAAAGGATATAAGTACCCCTTAGGAAGCTTTTGGTAGTGTTTTTGGAGAAAAAATGCTTATAGATTCAGAGAGTGCGTTCGAACAGCAGTTCGCCTCGGTCTAGTCAATTGTGTCTCGACCGAGGTGTTCTTGGGCAACCGATGATGGGCGCCGACATATTGAGGGATGGACCCATCAAATGATGGAGAGCCAACACTACACCAGACGGATGATGGAGATCCAGCATCAGCAAGTGATGGGCTATCCATTCGACCCGCCCTGCACCCTTACATTCCACATCTACCACCGCCAGCTGACAAGGATTAGAGCTTTTCTTTATTTATTATGCAATTCAGCTAGGTTCGGTGAGTATTCTCATTCCTTAGACTTATATTTGACCCATTGGGACAATGTGTCCCAAGTATGGGGTATTTGGATGTATTACTTGACTTATGTGATTTGGCTTGTATGACTCTCTTGCTGGATAGTATTGTTTAATCTGCTCTATATGCTTATTTGTCTTTACATGTATACCTACATGTTTCTGTTTGAGAAAAACGTCGAAAACTAGTTTGAAATAATTTTTTTTTTGATCTCGACCGAGACGTTCATGGTCGATCGAGGATGAACACCTCGGATGACGCCAGAACACCTCGACCGAGATGAGCTTTTAACTGAAAGGTTTTCGAAACGTTTTGTGCTTCTTCTCTGGATATGACCTAAATGATGATTCTGTTTGCAGATTGGTTTTAAAATCTTTGTATGCTCGAAAGGTTTTATGAAATGTTTAAGTTGCAAAATGCTTTATTTAAAATTCTACAATGTTTAATACTTTGCTTTTATCAAAATTTTGTTGGATTTGAAGGTTGACACCACATGATAAGTTCTATCACATTCTTCCTGGGATGATTAAGGCAATTCATTCTCTTTTCTTCTTCTTCTTGACCATTCTTGAGCCCCTCATATACATATTAGCCTCCCTTTACCTACCTGGGAATTTGGAAGCAAGTAAAGAGAAGCAAGTGAAAGTGAAGTTGAGATGTTGGCTGAAAGTGTTAGAAAGAAACAATTAGGTTTGGGGAAGTCAATCATGATAATGAGTAACTCAACACCATTCACATAGCCGGGTGTTTGTGTCTTGCCAAAGTCGGATTGAGCAATATTCCTAACGGGTCATGGTATGTGCATCAAGGGTTTGACGCATCTCGAGAATTTGATGATTGCTGATCTCCTAGGCTTCGGTTATTGTGCACCTCTGTCCATGCATCCCAAAAAGTAAAAAAGTGAAAATAAGCAAAGCTTATTGGTGGAAGATGTTGAGATTCAAAGAAAGTGAAGTAAGATCCTATTCCCGGATTCTAGCACCACATTATCCTATATACACCCTACCCTGACACGTTTCTTGACCTCTTTTGGAAGCCCTTGAGACCTCGAGCTTGTTGATTAACTTGGTGGTTTAAACTGGATTATACATGATTAATTTCGATAAATATGATTTATTATTCGTTCTATGATTTTATGCAAAGATGAACAGCTTTCTTATATTTATAAAATGTTTTGATCATGTCTTGATTTTATTTGTCATGAAGCATTCTCTTAGAGTGATCTATGAGTGGAGCTGATAGGTGATGGAATCACTATCATTTAGGGTAGTTTTTAGAGTCTTTTTATTGCATTAGTGTCGGTTTATGCTACTAACTCCTTGGTCCAAAAGAAGAAGATCGAAAGAAGCTAAGGAAGGAGTTATAAGCACTTAGGAGTAAAGATCGATCAAGAAGCAAAGTTTCTGTTGCTCCACCGCCCCCGCGGGCCCTTGCAGCCGCCCCAGCGGGTGACACTTCCCACTAAAGCGCTCCCAGCACCTTCAGTAGCGCCGGCCAAAATGCAGATAACCGTCCCTATGCCACCCACCGGCGCCCCTGCGGTGACTTGCCCGGACAAGACGAAGGCCAGCTCCCCTGCGCTTCCAACTGTGCCCTGCCTGCGCCTCGCCTTGAGAGCTGGAAGGCGAAGAGTCTGTGTCACCGCTCCTGCGTTGGCCTTGAGGCGCCCCTGCGCCTTGACATCAGAAACGTGAGGAAGGCGAAAGGTCAGACGTTGAAGTGCATTAAAGATCCGCCCCAACGGAGCTGTGTAGCCCCCCCAGCGGTTTAGAAGAAGATTAACCGATTCTGCCTAAACCGCCCCTGCGGGTCCAGAAGGCCGCCCCTGCGGTTTAACGCCAGAAGCTTTACTCCGGCTGTTTACACCACCTTTATGGCATTAAAGGTGGCTTTTTTAGGCCGGCTATTTACTCCTAATTAAGTGTCTTTTGTAGTATAAATAGTCCATCGCTGATTGCTAGAATCATCCATGCTTTTCCTCACAAAATCCATTTTAGACTTGAGTTTTTCCATTGTAATGAGTTGCTAACTCCCTTGCTACATTGGGTTGGTTTGAAGCTGCTTTGTTGATTTGGTTGTAAGTTCTTTTAATATAAGTTTTTATTCAGTAATGCTTTGTGTTTCCTTGATCTTCATGGTTTAATTGCATGTTAACTATTACTTGAGATTGATCACCTTAGGTTCTAAAGTGCATGTAAACAACTAGGATTAATAGGTTCCGGGTTCGGATCTTTAATCTAGTAGCAACTTTAAGTAATAACGGGTTGTAATTACTTAAAGAAAAGGAACACAAATATAAAGATAAGTTTAACGGTTTTAATCTTCTCTTTGTATCCCTTTGTCTTTGTTTATATGCTAACTTATTATTTGTTCTTGTAGGTTTATGGAACTTTAATAGGTTAAGTTGTGTTGATGCCGGTTGGCTCAACACATATGTATGATCGAGACGGGAGATTACTTAAAAACTTGTAAAAGGAATACACCAAAGTAGCAATTGCATGCTTAGAATCAACCTAGTGTAGATTCATCCATTATTGTCTTACTTGTCGCGGTAATTGTTTTCATAAGTTTTTGTAAATCAATTCAACCAAACCCCCCTTTGTGTCACTTGTTATTATAATCGATAATTGCATCTAAAACACCTTAACTTTCTTGGGTTCGACCCTTACTTAATCACTATACTTGTTCTTAGTGCTAAGTCGGGATTTACTTTTGATTGGGTATAGACGACCATAGAAATACCTTCGGTCAAATTTTGGCACCGTTGCCGGGGAGTTTTTGTGTTTTATTGTTATTATTGATTTTTGGTTTGAACCATTTTATGGTTCAAACCCGTGCTACTAATTCCGGCTTTGCTTCTTTTGATCCAGAAATTGAGAGGATGCACATCCGGCAACGAAGACAACAACAACTACAACAAGAGATGGCTGACCGTACTCTTCGTCAACTTACGCAGCCCACTTTGGCTCAAAACCCTCTTTTGGTCGCTATGCCGGCACTAGGGGAAGGAGTCGACTTTGAACTCAAACCGGGCCTTATTCACTTACTTCCATCCTTCCATGGGCTAAGTGGTGAAGACCCCATCAAGCACCTTGGGAAGTTCCACACCGTTTGTATGAGCATGAAGCCGGCCAACATTACCGAAGGACAAATCAAGATGAGGGCATTCGGCTTCACACTCAAGAATTCGGCGGATGATTGGTATTACCACCTTCTATCCAGGAGCATTGACACTTGAGAAACCTTCACAAAGCGTTTTTGGAGAAATACTTTCCAGCTAAAAAGGCCAATAGCTTGAAGAAAGCTATAACCAACATCGAGCAAGAGGCAACCGTAACTCTCTACGAGTACTTCGAAAGGTTTGCACGCCTCCGATCCAGCTGTCCTTTCCACGGATATTCAACTCAAAATCTAGTCTTGTACTTGTACAATGGCTTGCTAGATAATGAAAGGAGGATCGTCGATGCGGCTTGCGGAGGTAATATTCTTAACTCTACTCCTGACCTTGCTTTGGAAAAGATACAAGAACTAGCGGAAGGAACTCGGAACTTTGGAAGGACCCCGGCTAAGAAAGGAGTTCATGCCGTGAGTTCTGGGAAGAACGAGATTTCCAACGAGCTAGCGGAACTGGAGGAATGGTGAAAAGGCTAACACTTATGGGAACACCGCAACAGCTAAAAGCTTGTGGAGTTTGTGCTGACCCATATCATCCAACGGACATGTGCCCACAAGTTCAAGATGACGATGCTGAAGTAAACACAATGGGTTATGGACAACCACAGCAGCAAAGACCTAGGAACGATCCCTATGCACAGAATTTCATGCCAAATTGGCGTGACCAACAAAATTTTTGTTGGAGGGATCAACAAAACCAACAACAGCAGCCCCGCCAAGGTAAGTATCACTCAACTGAAGATATGTTGCAGGTTTTGACTAAACACTTTGCTACTCATGTCCAAACAACAGAATCAAGCATCAAGAACCTTGAGAAGCAAGTTGGACAAATGACGGAAGCCATTACAAGAATTGAAACTAGGGCCTCCGGAGGATTACTGTCGCAAACGGTTATAAACCCAAAAGGCATGCAGGAAGAGGTCCAAACATAGAGGAAGAGTCCTTACGTCGAGCCAACGACGTAAAACAAAGGCGCTAATTTGGGAGGCAATCCGAAGGAATAAGAAGAGGAGCTTTTGTTAAGAAAACCGCCCCTGCGGCTCTAAGTTCCACCCCTGCGGCGACACCCCTGGCCAGCGCCACCCCCGGCGCTGGGCCTGCGTCTTCTCATGTAGGTCACCGCCCCCGCGGTGCCAACACTACGCCCCTGCGGCGGCCACCCTTGACACGCACCCTCAGCTCCGCCCCCGGCGTTGAGGCTGCGTGCCCCCTCTCTCTTTTCACCGCCCCCGTAGCGACACACGCCGCCCCTGCGGTACAGTTAAGGAAAGAAAAAAAATACACTTCTAAAAAATAACCTACATCTAAAACCTTCCCCACTCCCTATCCATTCACTCTACAAAAACCTAGCCGCTCACCCCCTACGCCCTTGCGCCCTCCAGCACCTCATCACCACCACCTCGACGCGCCCCCTGCGCCACCTCCGGCAACACAGCGCCACCCCTTCCTGCAAACACAAACAATCTCCACCACATACACCCCTTCTCCCCACCCCCCTGTCCCACCTCCGGCAACGTTTGCGACAACATGGAAGGCGTCGGAAAAGCACAATCGCCACCACCTTCGTCGAACGACCAAATCGCCCTTCTGCTCTTCGACCGCCCCTGCGCCTGCAAGCTCCCGCCCTTGCGTCGAGCCGCCCCTGCACCTGTTGCAGCCGCCCCTGCGTAAATCACGACAGAAGGTTCGCCTCTTGATCAAATTGCTGAACTTTCTAACTTTTTACTTGATCAATTGCAAGAGATGGAACCACAAAAGAAATACAAGTTGACGGAAGGTGAGAAGGATCGGTACAAGATTGCTCAAAGCCGGGAGGTGCATGCAACCCGGTTCTTTGATGCTTCCACCTTGGAAAATCTAGGGATGTTGGAAAGTATGCAGGAATTTCTTAACAATGCCGGGTTAGGTGATTTTCTGATAAAGAGCGCTCCAACACACCCCGACCTCACTAGACAGTTCATAGCAACATTCAAAATGGAGTCGGAAGACCAATTGTGTATAGGAGTTTCATTCAAGTACAACAAGAGGAAGTACACATTGGATTACACTCAAATACAAGAGGCATTGGGAGTGACCATAGCAGCTTCCGATGACTGGATGGAACCCATTCCGACACCGGATCTGTTAGGGTTTTGGCAAGTCGCTACTAGGTCAGAGTTTCATGTAGGGGGTGAGTACTCCAACAAATTCACTCACCCCTGTTTAAGGCTCATCTCCAAGGTCTTCATGAGTGTCTTCTATGGACACAAGGAAGAGAATAAGGTCGCTCTTAAGGACCTTCCACTGCTATATGTTTGTCTCTCTAACGAATTTGTGCCGGATTGGGCATATCTCTTCCTTACCGCTCTTAAGTGGATTAGGAGGAATGAGCCTCGTGACATAGTGGGAGGAGGTATCATTTCACTACTAGCTGCACGGGTGATGGATCTTCCTCCATTGGAAGAAGGTTTGGAGGCACCCTTATACAATGAGGGGTTATTGAGGAGGTGCAGGCTCCTCAAGATAGATGGGGGACATCGTTTCTGGATCTCCCTTGCAGATGGGAGTTATCTCACATATTTGCCCCGCCGACTCCCCTTGGGAGAAGAGCTCTCTAACCTATATGTACCGGCTGACCCTGTCCCTCCGAGACAACCTTATGTTGATATTGTTGGGAGGTACGTAGCCGGCTCTAGCAGGGCCCACCACAGTGATGAGGAGATGCCGACGGCGGGACACGACAGTCAGACCATGGAGAATCTGCAGGCTCAGATGACTGCTTTGACTACACAGCACCAGGCATGGCAGACAGAGTATCAGCGGTCCATGCTTGAGCAGTAGCAGGCGTGGCAGTCCAGCTTCGCCTCCTCCATGACCACCCACTTTGACCGCCGTCAAGATGATTGGCAGGCGGCTCTTCGGCAGCAGTTGGAGACTCAGCAACTAGCTTGGCAGGCTAGCTATGAGACATCATTTCGAGAGAGGATGGAGGCTCATGAGGACCGGATTGACACCCTTCACCGCCTGCAGGAGCATTTCTTCCGCCACTTCCCTTACCCACCGGAGGAGGGTCCTGGTGGTCCATCCGGACCAACCCAGTGAGGGGTACATCTCTTTCCCTTCTCCCACATTTATCTTTGACTCATTTTCACTTTGAGGACAAAGTGCACTTCAAGTATGGGGGAGGGATATATATCATTGCTTGTACAGTTGTTAGTTGTTTTTGACATTTTGTTTTGCATTATTGAAATCAGTTTGAAAAAAAAAAGAAAAAAGCCAAAGAAGTGAAAAAAGGCATGAAACTCCTTGGATAAACCGAAAACCCGAAAGGGCGGTTTAGGTAAAAAGAAGGTAGTCCGACCAACCTTAGGTTGGTGCAAAAATGGACTTGAGGGATGTGAGCTTAAGAGAGAAAAGTAGAAGAGTGGCAAGGTGAAAACCCGAAAGGGCGCCTTGGCAAGATGAGCGACACCGAGTGTAGGTTTCCCTTCCGGCATTTTGGCGACATAAGAAGGGGAGTCATAAGGAGGTTGTCCGGGTAGGCCACTCTTGGAGCAATAAGGATGGTAGTATCTTCTTTTTCTCACATTTCCTCTCTTTTCCTTTCTTTCTTTCTTGTTTTTTTCTCTTGTTTTCCATTGTTTCTCTTTCATTCCCTTGCTTCCTGAGATCTTGAGTCTAATTGCTGTCATTTGTTTTACTCGGGACGAGTAAAAGGTCTAAGTATGGGGGAGTTTGATAGGTGATGGAATCACTATCATTTAGGGTAGTTTTTAGAGTCTTTTTATTGCATTTGTGTCGGTTTATGCTACTAACTCCTTGGTCCAGAAGAAGAAGATCAAAAGAAGCTAAGGAAGGAGTTATAAGCACTTAGGAGTAAAGATCGATCAAGAAGCAAAGTTTCTATTGCTCCACCGCCCCCGCGGGCCCTTGCAGCCGCCCCAGCGGGTGACACTTCCCACTGAAGCGCTCCCAGCACCTTCACCAGCGCCGGCCAAAATGCAGATCACCGCCCCTGCGCCACCCACCGGCGCCCCTGCGGTGACTTGCCCGGACAAGACGAAGGCCAGCTCCCCCGCAACTCCCACTGCACCCTGCCTGTGCCTCGCCTCGGGAGCTGGAAGGCGAAGAGTCTGTGTCACCGCCCTTGTGTTGGCCTTGAGGCGCCCCTGCGCCTTGACATCAGAAACGTCAGGAAGGCGAAAGGTCAGACGTTGAAGTGCATTAAACATCCGCCCCAGCGGTTATGAAGAAGATCAACCGATTTCACCTAAACCGCCCCTACGGGTCCTGAGGGCCGCCCCTACGGTTTAACGCCAGAAGCTTTACTCCGGCTGTTTACACCACCTTTATGGCATTAAAGGTGGCTGTTTTAGGCCGGCTATTTACTCCTAATTAAGTGTCTTTTATAGTATAAATAGTCCATGGCTGATTGCTAGAATCATCCAAGCTTTTCCTCACAAAATCCATTTTAGACTTGAGTTTTTCCATTGTAATGAGTTGCTAACTTCCTTGCTACATTGGGTTGGTTTGAAGCTGCTTTGTTGCTTTGGTTGTAAGTTCTTTTAATATAAGTTTTTATTCAGTAATGCTTTGTGTTTCCTTGATCTTCATGGTTTAATTGCATGTTAACTATTACTTGAGATTGATCACCTTAGGTTCTAAAGTGCATGTAAACAACTAGGATTAATAGGTTCCGGGTTCGGGTCTTTAATCTAGTAGCAACTTTAAGTAATAACGGGTTGTAATTACTTAAAGAAAAGGAACACAAATATAAAGATAAGTTTAACAGTTTTAATCTTCTCTTTATATCCCTTTGTCTTTGTTTGAATGCTAACTTATTATTTGTTCTTGTAGGTTTACGGAACTTTAATAGGTTAAGTTGTATTGATGCCGGTTGGCTCAACACATATGTATGATCGAGACGGGAGATTACTTAAAAATTTGTAACAGGAATACACCAAAGTAGCAATTGCATGCTTAGAATCAACCTATTGTAGATTCATCCATTATTGTCTTACTTGTCGCGGTAATCGTTTTCATAAGTTTTTGTGCATCAATTCAACCAAACCCCCCCTTTGTGTCACTTGTTATTATAATCGATAATTGCATCTAAAACACCTCAACTCTGTTAGGTTTGACCCTTACTTACTCACTATACTTGTTCTTAGCGCTAAGTCGGGATTTACTTTTGTTTGGGTATAGACGACCATAGAAATACCTTCGGTCAGGAGCACACAACAAAATGTTTTGAGATGTTTTTCATTGATCTTTCTGACTTATAATCCATTCTATCTTATATCTAAGATTTTGAACTTGCTTGGGGACAAGCAAGGGACAAGTATGGGGTATTTTGATAGCATGCATTATAGTCTATATTTTGGGATTGGTTTAGACGTTTTATCTTCATAAATCTGCATGTATGGGTGTATATTCTTTGATTATATTGTTGTTTTCTCTAACTTTGCGGGAATCGAGGTCTACACCTAGTTTCGTTGTAATTTTAGGGAAAATGACACGTTTTGGACCGAAATGGAGCTAAGGAAGCTAAGGAGTCATTGGAGCTATATTCTAGAGCTATAAGAAGATCTCAGGAAGCATTGAAATGATTTAGAGAATGATTTTGGACCATATTCAAGATGATTTATGTTAAGATGAGATTCACCTCGGTCAGCTACAGTACCACTTCGACCGAGGTGATCCTGAGGAGCATACCGACTGAGGCGAACACCCTGCCGCCGGCGAGATCTTTATTTTTGGCTGAGATCTTCTATTTTTGGAAATATAATATCACATATTTTTTGCTGGATTTCTGGAAAAAAGATATTATTTTTGGTTGATTTTTTTTGAGAGATATGGATATATTTTTTAGGAAATTATATTTTTAAGATATTTTATCTTTGGAAGATAATTCTCCTATATAAAGGATTGGATTTTCTACAATTCAGCCATCTTCGGATCAAGAGATTTCAGATCTTTGGATCATTGATTTCTGGAGGATTTTCTGAAGAGTTTGAGGGGAGTTTGAAGGAAGAGTTGAAGGAAATTTCAAAGGTTGAAGTTCAAGGAAGGAAGGAATCAAGTTAAAGTTGGCTTTGAAGGAGTTTGTAAGATCTTCTTAGATTGCTTTTGGTTTTGTTGTCTTTTCTGATTTGTGACTTGAGGAACACTGATTGTTTGTTTGATTCATTCAGTCATTGAGACCTTTTTTTTGAGGTTTTCTTGTTTTAATATTGATTCCTTTCCTATTAATTTGATTGTTGTTATCATGATGATTTTTGGCTAAGTTTCTTATGCGATTCTAGGGTGATTTGCTGAAAGTTGTGGGAAAGACGATGATAGAATGATTTTAATCCTAGTAGGACCCTGAAAGCTCGAGTCTTTACCTTAACCGTAGAACACCTCGGTCAGTCATTGAACATCTCGGCCGGGATGGAATATAACTGAACGAGGTGAACCTTTCCAGAATCCTATCCGAGTTAAGAGTTTAAGTTTGCCAAATCCTATCCTTGTTATACCTTTCCTGGTTCAATGCAAGGCTAGGATGAGACTTACCCGGTGATTCCTTTGTTTGTTTACCTAAGATCATGAGTGTAGGTAATAAATGTTTATCCTTTATTGGGGTTTGAGTGTGCCTTCATCCCATCTTTGAAGTTAGCCTGAGACTTACCCGGTAAAGGTTGATTCTATTCCCTTGGGTGATGTGTTGGTTTGAGATTATAGTTCCTTTCCTTAGTACCTTTAGACTTATCCGGTAAAAGGAGCTTTGGTTTGGGATAGGGAGTAGTGAGACTTACCCGGTAATCTATTCCCACCTTAGAAACACCTTCCCTTTGTAAACCTCAGCTTTGTCCACGTTATCCTTTGAGATCTTGAGTCAGAACTACAACTAGATGCTTTAATCCCTAGAATCTTCTTTCCTTTTACTTGACTTTTACATCATCTTGGATTGCTTTAATTTATGGTTAATAGTTATTTGACAACCTGATTACCGTACTTTGTTTCACCATAGTCCCTGTGATCGACCCCCGGAATTCTTGCGTTTATTATAATTGATCCGTACACTGAGGGTTCGCATATTGTTCAAGCATACTTCTTAGGTTATAAATTTTAAAAGCTTGCACACACCTTTTGGAGCAAACACTTATTCTCATGCTAATAATGCTCTTAACACCCCCTCTTCTTCTTCTTCTACTCCATTGAGAAGCCAGGAGCCTGCATCAAGTTCATCCAAGCCAGAACAGAAAGATGTTGTGGTGGAAGCAATTTTGATCAAGCTCAACGCTATGGAGACATCGATGAATTCATTTTCAGAGGCACAAAAAGCCTTAGAACAATAATTCAACAAGGCAAATGAAGCGCCAAGAGATGCTGGAAAGCTTCCAGCAAGGATAAAGAACAATCCTAAGGGACAGATCATGGCAATTACAAAACGCAGTGGATTGAAGACTGCAGATCCAGTACCTCGGTCAGTGCCCGACTAGATGAGGAACACCTCGGTCCAGGATCAGACGAGGAACACATCGGTCGAGGTGCCAACCGAGATGGAGCCCCAGAAAGCGAATGATAAATCTGAAGTTTATGTTCCACCTCCTGCATATAGGCCACCACTTTCATTCCCTCAGTCAAGGGCGAGGGCACATCTAGACAGGCACTTTGGTATGTTTCTAGACCTAATGAATAAAATACATATTAACATCCCTTTTGCTTGATGCCATTCTAGGGATGCCCGCTCATGGGAAGTTTCTGAAAGAGATTTTATCAAGGAAGAGGAAGCTGGAAGATTTTGAGGAAGTAAGGATGACATCTAAGTCTTTGGAGCTCATTCAAATCATGAAGGAGAAGATGCCACCTAAATTGAGGGATCCCGGTTCATTTTGCATTCCCTTGGGGATGTCACTTATGATGCATTGTTTGATCTAGGAGCCAGCGTGAGCATCATCCCGCTGGAGCTATTTGAGAAAGTATGATTTGGAGAGCCCAAGCCGGTGAAGATGACGCTATACATGGCGGATCGCTCCATTACCCGTCCCGTGGGTACTTTGGAGGACGTTCCCATCAAGTTAGGTAATTTCTACACACCTATAGACTTTGTTGTTCTTGACATTCCCGCATATTATCCCATTCCTATCATTCTCGGGAGGCCATTTCTAACAACTTTGGGTTGCAATGTGGATTGTAAGAACGCCAAGTTGGAATTCAACATTGGCGGAGATCATGTGGAGTTTGCATTGCTTGCTGCAATGAAGGGAGAGCCGCTGGAGAATGACAACTTCAACATCTATGATGAAGAAGAATTAAGAGAATTGGTGAGCTCTATCCTTATTAAAGATCCTCTTGAAAAAGTTCTTAGTTTTAGTTTAATGGAGGAAGGTATAGATGTCTCTTGTGATGCAGATATACAGAGCTTAAAGACATTGGAAGCAGATCCTGGAGCTAGATTTGATAGACTGATTCTGGAGAAGAAAAGCACGTTAGGTTTCGGTCCCAGTTCCAGTACCTCGACCGAGGCACTTCCTCGACCAAGCGAGGTGTTCTTATCCGAAGAACATTTCGGTCATCCATCTCGGACACCGACCGAGACAGCAAGCGAGATGTTGTCAATTGCGGACAACAAACTTTCTGCTTCGTTTTCTGAGAGTCACTTACAGTTGGTGGATCATTGGCTTCGCTAGGATTCTGATGGTAAAGAGCCTTGGTATGTTGATATTGTCAATTACCTTGTTTGTCAGGAAATACCACCCGGATTGACGTACGCTTAAAGGAAGAAGTTATTCAAGGATGTACGCCATTACTACTACAATGAACCTCTACTGTTCAAGAGAGGTCCGGATGGGATGCTTCGACGATTCATTTCGGAGGATGAAGTTGCTAGTGTCATACGGCATTGCCACTCGCTCCCTTGTGGAGGACATGCTAGCACTCACAAAGCATGCGCTAATGTATTACGTTTTGGTTTCTTTTGGCCTACATTATTTAAGGATGTGCAAACGTTTGTTGTTTCTTGTGATGCATGTCAAAGAACAGGGAACTTATCTAGAAGGAACGAGATGACACTCAACTATATCCACGAAGTTGAGATCTTTGATGTATAGGGAGTTGATTTCATGGGACCTTTCCCATCCTCTGCGGGGAACCTCTATATCCTCTTAGTTGTTGATTACGTTTCTAGATGGGTGGAAGTCATCGCCTCCCCCACTAATGACGCCATGGTGGTTGTGAAGTTCTTCAATCGGACTATCTTTCCACGTTTTGGGACACCACGCTTCATCATCAACGATGGAGGGACACATTTCATCAACCGGAAGTTCAAGGCACTTTTGTCAAAGTATGGGGTCACCCACATGGTAGAAACCCCTTATCACCCTCAAACTAGTGGGCAGGTGGAGATCTCGAATGGAGAAATCAAGGCAATTCTGGAGAAGACCGTTTCTAGGACAAGAAAGGATTGGTCCATAAAGTTGGATGATGCTCTTTGGGCTTATAGGATTGCTTTCAATACTCCCAATGTTACCACCCCTTACAATGTGGTATATGGGAAGTCTTGTCATCTACCCGTTGAGTTGGAGCACAAGGCATATTGGGCAATCAAATGGTTGAAGTTCGATATCAAGGAAGCCGGAGAGAAGAGACTTTTAGACATTAATGAGTTGGAGGAGTTGCGCTTAAACGCGTATGAGAATGCCAAGATCTACAAGAAAAGAACGAAGAGATGGCATGACAAGCATATCATTCCTAAGGAGCTCAAAGAGGGAGATCTTGTTCTACTCTTCAACTCCCGCATCCGCCTCTTTCCAAGTAAGTTGAAATTTAGATGGACAGGACCTAACGTTGTGAAAACTGTTTTTCCCTATGGTGCAGTTGATATTTAGGGTTTAAGGTCAACGGTCATAGGCTGAACAAATACTGACCGGAAGTCCCGGATGAGGAGATTGCGCCACTATAACTTATTTGAGGATGATGTACGGTCCAGCTAGCGACCTTAAATCAAGCGCTTCTTGGGAGGCAATCCAAGGTATTGCTTTCTTTTCCCTTTTCTAGCTTAGTTTTAGATAGTTTGCTTCATTTTGTTTTTGCGCCCTCTAAGACAGAAATCAGGTGATCTCTAAGAAGAAGTTATAAATCAGGAGCTACATGGAAGGACTGACGTTTGAGAAATTGAGAAGACGGAGTTTGACTAAGACACATCTCGGATGTTGTCAAAGCGCCTCGACCGAGATGTTCTTCACCAACCGAGATGCAGTTCCGCTTTGTCCGGTGAGTACTTAGTTCTGATGACTTATATTTGACTCATTGGGACAATGTGTCCCAAGTATGGGGTATTGATGTATTATTTGACTTACTTGACTATTGCTTTTATGACTCTCGATGATATTATCATTTATTCTGCTCTATGTGCTTATCTGTCATTACATGCATGCATACAGGTTTTTGTTTGAGAAAAAAGTCAAAAACCAATTAGAAAAAAAAATTGGCTCGACCGAGACGTTCTTGACCAAACAAGGTCGTGAAAACCGAGGCACATCTCGGTTGATCACCTCGGACACTGTCAGATCATCTCGACCGAAATGGGTTTTTAGCTGAACGATTTTCGAAACGTTTTGTGCTTCTGTTCTGGATATGACCTCGATGAAAATATTATTTACAGATTGGTCTTGAAATCTCTATATGATCGAAAGGTTTTATGATATGTTTAAGTTGCAAAATGCTTTGTTTAAAGTTCTAGTATGTTTAATAATTTGTTTTTTTCAAAATTATGTTGGATTTGAAGGTTGACACCACATGATGAGTTCTATCACATTCTTCCTGGGATGGCTAAGGCAATACATTCTCTTCTCTTCTTCTTCTTGACCATGCTTTAGCCCCTCATATATATATTTGCCTCCCTTTACCTATCCGGGAATTTGGAAGCAAGCAAAGAAAAGCAAGTGAAAGTGAAGTTGAGATGTTGGCTGAAAGTGTTAGAAAGAAACAATTAGGTTTGGGGAAGTCAATCATGATGATGAGTAACTCGGCACCATTCACATAGCTGGGTGTTTGTGTCTTGTCAAAGTCGGATTGAGCTATATTCCTAACGAGTCATGGTATGTACATCAAGGGTTTGAGGCATCTCGAGAAATTGATGATTGCTGATCTCCAAGGCTTCGGTTATTGTGTACCTCTGTCCATGCATCCCAAAAACTAAAGTAAAAATAAGCAAAGCTTATTGGTGGAAGATGTTGTAATTCAAAGAAAAGTGAAGTAAGATCATATTCCTGGATTCTAGCACAACATACCCTATATACATCCCACCCTTACACGTTTCTTGACCTCTTTTGGAAGCCTTTGAGACCTTGAGCTTGTTGATTGACTTGGTGGTTTAAACTGGATTATACATGATTAATTTCGATAAATATGATTTATTATGCATTCTATGATTTTATTCAAAGATGAACAACTTTCTTATATTTATAAAATGTTTTGATCATATCTTGATTTATTTGCCATGAAGCATTCTCTTAGAGTGATCTATGAGTGGAGCACACCACAAAAAAGTTTTGAAATGTTTTTTATTGGTCTTTCTGACTTATAATCCATTTTATCTTGTATCTAAGATTTGGAACTTGCTTGGGGACAAGCAAGGGACAAGTATGGGGTATTTTGATAGCATGTATTGTAGTCTATATTTTAGGATTGGTTTATTCATTTTATCTTCATAAATCTACATGTATGGATGTATATTCTTTGATTATATTGTTGTTTTGTCTACCTTTGCAGGAATTGAGGTCTACACCTAGTTCGTTGTAATTGTAGATAAAACGGCACGTTTTGGACCGAAATGGAGCTAAGGAAGCTGAGGAGTCATTGGAGCTACATTCTGGAGCTTTGAAAAGATCTCACGAAGCTAGGAAATGATTTAGAGGACTGATTTGGACCAGATTCGAGAGATTCACATTCAGTTGAGATTCACCTCGGTCAGCTACAGCATCACCTCAACCGAGGTGATCTTGAGGAGCGTCTCGACTGAGGCGAACACCATGCCGCCGGCGAGATTTTTATTTTTGGCTGAGATCTTCTATTTTAAGAAGGAGAATATCACATATTTTTGGCAGGGTTTTTGGAAGGAAGATATTATTTTTGGCTAATTTATGTTAAGAGATATGGATATATTTTCTAGGAAATTATTTTTTTAAGATATTTTATCTTTGGAAGATAATTTTCCTATATATATGGGCTGATTTTCTACAATTCAGCAATGCTTGGAGCATCCTGGAATTTTCAGATCAAAGATTTTCTGAAGAAAGAGTTGAAGGAAGTTTTGAAGGTTGAAGTTGAAGGAAGGAAGGAATCAAGTTGAAGTTGGCTTTGAAGGAGTTTGTAAGATCTTCTTAGATTGCTTTTGGTTTTGTTGTCTTTTCTGATTGTGATTTGAGGAACGCTGATTGTGTTTGTTTGATTCATTGAGTTATTGAGACCTTTGTGTTAAGGTTTTCTTGTTTGAATATTGATTCCTTTCTTGTATATTTGATTATTGTTTTCATGATGATTGTTGGCTAAGTTCTTTATGCGATTCTAGAGTGATTGGCTGAAAGTTATGGGAATGACGATGATAAAATGGTTTTAATCCCAACAGGACCTTGAAAGCTCGAGCCTTTACCTTAACCGTAGAACACCTCGGTCAGTCATTGAACATCTCTGCCGGGATGGAATATAAGTGAGAGAGGTGAACCTTTCTTGAACCTTATCTAAGTTAAGAGTTTAATTTTGCAAAATACTATCCTTGTTATACCTTTCTTGGTTCAACGCAAGCCTAGGATGAGACTTACCCGGTGATTCCTTTGCTTGTTTACCCAAGATCATGAGTGTTAGGTAATAAAGGTTTATCCTTTATTGGGGTTTGAGTGTGCCTTCGTCCCATCTTTGAGAGTTAGCCTGATACTTACCCGGTAAAGGTTAATTATATTCCCTTGGGTGGTGTGTTGGTTTGAGATTATAGTTCCTTTCCTTAGTACCTTGACACTTACCCGGTGAAAGGAGCTTTGGTTTGGGATAGTGAGTAGTGAGACTTACCCGGTGATCTATTCCCACCTTAGAAATACCTTCCCTTTGCAAACCTCATCTTTGTCCACATTATCCTTTCAGATCTTGAGTCGGAACCACAACTGAATGCTTTAATCCCTAGAATCCGAATTCCCTTTATCTTACTTTTATATCATCTTTGATTGCTTTAATTTGTGGTTAATAGTTATTTGACAACCTGATTACCGTACTTTGTTTCACCATAGTCCCTGTGTTCGACTCCTGGAATTCTTGCTTTTATTACAATTGATCCGTGCACTGTGGGTTCGCATATTGTGAAAGCATACTTCTTGGGTTATAAATATTAAAGCTTGCACACACCTTTTGGAGCGAACAGGTACCCAAGATGGCACGATCCTGCTGCCCAAATTCCCAATGTGAATCGCCCATCTCGATCCGAGATAACGATACTCGGTATCCCAAGTAATCTCACTCTTACTTAGTAGCCTCCACAACTAGCCGACACATCGGCCCTTTTTCCCAATGGGGTGTAAAACGCGTTGTCTCCGTCGGTCGGTCCATAATGAACCAAACACGTCACAACTGTTACATGGTCTCAAACCGGTAATAACCTCAATGGAGGTATCCTCCCACTCCCACTGCATAACTTGCGGTGGATGAAGTCTTCTTTCCCGTCTTATGGCGCTCAAACTTGACGTGACGACATGTCACATAATGGCTATGTATTTAGCCACCTCGTCCTTAAGGCCGTCTCACCAATGTGAACATCACCAATCTGGATACCTCTTACCAGCACCAGGGTGAACTAGTAAGGGTAGTGTGAGCCTCTTGGAGGCTCTAACTCAACTCTCCGCTATAAGTACACATAGACGCTCCTGGCGTCCCAACAAAACCGTCAACCCATAAAGGTAACTAAAGGGTCTCTCATCAGGAACTTCTATCCCAGATCTTTCTCAAAGCCATTCAAATCCCGTGATTTTGTCTGATCTCTTCACAGATCATCTTTATTTATAAACTGAGGCTGAATCGTCAGTTAAGTTGCTGCTTCCTCTTAAAGTGTCAACTTACTAAGGGTGTTGGTGATCACATTCACCTACTCTGGATGATATCAAAATCATAAGACCACAGTCCTTAACCAACTCTGACCATCACCTCTGGTGGGTATTCAGCCCTTGCACAGTGAATATATACACATCTCATACTCTTATCGTCCATACACGACTAACATGTCGCTCATAACACAAATACCGACATCATCTTAAGTGCGTGTATTAAAGCGCCTAACTTTCAACCCTTCCTTGGTAATTCTCCTTGTATGCCCACAATCGTCTAACAAACATGTGAAACCTCTCTCGTTACTTCACACGTATCCCAAGCCCCGCTTGAACGTATTCATCATGTCATATAGTCCCCACGACTCAATGTTTGTGTCAAAGAAAATGGAATGGATGCCACTCACCTCTTCTGCTTCTAATAAAGCTCCATGGACACGTCTCGGTCCCCACGATCTAATCGACTTCCTCAGAAAGGAAGAAAGTGTCAAAACCATCCCACAACTCGGCGGTTATAGCCCACCAACTTATAAGTTGCATATCTCCTCCACATACCTTGGAGGTATGGCCGAAACTATCACCTCGTTCTAATTGGATCAACTTGATACTCTCAATATCGCTACGTCCCTTAGGAAGTCACCTCGGACGTCCTATCCTACTTAGATAACTCTACTTATCCTCTTATACTGCATAACTTGTTTCATTGTCGTCCCATGCCAAACTTGTTCCTCTCAACTCCGTGAGTACAACAAGACATTTTCAAATGTAAAAACATAAATAATCATTCGTACAAATCATGCATCAATAACTGTCAACACAATCCTTAGGTTAGGGTCCACCTTGGAACCACCTGAAACACCACAAATTGTGCGACTTCATCGCAACCCGATTCAGAAAACCGATGGATACTCATCTATATAAACTCCAACTCATCAATCGCACTCGTGATCTCAAATGGCTTCACTACACTTGTAGTGACCATATCGGCCCTAAATACCGCCTTACGCCCGTCTTCTCTCCACCAAAATCCGGTGACATCTCGACTTCAAGTCGATCCAATAAAACATTGTAACCACATTTAACTTGTTCTACCGAGTTGCCCACTATGGGGTGAAGGTACCTATCCTCATTAGTAGCCTTACTCATTTCTCGATAATCAAATTACAACTTTAACGACTCGTACCTTTCCTCAAAACCCGTACTAGAATGCCTTGTGGGGAAAGCCCGAAAAAATTTCCCCCTTTAAAACCACTGAAACTTCCAACTCATAAATTCTCACGTAACACCACCTTAAGCTTAAAGATTGTTAGCTTGAAATATTGTGATATTTTAGGCACGTTTTCTAGATGTTTTTCATCCATTATAGTGTTCATTGATAAGGCATTGAAACAATTGTTAGCTAGTTTGTCTATATTGTCGATATAGAGGTCTACATAAGCTTTGTGTTGATTGTAGGCGAATAAAGGCTAAAACCGAACCAATTCAGAGAGGATGGAGATGAATTGAGCACATCCAAGGATTGAGGACACATCAAAGAAGCCAAGAGAGATGCTAAGAAGAGGAATGGCACGACACAAAGGAAACTACGAGCAATTTACACTTCCACGCTCTAAAATACGGCCGTAGAGAAGTCCACGCCCAAAACCACGGCCGTGGATCTTGGCAACATGAATGTGGAGCATTCCAGAGAGTTACACGGTATAAAGTACGGTCGTGGAAAGTGTGAAGAACCTTAATCCACTTCCACGCTCTAAACCACGGCCGTGGAACTCCATGAAACCGTGATTTAGGCAATCTTTTGACGAATAAAATATGGACACATTGTTTACGCATATGGGCCGGACGGTTATTCAATCCTTCCTTATAAAAGTACTGAAGGAGGGAGAATTCGGCACCTTCGCTTACGCTCACTTACACGTTCCTAGGGTTTCATTGGACGTGCGGAGAATTGCATTTTTGCAACGGAGATTTACGAAGGCTTGAAGATTTGGAAGTTGTGTGTGGCGGAAGTTGCGCCTTTTATTCCTAGGTTTGATTAGAAGACAGATTGACATCCCGCTCTTCGCTCTTATCAAGGATTGTTATTAGTTTGTGTTATTCCAAATCAGTTACTGGATATGATGTTTCAAATGATGTGGAGCAAGGAGAAGACTCGCAAGGAAGACTCGCAAGGAAGAATCGGACCGTCATCAATCAAAAATTGATGAGCTATTGGATATGATGTTTCAAATGAGGCTGGAATTAAGCGACCTCAAGAAGAAGGAGAGGAGGAAACTGACAAGATCGGTTAGAGCCAACTCATCCGATGAGGATAGCGACTCCTCCATGCCATCCCTTGAAGACCTTAACCCGACGCTCAACATGAATCATTTTAATCCAAGACAAAGACCGGCTGCTAACTATCGTATTCCAGTTGGGGATGCGAGAGCTGCTCGTGTAGATGGAGAGCTAAGAACTCTTGGCCAAAGGATGGATCCAATTCAGCAACCACGCCGTTTAGGTTTGAACTTTGATGCTGATGATATGCAAGGGATTAGATTCAACCCACAAGTTATTACCATCGTTCGCCAAAATCAGTTTGGAGGAACGAGTGTTGAATCTCCACATCAACATTTACAAAATTTCGAGATCATGATGGAGACAATGAAGCCAAAGAATGCAACCACTAACAACTACAAGATCAAGCCATTCTTCTTCTCTTTGAAAGGAAAAGCTTTATCTTGGTATCAAGCTCTTCCAAATGGAAGACTTAACACATGGGATGATCTTTCTTATGAATTCCTCACCAAATTCTTTCCGCCATCCAAGACAGCAGAGTTGAGAGGTAATATTAATGCATTTTCTATGAGATCTAACGAAAGTTTGTTTCAATCTTGGGAAAGATTTCAGGACTTACTATTGGATTGCCCACACCATGGCATTTCCAAACTGGGTTTATTGGAGATATATTATAAGGGGCTGGATGTGGAAACACAATTCAAGCTCCAATCCCTTTCATGTGGTACATTCATGGACATGAGGGAAGATGACGCTTGAGACTTCATTGAGAAGCAAGCCCGAGTCATTGAGAATTATTCTCACCAGAAAGTAGAAGCAAATCATGTGGAGCAAGGAGCAAAGCTATCACAAGCTGCTCAAACTCAAATCTTTTCTCTCAATACCGAGATTAAAGAGTTGAAGGAAGCCATTAAAACCAACTTTCCAAAGCAAAAGGGGCAAGATGTGGGTTATTTGGGAAACAACAATAACCACAATGGGAATGAGAATACAAACCGCAACAACCGGAACAATAACCGGAACAATTGGAACAACAACAACAACCGGAATAACAGTTGGAACAACAATAGGGGTTCAAACAACAACAATTGGCGGTCCAACCAACAACACAATTCCGGTAATTCTTATCCCAATTAAGGAAATTCACTAACTCCACCTTCTTCTTCTTCCATTCCTTTGAAAAGTCAGGAACAAGCATCTAATAGCAGAAGCACTTCGGGGAAAGAGAAGCCCGATCCTATGTTGGAAACAATCTTGGGAAAGCTTCAAGGATTGGAGAGTCACATCATTAAGGTCGATGATCACATTACTAAGGTTGATAAAGCCCAAAAGGTTTTAGAAAACCAAATGTTCAGCCATGCTGAGGAAGTTCCTAGGAATCAAGGAAAGCTTCCAGGAAAGACGGAGGATAACCCAAAAGGAAGGGTGATGGCTATCACAACTAGGAGCGGAGCAACAACCACCGACCCGCAGCCTAAGTTTGTGGAGGTCCCCGTCGAAAAGGAGAAAGAGAAGGGGAAGGAGAAGGAAGACATCTACGTTCCTCCTCCAGCTTTCAAACCTCCCCTACCATTCCCGCAATCTAGAGCAAGAGCGCGTCTAGACAAGCAATTCGGTAAGTTTATCGAACTCATGAGCAAACTACATATTAATATACCCTTCATTGATGCAATTGTAGGTATGCCTGCTTATGGGAAGTTCTTAAAGGAGATCCTCTCTAACAAAAGGAAATTAGAGGATTTGGCGAGGTCAAGATGAGTTCGGATTCATCGGATCTCATCAAGACAATGAAGGAAAAGATGCCCCCAAAGCTGAAGGATCCGGGGTCATTTTGTATTCCCATAGGAGTGGGAGATGTCACATATGATGCATTATGTGATTTAGGAGCAAGCGTGAGTATCATTCCGCTTGCCTTATGCAGGAAGATCGGTTTAGGCGAACCTAAGCCGGTGAAGATGACGTTATACATGGAGGATCGATCCATAACTCGTCCCGTCGGCATAGTTGAAGACGTCTCGGTCAAGCTTGGTAAGTTCTATGTTCCTATAGATTTTGTTGTGCTTGACATTCCTGCAGATAGTCCGGTCCCGATCATACTCAGAAGACCGTTTCTTGCAACATCCGGTTGTATAGTTGATTGCAAGAATGCTAGACTCGCCTTCGACATAGGAGAAGAAAAGGTAGAGTTCGTTCTCTCCACTTTGGTGAAGGAACCAACTTTCGATAAAGACATATTCAACATCCATGACGAAGAGCTATCTAGAGAGGAGGTAAGTTCGATTCTCTTCAAAGATCCCTTGCAAAAGGTTATCTCTATGAGCATTATGGATATAGGGGAAGAAGAGGAATGCAATGAGGAAATTGAAGCGTTAGAGAAGCAAAAAGAAGTGTATGAAGAAGAATTTCAGAAACTCTACGATGGGTCAGAAAACATAAGAAATCATGGCCAGTCGTGCTATTCCACGGCCGTGGAATCTACCAACATGACCGTAATTAGCTATTCAGAGGACTCCAGTAAGTTACACGGCCAAAACCACGGCCGTGGAACAAACAGAGACACCGTAATTGATTTCCACGCCCAAAACCACGGCCGTGGAGGAATTAGGGGAGCCGTAATTTTGGGTGAATCTGAAGGAGATTGTATTTTCTCCGCCACTTCTGTTGATTCTTCTCCAACATCTTCTACATCCTTAGACACTTCTAAGGAAGCATTGGATACTCCTCAAGAGACATTAGAGACTCCTATAGTGATGGACTTGAAGCCACTTCCTACACATCTAAGGTACGCATTTCTAGGACCTAATTCTACCTTTCCGGTAATTGTTAGTTCCGATTTGAGTATAGATGAACATAGTAAGCTCATGGTTGTTCTTAAGAAACATAGAAAAGCCTTAGGGTATACTATACATGATCTAGTAGGAATCAAACCTTCACTATGCATGCATAAGATCCTAATGGAAGAAGAATTTAGAACTTCGCGACAACCTCAAAGGCGGTTAAATCTGACCATGAAGGAGGTTGTCAAGAAAGAAATTCTTAAACTACTTGATGCAGGTATCATCTATCCTATCTCCGATAGCAAATGGGTGAGTGCCGTACAGGTAGTTCCAAAGAAAGGAGGGATGACGGTCATTACCAACAAGAAGAATGAACTCATTCCTACGCAAACCGTTACAGGATGGAGGATGTGCATAGACTACCGCAAGCTAAACAACGCAACAAGGAAGGATCACTTCCCACTACCCTTCATCGACCAAATGCTTGAGAGGTTAGCACAACACTCACACTTTTGCTATCTTGACGGTTATAGTGGTTTCTTTCAGATCCCGATACATCCGGACGATCAAGAGAAGACCACATTCACGTGTCCGTGGGGAACGTTTGCTTATAGGAGAATGCCGTTTGGGCTTTGAAACGCCCCAGCCACCTTTCAAAGGTGCATGATGGCTATCTTCTCGGAGTATATAGAGGAAATTATGGAGGTTTTTATGGATGATTTTTCTGTTTATGGTTCCTCTTTCGATAACTGTCTTTCTAACCTTGCTCTTGTGCTACAAAGGTGTGAAGACACTAACCTAGTTCTTAATTGGGAGAAGTGTCAATTTATGATGAAAGAAGGCATTGTATTAGGAAAGCTTCCTCTTTCGATAACTGTCTTTCTAACCTTGCTCTTGTGCTACAAAGGCATTGAAGTGGATAAGGCTAAGATAGAGACTATAGAAAAGCTTCCTCCCCCAACTTCGGTGAAAGGGATAAGAAGTTTTCTAGGACATGTTGGATTTTATAGACGTTTTATAAAGTATTTCTCTAAGATATCAAAACTGCTTACTAATCTATTGATGAAGGATGCAGTTTTTGATTTCTCGCAGGAATGCTTAGATGCGTTTAATATGATTCGGGAAGCTCTAATCTCAGCCCCGATTATTCAACCTCCGGATTGGAATCTTCCATTTGAGGTTATGTGTGATGCAAGTGACGTAGCTATAGGAGGTGTGCTTGGGCAAAGAAAGGAAGGACGAACCCATGCTATCTACTACGCTACCAAGACGCTAGATGAAGTGCAGCTCAACTACACCACTACCGAGAAGGAATTTTTAGCAATTGTATATGCATTTGAAAAGTTTCTCTCTTATCTTGTAGGTGCTAAGGTGATTGTGTACACGGATCATGCTGCGATCCGGTATTTGCTTGCAAAGAAAGATGCGAAACCAAGGCTAATTAGATGGATTCTTCTCCTACAAGAATTTGATCTAGAGATCCGTGACAAGAAGGGTTCGGAAAATTCTGTCGCGGATCATTTGAGTCGTCTACCACATCTAGAGGACGACAATCCACCTATAGATGACTCCTTTCCGGACGAGCATTTACATATCATAGAGGAGTGCATCGACGTGATCACCAAAGGTAACGAACCATGGTTTGCTGATTTTGTTAACTATTTGGTTTGCCATGAATTACCACCCGGATTATCCTACGCACAAAGAAAGAAGTTCTTTAAGGATGTTCGGGAATACTTTTGGAATGAACCTGTCCTCTTTAAGAGAGGTCCTGACGGCATCATTCGACGATGTGTGCCGGAAGATGAGATGCAAAGTGTCATCCGTCATTGTCATTCACTACCTTGTGGAGGATACGCTAGTTCGAACAAGACTAGCGCTAAGGTATTACAATATGGATTCTTTTGGCCTACTTTATTTAAAGATGTGCAAACCTTTGTTTCCTGCTACGATGCTTGCCAAAGAACATGGAACATATCTAGGAGAAACGAGAGGCCTCTTAAGAACATTCAAGAGGTGGAGATCTTTGACGTTTGGGGAGTAGACTTCATGGGACCTTTCCCATCATCCTGTGGAAACCAATACATACTTTTAGCCGTAGATTATGTTTCGAGATGGGTTGAAGCAATTGCCTCTCCCACTAATGATGCTATGGTTGTGGTTAAGTTCTTTAACAAGACCATTTTCCCACGATTTGGGACACCACAGACTATCATTAGTGGTGGAGGCTCTCACTTCATTGCCCGACAATTTGAAGCTCTATTAGCTAAGTATGAGGTGACTCATAAGATCGCCACCCCTTATCATCCACAAACTATTGGACAAGTGGAGATCTCGAACCGGGAGATTAAAGGGATCCTAGAGAAGACGGTTTCAAGGACAAGGAAGGATTGGTCTTTGAAACTAGATGACGCATTATGGGCATACCGTACTGCATATAAGACTCCCATCGGAACAACACCATACAACCTTGTGTATGAGAAGTCTAGTCACTTACCGGGAGAGTTGGATCATAAGGCGTATTGGGCATTAAAGTGGTTGAACTTCAGCATGAAGGAAGCAAGAGAGAAGCGTCTCTTGGACCTCAACGAGCTTGAAGAACTTCGCTTGAACGCCTATGAAAATGCCAAGATCTATAAAGAAAGAGCGAAGCGTTGGCATGATAAGCATATCATCCCAAAGGACCTCAAAGAAGGAGATCAAGTTCTCCTCTTCAATTCAAGGCTTCGTCTCTTTTCAGGTAAGCTTAAATCTCGTTAGACTGGACCTTATCTAATCAAACGTGTTTTTCCCCATGGTACAATTGAAGTATGGGGTGAAAAGGGCGGAAGTTTTAAGGTGAACGGTCAACTACTCAAGAAGTATTCGCCGGAACTCCAAGCTGAAGAGTTCGCGCCCACCGCACTCGAATAAGTGCGAATCTGGTCTAGCTATGGACCTTAAACAAGCTCTTCTTGGGAGGCAATCCAAGGTATCGCACTTACGTTTTTCTTTTGATTCGTATATTAGAATAGTTTAGACGTTTTTGTTTGTTTTGCCTTCGATACCTTCCGGTATGTTCGTGCTTTTGGATGTAGGATCAGTGGAAGAGGAAAAGAGAAGGAAAAGTTAGAAGAAAGTTGACGAAACTTGGACTTTGACACATTACAGAGAGTTCCACGGCCAAAACCACGGCCGTGACAACTACAGTGACCGTAATTTGCAAAAGCCTGAGAAAAATCACCAAAACCACGGTTCCGTACATTTCCACGGCCGTGGAAACCCCCGAGTGACCGTAATTTTTGAAAAAATTTACGGCCACTATATAAACCACGTTCCTTCACAAAACACCCCAAAACACCCAACTCCACGCCCAAAATCGCCGAATTGACCCCCCTCTCAAATCTCCGTTCGTTAATCGTTTCGAACTATTCTTTAACCCAAATTGGAGCAAATTCAACCATCTACAAGATCCAAGCAACGATTCGAGTGAACAATCGCCGGAGAAGACTAAATTTGGATTTTAAAATCCAAAACCTAGGTTTTTCTTCTCTTCTTTCACTTTGTCGATTCGATTCAGTTTTTGCAAGAATTATTAGGAGAACTGATTGGAATTGGATTGGAATTAGTCTAGGGCTGCTGTCTGTTGATTTTGGTGTTGATTGAGTGATTTTTGAGAAATTACGAACCGAACCACGGTTCCTGGGCATTCCACGGCCGTGGAAATTCATGAACAGACCGTGGTTTTGAACAAAATATGGACTTTGTTAGGAGAATGTCTAATAGGACTAAGAAGAGGAAAGGTAATGCTTCCTCCTCCTCCCAGGCACCCCCTAGTGAACCACCATCACCACCTTCACCCCCACCCCCTAGAATTCCACAAATTCATGATGATTATCTAGATGCTTTAGAGAGAATTGTGAAGAGACCGGTCATAGGACCTCTATATTTGCTGCTTGAGGAGTTAGAGCCACTGAATGTGGTAGGTGACCTTACTTGGTTACTTGATAGAGCTGGTTTGATTGTCTTCTCCGCTATTCGGGAAGACGCTTATGAGGAGATCAATAGAGAGTTTGTGATCTCTTTTGAGCATAGCCATGTTGATAGGACAGTTTCTTTCGGGCTGATGGAGAGGAACTATGAATTTTTGATCCGAGAGTTTGGATCCTTCTTTGGGTTCCATGAGACCTTCAATGGTCGATTTCCTAGTGACGTGTACGCCAAGGATTTTTGGGAGGACATTGCCATGGTATATGCTAGCGAGGACCGCTGGCAACCTGCTGATACCAAGGCTAAGTTGATTTATCACTTAGCCTTGAAGATTTCCCACCGAGTACTTTCTGAGTGTCTCTTCCCTAGGACGGAGACTCCTTAGAAGATCAAGACTGATGAGCTATTTTTGTTATATTCGATGCTGCATGGGAGGCCTGCTAATTGTGCCACCCTCTTAGCTTCTACCGTGAGTAAGCTAAAGAACAAGAGGGCTGGCAATGTTGGATATGGTGGGACGGTCACCAACATTGCTAGATAGTTAGGAGTAGACTTCTCCGCCTGCACTAGGATAGCAGCGAGGCCGTTAGGACTTCAGAGTCTCATGACTAGAGGGTTGATTTTCCCTAGACATAGAGGTCCACCCACCGTCGCCATGCCTTGGGAGGATAGAGGAGGTAGAGGTGTGGCATGGCTTCCCGAGTACTCCATTATGGCCGGACGCCATAATTGGAAGGAGACATTCGTTGCCATGCATGCGAATAGATTGGTAGTACCTCCTTACGTTCCCCCTGAGGCACCTGCTGTAGATGAGGAGGAGATGAGAGGAGATGATGATTTTGAGGGAGGAGGTGAGGAGCACGACTTTGGTACTTTTCCGGATCATCCGGATACATTTTCCGACCTCCCTAGACATTCTCCCCGCCCCACTAGACCCTCCGGTTCTTCCTCTCGCCGTGCCAGCGTGAGTGAGAGGCCGACATGGATGGCGACCCCTCCCGATTGGTATAGCACGCAGCCGGAGTGGATGGGAGCTCCACCGACTTGGCATGCACAACCACCACCTACACCAGCACCATCAAATGCACCAGCCTGGTACAGTCAGGCGCCGGAGTGGTACGAGCAGCTGCCGGAGTGGGCCACCGACCTTTCCAGGAGAGTCGAAGCCTTGGAGATCCGCGCGGATGCTAGGGATGCACGAGCCGATGCACATGATAGGATGATGAGAGACATCTACCGCCAGCAATTTGGGCGGAACTACGACCCCGACTTCTTCCCGTTTCCACCACCACCGGCACCCCAGTGAGGATGACGATAACTCCAAAAGTAAAGTCGAAAAATAATGTGAAAAGAAGAGAGCAAAGCTCTAAGTTGAAAGTGTTGCAAAACCGCAAGAGAAAAAGAAAAGAGTTAGTTATCCATTTTTCCGGATTCATGCACCACATTCCTTATATTTTTCCCTTCCTTCCCGCATTCTAGACCTTATTTGAAAGTACTTAAGATCAAGAGAATGTTATATGACTTGGTGATCTAAATTAAAGTTTCTTATGTTTGATTTTGATAATGTTTGAAGGTTATGATGCTTACATTGAAGTTTGATCAATTCATGATGTTTCTTTCCTCTTTATTCTTTGGTTATGTATATGAGAATCTCGTGAATGAATGAAGAAAGGTTTGAGAATGATCTATTGACTAGAAGCACATTCACCTAAAAGATGTTTTGTTTTTGAGATTGCATGCATATTTCATCCTAACTTGAGTTCTAAAGCTTTTGAAAGACCTTGCTTGGGGACAAGCAAGTGGCAAGTATGGGGTATTTTGTTAGCATGAAATATTGTGATATTTTAGGCATGTTTTCTAGACGTTTTTCATCCATTATAGTGTTCAATGATAAGGCATTGAAGCAATTGTTAGCTAGTTTGTCTATATTGTCTATATAGAGGTCTACATAAGCTTTGTGTTGATTGTAGGCGAATAAAGGATAAAACTGAACCAATTGAGAGAGGATGGAGATGAATTGAGCACATCCAAGGATTGAGGACACATCAAAGAAGCCAAGGGAGATGCTAAGAAGAGGAATGGCACGACACAAAGGAAACTACGAGCAATTTACACTTCCACACTCTAAAATACGGCCGTAGAGAAGTCCACGCCCAAAACCACGGCCGTGGATCTTGGCAACATGAACGTGGAGCATTCCAGAGAGTTACAAGGTATAAAGTACGGTCGTGGAAAGTGTGAAGAACCGTAATCCACTTCCATGCTCTAAACCACGGCCGTGGAACTCCATGAAACCGTGATTAAGGCAATCTTTTGACGAATAAAATATGGACACATTGTTTACGCATATGGGCCGGACGGTTATTCTATCCTTCCTTATAAAAGTACTGAAGGAGGGAGAATTCAGCACATTCGCTTACGCTCACTTACACGTTCCTAGGGTTTCATTGGACGTGCGGAGAATTGCATTTTTGCAACAGAGAATTACGAAGGCTTGAAGATTTGGATGTTGTGTGTGGCGGAAGTTGTGCCTTTTATTCCTAGGTTTGATTAGAAGACGGATTGACATCCCGCTCTTCGTTCTTATCAAGGATTGTTATTGGTTTGTGTTATTCCAAATCTGTTACATTATTACCCTTGTTTGTGGATTTGAGATTGATTTGAAGTTTATTGAAGGTTTTCGAAGGTTTTCATCTTTCATTCTTCTTAATCTTGAATTTGATATCATAATGACTGTTGTTGGCTAAAACCCTTTAGCAATTCTAAGGTGAAGGGTTGATAGTTGTGTCTTAGATGATGATAGATCGATCGTAAACAGATTGGACCCTGAGAGTTAGAGAGATTTTGCCGACGCCCCAAACCACGGTCTGTTCTTGAGGTTCCATGGCCGTGGAACTCAAGATCTGACCGTAATTTGTGTCAGTTTACGAACCTTGCTTTCACTTTGATCTAAGGTTAAAGATTAGCTTTAATCTAGTCTTGGCTTACCCTTTTCTAGGTAGTAGTGAAGCCTCAACAACCTCTACTTCGATTTCGAGTGTCACAACCTTAATCGGTTTAGTTAGTCTTGATCCTTGGGTTACAAGTTTGGGTATTTGAGATTAATTCTTGTCTTTAGATCTTTTCTATATTGAAGCCTCAACAACCTTTATAGAGAGTATTTCTAGATAAGTCATATAAAGCCTTGGAACTTCACCGTACATTGCTTTACCTTAGCATACCTTTGCAACTCTTAACTCTGTCTTTAGTTCTTTTGTATATCTTGAATCGATTGCCACAATTAGATATCTGGATCTTTAGGGTTGCTGTCTTCCCAATATATTTACAAAGCTTTACCCTTTTACTTGCTTGACAACTTTACAACTGAATTTGTTCCCCCCAAATCCCTGTGTTCGATACTCTAGAATTCTTGCTTTACTACGCCGATCCGTACGATGCGGGTTTTCGCTTGCTTGATTCTAGTTTTATAAATTTGAAGCTTATTTGCACGCACGCTAAGAGGCGAACAAAGCTTACCACGTTACTATAATCTAGGTTCTCCGTTTCACACCATAGCCACTATGGCTCCTTCGGGTGAGTCTAGGAACTTTGACTCATCTCTTGTTCGTGACAACATATCATCCGTTCCATAAGAAAGGAAATATCATGCATCTTCTTTCTATACATTCTTATTTGTGTAAAGCAACAATGGAAGCCTCACCTTCCTCTTAATCCACTACTCCTCTTAACCATGCTCAAACCTTAAAGGTCCAAATCCGCGCCGTTCTCCCATATGTCAATCCCATGACCTTAAAATGTCATGTAAGGTCGTTACAATCCCTCCCTGGGAGGTCGATTATTGTTACTTGCTTTAACCTTTTGAACGCGGCATGACCAAGACAAAAGCGCCTTAGTAGATACACCTCCTCACCATTAACATTGAACCGTTGGCATACACCAAAATCTTGTCACCGATCTGATGTATTCTCAAAGTATTGTTTACTCTTCCTATCCATACCCATCATTAGGCATTCCCGCACATGTGCGTTTTTGATTGCCACTGTCAGTTTATAGCGGACCTCCTCGAGGTCATTGACTTAACTTTCTTATATACTCTTCATGTTACCATTAGCATGAAGGTTACCCTCCTCGGGGTACTCTTACCTTAACTCCGTTAGATCATTTCATACTATAAGACTCCTTCTTTCATAGATAACTACATGCTTCTTGACCTTGTTGGGTCATATAACTCACTTTTATAAGCTTAACCACTCTCCCATGATGTCCTTCAAGTGCACCTTTCCGAACATCTCTGACATTATATAGCGTCCATTTACGCTTCTCTTGGGTTGGTAACTTAAGTCCTTGCACAACAAAAAGCTTCTTGTTGTGTTTCTCATCGTCTCGGGATCAACATCTACTCACTCTTCTTCTTCTTGGCGTTTCTTAGCCTTAACATTATAATAGAAAATGGACAACTCCACCAAGAAAATTCTACCATGTGAATCCTTACCTCACCATTCTTCTCATAAGTCTTGTAAGTCAGAAGAAGTTAACCCACCTGTATCCTAGGAAACTTGACACCTCCTCTTCTGGTACCTTTGTAAGCTTAACTTACGGGTCTCTTAATCCTTTCGTCATTTGTTAATCATACTTCTCATTGATAGCATGAATTATAGTCTATATTTTGGGACCTGTTTAGACGTTTTATCTTCAATAATCTTCATGTTTGAATGTATATTATGTGATTATATTGTCGTTTCATCTACCTTTACGGGAATCGAGGTCTACACCTAGTTTCATTGTAATCGTAGATAAAATGGCACGTTTTGCATCAAAATGGAGCTAAAGGAGCTAAGGAGTCATATAAGCTACATTCAGGAGCTCAAGGAAGAATCCAGGAAGCATGGAATTGAATTAAAGATTTACTTTGGACCAGATTTAAGAGATTTCACCTTCAGTTGAGAGTCATCTCGGTCAGCTACTGTACCATCTCGACCGAGGTGATTTTGAGGAGCGTCGCGACCGAGGCGAACACCTTGACGCGGCGAGATATATTTTATTCTTGGCTCAGATATTTTATTTTTGGAAGGAGAGATCTTATATTTTTGGGCTAGATTTCTGGAAGGAAGATTATATATTTTGGAGATCTATTTTAGAGATTAAGATATATTTTATTAGGATAATATCTTTTCAAGATATTTTATCTTTGGAAGATAGTTTTCCTATATAAAGGGTTGGATTTTCCACAAGTTCAACCATGCTTATACATGCTTAGAGCATCCAGCAGTTGGCAAGGATTTTAGGAAGGATTTTTTGAAAGTTGAAGGAAGGAAGTTCATAGCTTTTATAGCTTTTGTGAAGGGTTTTGTAAGACTTTCTTAGATTCCCTCTTTGTTGATTTGTCTTGTTGGATTGTGATCCAAGGAACGCTTGTTTGTTTGATATTTGATTCAGTTATTGAAGCCTTGTTTTTAAGGTTTTTGTGTTCAAATATTCACTTTCTTCCCTTATATTTGATTATTATTTGTTTGATATTTGATTCAGTTATTGAAGGTTGTGGGAAAAACAATGATAGAAAAATCTTTAATTCCAGTAGGACCCTGAAAGCTCGAGTCTTTATCCTTAACCCTAGAGTATCTCGTTTAGTCGATGAACATCTCGGCCGGGGTTGAATTCGTCTGACCGAGGTGACATTTCTGATCCAAAACTGAGAGTTAAGTGTTAGAGTTTGCCAAATCCTATTCTTATTACACCTTTCCTGGTTCAATGCAAGCTTAGGATGAGACTTACCCGGTAATTCCTTTGATTGTTTACCCATGATCATAAGTGTAGGTAATAAAGGTTTATCCTTTATTGGGGTTTGAGTGTGCCTTCATTCCATCTTTGTGAGTTAGCCTGAGACTTACCCGGTAAAGGTTGATTATATTCCTTAGTTGGAGTGTTGGTTTGAGAGTATAATTCTTTTCCTTTGTACCTTGAGACTTACCCGGTGATAGGTTCTTTGGTTTGGGATTGTGAGTAGTGAGACTTACCCGGTGATCTATTCCACTTTAGTAACACCTTTCCTTGCAAAACCTCAGCTTTGTCCACTTATCTTTAGATCTTGAGTTGGAACCACAACTAGATGCTTTAATCCCTAGAATTTACATATCTCCTTAATTGACTTTTTATCATCTTTGATTGCTTTAATTACTTTGTGGTTAGTTGCGATATTGACTACCTATATTGGTTTTGTTTCACCTAAGTCCCTGAGATCGACACTCCGGAATTCTTGCTTTTACTACGATTGACCCGTACACTGCGGGTTCGCATCCTTGTTTTAAGCATACATCTTGGGTTATAAATTTAAAGCTTGCACACACCATTTGGAGCGAACAAGTTTTTGGCGCCGTTGCCGGGGACTTGGTCTAGATCGAGCCGGTTGCGGTAGTCTTTCGGGGCACTTGCCGTTGTTTCTACTAACCACTCTACTTGAGTGACTGTCGCAGGTTCTTTCTTGTAGGTTTATGCAAAGAACCCGCACTGGGGAGGAAATCGTTCCTTTCGATCCCGAACCAGAAAAGACATACAAAAGACGCTTGAAAGAAGCTAAGATGGCCAATCAAGAGAATCGCGATCTTGAGGCCGAATTGAAGGAGGCATTGGAACAACTACGCCTCAGTAAAGAAGAACTATGACTCGAAAAGGAAGAAACTCGCGCAAGGACGGAAGCGATCGAAGCAGATACGGCGACCTTACGGGACCAATATCTACCTCGGCCATCTCTAGCTCCTCGACCGAGGCAGGACCCAGTTCCAGCTGCTCCGGCCGAGATACTTCCACCTCGGATGCCAGTCCGAGATGCTCTTTTTGCAGGTATTCCACAGACCCTAGGGCAGAGGATGGACCCCAACCAGCAACTGAGGCGTCCAGGAGTCAACCTAGGTGATCCAGCGGACCATGACTATGAACTTCGACCACAGGTTCTTTCCATGATTCACCAATGCCAGTTTGGAGGGCTAGATAGGGAGTCTCCGCATCAACAACTGCAAAACTATGAGATCTTGATGGAGACCTTGAGACCTTCAAGGCTGGAAAACAACAATTACAAGCTAAGGCCTTTCTACTTCTCCTTGAAAGATAGGGCGCGTACTTGGTATCAATCTCTCCCTCCAGGAAAAATCAACACTTGGGAGGAGATGGCGACGGAGTTCTTGACTAAATTCTTTCCCCCCTCAAAGACCGCTGAAATGAGACGGAATATCAATGCATTCATCATGAAGGACAAGGAGAGTTTGTCCAAGACATGGGAAAGATTTAAAGACATCCTTTTGGATTGCCCACATCATGGGATTCCAAAGATAGAGTTGTTGGAGATATACTTCAAGGGACTGGACGGAAACACCCAGTTCAACCTTCAACTACTATCCGCCGGCACGTTCATGGATATGCCGATTGACGAAGCTTCGGAGTTCATAGAAAATCAAGCTTTACACAAGGAGAAATACTCCCACCAAGGAGCTGAAGGTGGAGTTAAAAGAGTCAACTTCCAAGAAGCTCCATCAAACAATAATCAACTTACCTCTTTGAAGAATGATGTGAAGCAATTGAAAGACCTTTTGGTTGCTCAATCCCAAAAGGAAGAGGGAGGATATCAAGGGTCAAGGAATAACAATCAAGGTTCCCGAAACAACAACTACAACAACAATAGAGGATCCAACAGCAACAATTGGAGATCCAACAATCAAAAATCGGGTAACTCTTACTCTAACTCAAATTCGAACAATTCTTCTAATCCTTTCCTCTCTTCTTCTTCTTCTTCTTCTTCTTCTTCTTCTTCTTCTTCTTCTTCTTCTTCTCCATTGAAGAGCCAGGAGCAAGGATCAAGTTCGTCCCATCCGGAAAAGAAAGATGCGGTGCTAGAGGCCATCTTGATCAAGCTCAACTCTATGCAGACATCCATGACTTCATTTTCGAAGGCACAAAAAGCCTTAGAACAACAATTCTTTAACAAGTCGAATGAAGCGTCGAGATACCCAGGGAAGCTTCCCGCAAGAACGGAAAGCAACCCCAAAGGACAGATCATGGCAATAACGACGAGAAGTGGACTGAAGACTGCAGATCTAGTTCCTCGGTCGATGCCAGTACAGACGAAGAACACCTCGGTCCAGGCACAATCGAAGAACACTTCGGCCGAGATGCCAACCGAGGTCGAACCTCAGAGAGCGTCGGACAAAACTGAAGTTTATGTTCCACCTCGTGCATATAAACTGTTCGCCCCTAAACGTGCGTGCAAATAAGCTTTAAATTTATAAAACTAGAATCAAGCAAGCGAACCCGCAGTGTACGGATCGACGTAGTTAAGCAAGAATTCCAGAGTATCGAACACAGGGATTTGGGGAGAATAAATTCGATCGTAGGTTATCAAGCAAGTGAAGGTAAGAGCTTTGCAATATATTGGGAAAACAACAATCCTAAAGATCCAAGTATCCAGCTATGGCAATCGATTCAAGATATACTTAATGGTATAAAGACAGAGTTGAGATATGCAAAGGTATGCTAATGTAAGGTAATCGTACGGTGAAGTTCCAAAAACCTTATGTGACTCACCTACAAGACACTCTCTATACAGGTTGTTGAGGCTTCAATATAGAAAGGTTCTAAAGGCAAGAATTAATGTCGAATACCCAAACTTGTAATCCAATGATCAAAACTAACTTAACCGATTTAGGTTGTGACACTCACAATCGAGGTAGAGGTTGTTGAGGCTTCACTACCTCCTAGAAAAGGCAAGCCAAGACTAAGTTAAAGCTAATCTTTAACTTTGGATTAAAGTAAAAGCAAGTTCGTAAACTTAAGGGAAATTACGGGTGGATCTTGAGATTCCACGGTTGTGGAACTCAAGAACAAACCGTGATTTAGGGTTCGTCGACGATTCTCTCTAACTCTCAGGGTCTAATCTGTTTACGATCGATCTATCATCATCTAAGCCACAACTATCAACCCTTCACCTTAGAATTGTTAAGGGTTTTTAGCCAATAACAGTCATGTTGATATCAAATTCAAGAATTAAAAGATTGAAAGATGAAAACTTCCGAAAACTTTCAATAGACTTCAAGCCAATCTCAAAGTCACAATCAAGAACGAATATCGTCAATAGATTCGGAATAGAACAAACAAACACAATCTTAGATAAGAAGGAAGAACGGGATGTCAATCCGTCTTCTAAATCAAACCTAAACAAGAAGAGAAATCTTCTTGCAACAATCTTCCCAATCTTCAATCTTCGTCAATCCCGAAATCTCAATCACAATCACCGCCAAAAGTGCGAGATTAGGGCAAATCCAAGCGTAAACGTAGGATGCGTCTATGCGTAAGCGAAGGTGATGGAATCTCTCTTCGTCCGTCCTTTTATAGGGCAAGATAAAATATCGGTCCGGCCCAATCTTTTGAAAGATCGTGGCTTAAAGTGTGGCGAAAAAGATCGCCAAGATCACGGTCGTGGAAGGTTCCACGACCGTAATTTAGAGCGTGGAAATCAACACGGTTTGAACACATGATTCCACGACTGTAAAAGCTTCTGGAATGAACCACGCTTCTCCTGCATGGTTCCACGGCCGTGGAACTGAACATGGAATGTAGTACGGCCGTATTTTAGAGCGTGGTTTAGGGCAAGAACGTGATTCTTCCCTAGCCTCGTGCATTCCTTAAGTTGAACTCCTTTTTGCTCCTAAGGATGCTCTCAATCCATGGACATACTCAATCAACTCATCCTTGCTCAATTCCGTTCGGAAATGGCTCTCAATCACCTATAATCAACATAAAGCTTGTGTAGACATCTATATCGACAATATAGGCAAACTAGCTCACAAATGCAACAATGCTCAATCAATGACTATCAATATGAATCAAATACACTTAGAAAACGTGCCTAAAATATCACAATATTTCATGCTAATAAATAACCCTATACTTTCAACTTGCTTGTCCTTAAGCAAGGTCTTTCGAAAGCTTTAAAACAAGAGTTAGGATGAAATATGTGTACCTTCTCAAAGCAATACTTCTTTTGGATGAATGTGCCTTCTAAAGAATAGATCATTCTCAAATCTTGCTTCAATCGTTTATAAGACTTTCATACACTTAATCAAAGAGTAAAAAGCAAAGAAAGCTCATGAATCAATCAAACTTCCAAACAAACATCATAACCCTTAAACATTATCAAAATCAATCATAAGAAACTTCAATTTAAATCACCAAGCCATATAACACTCTTTTGATCTTAAGGACTTTCAAAGAAAAAGGTCTAGAATGTGGAAAAGGAAGGAAACTTTAAGGAATGTGGTGCATGAATCCGGGAAAATGGACAACTACTCTTCTCTTCTTCTCTTGCGGTTTCCGCACACTTTCAACTTAGAGCTTCGCTCTTTTCCTTTCATTTTTCGACTTTACTTTTGGAGTTATGGATAGAGGTGCACAAAAACCGAAGCCTAGGAGATTGGCGTTTCTCAAATTTTATGAGATGCCTCAAACCCTTAGCGCACATACCATAATCCGCTAGAAATATCGCTCAATCCGACTTTGGCAAGACACAAACACCCGGCTATGTGAATGGTGCCGAGTTACTCATCGTCATGATTGACTTCCCCAAACCTACAATTTCTTTCTATTCTTTTGATTGCAAATAATTGCTCTCATGGCCCTCCCAAATCAAACATGCCTTTTTTCATTCACTTCTCCAAATTCCCGGATAGGTAAAGGAGGTCAATATTTCAATGAGGAGCTAAATGATCAAAGAAAGAAGAAAGAAAGATCGAATTGCCTTAATCATCTCAACAAGAAGTATAAGAGCTTATAATGTGATTTCAACTTCAATTTCTCAACATGATTTAGGTAATATTTATCACATTATGAAACTTGCAAAAGAGGTATAATCAACTCATTCAATTCTTTTTCAATTCACTATTCGTTTAAGCATGCAATTGTCATCAAACTCAATTCACAAGTAGCGATTATCATAGAAATCCTCTCAATTCATTAGAAGCACATGATTTTCAAAATTTTTCAATTTTTATGGGTTTTTCAAGTTCTTTTTCATGCTATGCAATAATGAAACGTGCAACAATATAATGAACATGCAGTGATAGTCTCGATAGAAGCAAACATAGTGAGTAAGAGTTATTACAACTTTTAGTCACACCCCACCCCATACTTGGGACGAACATTGTCCCTAATGTTCAAAAGAAAGAAAGAAAAGAAAGAAAAGAAAAAGAACTCACAAAGTGGCGGTGGAGCGGCTAAAACTGTTGGACAATCATCATCATCACTGCGGCGCTGGTGGAGGCGGGAATGGGGAGAAGCTAGGATCGTAAAACCGCCCAAACTGCTGGCGGTAGACATCCCTCGTCATGTGATCGAGGTCTTCCAAGCGTCCATCTCTAGCATTGGCTCGAATCTCCAATGCTCCTACTCTCTCCGAAAGACCAGTAGCCCAATCCGGCATCTGCTCATACCATCCCGGAGCCTGGCTGTACCATGCTGGAGCGTCGGACGGTGCTGGTGCTGGTGCTGGTGCAGATGGTACCTGTGTAGCCCATGGAGGTGGAGCTCCATACCATACAGGAGGTGTCTCAGACCATGTGGGCCTCTCACTCACGCTTGCGCGGCGAGAAGACGAGCCTGAAGCTCTAGCTGGACGTGGAGAACATCTAGGCACATCGGGGGCCACATCCGGCTGATCCGGAAACGTGCCAAACTCCTGCTCTGCTCCTCCTCCACCCTCAAACTGATCTCTCATCTCCTCCTCCTCAACAACGGGCGGTGCTGGGACATATGGGGGAGCTGCAATCCTGTTCGCATGCATGGCAGCGAACGTCTCCTTCCAATTATGGCGTCATGCCATAATGGAATACTCCTGTAGCCACTCAATACCCCTACCCGTCCTGCTCTCCCAAGGCATGGCCGTATAAGGCGGACCTCTATGTGTGGGGAAGATGAGACCTCTAGTCATGAAGGCATGAAGTCCTAAAGGTACGGCTGGCATGCGGGTGCACGCAGAAAAGTCAACTCCCAAACTCCTAGCAAGATGGGTAACTATCCCACCATATCCAATGATGCCCTTCCTCTTGTTCTTGAGCTTGCTCATAGTAGCAGCTAAGAGGGTGGCATAGTCAGCTCGGCGCCGTACAGCATAGAATACAGCAAAAAGAGCTCATCCGTCTTGATCTTTTGGGGCGTCTCCGTCCTAGGGAAGAGACACTCCGAAAGAACACGGTGAGTGTTCGCCCCTAGAGGTGTGTGCAAATAAGCTTTAAATTTATAAAACTAGAATCAAGCAAGCGAACCCGCAGTGTACGGATCGACGTAGTTAAGCAAGAATTCCAGAGTATCGAACACAGGGATTTGGGTGGAACGAACTCGGTTGCAGGTTATCAAGCAAGTAAATATAGGAGTTTTGCAAATTATTGGGAAAACAACAATCCTAAAGATCCAGGTATCCAGCTGTGGCAATCGATTCAAGATATACTTAATGATATAAAGACAGAGTTGAGATATGCAAAGGTATACTAATGTAAGGTAATCGTACGGTTGAGGTTCCAAAAACCTTATGTAACTCACCTAAAAGACACTCCCTATACAGGTTGTTGAGGCTCAATATAGAAAGATTCTAAAGACGAGGATTAGCATCAAATACCCAAACTTATAATCTAAAGATCAAGACTAACTTATCCGATTGAGGTTGTTGAGGCTCACAATCGAGGTAGAGGTTGTTGAGGCTTCACTACCACCTAGAAAAGACAAGTCTAAACTAAGCTAAAGCCAATCTTTAACTTTAGATTAAAGTAAAAGCAGGCTCGTAAACTTAAGGAAATTACGGTTGGATCTTGAGATTTCACGGTCGTGGAACTCAAGAACAGCCCGTAATTTAGGGTTGTCGGCGATAATTCTCTAACTCTCAGGGTCTAATCTATTTACGATCGATCTATCATCATCTAAGCCACAACTATCAACCCTTCACCTTAGAATTGTTAAGGGTTTTTAGCCAATAACAGTCATATCGATATCAATTCAAGAATTAAAAGACAAAAGATGGGAACTTTCAAGAACTATCAATAATCTTCAAATGAATCTCAGAATCACAGTCAAGAACAAGTGTTTATCAAAAGATTCAAAACGGAGTAAACAATCACAATCTTAGGAAAGAAAAGAAACGGGATGTCAATCCGATCCTAAATCAAACCTAAGCAAGAAGAGGAATCTTCTTGCAAAACCCTCCAAGAACTTCGATCTTCCACAAACACGAAGATCACAAACAGCAACTCTCCAATACGAACTCTGATCTTCAATGAGATCTCCAAATTACCTCCAAGATGAGGGTTTGTGCGTTGCTAAACGTGGATTATAAGCGTGCCTTTGCCGCTAAGCGAGGGTTGAAAGGTCGTGAGCGAGGTGACGGAATCTTGCTTCATCCGTCTTTTTATAATGCAGGGCAAAGTGTCGGCCCGGCCCAATCTTCAAAAGATCATGGCTTCGAAACATGGCGAAAAGATTCGCCAAGATCTCGGTCGTGGAAGATTCCACGACCGTAATTTAGGGCGTGGAAACAATTACGGTTAGTTCCACGGCCGTAGAATCCCCTGGAATGAACATTGAATTTTGACTCTGAATCCACGGCCGTAATTCTGAACGTGGTTTGTGGTACGGCCGTGTTTTAGGGCGTAATTTAGGGCAAGAACGTGATTCTTCCCTAACTCGTGCATTCTTCAATCTAAGACTCCAAATTGCTTCAAAAAGTGTCCTCGATCTATGGACATATCAACTCAACTCTCCTATGCTTGATTCCGTTCGGAAATAGCTCCAAATCACCTATAATCAACATAGAACTCGTGTTGACATCCATATCGACAATATAGGCAAGAGTTAGGATGAAATATGTGTACCTTCTTTTGGATGAATGTGACTTCTAAAGAATAGATCATTCTCAAACCTTGCTTCAATCGTTTTTAAAACTTTCACACACTTAATTAGAGAGTAAAAGGCAAAGAAAACTCATGAATAAATTTAACTTCCAAACAAGTATTATAACCTTCAAATATTATCAAAATCAATTATAAGAACTTCAATTTAGATCACCAAGTCCTATAACATTCTTTTGATCTTAAGGACTTTCAAAGAAAAGGTCTAGAGTATGGAAGGGAAGGGAAAACTTTAAGGGAGAGTGGTGCATAAATCCGGGAAAGTGGACAACTACCTTCTTCTTCTTTTGCGGTTTCTGCAACACTTCACTTAGAGCTTCGCTCTCTTCTTTTCATTTTTCGACTTTACTTTTGGAGTTATGGATAGAGGTGCACAAAAACCGAAGCCTAGGAGATTGGCGTTTCTCAAAATTGTAAGAGATGCCTCAAACCCTTAGCGCACATACCATAATCTGCTAGGAATATCGCTCAATCCGACTTTGGCAAGACACAAACACCCGGCTATGTGAATGGTGCCGAGTTACTCATCGTCATGATTGACTTCCCCAAACCTATAATTTCTTTCTATTCAATTGATTGCAAATAATTGCTCTCATGGCCCTCCCACATCAAACATGCCTTTTTCTCTTTCACTTTTCCAAGTTCCCGGATGGGTAAAGGAGGCTAATATTTCAATGAGGAGTTAGATGATCAAAGAAAGAGGAAAGAAAGTATCGAATTGCCTTAATCATTTCAACAAGAAGTATAGGAACTTATAATGTGATTTCAACTTCAATTTCTCAACATGATTTAGGTAACGTTTTCACATTATAAAACTTGCAAAAGAGGTAGAATTCATTCATTCAATTTCTTTTCGAATTACAATCCTTTTAAGCATGCAATTGTTATCAAACTCAATTCGCAAGTAGTGATTATCATGGAAATCATATCGATTCATTAGAAGCACCAAATTTTCAAAATTTTCCAATTTTTATGGGTTTTTAAAGTTCTTTTTCATGCAATGCAAGAATGAAACGTGTAACATATAATGAACATGCAATGATAGTCTCGGAATGAAAGCAACATACAGAGTAGAGTTATTACAAACATTTAGTACATCCCACCCCATACTTAGGACGAACATTGTCCCTAATGTTCACAAGAAAGAACAAAAGAAAGAAAAGAAAAAGAAACTCACAAGTGGTGGCAGGAATGTCTAAAAACGAGCGGTCCGGTCATCAATCACTGTGGCGCCGGTGGAGGTGAGAATGGAGAGAAACTCGGATCATAGAACCGCCCAAACTGCTGGCGGTAGACGTCCCTCATCATGTGGTCAAGGTCGTCTAAGCGTCCGTCTCTAGCATCCGCCCGGATCTCTAATGCTCCGACTCTCTCTGAAAGTCCGGTAGCCCAATCCGGCATCCTCTCATACCATCCCGGGGCGTGATCATACCATGTGGGGGCATCGGCTGGTGCTGGTGCTGGTGGTGGCGGTGGTGCTGCTGGCTGCGTCGTGGACCAAGGAGGAGGTGTGCTGTACCAAGTGGGAGGTGTAGTCATCCACGTGGGTCTCTCACTCACGCTGGCGCGGCGAGATGACGAGCCTGAAGCTCTAGCTGGGCGTGGAGAGCGCCTAGGTACATCCGGGGCCGCATCCGGCTGATCCGGAAACGTGCCGAACTCCTGCTCCGCTCCTCCACCACTCTCGTACTGCTCTCCCATGTCCTCCTCATCCTCAACCGGTGGTGGAACGTAAGGGGGAGCTACAAGCCTGTTCGCATGCATCGCAGCGAACGTCTCCTTCCAATTGTGGTGTCCCGCCACAATGGAATACTCTGGCAGCCACTCAATACCCCTGCCTGTCCTACTCTCCCAGGGCATGCCCGCATAAGGCGGACCTCTATGTGTGGGGAAGATGAGTCCCCTAACCATGAATGCATGTAGTCCTAGAGGTACGGCGGGTATGCGGGTGCAGGCTGAAAAATCTACACCAAACGACTTAGCAATGTGGGTCACTATCCCACCATATCCAATGTTCCCTCTCGATTTGTTCTTGAGTTTACTCATCGTCGCCGCCAAAAGAGTAGCACAATCTGCGCGGCATCCATAAAGCATGGCGTAAAGAAGGAATAGCTCATCCGTCTTGATCTTTTAGGGCGTCTCCGTCCTAGGAAAGAGACACTCCGAAAGAACACGGTGAGCTATCTTCAAGGCTAGATGGTACATCAATCTAGCCTTGGTATCAGCTGGTTGCCAACGGTCCTCGTCGGCATAAATCATGGCCACTTCCGCCCAAAAGTCCTTGGCGGAAACGCCTCTAGGAAGTCGACCGTTGTAGGTCTCATGGAACCCGAAAATGGTCCCGAACTCAACAATGCTCAAGTGGTAGTCTCGATCCATAAGACGGAAGGAGACGGTCCTATCTACTGGGCTGTGCTCAAAGGACGTCACAACCTCTCGGGTAATCTCCTCGTAAGCGTCTTCACGAATGTTCGTGAAGACAAGCAATCCGGCTCTATCCAAGAGCCATGTAAGGTCATCTACTATGTTGAGAGGATGTAGATCCTCCAACAACAAGTACCTAGGGCCAATCACTGCCCTCTTTTCTATCCTTTCAAATGCAGCTAGGTGGTTTTCGTGTATGGTTGGGATGCTAGGGTGAGGGGGTGAAGATGGAGGTGAAGGTGAGGATGGTGGTGAGGGAGATGGGGGTGGTGGTGCCCTAGATGTGGAGGGATTGCCCTTTCTTTTCTTATTTTGCTCCCCTTTCTTCTCCTTTATCCTTCCTGAGACTCTCCTTACGAAATCCATTTTCAGCAAAAATCACGGTCTGTTCTATAAAAATCACGGCCGTGGAACCTCCAAAGACCGTGATTCGTCACAGAATCTCGTGAATCCCAGCAAATTCACCAATTATCACCACAACAAGCAGTCCTAATCTAATTCCTTCCAATCTTTGTCAGTTCTTCCTAAAAATCTATGGCAAAAACGAACCAAATCCGCGAGAATCGAAGAGAAAGAAATAACCTCTTTTTCGGATTGAAAAATCCAAAATGCACGTTTGTTGATCGATTTCCACTCGATTTGTTGCTTGGATCTTGTTCGTGGTTGGATTTGCTACAGTTTAGAGCGAAGAATCGTTGAAAACGATTAGAGAATGAAGAATTGGGAGAGGCTGCGGGTTTTCGGTATTTAGGTCGTGGAAATGGGGGAAGAATTGTGGTGGTTTTGTGATGAAGTGTGGCTTTTATACTCGCAGGCAAAATTTCAAAAATCACGGTCTGTCGGGGCATTCCACGGCCGTGGAAGTGTACGGACCCGTGGTTTTGGTGATTTTTCACAGGCTTTTGAGAATTACGGCCACTGTAGCTATGACGACCGTAATTTAGACCGTGGAACCTCTTGTAAAGCTTCAAAGTCCAAATTTCGTCACTTCTCTTCGACATTATCCCTCCTTTCTCCTTTTCCATCGATCCTACAACCAAAAACACGAACATACCGGAAGAAATCGAGGCAAAATAAAGTGAAAACGTCTATTCTAAACTAATCTATGAATCGAAGACAAAACGAGAATGCAATACCTTGGGTTGCCTCCCAAGAAGCGCTTTGTTTAAGGTCCGTAGCTAGACCAATCTTGCACTTATTCGAGTGCGGTAGGTGCAAACTCCTCAGCTTGGAGTTCCGGTGAGTACTTCTTGAGCCGTTGGCCGTTCACCTTAAAACTTCCGCTAGCTTCACCCCATACTTCAACTGCACCATGGGGGAAAATACGCTTAATTAGAAAAGGTCCAGTCCAACGAGATTTTAACTTACCTGGAAAGAGGCGAAGTCTCGAATTGAAGAGGAGAACTTGATCTCCTTCCTTGAAGTCCTTTGGAATGATATGCTTATCATGCCAACGCTTTGCTCTTTCCTTGTAGATCTTAGCGTTTTCGTAGGCGTTCAAACGGAGTTCATCCAGCTTGTTGATGTCTAGGAGACGCTTCTCTCCCGCTTCCTTCATGCCGAAATTCAGCCATTTGATAGCCCAAAACGCTTTGTGCTCTAGCTCTACCGGCAAATGACAAGACTTCCCATACACAAGGTTGTATGGTGTGGTTCCTATGGGAGTCTTGTATGCGGTCCGGTATGCCCATAATGCGTCATCTAGTTTCAAGGACCAATCCTTCCTAGTCCTTGAAACCGTCTTCTCTAGAATTCCCTTGATCTCCCTATTTGAGATCTCGACTTGTCCACTCGTTTGTGGATGGTAAGGAGTGGCGATCTTGTGAGTAACCCCATACTTGGTTAGAAGAGCTTCAAAGCGACGGGCTATGAAGTGAGAACCCCCATCACTAATGATCGTCCTTGGTGTCCCGAATCGCGGAAAGATGGTCTTGTTGAAGAACTTAACCACCACCATGGCATCATTTGTGGGAGAGGCAATTGCTTCTACCCATCTAGAAACGTAGTCTACCGCCAATAATATGTATTGGTTTCCACAAGAAGAAGGGAATGGTCCCATGAAATCGACTCCCCAAACGTCGAAAATCTCCACCTCTTGGATGTTGTTGAGGGGCATCTCGTTCCTTCTAGAGATATTGCCTGTTCTTTGACAAGCATCACAACAAGAAACAAAGGATTGCACATCTTTAAATAAAGTAGGCCAATAGAATCCAGATTGCAATACCTTTGCGCTAGTTTTATTAGAACTAGCGTGTCCTCCACAAGGTAGTGAATGACAATGGCGGATGACACTTTGCATCTCATCTTCCGGCACACATCGCCGGATGATGCCATCCGGACCTCTCTTAAAGAGGAGAGGCTCGTTCCAATGGTATTCCCGGACGTCCTTGAAGAACTTCTTCCTTTGTGCGTATGACAGTCCGGGTGGTATCTCCTGGCAAACCAAATAGTTAACAAAATCAGCAAACCATGGTTCGTTACCTTTGGAGACTACCTTGATACACTCCTCTATGATATGTAGGTGTTCATCCGGAAAGGAGTCATCAATGGGTAAATGGTCGTCCTCTAGATGTGTTAGACGACTCAAATGATCCGCAACAGAATTTTCTGAGCCTTTCTTGTCGCGGATCTCAAGATCGAATTCTTGTAGGAGAAGAATCCATCTAATCAGCCTTGGCTTCGCATCTTTCTTTGCAAGGAGGTATCGGATCGCAGCATGATCCGTGTAGACAATCACCTTTGCACCTACAAGATAAGAGCGAAACTTGTCAATAGCGTAGACAATGGCTAGAAACTCTTTTTCCGTAGTGGCGTAGTTGAGCTGGGCTTCGTCTAGCGTCTTGCTAGCGTAGTATATGGCGTGGGTTCGTCCTTCCTTTCGTTGCCCAAGAACAGCTCCAATGGCAACGTCACTAGCATCGCACATAATCTCGAAGGGAAGAGTCCAATCCGGAGGTTGGATAATAGGTGCTGAAATTAGAGCTTGCCGAATGGTGTTAAATGCGTCCAAACATTCCTGCGAAAACTCAAAAACCGCATCCTTCATCAATAGATTAGTGAGAGGTTTTGATATCTTAGAAAAGTCCTGAATGAAACGTCTATAGAATCCAGCATGTCCTAGGAAACTTCTTACTCCCTTCACCGAAATTGGGGGAGGAAGTTTCTCTATGGTCTCTATCTTAGCCTTGTCTACCTCTATCCCTCTACTAGAGACTAAGTGACCTAACACGATTCCTTCCTTAACCATGAATTGACACTTCTCCCAATTAAGAACTAGGTTAGTGTCTTCACATCTTTGCAAAACAAGAGAAAGGTTAGAAAGACAATCGTTAAAAGAGGAACCGTAAACGGAGAAGTCGTCCATGAAGACTTCCATGATTTCCTCTACATATTCGGAGAAGATGGCCATCATGCACCGTTGAAAGGTGGCTGGGGCATTGCAAAGCCCGAACGGCATTCTCCTATAAACGAACGTACCCCAAGGGCACGTGAATGTGGTCTTCTCTTGATCATCCGGATGTATCGGAATCTGAAAGAAGCCACTATAACCGTCAAGGTAGCAAAAGTATGAATGTTGTGCTAACCTTTCAAGCATCTGATCGATGAATGGCAATGGAAAGTGATCCTTCCGCGTTGCATTGTTGAGCTTGCGGTAGTCTATACACATTCGCCATCCAGTTATGGTTCGGGTAGGAATGAGTTCGTTGTTCTTATTGGTGATGACCGTCATTCCTCCCTTCTTCGGAACTACTTGAACTGGGCTCACCCACTTGCTATCGGAGATAGGATAGATGATACCTGCATCAAGAAGTTTAAGAATTTCCTTCTTGACAACCTCCTTCATGGTCGGATTCAACCGCCTTTGAGGTTGTCTTGAAGTTCTAAAGTCCTCCTCCATTAGTATCTTATGCATGCATAGGGAGGGTTTAATTCCTACTAAGTCCTCAATAGTATAGCCTATGGCTTTTCTATGTTTCCTAAGGACAATCATGAGCTGTTCGTGTTCATCTATGCTTAATTCGGAACTAACGATAACCGGGAAGGTGGAATTAGATCCAAGAAAAGCGTACCTTAGATGAGTAGGAAGTGGTTTGAGTTCCATTGCTTTCGGAGCTTCCAATGATCCTTGAGGAGCTTCCGATGTTTCCTTAGAAGTTTCTAAGGATGTTGAATGGTTTGGAGAAGAATTAGAAGAAGTTGAAGAAGTATGCCGATCGCCCTCTTCCACGGTCAAAATTACGGTTTCCTCTGGTGTTCCACGGCCGTAATATCCTCTGGAATGGAGGTTGATTTTGGTCGTGGAATCCACGGTCGTGGAATACAGAGTATGACCGTGGATTCTAGTATTCTCAGCCTCATCGTGGAGTTTCTCAAACTCCACTTCATGCAGCTCCTCTTGTGCTCCTAAGGCTTTAATTTCCTCTTTGCACTCTTCTTCTTCTCCTACATCGGTTAGACTCATAGTAATAACCTTTTGTAAAGGATCGTTAAAGAGAATCGCACTTACCTCCTCCCTAGATAAACCTTCTTCGTCTTGGACATTGTAAATATCCTCATCAAAGATTGGCTCCTTCACTAGAGTGGAAAGAACGAACTCTACTTTCTCTTCCCCAATATCAAAAGCGAGTCTCCCATTCTTGCAATCGACCATGCAGCCGGAAGTTGCAAGAAACGGCCTTCCGAGTATGATCGGGACCGGACTATCTGCAGGAATGTCAAGTACGACAAAATCAATGGGGACAAAGAACTTGCCTAGCTTGACCGGGACGTCTTCTACAATGCCGACGGGACGAGTAATGGATCGATCCGCCATGTATAACGTCATCTTCACCGGTTTAGGGTCGCCTAAACCGATCTTCCTGCACAATTCAAGTGGTATGATGCTCACACTTGCTCCCAAGTCACATAAAGCGTCATATGTGACCTCTCCCACTCCAATGGGAATGCAAAATGACCCCGGATCTTTCAGCTTTGGGGGCATTTTCTCCTTCATAGTCTTGATGAGATCCGAAGAATCCGAACTCATCTTGACTTCACCGAAATCTTCTAGCTTCCTCTTGTTAGAGAGAAGCTCCTTCAAGAACTTGCCATAAGCCGGCATACCTATAATAGCATCAATGAAAGGTATATTAATATGCAGTTTGCTCATGAGTTCTATGAACTTACCGAATTGCTTGTCTAGGCGCGCTCGCGCTCTAGATTGAGGGAACGGTAGGGGAGGTTTGAAAGCTGGAGGAGGAACATAGACGTCTTCCTTCTCCTTCCCCTTTTCTTTGTCCTTCTCTACGGGGACTTCAACGAACGTAGGCTGCGGATCGGTGGTAGTCACTCCGCTCCTAGTTGTAATCGCCATTACCCTTCCCTTAGGGTTGTCCTCCGTCTTTCCTGGAAGTTTCCCTTGATTTCTAGAAACTTCCTCCGCATGATCGAACATTTGGTTTTCTAAAACCTTTTGAGCTTTGTCAATCTTAGAAACTCGATCATCAACCTTAATGAGGCGGTTCTCCATCCCTTGAAGCTTTCCCAAGATCGTTTCCAACATGGGATCCGGCTTCTCCTTTCCCGTATTGTTTTCTCCATTAGATGATTGCCCCTGGCTTTTCAAAGGAGTAGAGGAAGAGGAGGGTGGAGTTAGCGGATTGGAATTGGAAGGATAGGAGTTACCGGAATTTTGTTGATTGGAGCGCCAATTGTTGTTGTTTGAACCCCGATTGTTGTTCCAATTGTTGTTGTTCCGGTTGTTGTTGTTTCCATTCCAATTGCTATTCCGGTTATTGTTCCGGTTATTGTTGTTGCGGTTGGTATTGTCACCGCCGTTGTTGTTGCCCAAATAGCCAACATCCTTCTCTTGTTGCTTTGGGAAGTTGGTCTTGATAGTCTCCTTCAACTCTTTGATCTCATTGTTGAGTGAGAAAATCTGATTTTGAGCTTCATGTGTGAGCTTTGCTCCTTGCTCCACACGATTTCCCTCCACTTTCCGGTGGGAATACTTCTCTATGACTCTTGCTTGCTTCTCAATGAAGTCCCAAGTGTCATCTTCTCTCATGTCCATGAACGTTCCACATGAGAGGGATTGGAGGTTGAATTGCGTTCCCGCATCCAGCCCCTTGTAGTAAATTTCCAGCAAGGCAAGCTTGGATATGCCATGATGAGGGCAATCCAAGAGCAAATCCTGAAACCTTTCCCAAGATTGAAACAAACTTTCGTTAGGTCTCATAGAAAAAGCATTAATCTTACCTCTAAGTTCCGCCGTTTTGGATGGCGGAAAGAATTTGGTGAGAAACTCTGCGGAGAGGTCTTCTCACGTGTCTAGTTTCCCATTAGGAAGAGCTTGATACCAAGATAACGTTTTCCCTTTCAAGGAGAAAAAGAAAGGTTTAAGCTTGTAGCTGTTGGTAGTAGCGCTCTTCGGTCTCATCGTCTCCATCATACACTCAAAGTTTTGCAAGTGTTGGTGTGGAGATTCAGCGCTTGTACCGCCAAACTGGCTTTGGCGAACAAGAGTGATAACTTGAGGGTTGAAGCTAAACCCTTGTACATCTTCAGCATCAAAATTCACACCCAAGCGGCGTGGTTGTTGTGTAGGATCCATTCGCTGGCCAAGAGTTCTCGGCTCATTATCCACACGTTCGACCCTCGCATTCCTAGGTGGAATGCGACGATTGGCAGCTCCTTGTGGATTGAAAGGATTTATATTGATCGTGGGATCAATCTCTTCTAACGGTGGCATGGAAGAATCACTATCATCGGCGGATGAGTGGTTTCTTCTTCTAGACCTTGATCTCCTTCTCGAGGACTTCTTGCCCACCTTATCTTCAAGGTCGCTCATCTTTATCTTCATTTGGACGATCATGTCTTGTAGACCGTTAACTTGAGATTGATGACGATCCATCTCATCCTGGCGGAGAGTCTCATTCCATCGGAGTTGGGCTTCCTTCTCCGCCAACTCTGTTTGAAGATTGCGTTCGTTTTCTTCAGCCATCTTCTTTTCCTTGCGTCTTTGTCTCAAGGTTTTCTCTAGCTCTTGATCAAGAGGTAAGAGATCTTCGGTGTTCCTAGACCTGCGCATGCACTCAAAGAAAAATCAAATAACGAGAGCAAGCTCCCAAGCTTGACAACCGGCTACCGGATTCGGACGAAGCCAAATCCCCGGCAACGGCGCCAAAAACTTGTTCGCCCCTAGAGGTGTGTGCAAATAAGCTTTAAATTTATAAAACTAGAATCAAGCAAGCGAACCCGCAGTGTACGGATCGACGTAGTTAAGCAAGAATTCCAGAGTATCGAACACAGGGATTTGGGTGGAACGAACTCGGTTGCAGGTTATCAAGCAAGTAAATATAGGAGTTTTGCAAATTATTGGGAAAACAACAATCCTAAAGATCCAGGTATCCAGCTGTGGCAATCGATTCAAGATATACTTAATGATATAAAGACAGAGTTGAGATATGCAAAGGTATACTAATGTAAGGTAATCGTACGGTTGAGGTTCCAAAAACCTTATGTAACTCACCTAAAAGACACTCCCTATACAGGTTATTGAGGCTCAATATAGAAAGATTCTAAAGACGAGGATTAGCATCAAATACCCAAACTTATAATCTAAAGATCAAGACTAACTTATCCGATTGAGGTTGTTGAGGCTCACAATCGAGGTAGAGGTTGTTGAGGCTTCACTACCACCTAGAAAAGACAAGTCTAAACTAAGCTAAAGCCAATCTTTAACTTTAGATTAAAGTAAAAGTAGGCTCGTAAACTTAAGGAAATTACGGTTGGATCTTGAGATTTCACGGTCGTGGAACTCAAGAACAGCCCGTAATTTAGGGTTGTCGGCGATAATTCTCTAACTCTCAGGGTCTAATCTATTTACGATCGATCTATCATCATCTAAGCCACAACTATCAACCCTTCACCTTAGAATTGTTAAGGGTTTTTAGCCAATAACAGTCATATCGATATCAATTCAAGAATTAAAAGACAAAAGATGGGAACTTTCAAGAACTATCAATAATCTTCAAATGAATCTCAGAATCACAGTCAAGAACAAGTGTTTATCAAAAGATTCAAAACGGAGTAAACAATCACAATCTTAGGAAAGAAAAGAAACGAGATGTCAATCCGATCCTAAATCAAACCTAAGCAAGAAGAGGAATCTTCTTGCAAAACCCTCCAAGAACTTCGATCTTCCACAAACACGAAGATCACAAACATCAACTCTCCAATACGAACTCTGATCTTCAATGAGATCTCCAAATTACCTCCAAGATGAGGGTTTGTGCGTTGCTAAACGTGGATTATAAGCGTGCCTTTGCCGCTAAGCGAGGGTTGAAAGGTCGTGAGCGAGGTGACGGAATCTTGCTTCATCCGTCTTTTTATAATGCAGGGCAAAGTGTCGGCCCGGCCCAATCTTCAAAAGATCATGGCTTCGAAACATGGCGAAAAGATTCGCCAAGATCACGGTCGTGGAAGATTCCACGACCGTAATTTAGGGAGTGGAAACAATTACGGTTAGTTCCACGGCCGTAGAATCCCCTGGAATGAACATCGAATTTTGACTCTGAATCCACGGCCGTAATTCTGAACGTGGTTTGTGGTACGGCCGTGTTTTAGGGCGTAATTTAGGGCAAGAACGTGATTCTTCCCTAACTCGTGCATTCTTCAATCTAAGACTCCAAATTTCTTCAAAAAGTGTCCTCGATCTATGGACATATCAACTCAACTCTCCTATGCTTGATTCCGTTCGGAAATAGCTCCAAATCACCTATAATCAACATAGAACTCGTGTAGACATCCATATCGACAATATAGGCAATACTAGTTCACATATGCACAAAGCTCAATCAAAGACTATCAATATGAATCAAATACGATTAGAAAACGTGCCTAAAATACCACAATATTTCATGCTAACAGTGAGCAATCTTCAAGGCTAAGTGGTACATCAACTTAGCCTTGGTATCAACAGGTTGCCAACGGTCCTCGTTGGCGTAGATCATAACAACTTCCTCCCAAAAGTCTTTGGCGTAAACGCCACTAGGAAAGCGACCGTTAAAGGTCTCATGGAACCCAAAGAAGGTCCCGAACTCACGAATGGAAAAATCATAGTTTCTTTCCATAAGACGGAAAGAAACGGTCCTATCTACATGGCTGTTCTGAAAAGACGTCACAACCTCCCTCGTGATCTCCTCATACGCGTCTTCTCGGATAGCCGAGAAGACAACCAGTCCGGCTCTATCCAAGAGCCAAGTAAGGTCCTCTATGATGTTAAGAGGAGCTAGATCCTCTAACAACAAGTACCTAGGTCCAATCACAGCTCTCTCTTGGATCCTCTCGAATGCATCGAGGTGATCCTCATGAATGGTCGGTACTCTAGGGCTAGGAGGTGAGGGTGATGAAGGTGATGATGGAGGTGAAGGGGAAGAGGGTGGTGGTGCTCTAGAGGATGAAGAAGAAGAGGGATTACCCTTCCTCTTCTTGTTCTGGTCATTCTTTTTCTCCTTAATCCTCCCTAAAACTCTCCTTACGTAATCCATCACTATCAAGAATCACGGTCTGTTCTAGCCTTTCCACGTCCGTGGTTCTTCCAGGAACCGTGGTTTGTCTGTTTCTTTCGCAAATCTCAGCAAAAAACTCTCAAACTCAACAATCAGGCATCCCTAGTCTAATTCCTTCCAATTTCAATCAGTTCTTCCTAAAATTTCTAACAAAAACGAACCAAATCGACAAAGATCAAGAAGAGTGGAAAAACCTAGGTTTCGGATTTTGAAATCCGAATTGCGCGTTCCTTGGTGAATTTCCGCTCGATTTGTCGCTTGGATCTTGTTGGTAATTGAATTTGCTTCAATTTGGGAAGAAGAATCGTTGAAAACGATTAAGAAACGAGGATTTGGGAGAGGGTCGTGGATTCGGCGTTTTAGGGTCGTGGAAAAGGCTTTTGTGGAGTGTTTTGGTGAAGAACGTGGTTTGTATAGTCATAGGCAAAATTTTGAAAATCACGGTCTGTCGGGGTGTTCCACGGCCGTGGAATTGTACGGAACCGTGGTTTTGGTGATTTTTCAAAGGCTTTTGGAAATTACGGTCACTGTAGCTGTCACGACCGTGGTTTAGGCCGTGGAACTCTCTGTAAAGCTCCAAAGTCCAAGTTTCGTCACTTTTCTTCAACATTATCCTTTCCTTTTCCTTTTCCATCGTTCCTATATCCAAAAACACGAACATACCGGAAGGAATCGAAGGCAAAAACAAAGCGAAAAACGTCTAAACTAAGCTAAACTATGAATCGAAAACAAAAACAAAAATGTAATACCTTGGGTTGCCTCCCAAGAAGCGCTTTGTTTAAGGTCCGTATCTAGACCAATCTCGCACTTATTCGAGTGCGGTAGGCACGAACTCTTCAGTTTGGAGTTCTGGCATATACTTCTTGAGTCGTTGGCCGTTCACCTTAAAGCTTCCGCCCGTTTCACCCCATACTTCAACTGCACCATGGAGGGAAATACGCTTAATTAGAAAAGGTCCGGTCCAACGAGATTTAAGCTTACCTGGAAAGAGACGAAGCCTTGAATTGAAGAGGAGAACTTGATCTCCTTCTTTGAAGTCCTTTGGAATGATATGCTTATCATGCCAACGCTTTGCTCTTTCCTTATAGATCTTAGCGTTTTCATAGGCGTTCAAGCGGAGTTCGTCCAGCTCATTAAGGTCTAGGAGACGCTTCTCTCCCGCTTCCTTCATGCTGAAATTCAACCACTTGATAGCCCAAAACGCTTTGTGCTCCAACTCCACCGGTAAGTGACAAGACTTCCCATACACAAGGTTGTATGGTGTGGTTCCTATGGGAGTCTTGTACGCAGTCCGGTACGCCCACAATGCATAGTCAAGCTTCAAGGACCAATCCTTCCTAGTCCTTGAAACCGTCTTCTCTAGAATTCCTTTGATCTCCTATTTGAGATCTCAACTTGTCCACTAGTTTGTGGATGATAAGGGGTAGCGACTTTGTGAGTAACCCCATACTTAGTTAGAAGAGCTTCAAAGCGCCGGGCAATGAAGTGAGAACCTCCATCACTAATGATAGTCCTTGGCGTCCCAAATCGCGGGAAGATGGTCTTGTTAAAGAACTTAACCACCACCATGGCATCATTGGTGGGAGAGGCAATTGCTTCAACCCAACTAGAAACGTAATCTACTACCAATAGTATGTATTGGTTTCCACAAGAGGATGGGAACGGTCCCATGAAGTCAACTCCCCAAACGTCGAAAATCTCCACCTCTTGGATGTTGTTGAGGGGCATCTCATTCCTCCTAGAGATATTACCTGTTCTTTGACAAGCATCGCAGCAAGAAACAAAGGATTGCACATCTCTAAACAAAGTAGGCCAAAAGAATCCAGATTGCAATACCTTTGCGCTAGTCTTGTTCGAACTAGCGTGTCCTCCACAAGGTAGTGAATGACAATGGCGGATGACACTTTGCATCTCATCTTCCGGCACACATCGCCGAATGATGCCATCCGGACCTCTCTTAAAGAGGAGAGGCTCGTTCCAAAAGTATTCCCGGACATCCTTAAAGAACTTCTTTCTTTGTGCGTAGGATAGTCCGGGCGGTATCTCCTGACAAACCAAATAGTTAACAAAATCAGCAAACCATGGTTCGTTACCTTTGGAGATCACATCGATGCACTCCTCAATAAGGTGTAGGTGTTCGTCCGGGAAGGAGTCGTCGATGGGTAAATGGTCGTCCTCTAGATGTGTTAGGCGACTCAAATGATCCGCAACAGAATTTTCTGAACTATTCTTGTCGCGGATCTCTTGATCGAATTCTTGTAGGAGAAGAATCCATCTAATTAGCCTTGGCTTCGCATCTTTCTTCGCAAGGAGGTACCGGATCGCAGCATGATCCGTGTAGACAATCACCTTTGCACCTACAAGATAAGAGCGAAACTTGTCAATATCATAGACAATGGCTAAAAACTCTTTCTCGGTAGTGGCGTAGTTGAGCTGCGCTTCATCTAGCGTCTTGCTAGCATAGTATATGGCATGGGTTCGCCCTTCCTTTCGTTGTCCAAGAACAGCTCCTATAGCTACGTCACTAGCATCGCACATAACCTCAAAGGGAAGAGTCGAATCCGGAGGTTGGATAATAGGTGTTGAAATTAGAGCTTGCCGAATTGTGTTAAACGCATCCAAACATTCCTGCGAAAACTCAAAAACTTCATCCTTCATCAATAGATTAGTGAGCGGTTTTGATATTTTAGAGAAGTCCTTAATGAAACGTCTATAAAATCCAGCATGTCCTAGGAAACTTCTTATCCCTTTCACCGAAGTTGGGGGAGGAAGTTTCTCTATGGTCTCTATCTTAGCTTTATCTACTTCTATACCTCTACTAGAGATTAAGTGACCTAATACAATTCCTTCCTTAACCATAAATTGACACTTCTCCCAGTTAAGAACTAGGTTAGTGTCTTCACATCTTTGCAAAACAAGAGAAAGGTTAGAAAGGCAATCGTTAAAAGAGGAACCGTATACGGAGAAGTCGTCCATGAAGACCTCCATGATTTCCTCAATGTATTCGGAGATGATGGCCATCATGCACCGTTGAAAGGTGGCTGGGGCGTTGCAAAGCCCGAACGGCATTCTCCTATAAGCAAACGTACCCCATGGGCACGTGAATGTGGTCTTCTCTTGATCATCCAGGTGTATCGGAATCTGAAAGAAACCACTATAACCGTCAAGATAGAAAAAATGCGAATGTTGCGCTAACCTTTCAAGCATTTGATCGATGAATGGCAATGGGAAGTGATCCTTCCTCGTTGCGTTGTTGAGCTTGCGGTAGTCTATGCACATCCGCCATCCTGTCACGGTTCGGGTAGGAATGAGTTCGTTGTTCTTGTTGGTGATGACCGTCATTCCTCCCTTCTTCGGAACTAGTTGAACCGGACTCACCCACTTACTATCGGAGATAGGGTAGATGATACCTGCATCAAGAAGTTTAAGAATTTCCTTCTTGACAACCTCCTTCATGGTCGGATTTAACCGCCTTTGAGGTTGTCTTGAAGTTCTAAAATCTTCCTCCATTAGTATCTTATGCATGCATAGGGAGGGTTTAATTCCTACTAAGTCCTCAATAGTATAGCCTAAAGCTTTCCTATGTTTCCTAAGGACAATCATGAGCTGATTATGTTCATCTATGCTTAGATCGGAACTAACAATAACCGGAAAGGTAGAATTAGGTCCTAGAAAAGCGTACCTTAGATGAGTAGGAAGTGGTTTCAGTTCCATCGCTTTCGGAGCTTCCAATGATCCTTGAGGAGCATCCGATGTCTCCTTAGAAGTTTCTAAGGGTGTTGAATGTGTGGGAGAAGAATCGAAAGAAGTTGAAGAAGTGTCTCGATCACCCCTTTCCACGGCCAAAATTACGGGTTCCCCATGTCCTCCACGGCCGTGGTTTAGGGCGTGGAAAGGAAATACGGTTGTCATGTCTTCTCCACGACCGTATAACTCACTGGAGTGGGACACGGTTTTGGTTGTGAAATCCACGGCCGTGGAATATAATGTGTGGCCGTGGATTCTCACGTTTTCTGCCTCATCGTGGAGTTTTTCAAACTCCACTTCATGCATCTCTTCTTGTGCTTCTAAGGCTTCAATTGCCTCATTGCACTCTTCTTCTTCCCCTACATTTGTTAGACTCATAGTGATGACTTTTTGTAGAGGATCGTTAAAGAGAATCGCACTTACCTCCTCCCTAGACAACCCTTCTTCATCTTGGATATCGAATATATCCTCATCAAAGATTGGCTCCTTCACTAGAGTGGAAAGAACGAACTCTACTTTCTCTTCCCCTATATCAAAAGCGAGTCTACCATTCTTGCAATCGACTATGCAGCCGGAAGTTGCAAGAAACGGTCTTCCGAGTATGATCGGGACCGGACTATCTGCAGGAATATCAAGCACGACAAAATCAATGGGAACAAAGAATTTACCTAGCTTGACCGGGACGTCTTCTACAATACCGACGGGGCGAGTGATGGATCGGTCCGCCATGTACAACGTCATCTTCACCGGTTTAGGGTCGCCTAAACCGATCTTTCTACACAACGCAAGTGGTATGATGCTCACACTTGCTCCCAAGTCACATAAAACATCATATGTGAGATCTCCCACTCCTATGGGAATGCAAAATGACCCCGGATCCTTTAGCTTTGGGGGCATTTTCTCCTTCATGGTTTTGATGAGATCCGAAGAATCCGAACTCATCTTAACCTCTCCGAAATCTTCTAGCTTCCTCTTGTTAGAGAGGAGCTCTTTCAAGAACTTGCCATAAGCCGGCATACCTACAATAGCATCGATAAAGGGTATATTAATATGCAGCTTGCTCATGAGTTCTATAAACTTACCAAATTGTTTATCTAGGCGCGCTCTCGCTCTAGATTGAGGAAATGGTAGGGGAGGTTTGTAAGCCGGAGGAGGAACGTAGACATCTTCCTTCTCCTTCCCCTTCTCTTTGCCTTTCTCTACGGGGACTTCAACAAACTTAGGCTGCGGATCGGTGGTAGTCACTCCGCTCCTAGTTGTGATTGCCATCACCCTTCCCTTAGGGTTGTCCTCCGTCTTTCCTGGAAGTATGCCTTGATTCCTAGGAACTTCCTCCGCATGGCTGAACATTTGGTTTTCTAAAACCTTTTGAGCTTTATCAACCTTAGAAATTTGATCATCAACCTTAATGATGCGGTTCTCCAACCCTTGAAGCTTTCCCAAAATCATTTCCAACATGGGATCGGGCTTCTCCTTTCCCGAAGTGTTTCCTCCATTTGATGTTTGCCCCTGGCTTCTCAAAGGAGTAGAGGAAGAGGAAGGTGGAGTTAGTGAATTAGAATTGGAAGGATAAGAGTTACCGGAATTTTGTTGATTGGAGCGCCAATTGTTGTTACTTGAACCCCTATTGTTATTCCAATTGTTGTTCCGGTTGTTGTTGTTGTTGTTGTTGCCATCCCAATTGTTCCGGTTATTGTTCCGGTTATTGTTGTTGTTGTTGCGGTTTGTGTTATCACCGCCATTGTTGTTGCCCAAATAGCCAACATCCTTCCCTTGTTGCTTTAGAAAGTTGGTCTTGATAGCCTCCTTCAACTCTTTGATCTCATTGTTGAGGGAGAAAATCTGATTTTGAGCTTCATGTGTGAGCTTTGCTCCTTGCTCCACACGATTTCCCTCCACTTTCCGGTGGGAATACTTCTCTATGACCCTTGCTTGTTTCTCAATGAAGTCCCAAGCGTCATCTTCTCTCATGTCCATGAATGTTCCACATGAGAGGGATTGGAGGTTGAATTGCGTCCCCGCATCCAGCCCCTTATAGTAAATCTCCAGCAAGGCAAGTTTGGATATGCCATGATGAGGGCAATCCAAGAGCAAATCCTGAAACCTTTCCCAAGATTGAAACAAACTTTCGTTAGATCTCATGGAAAATGCATTAATCTTACCTCTAAGTTCCGCCGTTTTGGATGGCGGAAAGAATTTGGTGAGGAACTCCGCGGAAAGGTCTTCCCATGTGTCTAGTTTCCCACTAGGAAGAGCTTGGTACCAAGACAACGCTTTCCCCTTCAAGGAGAAGAAGAAAGGCTTGAGCTTATAGTTGTTGGTAGTAGCATTCTTCGGTCTCATTGTCTCCATCATACACTCAAAGTTTTGCAAGTGTTGGTGTGGAGATTCAGCGCTTGTCCCGCCAAATTGGTTTTGGCGAACAAGAGTAATAACTTGAGGGTTGAAGCTAAACCCTTGTACATCCTCAACATCAAAATTCACGCCCAAACGGCGCGGTTGTTGTGTTGGATCCATCCTTTGGCCAAGAGTTCTTGGCTCATCATCTACACGTTCGATCCTCGCATTCCCAGGTGGAATGCGGCGATTAGCAGCTCCCCGTGGATGGAAGGGATTCACATTGATCGTGGGATCAATTTCCTCTAGCGGTGGCATGGAAGAGTCACTATCATCAGCGGATGAATGACTTCTTCTTCTTGATCAATTTCTTGCTTCCCTTATTCTTAAGGTTGCTTAGTTCTATCCTCATTTGGAACATCATATCCTTTAGATCGTTAACTTGAGATTGATGACGGTCCATTTCATCCCGGCGGATGTTCTCATTCCATTGGAGTTGAGCTTCTTTCTCCGCCAACTCCGCTTGAAGATCACGTTCGTGTTCTTCAGCCATCTTCTTTTCCTTGTGCTTTTGCCTTAAGGTTCTCTCAAGCTCTTGATCAAGAGGTAAGAGATCTTCGGTGTTCCTAGACCTGCGCATGCACTCAAAAGAAATATCAAATAACGAGAGCAAGCTCCCAAGCTTGACAACCGGATAACGAATTCGGTCTAAACCAAATCCCCGGCAACGGCGCCAAAAACTTGTTCGCCCCTAAACGTGCGTGCAAATAAGCTTTAAATTTATAAAACTAGAATCAAGCAAGCGAACCCGCAGTGTACGGATCGACGTAGTTAAGCAAGAATTCCAGAGTATCGAACACAAGGATTTAGGGAGAATAAATTCGATCGTAGGTTATCAAGCAAGTGAAGGTAAGAGCTTTGCAATATATTGGGAAAACAACAATCCTAAAGATCCAAGTATCCAGTTGTGGCAATCGATTCAAGATATACTTAATGGTATAAAGACAGAGTTGAGATATGCAAAGGTATGCTAATGTAAGGTAATCGTACGGTGAAGTTCCAAAAACCTTATGTGACCTACCTACAAGACACTCTCTATACAGGTTGTTGAGGCTTCAATATAGAAAGGTTCTAAAGGCAAGAATTAATGTCTAATACCCAAACTTGTAATCCAAGGATCAAAACTAACTTAACCGATTAAGGTTGTGACACTCACAATCGAGGTAGAGGTTGTTGAGGCTTCACTACCACCTAGAAAAGGCAAGCCAAGACTAAGTTAAAGCTAATCTTTAACTTTGGATTAAAGTAAAAGTAAGTTCGTAAACTTAAGGGAAATTACGGGTGAATCTTGAGATTCCACGGTCGTGGAACTCAAGAACAGACCGTGATTTAGGGTTCGTCGACGATTCTCTCTAACTCTCAGGGTCTAATCTGTTTACGATCGATCTATCATCATCTAAGCCACAACTATCAACCCTTCACCTTAGAATTGTTAAGGGTTTTTAGCCAATAACAGTCATGTTGATATTAAATTCAAGAACTAAAAGATTGAAAGATGAAAACTTCCGAAAACTTTAATAAACTTCAAACCAATCTCAAAGTCACAATCAAGAACGAGTATCGTCAATAGATTCGGAATAGAACAAACAAACACAATCTTAGATAAGAAGGAAGAACGGGATGTCAATCCGTCTTCTAAATCAAACCTAAACAAGAAGAGAAATCTTCTTGCAACAATCTTCCGAATCTTCAATCTTCGTCAATCCCGAAATCTCAATCACAATCACCGCCAAAAGTGCGAGATTAGGGCAAATCCAAGCGTAAACGTAGGATGCGTCTATGCGTAAGCGAAGGTGACGGAATCTCTCTTTGTCCGTCCTTTTATAGGGCAAGATAAAATATCGGCCCGGCCCAATCTTTTGAAAGATCATGGCTTAAAGTGTGGCGAAAAAGATCGCCAAGATCACGGTCGTGGAAGGTTCCACGACCGTAATTTAGAGCGTGGAAATCAACACGGTTTGAACACATGATTCCACGACTGTAAAAGCTTCTGGAATGAACCACGCTTCTCCTGCATGGTTCCACGGCCGTGGAACTGAACGTGGAATGTAGTACGGCCGTATTTTAGAGCGTGGTTTAGGGCAAGAACGTGGTTCTTCCCTAGCCTCGTGCATTCCTTAAGTTGAACTCCTTTTTGCTCCTAAGGATGCTCTCAATCCATGGTCATACTCAATCAACTCATCCTTGCTCAATTCCGTTCGGAAATGGCTCTCAATCACCTATAATCAACATAAAGCTTGTGTAGACATCTATATCGACAATATAGGCAAACTAGCTCACAAATGCAACAATGCTCAATCAATGACTATCAATATGAATCAAATACACTTAGAAAACGTGCCTAAAATATCACAATATTTCATGCTAACATAAACCACCACTTCCATTCCCCCAGTCATGGGCCAGAGCACATCTAGATAAGCATTTTGGTAAGTTCCTTGACTTGATGAATAAACTACATATTAATATCCCTTTCCTTAATGCTATTCTAGGGATGCCCGCCTATGGGAAGTTCTTAAAAGAAATTCTATCAAGGAAGAGGAAGTTGGAAGACTTTGGTGAAGTAAGGTGTTCGCCACTTAGCGTGCGTGCAAATAAGCTTTAAATTTATAAAACTAGAATCAAGCAAGCGAACCCGCAGTGTACGGATCGACGTAGTTAAGCAAGAATTCCAGAGTATCGGACACAGGGATTTGGGGGGTTAAATCCAATTACAGAATTGTCAAGCAAGTAAATGTATGAGCTTTTGTAAATATTGGGAAAACAACAATCCTAAAGATCCAGGAATCCAGCTGTGGCAATCGATTCAAGATATACTAAAGATAGAAGAACAGAGTTAAGAGTTGCAAAGGTATACTAATGCAAAGCAATGTAGGGTGAAGTTCCAAGGCTTTATATGACTTATCTAAGGACACTCTCTATAAAGGTTGTTGAGGCTTCAGTATAGAAAGGATCTAAAGACAAGAGTTAATATCAAATACCCAAACTTGTAATCCAAGGATCAAGACTAGCGAAACCGATTTAGGTTGTGACACTCGGAATCGAGGTAGAGGTTGTTGAGGCTTCACTACCACCTAGAAAAGGCAAGCCAAGACTAAGTTAAAGCAAATCTTTAACTTTGGATTAAAGTAAAAGCAAGGTTCGTAAACTAAGGGAAATTACGGGTGGATCTTGAGATTCCACGGCCGTGGAACTCAAGAACACACCGTGATTTTGGCTCGTCGGCGATTCTCTCTAACTCTCAGGGTCCAATCTGTTTACGATCGATCTGTAAGCCACAACTATCAACCCTTTACCTTAGAATTGCTAAAGGGTTTTAACCAACAACAGTCATTATGATATCAAATTCAAGATTTAAAAGAATGAAAGATGAAAACCTTCGAAAACCTTCAATAAATCTTAAATCAATCTCAAATCCATAAACAAGGTAATGATGTAAGCAGATTCAGAATAACACAAACAATCACAATCCTTGATAAGAACGAAGAACGGGATGTCAATCCGTCTTCTAATCAAACCTAAGGACAAAGATGCAATCTCCGTACGAACAATCTTCCAAATCTTCACTCTTTTCGTAAGCCTTTCCGTCAATTCGGAAATCTCAATAGGGCTAAGCGCAGTCTCTAAGAGGAAGTGTAAGAGAAGGTGACGGAATCTCCATAGGATTCCACGCCCGTGGTTTAGAGCGTAGTTTAGAGCGTAGAATTTGATCACGGTGCTTCACAACTTCCACGGCCGTGTAAGTCACTGGAAGGCTCCACGCTTGTGTTGCCAAAGTTCCACGGCCGTGGTTTAGAGCGTGGACTCCATTACGGCCGTATTTTAGAGCGTGGAACATAGATTGCTCGTAAATCTCCTTTGTTTCGTGTCATTATTCATCCTAGCATCTTCCTTAGCTCCTTTGCGGTGTCCTCAATCCTTGGGCATGCTCAATCCATCTCCATTCTCCCTTATTCCGTTCGGTGTTAGCTCTTATTCGCCTACAATCAACACAAAGCTTATGTAGACCTCTATATCGACAATGTAGACAAACTAGCTCACAATTGCTTCAATGTTTTATTAGTGAACACTAATATGGATGAAATACACTTAGAAAACGTGCCTAAAATATCACAATATTTCATGCTAACAAATAACCCCATACTTGCCACTTGCTTGTCCCCAAGGAAGGTCTTTCAAAAGCTTTAAAACTCAAGTTAGGATAAAATATGGATACACTCTCAAAACAAAACTTCTTTTAGATGAATGCGCTTTCTAGTCAATAGATCATTCTCAACTCTTGCTTCATTCGTTTATAAGACTTTCATACACATAATCAAAGAGTAAAGAGTAAAGAAAGCTCATGAATTGATCAAACTTCCATGTAAACATCATAACCTTCAAACATTATCAAAATCAAACATAAGAAACTTCAATTTAGATCACCAAGTCATATATCATTCTCTTGATCTTAAGGACTTTCAAACAAGGTCTAGAATGCGGAAAGGGAAGGGAAAACTTTAAGGAATGTGGTGCATGAATCCGGGAAAGTGGATAACTAACTCTTTTCTTTTTCTTTTGTGGTTTCCACAACACTTTCAACTTAGAGCTTCACTCTCTTCTTTCAATTCATTTTTCGACTTTACTTTTGGAGTTATGGATAGAGGTGCACAAAAACCGAAGCCTAGGAGATTGGCGGTTCTCATTTTTGCGAGATGCCTCAAACCCTTGATGCACATACCATAATCCGCTAGGAATATCGCTCAATCCGACTTTGGCAAGACACAAACACCCGGCTATGTGAATGGTGCCGAGTTACTCATCGTCATGATTGACTTCTCCAAACCTATAATTTCTTTCTATTCTTTTGAATGCAAAATATTGCTTTCAGGGCCCTCCCACATCAAACATGCCAAATATCAACTCCTCCAAATTCCCGGATAGGTAAAGGAGGTCATTATTTCATTGAGGGGCTAAATGATCAAAGAAAGAAGAAAGAGAATCGAATTGCCTTAATCATCTCAAAAAGAAGTATAAGAACTTATCATGTGATATCAACCTTGATTTCTCAATATGATTTAGGTAACACTCATCACATTATGAAACTTGCAAAAGAGGAATAATCAACTCATTCAATTTCTTTTCAATTCACTATTTGTTTAAGCATGCGATTGTCATCAAAACTCAATTCACAAGTAGTGATTATCATAGAAATCATCTCTATCCTTAGAAGCACAAAATTTTCAAAATTTTTCAATTTTTATGGGTTTTTCAAAAGCTTTTTCATGCAATGCAATAATGAAACGTTTAACAATAGAATGAACATGCAAGGTAGTCTCGATAAAAGCATACAAAGTGAGTAAGAGTTATTACAAACGATTAGTCACACCCCACCCCATACTTGGAACAAACATTGTCCCTAATGTTCAAAAAGAAAAAGAAGAAAAGAAAGAAAGAAAAAGGACTCACAAAACGGTGGTGGAGTGGCTAGAACGGTGGATCATCAATCATCCTCACTGCGGTGCCGGTGGAGGTGGAAACGGGAAGAAGCCGGGATCATAGTTCCGCCCAAACTGCTGGCGGTATATGTCTCTCATCATGCGGTCATGATCGGCGGCTCGTGCATCCCTAGCATCTGCATGGATCTCCAAGGCTCCGACCCTGCTGGAAAGGTCGGTAGCCCACTCTAGCAGCTGCTCATACCAACCAGGCGGCTGGCTGTACCATGCCGGTGCGTCTGAAGGTGCTGTGCATGCCAAGTTGGTGGAGCTCCCATCCAATCCGGCTGGGTGCTATACCAAGTAGGAGGATCTGCCATCCAAGTCGGCCTCTCGCTCACACTAGAACGGCGAGAGGAAGAGCCAGAAGCTCTAGCGGGGCGGGGAGAGCGTCTAGGAAGGTCAGGAACTGCATCCGGCTGATCCGGAAAGGAGCCAAAGTCATGATCATGTCCTCCTCCCTCAAACTCGTCCTCCCCTCTCATCTCCTCCTCCTCTACAACTGGTGGTGGTGGAACATAGGGAGGGGCTACTAATTTGTTCGCATGCATGGCAGCGAACGTCTCCTTCCAGTTATGGCGTCCAACCATAATGGAATACTCAGGAAGCCACTCAATCCCTCTCCCTGTCCTACTCTCCCAAGGCATAGCAGCATACGGTGGACCTCTATGTGTGGGGAAGATGATGCCTCTAGTCATGAGGCTCTGAAGTCCTAGGGGTCTAGCTGCAATGCGGGTGCAAGCGGAGAAGTCTACCCCTAACTGCCTAGCAAGGTGGGTGACCATCCCACCGTATCCAATGTTGCCGGCCCTCTTGTTCTTTAGCTTGCTCATAGTAGCAGCTAAGAGGGTGGCACAATCAGCTGGCCTGCCGTATAACATACTGTAAAGCAGAAATAACTCGTCTGTCTTGATCTTTTGAGGTGTCTCCGTCCTAGGGAAGAGACACTTAGAAAGCACTCTATGGGCAATCTTCAAGGCTAGGTGATAGATCAACTTAGCCTTGGTATCAACAGGTTGCCAGCGGTCCTCGCTGGCGTATATCATGGCAATCTCTTCCCAGAAATCTTTGGCGTACACGCCACTAGGGAATCGACCATTGAAGGTCTCCTGGAACCCAAAGAAGGCTCCAAACTCTCTAATAGAGAAATCATAGTTTCTCTCCATCAGCCGGAAAGAAACTGTCCTGTCAACATGACTGTGCTCAAAGGAAACTACAAACTCCCTAGTAATCTCCTCATAAGCATCTTCCCGAATAGCGGAGAAGATGACTAAGCCGGCTCTATCCAATAGCCAAGTGAGATCCCCTATCACATGCAAGGGATCTAGCTCCTCAAGTAGTAAGTACCTAGGTCCTAGGACCATCCTCTTATGGATCCTCTCTAAGGCATCTAGATGATCCTCATGGATAGTAGGGATCCTAGGGGGAGGTGGTGATGGTGATGATGGGGGTGATGGAGGCTCAGCTGGTGGTGCTCTAGAAGAGGAAGAGGTGTTGCCTTTCCTTTTCTTATTCTTATTTTTATTAGACACTCTCCTTACAAAATCCATTTTCTGTCAAAAACCACGGCTTGTTCTTCAGGTTCCACGGCCGTGGAAAGCCCAAAGACCGTGATTCGTCTCGAAAATTCTCAAAACTCAGCAGAATCACACCAAACTCAACAGCAAGCAGCCCTAGACTAATTCAAGTCCAATTCCAATCAGTTCTCCTAAAAGTTCTAGCTAAAACGAAGCCGAATCGACGAAGAGAGAGAAAGAACGAAAAACCTAGGTTTTCGGATTTTGGAATCCGAATTCTGTCTTCTTCGGTGAATTGCCGCTCGAATCGTTGCTTGGATCTTGTAGGTGATGGAAATTGATTCAGTTTTGGCCAAGGAATCGTTAAAAACGATTAACGAACGAGGAATTGAGAGATGGGGAAGGCAATCGGCGAATAGGGCGTGGATTTTGGGTTTTCTTGTGGTGTTTGTGAAGAAACGTGGTTTTTATAGTGGCTGTAAAAATTTTTGAAAACCACGGTCTATCGGGGGGTTCCACGGCCGTGGAAATGTACGGAACCGTGGTTTTGGTGATTTTTCTCAGGCTTTTGAAAATTACGGTCACTGTAGCTGTCACGGCCGTGGTTTTGGCCGTGGAACTCTCTGTAATGTGTCAAAGTCCAAGTTTTGTCAAATTTCTTCAAACTTTTCCCTCCCCTTTCTTTTCCACTGATCCTACATCCAAAAACACGAACATACCGGAAGGCATCGAAGGCAAAACAAAGCAAAACGTCTATACTAATCTAATCTATGAATCAAAAACAAGGATGTGAATGCAATACCTTGGTTGCCTCCCAAGAAGCACTTTGTTCAAGGTCCGTAGCTAGACCATATTCGCACTTATTCGAGTACGGTGGGCGCGAACTCTTCAGCTTGGAGTTCCGGTGTATACTTCTTGAGTCGTTGACCGTTCACCTTAAAGCTTCCGCCGTTTTCACCCCATACTTCAACTACACCATGGGGAAAAACACGATTGATTAGAAAAGGTTCAGTCCAACGAGATTTAAGCTTACCTGGAAAGAGGCGAAGCCTTGAATTGAAGAGGAGAACTTGATCTCCTTCTTTGAGGTCCTTTGGGATGATATGCTTATCATGCCAACGCTTCGCTCTTTCTTTATAGATCTTGGCATTTTCGTAGGCGTTCAAGCGAAGTTCTTCAAGTTCATTGAGGTCCAAGAGGCGCTTCTCTCCCGCCTCCTTCATGCTGAAGTTCAACCACTTTATTGCCCAATACGCCTTGTGCTCCAACTCTACCGGTAAGTGGCAAGACTTCCCATACACAAGGTTGTATGGCATAGTTCCGATGGGAGTCTTATATGCAGTCCGGTATGCCCACAATGCATCATCTAGCTTCAAAGACCAATCCTTCCTAGTCCTTAAAACCGTCTTCTCTAGGATTTCTTTGATCTCCCGGTTTGAGATCTCCACTTGTCCACTAGTTTGTGGATGATAAGGGGTGGCGATCTTGTGAGTCACCCCATACTTAGCTAAAAGAGCTTCGAAACGCCGGGCAATGAAGTGAGAACCTCCATCACTAATGATAGTCCGTGGTGTCCCAAATCGTGGGAAGATGGTCTTGTTAAAGAACTTAACCACTACCATGGCATCATTGGTGGGAGAGGCAATTGCTTCAACCCATCTCGAAACATAATCCACCGCTAAAAGTATGTATTGGTTCCCACAAGATGATGGGAAAGGTCCCATGAAGTCTACTCCCCAAACGCCAAAGATCTCCACCTCTTGGATGTTGTTGAGAGGCATCTCATTTCTCCTAGATATATTTCCTGTTCTTTGACAAGCATCGCAGCAGGAAACAAAGGTTTGCACATCTTTAAATAGAGTAGGCCAAAAGAATCCAGATTGCAATACCTTAGCGCTAGTCTTGTTCGAACTAGCGTGTCCTCCACAAGGTAGTGAATGACAATGACGGATGACTCTTTGCATCTCATCTTCCGGCACACATCGCCGAATAATGCCATCCGGACCTCTCTTAAAGAGGAGAGGTTCATTCCAAAAGTATTCCCCAACATCCTTAAAGAACTTCTTTCTTTGTGCGTAGGATAATCCGGGCGGTAATTCCTGACAAACCAAATAGTTAACAAAATCAACAAAACCATGATTCGTTACCTTCGGTGATCACGTCGATGCACTCCTCTATGATGTGTAAATGCTCGTCCGGAAAGGAGTCATCTATAGGTAGGTGGTCGTCCTCTAGATGTATTAGGCGACTCAAATGATCCGCAACAGAATTTTCCGAACCCTTCTTGTCGCGGATCTCTAGATCGAATTCTTGTAGGAGAAGAATCCATCTAATTAGCCTTGGCTTCGCATCCTTCTTTGCAAGTAGATATCGGATCGCAGCATGATCCGTGTATACAATCACCTTTGCACCTACAAGATAAGAGCGAAATTTGTCAATTGCATATACAATCGCTAAAAATTCCTTTTCTGTAGTGGCGTAGTTGAGCTGCACTTCATCTACCGTCTTGTTCGCGTAGTAGATAGCGTGGGTTCGTCCTTCTTTCTTTTGCCCAAGGACAGCTCCTATAGCTACGTCACTTGCGTCACACATAACCTCAAAGGGGAGATTCCAATCCGGAGGTTGGATAATCGGGGCTGAAAGTAGAGCTTCCCGAATCATATTAAACGCATCTAAGCATTCCTGCGAAAAATCAAAAACTGCATCCTTCATCAATAGATTAGTAAGCGGGTTTGATATCTTAGAGAAATCCTTTATGAAACGTCTATAAAATCCAGCATGTCCTAGAAAACTTCTTATCCCTTTCACCGAAGTTAGGGGAGGAAGCTTTTCTATTGTCTCTATCTTAGCTTTATCCACCTCAATCCCTCTACTAGAGATTAAGTGTCCTAATACAATGCCTTCTTTCACCAGAAATTGACACTTTTCCCAATTAAGAACTAGGTTAGTGTCTTCACACCTTTGTAATACAAGAGCAAGGTTAGAAAGACAATTGTTAAAAGAGGAACCATAAACGGAGAAGTCATCCATAAAAACCTCTATGATTTCCTCTATATATTCCGAGAAGATGGCCATCATGCACCTTTGAAAGGTGGTTGGGGCGTTGCAAAGCCCGAACGGCATCCTCCTATAAGCAAACGTACCCCATGGGCACGTGAATGTGGTCTTCTCTTGATCATCCGGGTGTATTGGAATCTGAAAGAAACCACTATAACCGTCAAGATAGAAAAAGTGTGAATGTTGTGCTAACCTTTCAAGCATTTGATCGATGAAGGGTAGTGGGAAGTGATCCTTCCTCGTCGCGTTGTTTAGCTTGCGGTAGTCTATACACATCCGCCATCCTGTTACGGTTCGTGTAGGAATGAGTTCATTGTTTTTGTTGGTGATGACCGTCATTCCTCCCTTCTTTGGAACCACTTGTACGGGACTCACCCACTTGCTATCGGAGATAGGGTAGATGATACCTGCATCAAGTAGTTTAAGAATTTCCTTCTTGACAACCTCCTTCATGGTCGGATTTAACCACCTTTGAGGTTGTCGCGAAGTTCTAAAGTCCTCTTCCATTAAGATCTTATGCATGCATAGGGAAGGTTTGATTCCTACTAAATCCTCTATAGTATATCCTAAGGCTTTCCTATGTTTCTTAAGGACAACCATAAGCTTACTATGTTCATCTAAGCTTAAATCTGAACTAACAATTACCGGAAAGGTAGAATTAGATCCTAGAAATGCGTACCTTACATGTGTAGGAAGTGGTTTCAATTCCATCACTATAGGAGTTTCTGATGGCTCTTGAGGAATATCCGATGGTAGCTTAGAAGTTTCTAAGGAAGTAGAAGGTGTTGGAGAAGAATCAAGGGAAGCTGTCGAAGAGACACAATTTCCTTCGAATTCACCCAAAATTACGGCACCCCTGCCTTCTCCACGGCCGTGATTTTGGGCGTGGAAAGTAATTACGGTGCCTCTGTTTCCTCCACGGCCGTGTAAGTTACTGAAGTGCTCCACGCTTTTTTTGGTGAATTCCACGACCGTGGAATAGGCCGTCTGACCGTGGATCCGTACGTTTTCTGCCTCATCGTGGAGTTTCTCGAACTCTTCTTCACATACTTCTTCTTGTGTCTCTAAGGCTTCAATTGCCTCATTGCACTCCTCTTCTTCCCCTATATCCATTATGCTCATAGAAAGAACTTTTTGCAAGGGATCTTTGAAGAGAATAGAACTTACCTCCTCTCTAGATAGCTCTTCGTCTTGGATATTGAATATATCCTCATCGAAGGCTGGTTCCTTCACTAAAGTGGAAAGGACGAACTCTACCTTCTCTTATCCTATGTCAAAGGCGAGTCTAGCATTCTTGCAATCGACTATACAGCCGGATGTTGCAAGAAACGGTCTTCCGAGAATGATCGGGACCGGACTATCTGCAGGAATGTCAAGAACAACAAAGTCTATAGGAACATAGAACTTACCAAGCTTGACCGGGACGTCTTCAACTATACCGACGGGACGAGTTATGGAACGATCCGCCATGTATAACGTCATCCTTACCGGTTTAAGATCGCCTAAACCGATCTTCCTGCATAAGGCAAGCGGGATGATGCTCACACTTGCTCCCAAATCACATAATGCATCATATGTGACATCTCCCACTCCTATGGGAATACAAAATGACCCCGGATCCTTTAGCTTTAGGGGTATCTTCTCTTTCATGGTTTTGATGAGATCCAATGAATCCGAACTCATCTTAACCTCTCCAAAATCCTCTAGCTTTCTCTTGTTAGAGAGGATCTTGTTCACTTCTAGGATTAGATGTGCAAAAGCCTTACAATTTATAAACTCGTTATATTTATCGTAACTCCTAGCGAACCCGTAGTGTACGGGACGTTTGTAGTAGGGATAGTATTCCGAGGTCGAACACGAAGACTAAGGTGAAATCGAGTCAAACAATGGTCATAGATAGTGTGGATCTAATCCAAGAAAAGATAAAGTAACAAAGAAATGAAAATCTCGATATTTTTGGTTGGTTTTTGTGGTGATCAAGCAAGGATCACAAATCAAGCAAGACAATAAACTAACAACTCAAGCTAGCAAACAAACAAGTAACACAAAACACAAGTATATGATCAAGAGAGAAAATTGGATTCTAGAGGTCAAGATTTTCGGTTATGGCATTGGACTCAAGGTTCTAAGGATTCTAAGGACAAGCTGCGGTGTTGGGGAAGAGTGTTTCACTAATGGAAGCAATTACCGGGTAGGTCTCTCACTTCACTAGTCCCGCATCAAACTCCTATTACCGGGTAGGTCTCAAGGGGTTAAAGTAGGGAATTCTACACAAACCGGATACTACTTAAGGGGTAACTCTCTCCTTACCGGGTAAGTCTCGGAATAGGGAAGTCTCAAGCAATAATCCTAGCACACTCGATCCAATAGCGGCTTATGAGGCTCACTACTACCTAGTATTCATCATCTTAGGTATCTAAGGTCGGAAATCATCGGGTAGATCTCTTTCCTCACTTAGATTGATAGCATTAGGTGATCCTAAGCTAAATTAGGCTTAATAAACACTAGGATTTAAACAACCAAACACCCTAACATACAGATTCATCATTTAAAGAGCAACAGGAGAATAAATCGGATGGATCTTGGCTAAATCGGCCGATCTGGCTGATGATCAGGGCGATTTTTCCTCCTAGTTTGGGTTTCGTGCATACAAATCATCCTAAACTAACATATAAGTTCATTCTATCATCACCCTAGCCATAACCATCAATCCATCACTCCAGAATCACAATAAACAAGCCAATAATATGCATATCAAGATCCAAAATCATCATACAAGCATACATGGTTCTCATAGATGGATAATGAAAGATAAGCAAGTAAAATCAATAAATCTCAGCCGAATCTAAGTTGTAGCAAGACTTACAAACTCTCAAATGAGGATTCAAAACGTTCCTAACAATCCTTGCAATAGTTCTTCAATCCGAGACTCCAAAAATCACTCAAAATCACTCAAAACCTCACTATCACTCTATGTTTGGTGTTCTTCTTCTTCCTTCAATCCTTGAGAGTTTTTCTTCTCCTCCAAGTCTATCTCCAAATGGATGAGCTGTGAATGAGAGAATGTGGGAGAGGAGATCCCCCAGCAACAGCTTGCAGGACCACTTATATTCTCCACCAAGAGCAAGGCCGGATCAAGAGATCGTGGGACACGTGGCTTAAGCTGTCAAAGGCAGGAAAATCGACCCAGTGAACTAAATCGGCCGATTTTCCTGGCAGTTGGTCCGATTTTCTTCAGCAGAAGCATGCTATGATAGTCTAGCCATGAGTTGCTCCATTGCTTGCACCAATAGTGGTCTTTGTGTCCTTTGTTGCTCCAATTATGCTCCTTCAAAGCTTTGGATGTGTACCACCATGAGGCTTGACCCTCGAATGTATCGATTAATGTCCAATAGATCCCCAAAATACCTACAACACCGACAAAGGCTCGTGTAGACGTCTATTCTAGAATTATGCATGAAATGAGTGTAAACGCCGTGAACTAATGCCAAAACCGTGCATGAATAATGGGAAAAACTATCTAATTGTATGCCTATACTAACGTCATAAATCACGTTATCAAAATACCCCATACTTAAGATTTGCTCGTCCCCGAGCAAGATCCAACTATAGACTAAGAGATGACATGATTTATGCATGCAGAAAAACAACAAAATCTTTTTGGAATTGTGCTTCTAACATTGGATCACCTTCATAGTCATGTTTCATGGCAAAGGACAATCAATCATGCATCAAATGAATGAAGGCATGGAAAGACAATTATACTTAACTAGAAAGCATGCATGAGAGGTGAAAATGAAGAAGTCAAGCTGATCATGAGTATATCCAATCTAGATCACTAAGTCTTACACACATGCAATTAGGTCACAAGGACTTAGAGAAGAAAAGGCTAAGAAACGTTGTTATTAGGTGGGAATTTCTAGGTCATGTGATGCTAATCCGGGAAAGGAACTAACTCCACAATCTCGTTTTTGCTCAACTTCCCAACAAGCGTATAATTTTCTCTATCTTTTCTTTGTTTTCTTTTCTTTTTCACTTATTTTTGAGACAATGGCATTGGTGTACAAAAGCCGAAATCTTGGTGATTAGCCGTCCGCGGGTTTTTTATTTTATTTTTCGAGGTGCATCCACACCGGGCACACATACCAATGCTCGTTAGGACTATCGGTTTATTTGACTTTGGCAAGGCACCAACACCCGATTATGTGAAGTGTGCCGAGTTACTTGTCATTTAAACCAACGTCCCCAAACCTATATTTTTATCTACACTTTCACAACAATTTCAGCATTTCATTCACAACATTCTTTCATCAACAACTTCACCCCATACTTGCTTTTCACACACATCAACACACTATCATGCTCCTATTCCCAGATGGGTCAAAAGAGGTCAAATTTTTCATCAATTGAGGTGCTCAAACAACATGATCAAGATGAGAAGTAGAGAAAGATGAATTGCCTCATTCATTCCTAAATGATGTGCAAGAACTAGCATGCAATTTCGACTTTCAATACTCAATTCAATCAAGGCAAATATTCATGTCCAGATATGCATTCATCTATTCAACACCTAAGGCCATCCATAGCCAATTCACAAGACAATTTCATCATAAGGGTCATTCCCAAGCTTAGAAGCACTAAAATTTTTTAAAATTTTCTGAATTTTTTTTGGACTTTTTTTTCGAAATATGTATGTACAATGCAAGACATAGTGAAACATGTGACAATATTAAACTATCCTAGATGCTAATCATGCAAGTGATCATGAAAACCCCACCCCATACTTAGAAACACATTGTCCCCAATGTTGAAACTAAATAAAGAAGTGAAAGAGAGTTCTCACAATGTAAAATTTGTGATGCTTTGGTATTTCGGTTCACATCGAATGATGATGGTGGATGATCGATCAAGGATGGTAGAGAGCTCTTGATGTTCATTATGGTGTCGGAACCCGCGCTTGGCACCGCAAGCCGTCCAAGTTCCACGTCCGCTCCACCCGTGCTTGATTGGAGATCATCACTCTCCTTTACAGAAGGAAAAATCGCCCTTGTTGCCCAGGAAAATCGGCCGATCTGGCTGAAGAACAGGCCGATTTTTCTGGGTGATTTCCTCCTCGTCCATGTGCTTGGATCTTGTACCTTCAACAGTTCCATGAGGTTTTCACACGAACTCCAATATCTCATCACACACGACAATCAACAAGATCTAGCACTCAAAAGAAAAACAAAGCACACCAAGAGTAAGATCAAACAAAAGCAAGAAAAAGAAAGGGAAAAATATGTACCAATGGGTTGCCTCCCATTAAGCGCTTCTTTAAGGTCATTAGCTTGACCAAATTCAGGAGCGTTTCACTCAAGGTGAAGTGGGGCAATCACTTCCACCGGGGCTTCCGGGATGTACTTCTTCAAACGGTGCCCATTCACCTTGAAGTTACCACAATGATCTCCTCCTATCTCTACCGCTCCATGAGGAAAGACTTTCTTCACAACATAGGGACCCGTCCATCTTGACTTGAGCTTTCCGGGGAAGAGCCGCAGCCTTGAGTTGAAGAGAAGCACTAAGTCACCCTCATTCAACTCCTTTGGGATGAGGCGCTTGTCATGCCAACGCTTGGTCCGCTCCTTGTAGATCCGGGCATTCTCATAAGCATCCAACCGGATCTCCTCAAGGGCGTTCATGTCTAGCAATCGCTTCTCACCGGCCTCCTTGAGGTCAAAATTCAACCACCTTATAGCCCAATATGCTCTATGCTCCATCTCTACCGGAAGGTGGCAAGACTTGCCATAGACTAACTTGTAAGGAGTGGTGCCAATTGGTGTCTTGAAAGCGGTCCTATAAGCCCACAAAGCATCATCGAGCTTCATAGCCCAATCTTTTCTCGTCCTAGAGACTGTCTTCTCAAGTATCCCTTTTATCTCCCGGTTGGAGATCTCTACTTGGCCACTAGTTTGGGGATGGTAAGGTGTTGCCACCTTATGGGTCACCCCATACTTAGCCAAAAGTGCCCCAAAGTTCCTATTAGTGAAGTGCTTCCCTCCATCACTTATGATCACCCTTGGTGTTCCAAACCTAGGGAAGATCACTCGGTTGAAGAACCGCAACACCACCTTGGCGTCATTTGTAGGAGAGGCGATTGCCTCCACCCATCTCGAAACATAATCCACCGCCAATAGGATGTAGAGGTTGCCACATGAAGAAGGGAATGGTCCCATGAAGTCCACACCCCACACATCAAATATCTCTACCTCTTGTATGTTGTTCAAGGGCATCTCATTCCTCCTTGAGATGTTGCCCGTCCTTTGGCAAGCATCACAAGCTACCACAAAGCTTTGCACATCTTTGAACAAGCTTGGCCAAAAGAAACCCGATTGTAACACTTTTGCACATGTCTTGTGTGAGCTAGCATGCCCTCCACATGGCAAGGAATGACAATGGCGGATCACACTCTCTACCTTATCCTCCGGTATGCATCTCCTAAACATTCCATCCGGCCCTCTCTTGAACAAAAGTGGTTCACTCCAATAGTAGTGCCTCACATCCTTGAAGAACTTCTTCCTTTGGGCATATGTCAACCCGGGAGGCACTTCCTCACACACAAGATAGTTCACAATGTCGGCATACCATGGCTCAATTCCTCTAGACACTTGGAACAAGCACTCCTCCATCATTTGCAATTGCTCATCCCGGAATGAGTCATCAATTGGGATGTCATCTCTCTCAATCTCTAAAGGAGGTAGTCTACTAAGGTGATCCGCCACGGAGTTCTCGGATCCCTTCTTGTCCCGGATTTCCAAATCAAACTCTTGAAGAATAAGGATCCACCGAATCAACCTAGGTTTGGCATCCTTCTTTGTAAGGAGGTAACGGATCGCAGCATGATCCGTATAAACAATGACCTTCGCTCCAACAAGATATGAGCGGAATTTCTCAAAAGCATACACCACCGCTAGCAACTCCTTCTCGGTGGTAGCATAATTGAGTTGGGCATCATCTAGTGTTTTGCTAGCATAATATATGGCATGAGTGCGCCCATCTTTCCTTTGCCCCAAAACAGCCCCAACGGCTACATCGCTTGCATCACACATGATCTCAAACGGTAGGCTCCAATCCGGAGATTGCATGATAGGTGCAGAGATCAAAGCGTTCTTCAACCTACAAAAAGCCTCAAGGCAATCTTTGGAGAAAACAAATTCAACATCCTTCATTAGTAGGTTAGTAAGAGGCTTAGAAATTTTAGAGAAGCCTTGAACAAACCTCCGGTAAAAACCGGCGTGCCCTAAGAAACTCCTTACCCCTTTCACCGAGGTAGGTGGTGGCAACTTCTCTATCGTTTCAATCTTGGCCCTATCAACCTCAATGCCACGGTTAGACACCAAGTGTCCTAACACAATACCTTCACTTACCATGAAGTGGCATTTTTCCCAATTTAAGACAAGATTTGTCTCCTCACATCTTTTCAATACTAATGACAAGTTAGCCAAGCAATTATCAAAGGAAGAACCATAAACAGAAAAATCATCCATAAATACTTCCATGATATTTTCAATATATTCCGAAAAGATAGCCATCATACACCTTTGGAAGGTGGCGGGTGCATTACACAACCCAAATGGCATTCTCCTATATGCAAAAGTTCCCCATGGACATGTAAATGTGGTTTTCTCTTGGTCATCGGGGTGGATAGGGATTTGGAAAAATCCACTATAGCCATCTAAATAGCAAAAATGAGAATGTTGAGCTAACCTCTCTAGCATTTGGTCAATAAAAGGGAGAGGGAAGTGATCTTTCCTAAAGGCCATGTTAAGCTTTCTATAGTCAATACACATCCTCCACCCCGTAACCGTCATAGTCGGGATTAGTTCATTGTTCTCATTGGTCACTACGGTCATCCCACCCTTCTTAGGAACTACATGAACGGGACTAACCCACTTACTATCCGAGTAAGGGTAGATAATTCCCGCATCTAGCAACTTAATGATCTCTTTTTTGACTACCTCTTTCATTATAGGATTCAATCTTCTTTGATGTTCAATAGAGGGTTTATGGTTATCTTCCATCATTATCTTTTGCATGCACAAAGAGGGCTTAATGCCAACAAGGTCACCAATGGTGTATCCTATTGCCTTTCTATGCAGTTTCAATTCATTCAACAATCTATTAAGTTCATCATCATTCAAAGATGCATTCACAATCACCGGATAAGTAGAATTTGAACCAAGGAAAGCATACTTTAAATGAGAAGGAAGAGGTTTAAGATCAAGTTGAGGAGGACCTTTTTCGGTTGGAGACGATCCATACAATGTAGGTTGAGATGATTGCAAAGCCATGGAAGCCTCCTTGAAGTCCCTTGATGATTGCTCATAATCAAGTGGTTGATGCTGAAAAGACTCAGGAAAATCGGCCCAGTCAGAAAAATCGGCCGATTTTCCTGAGGGTAGGTCGATCTGAGTTTCTATTTTTGCAGAATTGGACGAAACTTCAGCACAAGGCCAAAAATCGGCCGATCTGGTCCTTACAGTCCGATTTTTCTGCTTACTTCTCTCTTCTTCTAGCACTTCAAATCCAACACTTGGTAGCTCGTCCAATGCATCCAAGGGCTTGATTACTTCATTGCTACTCTCCTCAACTCCTTCCTCCATCAAGCTTGAGCTAAGAACCCTCTCAAGTGGATCCTTGAGCAAGATTGAGCTCACAACCTCTCTAGACTCCTCTTCTTCAACTATGTTGAATACATCTTCGTCAAGGCTTGGCCCTTTCATCATTGTGGACAGCTTGAACTTGATGTTCTCTTCTCCAATGTTGAAGGAGAGGGTCCCATTCTTGCAATCTACTAGACATCCGGAAGTAGCTAGGAAAGGTCTCCCCAAGATGATAGGAACCGGATAGTCCGCCGGGATGTCCAAAACAACGAAGTCTATGGGCACATAGAACTTCCCTAGTTGCACTGGAATGTCTTCTAAGATTCCAACCGGATGAGTGATTGAGCGGTCCACCATGTAAAGGGTCATCTTGACCGGCTTTGGCTCTCCTAGCCCAACCTTGTTGCAAAGTGCAAGCGGAATGATGCTTACACTTGCCCCAAGATCACATAGGGCGTCATACTTCACTTCACCTACTCCGATTGGCACACAAAAGGATCCCGGATCCCTTAGCTTAGGAGGCATCTCCTCCTTCATCGTTTGAATCAACTCCGAGGATCTCTTTGTCATTCTTATCTCCCCATACTCCTCCAACTTCCTTTTGTTGGAGAGTATTTCCTTCAAGAACTTGCCATATGCCGGCATACCTAAGATAGCATCCATGAACGGAATATTAATATGCAATTTAGACATAAGTTCAAGGAATTTACCAAAGTGATTGTCCAAGCAAGCTCTTGCTCGTGATTGTGGGAACAATAGTGGTGGTTTGTATGGAGGCGGTGCCACATATGTTGGCTCGACATCCTTGCTCTTGCCTCCATCTTCTTGCAATGGCCCTTCTTCATTTACCACTTGCTTCCCTTTGTCATTTCCCTTAGGTAAGGGATCCTTCATACTTAACCCACTCCTTGTTGTAATAGCCAACACTTGGCCTCTTGGGTTGTCTTCGGTTCTTCCGGGAAGCTTCCCCGGATCTCTATGTGCTTCACCCGCTTTTTGGAACACCTGTGCTTCCAACACTTTTTGAGCTTTAGAAATTGAAGTCACCGTGCTCTCAAGTCCACTCAACCTTCCAAGCAATTGCTCAAACATCATTTCGGTTCTATCTTTTGGAGGTTGAGTAAATCCGGGTGGAGGTTCTTGTGAAGCTTTTGGTGGTGGAGTTGTGCTTGTGGAAGCGGGAGGGTTCAAGTCTCCATCCGGGTTAGAATAGGAAAACCCGGGTGGTTGTGGTTGGGCCGGTAATTGTTGAATTGCCGGTTGTTGTTGAAGTTCCTTGGGCCTTGGTAGTTATTGTAGTTGCCCCTTCCCATGTAATTCACATCTTCCTCCTTGGAACACAAATTAGCTTGTGGAAGCACTTGAGGAGTTGCTTGATTCTTCAAAGTTGTAGCACACAACTCCCTCAAGGACTTTAGCTCGTTGTTGATGGCGTCAAGCTTGAAATTGCTCATGGTGACCTCACTCACCTTATATGCTCCCACCTTTCTCCCTTCACTCTTCCTATCGGAGTATTTCTCAGTCACTAGAGCTTGTTTCTCCACAAACTCCCAAGCATCATCCACATGCTTCTCCATGAAAGTCCCACCGGAAAGAGATTGAAGCTTGAATTGGCTATCTTCATCAAGTCCTTTGAAGTAGATCTCCAATAGCTCAATTTTCGGTATACCATGGTGTGGACAATCTAGGAGAAGATCTTTGAATCTCTCCCAAGACATGAACAAACTCTCTCTATCCTCCATCACGAAGGCATTGATCTTCCCTCTTAACTTGGTAGTCTTGGAAGGTGGGAAGAACTTAGTCAAAAACTCGGTTGTCATCTCCTCCCAAGTACCAACTCGCCCTTGTGGAATAGATTGATACCAAGCTAAGGCTTTGTCCTTATGAGAGAAGGAGAAAGCCCTAAGCTTATGGTTGTTGCTCTCCAATCTTGGCGGTCTAAGAGTCTCCATCAAAATCTCATAGTTCATCAAGTGTTGATGAGGAGACTCTCCTTCCATCCCTCCAAATTGATTATGCCGGATCATTTGTAGAACTTGAGGGCGGAGCTCGTAGTTGTGGGCTGCGGGATCTCCTAAGTTCACACCCGGACGGTGTGCTCTTTGTGCCGGATCCATACGTCTCCCCAAAGTTTGTGGCTCTTCAATAGCAATGGGTACAACCCTAACATTCGCCGCCGGTTGCGGTTGTGGTGGTGGAGGAGGTGGAGGTTGTTGACGATTAAGCTCTCCTTGTACAAGGGCTTGCCTAATCTCATCAATCTCCCTCCTAGTTGCTTCTTGCCTCTCATTGGAAAGTCTCCTTTCTTCCTCCAAGAGCTCATCTCTTAGCCTAATTTGCTCTAAAGCCTCATCTAATTCAGCTTGGAGGTCTCTTCCGGCCATCTCTTTTCCCTTTTTAATGCTCTTGGATCTAGATCTAAGGGTTTTCTCCGGTTCGGGATCGAATGGAGCTAAATCCTTGCCACGAGATCTTCGCATACACCTAAAGAGTAAGAGATGTCCTGAAAAGCAAAGACACAAACCAAAGAGAGATCAAAACCAACAAGAAAGATCTACACTATAAACAATCACAAAATGACTCGATCTAGACCTAGTCCCCGGCAACGGCGCCAAAAACTTGGTTACTTCTAGGATTAGATGTGCAAAAGCTTTACAATTTATAAACTCGTTATATTTATCCTAACTCCTAGCGAACCCGCAGTGTACGGGACGTTTGTAGTAGGGATAGTATTCCGAGGTCGAACACGAAGACTAAGGTGAAATCGAGTCAAACAATGGTCATAGATAGTGTGGATCTAATCCAAGAAAAGATCAAGTAACAAAGAAATGAAAATCTCGATATTTTTGGTTGGATTTTGTGGTGATCAAGCAAGGATCACAAATCAAGCAAGACAATAAACTAACAACTCAAGCTAGCAAACAAACAAGTAACACAAAACACAAGTATATGATCAAGAGAGAAAAGTGGATTCTAGAGGTCAAGATTTCCGGTTATGGCATTGGACTCAAGGTTCTAAGGATTCTAAGGACAAGCTGCGGTGTTGGGGAAGAGTGTTTCACTAATGGAAGCAATTATCGGGTAGGTCTCTCACTTCACTAGTCCCGCATCAAACTCCTATTACCGGGTAGGTCTCAAGGGGTTAAAGTAGGGAATTCTACACAAACCGGATACTACTTAAGGGGTAACCCTCTCCTTACCGGGTAAGTCTCGGAATAGGGAAGTCTCAAGCAATAATCCTAGCACACTCGATCCAATAGCGGCTTATGAGGCTCACTACTACCTAGTATTCATCATCTTAGGTATCTAAGGTCGGAAATCATCAGGTAGATCTCTTTCCTCACTTAGATTGATAGCATTAGGTGATCCTAAGCTAAATTAGGCTTAATAAACACTAGGATTTAAACAACCAAACACCCTAACATACAGATTCATCATTTAAAGAGCAACAGGAGAATAAATCGGATGGATCTTGGCTAAATCGGCCGATCTGGCTGATGATCAGGGCGATTTTTCCTCCTGGTTTGGGTTTTGTGCATACAAATCATCCTAAACTAACATATAAGTCCATTCTATCATCACCCTAGCCATAACCATCAATCCATCACTCCAGAATCACAATAAACTAGCCAATAATATGCATATCAAGATCCAAAATCATCATACAAGCATACATAGTTCTCATAGATGGATAATGAAAGATAAGCAAGTAAAATCAATAAATCTCAGCCGAATCTAAGTTGTAGCAAGACTTACAAACTCTCAAATGAGGATTCAAAACGTTCCTAACAATCCTTGCAATAGTTCTCCAATCCGAGACTCCAAAAATCACTCAAAATCACTCAAAACCTCACTATCACTCTATGTTTGGTGTTCTTCTTCCTTCAATCCTTGAGAGTTTTTCTTCTCCTCCAAGTCTATCTCCAAATGGATGAGCTGTGAATGAGAGAATGTGGGAGAGGAGATCCCCCAGCAACAGCTTGCAGGACCACTTATATTCTCCACCAAGAGCAAGGCCAGATCAAGAGATCGTGGGACACGTGGCTTAAGCTGTCAAAGGCAGGAAAATCGACCCAGTGAACTAAATCGGCCGATTTTCCTGGCAGTTGGTCCGATTTTCTTCAGCAGAAGCATGTTATGATAGTCTAGCCATGAGTTGCTCCATTGCTTGCACCAATAGTGGTCTTTGTGTCCTTTATTGCTCCAATTATGCTCCTTCAAAGCTTTGGATGTGTACCACCATGAGGCTTGACCCTCGAATGTATCGATTAATGTCCAATAGATCCCCGAAATACCTACAACACCGACAAAGGCTCGTGTAGACGTCTATTCTAGAATTATGCATGAAATGAGTGTAAACGCCGTGAACTAATGTCAAAACCGTGCATGAATAATGGGAAAAACTATCTAATTGTATGCCTATACTAACGTCATAAATAATGTTATCAGATCTCCTTTTGGAACTTTCCATAAGCTGGCATACCTACAATTGCATCAATGAAAGGTATATTAATATGTAGTTTGCTCATGAGTTCAATAAACTTTCCAAATTGTTTGTCTAGACGCGCTCTTGCTCTAGATTGCGGGAATGATAGGGGAAGTTTGTAAGCTGGAGGAGGAACATAGACATCTTCCTTCTCCTTCCCCTTTTCTTTGTCCTTCTCAACGGGTACTTCTACAAACTTAGGCTGTGGGTCGGTAGTTGTTACTCCGCTCCTAGTTGTGATTTCCATCACCCTTCCTTTTGGGTTGTCCTCCGTCTTTCCTGGAAGTTTCCCTTGATTCCTAGGAACTTCCTCCGCATGGCTAAACATTTGGTTTTCTAAAACCTTTTGGGCTTTATCAACCTTAGTAATGTGATCATCAACCTTGATGATGCGAGTCTCCAATCCTTGAAGCTTGCCCAAAATTGTTTCCAACATGGGATCGGGCTTCTCTTTCCCCGAAGTACTTCCACCATTAGATGTTTGCCCCTGGCTTTTCAAAGGAGTGGAAGAAGAGGAAGGTGGAGTTAGTGAATTTTCTGAATTGGAATAAGAATTACCGGAATTTTGTTGGTTGGGGCGCCAATTGTTGTTGTTTGAACCCCTATTGTTGTTCCAGTTGTTGTTGTTGTTGTTGTTGTTCCAATTGTTCCGGTTGTTGTTCCGGGTGTTGCGGTTTGTATTCTCATTCCCGTTGTGGTTTTTGTTGTTGCCCAAATAACCTACATCTTGTTCCTTTTGCTTTGGAAAGTTGGTTTTGATGGCTTCCTTCAACTCTTTAATCTCCGTGTTGAGAGAAAAGATTTGAGTTTGAGCTACTTGTGATAGCTTTGCTCCTTGATCCACATGATTCGCCTCCACTTTCCGATGAAAGTACTTCTCAATGACTCGCGCTTGCTTCTCAATGAAGTCCCAAGCGTCATCTTCCCTCATGTCCATGAATGTACCACATGAAAGGGATTGGAGCTTGAATTGTGTCTCCACATCCAGCCCCTTATAGTATATCTCCAATAGCGCCAATTTGGATATGCCATGATGTGGGCAATTTAATAGCAAATCCTGAAATCTTTCCCAAGATTGAAACAAACTTTCGTTAGATCTCATAGAAAATGCATTAATCTTACCTCTCAACTCCGCCGTTTTAGATGGCGGAAAGAACTTAGTGAGGAATTCTGAAGAAAGATCCTCCCATGTTTCAAGTTTCCCACTTGGAAGAGCTTGATACCAAGACAATGCTTTCCCTTTCAAGGAGAAAAAGAAAGGCTTGAGTTTATAACTGTTGGTAGTTGCATTCTTTGGCTTCATTGTCTCCATCATGATCTCAAAGTTTTGTAGATGTTGATGTGGAGATTCAGTGCTTGTTCCCCCAAATTGATTTTGGCGGACAATGGTAATAACTTGCGGGTTGAAACTAAACCCTTGTGCATCATCAGCATCAAAGTTCACACCCAAACGGCGTGGTTGCTACGTTGGATCCATCCTTTGGCCAAGAGTTCTTGGCTCCTCATCCACACGTTCGACCCTCGCACCTCTAGTTGGGACACGGCGATTGGCAGCTGGCCGTGGAAAGAACGGGTTCACATTGATCGTTGGATCAATTTCCTCTAGTGGTGGCATGGAAGAGTCGCTATCCTCATTGGATGAGTTGGCTCTAACCGATCTTGATGGCCTCCTTCTTCTCTTTGTCTTCTTGAGGTTGTTTATTTCCAGCCTCATTTGAAACATCATGTCCGATAGATCGTCAACCTTTGTTTGATGACGATCCATTTCTTCCCTGCGAGTCTTCTCACTCCATTGGAGTTGAGCTTCCTTTTCCGCCAACTCCGTTTGGTAATCACGTTCTCTTTCTTCAGCCATTTTTATTTCCTTAAGCTTTCTCCTCAAAGTCCTCTCAAGCTCTTGATCAAGAGGTAAGAGGTCTTCGTTGTTCCTAGACCTGCGCATACACTCGAAGAGATATCAAATAACAAGGGAAAAGCTCCCAAGCTTGACAACCGATAACCGAATTCGGCCTAAACCAAATCCCCGGCAACGGCGCCAAAAACTTGTTCGCCACTTAGCGTGCGTGCAAATAAGCTTTAAATTTATAAAACTAGAATCAAGCAAGCGAACCCGCAGTGTACGGATCGACGTAGTTAAGCAAGAATTCTAGAGTATCGAACACAGGGATTTGGGGGGTTAAATCCAATTATAGAATTGTGAAGCAAGTAAATGTATGAGCTTTTGTAAATATTGGGAAAACAACAATCCTAAAGATCCAGGAATCCAGCTGTGGCAATCGATTCAAGATATACTAAAGATATAAAGACAGAGTTAAGGGTTGCAAAGGTATACTAATGTAAAGCAATGTGCGGTGAAGTTCCAAGGCTTTATATGACTTATCTAAGGACACTCTCTATAAAGGTTGTTGAGGCTTCAATATAGAAAGGATCTAAAGACAAGAGTTAATATCAAATACCCAAACTTGTAATCCAAGGATCAAGAATAGCTAAACCGATTAAGGTTGTGACACTCGGAATCGAGGTAGAGGTTGTTGAGGCTTTACTACCACCTAGAAAAGGCAAGCCAAGACTAAGTTAAAGCAAATCTTTAACTTTGGATTAAAGTAAAAGAAAGGTTCGTAAACTAAGGGAAATTACGGGTGGATCTTGAGATTCCACGGCCGTGGAACTCAAGAACACACCGTGATTTTGGGTCGTCGGCGATTCTCTCTAACTCTCAGGGTCCAATATGTTTACGATCGATCTATCATCATCTAAGCCACAACTATCAACCCTTCACCTTAGAATTGCTAAAGGGTTTTAGCCAACAACAGTCATTATGATATCAAATTCAAGATTTAAAAGAATGAAAGATGAAAACCTTCGAAAACCTTCAATAAATCTTAAATCAATCTCAAATCCACAAACAAGGCAATGATGTAAGCAGATTCAGAATAACACAAACAATCACAATCCTTAATAAGAACGAAGAACGGGATGTCAATCCGTCTTCTAATCAAACCTAAGGACAAAGATGCAATCTCCGTACGAACAATCTTTCAAATCTTCACTCTTTTCGTAAGCCTTTCCGTCAATTCGGAAATCTCAATAGGGCTAAGCGCAGTCTCTAAGCGGAGGTGTAAGCGAAGGTGACGGAATCTCCTTCCTTCCGTCCTTTTATAGGGCAAGATAGAATAAGTGTCCAGCCCATTGTGTAAAAGATCGTGGCTTTAATTTGTACGTTAAAAGATCGCCTAAATCACAGTTCCATAGGATTCCACGCCCGTGGTTTAGAGCGTGGTTTAGAGCGTGGAATTTGATCACGGTGCTTCACAACTTCCACGGCCGTGTAAGTCACTGGAATGCGCCACGCTTGTGTTGCCAAAGTTCCACGGCCGTGGTTTAGAGCGTGGACTCCATTACGGCCATATTTTAGAGCGTGGAACATAGATTGCTCGTAAATCTCCTTTGTTTCGTGTCATTCTTCATCCTAGCATCTTCCTTAGCTCCTTTGTGGTGTCCTCAATCCTTGGGCATGCTCAATCCATCTCCATTCTCCCTTATTCCGTTCGGTGTTAGCTCTTATTCGCCTACAATCAACACAAAGCTTATGTAGACCTCTATATCGACAATGTAGACAAACTAGCTCACAATTGCTTCAATGCTTTATCAATGAACACTAATATGGATGAAATACACTTAGAAAACGTGCCTAAAATATCACAATATTTCATGCTAACATAAGGATGACATCTAAATCCTCGGAGCTCATTCAAATCATGAAGGAGAAGATGCCACCCAAGTTTAGAGATCCCGGCTCATTTTGCATTCCCATTCAAGTTGGGGATGTCACTTATGAGGCATTGTGTGATCTAGGAGCCAGCGTGAGCATCATCCCGCTGGAGCTATGTGTGAGGATTGGACTTGGAGAGCCCAAGCCGGTGAAGATACGGTTATACATAGCGGACCGCTCCATTACCCATCCCGTGGGCATTTTGGAAGACGTTCCGGTTAAGTTAGGTAACTTCTATTTACCTATAGACTTTGTTGTGCTTGACATTCCCGCAGATTATCCCGTTCCTATTATTCTCGGGAGACCATTTCTAGGAACTTCGGGTTGCAATGTGGATTATAAGAACGCCAAGTTGCAATTCAACATTGACGGTGATCAAGTTGAGTTTGCATTGCTTGCGGCAATGAAGGGAGAGCAGCTAGGAGATGATATCTTCAACATCTATGATGAAGAAGAATCAAGAGAATTGGTGAGCTTTATCCTTATTAATGATCCACTTGAGAGAGTTATTAGTTTTAGCTTAATGGAGGAAGGTATAGATGTTTCTTGTGATGCAGATATACGGAGCTTAAAGGCGCTGGAAGAAGATCCAGAAGCTAAAGTTGAAAAACTAATCAAGGAGAAGAAGATCTCCAATTTCGGTCCCAGTTGCAGTACCTCGACCGAGGCACCTTCTGGACCAAGCGAGGTGTTCTTGACTGAAGAACATCTCGGTCACCCTCTCTGGACCTCGACCGAGGTCGAAAGCGAGATGATGACGACTGAGAATAACAAACTTCTTACTCCCTTTTCTGACATTCATCCTCAGTTGGTGGAACACTTTCTCCACCCAATATCTGATAATAAAGGACCTTGGTATGCTGACATTGTTAATTATCTTGTTTGCCAGGAAATACCGCCCGGATTGACATATGCTCAAAGGAAGAAATTCTTTAAAGACGTAAGCCATTACTACTGGGATGAACCGCTGCTATTTAAGAGAGGTCCGGATGCGATGCTTCAAAGATGCATTCCGGAAGATGAAGTTACAAGTGTTATACGGCACTGTCACTCACTTCCTTGTGGAGGGCATGCTAGCGCTCACAAAACCTGCGCAAGGTATTACGTTCCGGTTTCTTTTGGCCTACATTCTTTAAGGATGTGCAAACGTTTGTTGTCTCTTCTGATGCATGCCAAAGAATAGGCAATTTATCTAGGAGGAACGAGATGCCACTCAAAAACATACAGGAAGTTGAGATCTTTGATGTATGGGGAGTTCATTTCATAGGACCCTTCCCATCATCCGGAGGGAACCTCTATATTCTCCTAGTTGTCGACTACGTCTCTAGATGGGTTGAAGCGATTGCCTCTCCCACTAATGACGCCATGGTGGTTGTGAAGTTCTTTAACAGGACTATCTTTCCACGTTTTGGGACTCCACGCATCATCATCAGCGATGGAGGGCCACATTTCATCAACCGGAAGCTTAAGGCACTTCTATCGAAGTATGGGGTAACCCACAAGGTAGCAACCCCTTATTACCCTCAAACTAGTGGACAGGTTGAGATCTCAAATAGAGAAATTAAAGCGATCTTGGAGAAGACTGTCTCTAGGACGAGGAAGGATTGGTCCATGAAGTTGGATGACGCTCTTTGGGCCTACAGAACCACATTCAAGACTCCCATTGGTACCACCCCATATAATTTGGTATATGGGAAGTCTTGTCATTTACCCGTTGAGCTGGAACATAAAGCATATTGGGCTATCAAATGGTTGAACTTCGACATCAAAGACGCCGGTGATAAGCGGCTATTGGACATCAACGAGCTGGAGGAGTTGCGTTTGAACGCTTATCAGAATGCCAAGATCTACAAAGAAAGGACGAAGAAATGGCATGACAAGCGTATCATTCCTATAGAGGTTAAAGAAGGAGATTAAGTTCTACTCTTCAAATCCCGCCTCCGCCTCTTTCCAGGTAAATTGAAATCTAGATGGACCGGACCTTATGTTGTGAAACATGTTTTCCCTTATGGTGCAGTTGAGATTTGGGGAGAAACAAGTGGAAGCTTCAAGGTCAATGGTCATAGACTTAAGAAATACAAATCGGAAGTCCCGGTTGAGGAGGTTGCACCACTATACCTTGTTTGAAGATGCCGTATGGTCCAGCTAGCGACCTTAAATCAAGCGTTTCTTGGGAGGCAACCCAAGGTATTGTTTTCTTTCCTTTTCTAGCTTAACTTTAGATAGTTTGCTTTTGCTTTGCTTTGCTTTGTTTTTGGCGTCTTGGACAGACAACAGGTGACATCTAAGGAAGGAATACAACCAAGGAGCAACATTGGAAGGGCAGAAGTTCGAGAATTTGAGAAGACGAAGTTTGACTGAGACACATCTCGGTTGCTGTCACTGCACCTCGACCGTGATGATTCCTGAGCAACCGAGGCGACTAGGGTTACGAAGATCCACCTCGGTCCGTATCACCTCGGTCCGGTCGAGACCATTTCGACCGAGGTGACACCAGTTCTAGAAAAGGGTATAAAAGGGGGTTGAGATTTCTCTCTCTTTCCTCTCTCACCTTCTCGACCGCGGCGTCCCAACTCACCTCGTTCTTTGATTTTTGCCCGTTTTCGACGATTCTTGCTTCCAAACTGCAAGGAAAGGGTAGAGGATCGGTTTGCAAGCGATAATCTGCAACAAAAACGCTTCAAATCGACCAAATCTGGGGTAAATCGAAAAAACCCTAACTTCCTCTTCTTCCACTGTTTTCGATCAAATTGGGCTTTGGTTGCCCCTGCATTGTGTTGGAAAATGCTTAAGTACCCCATAGGAACAATTGGTAGTGATATCGGGGGAAAATAACTGTATTTCTGAGAGTTTCGATCGAACAGTCATCTACCTCGGTCCAGTCGACCTGCGTCTTGACCGAGGTGTTCTTGGGATCTGACAACCGACCGAGGTGGTCTGACAGAGAGAGAAAGATGAGTTCTGATAGATAGCTAGTTCTGAGAGATAGATCTTCTCCTTCTCCTTCTTCTTCTTCTCGTCGCTCCATACCGGTGATCCATGAGCGTCACCAGGTAGATTACGACTGCATTGCTGCGCGTCTAGTGGTTGCACCGCGATTCCTTGATATCGGTGCTTTTGATTGCCTCCATGTAGATGATGATTTGAGGCGGATGATAGCTACGGTAGGGCTGGAGCAGTTTACTGAGATCAGAGCTCCAGCCTACCTTGAGCCGACCATGGAGTTTGTTAGCTCGTGACTTACAGGCCTACTGAGCATGCCATCAAGTACCGGTTGCTGAACCGGAACTACTTAGTTCCGATGGATCATTGGAGGGATATCTTCGGCTTCACGACCCCCACAGTTGCTGATTTTCCTTCTCGAGCCGTGGCTCGAGAGTTCTAGGGCCAAATAGCTTATGTAGTTGAGCATGTTGATAGGTGGAGACTTGGAGACTCCAGGGAGCGTATTATCTTCCACCTGGCCTTTAGATTGGCCCACCGGATCTTTAGCGAGACACTTCTGTCGCGTACTGTGACGCCCCAGAAGATCAGACAAGGGGAGCTGCTGAGTTTGTACTGTATGTTGACCGACGGAGTTCCGGATTTTGGAGTGATGCTTGCTGAGGATCTACACAGGATAAAGGCGAAGGCAAAGGGAGATATCTGTTGCGGAGGTCTAGTGACTCATATCGCGAGTTACATGGACCTTGATTTGAGTGCCTGTACTATGGTGGCGGCTGCCAAGCCGCTTGGGCTACAAGAGATGATTACGAGGAGGATCTTGGTTCCTCGCGGACTTACTACGCCGTATGTGGCGATGCCCTGGGAGCAAACTGCACCTCATGGTATTAGATGGTCATCTCAGTTTTCTGTTTATGACCCGCAGTACAGGTACACAGCGTGGATTCCTCTTATTGAGGACACTAGGGACGCAGCAGCAGCTTAGGGGCAGGATGAGGAGGAGGCTGATGAGCAGGATGATGAGGATGCTAATGGCGGTGCTGCCATGGATACAGGGACCGATACAGTTGGGACCTGTATACCAGTCGTCGATCTGGACGACGAGGAGACAGAGGACGAGCCAGCTATAGCACCAACACGACCTGCCAGACGTAGAGTTCGGAGGCAGAGCGATCCCTTAGCTCACCGCCGGATTGACGATGTGACAAAGCAGATGATTGACTCCTACGCAGCAATGACCGTCGATTTAGGAGGACGTTTGGATGGCCTTCACAGAGAGTTGGACAGCCGGACTCATCATATACTAGAGAGCCAGCACTACCAGTGCATGATGACTGAGATTCAGTTTCAGCAGGTCATGGGCTACCCGTTTGACCCGTCTCAGCATCCGTATATACCTTACCCTCCACCACCGCCGGTAGATCAGGATTAGAGCTTGCAAGATTTCTTTTCTTTATTTATTATGCAGCTCAGCTTTGTCCGGTGAGTATTCTGTTCTTAGACTTATTTGACCCATTAGGACAATGTGTCCCAAGTATGGGGTATGCGGATATGTATTATTTGACTTATGTTGATGATTGTATGACTCTTTATGACTCATTCATGATTTTATCCTGCTCTATATGCTTATCTGAGATTACATGCATGCATACAGGTTATTTGATTGAGAAAAACGTCAAAAACTGGTTTAAAAAAAAAAAATTTGACCTCGACCGAAGTGATTCTGGCCGAACGAGGTGATTCACCTCGGATGACCTAGAACATCTCGACCGAGGTGGTTTAACTGAGAAAGTTTTCGAAACGATTTTTGTGCTTCTTATCTGGATATGACCTCAGTGATGATTTTGTTTGCTGACTGGTTTTGAAATCTTTATATGTTTGAAAGGTTTAATAATATGTTTAAGTTGCTAAATGCTTTGTTTGAAATTTTTGGCATGTTTAATACTTTGTTTTTATCCAAATTATGTTGAATTTGAAGGTTGACACCACATGATGAGTTCTCTCACTCTCTTCTTGGAAAGACCAAGGCAATTCATTCTCTTCTCTCTTCTTCTTCTTGATCATGCTTAGCCCCTCATATACATATTTGCCTCCCTTTACCTATCCGGGAATTTGGAAGCAAGCAAGTGAAAAGCAAGTGAAAGAAAAGATGAGGCGTTGGCTGAAAGTTAGAAAGAAACAAATAGGTTTGGGGAAGTCAATCATGATGATGAGTAACTCGGCACCATTCACATAGCCGGGTGTTTGTAAATTGCCAACGTCGGATTGAGCGATATTCCTAACGAGTCATGGTATGTGCATCAAGGGTTTGAGGCATCTCGAGAAATTGATGATTGCTGATCTCCTAGGCTTCGGTTATTGTGCACCTTTGTCCATGCATCCCAAAAAGTAAAGTAAAAAGTAAAATAAGCAAAACTTATTGGTGGAAGATGTTGAAATTCAAAGCAAGTGAAGTAAAGATCCTTTTTCCAATTCTAGCACCACATTCCCTATATACATCCACCCTCACACGTTTCTTGACCTTCTCTTGAAAAGACCTTGAGACCTAGAGCTTGTTGATTGACTTGGTGGTTTAAACTGGATTATACATGATTAATTTCGATAATTATGATTTATTATGCATTCTATGATTTTATGCAAAGATGAACAACTTTCTTATATTTATAAAATGTTTTGATCGTGTTTAGATTTTAAATTCCATGAAGCATTCTCTTAGAGTGATCTATGAGTGGAGCACACAACCATTAAAATGTTTAGAAATACTTTTCATTGATCTTTATGACTTATAATCCATTCTATCTTGTACTTAAGATTTGGAATTTGCTTGGGTACAAGCAAGGGACAAGTATGTTGTATTTTGATAGCATGAATTATAGTCTATATTTTGGGACCTGTTTAGACGTTTTATCTTCAATAATCTGTATGTTTGATTGTATATTATGTGATTATATTGTCGTTTCATCTACCTCTGCGGGAATCGAGGTCTACACCTAGTTTCGTTGTAATCGTAGATAAAATGACACGTTTTGCATGAAAATGGAGCTAAAGGAAGTAAGGAGTCATAGGAGCTACATTCAGGAGCTTAAGGAAGAACCCAGGAAGCATGGAATTGAATTAAAGATTTACTTTGGACCAGATTTAAGAGATTTCACCTTCAGTTGAGAGTCACCTCGGTCAGCTACAGTACCATCTCGACCGAGGTGATTTTGAGGAGCGTCGCGACCGAGGCAAACACCCTGACGCGGCGAGATATATTTTATTCTTGGCTAAGATCTTTTATTTTTGGAAGGAGAGATCTTATACTTTTGGGCTGGATTTCTGGAAGGAAGATTATATATTTTGGAGATCTATTTTAGAGATTAAGATATATTTTATTAGGATAATATCTTTTCAAGATTTTTTATCTTTGGAAGATAGTTTTCCTATATAAAGGGTTGGATTTTCCACAAGTTCAACCATGCTTATACATGCTTAGAGCATCTAGCAGTTGGGAAGGATTTTAGGAAGGATTTTTGGAAAGTTGAAGGAAGGAAGTTCATAGCTTTTATAGCTTTTGTGAAGGGTTTTCTAAGACTTTCTTAGATTCCCTCTTTGTTGATTTGTGTTGTTGGATTGTGATCCAAGGAACGCTTGTTTGTTTGATATTTGATTCAGTTATTGAAGCCTTGTTTTTAAGGTTTTTGTGTTCAAATATTCACTTTCTTCCCTTATATTTGATTTTTGCTTTCATGATGATGAGTGGCTAATTTCTTTGTGCTATTCTAGGGTGATTGACTAAAGGTTGTGGGAAAAACAATGATAGAAAAATCTTAAATTCCAGTAGGACCATGAAAGCTCGAGTCTTTATCCTTAACCCTAAAGTATCTCGTTCAGTCGATGAACATCTTGGCCGGGGTGGAATTCGTCTGACCAAGGTGACTTTTCTGATCCGAAACTGAGAGTTAAGTGTTAGAGTTTGCCAAATCCTATTCTTATTACACCTTTCCTAGTTCAATGCAAGCTTAGGATGAGACTTACCTGGTAATTCCTTCGTTTGTTTACCCATGATCATAAGTGTAGGTAATAAAGGTTTATCCATTATTGGGGTTTGAGTGTGCCTTCATTCCATCTTTGTGAGTTAGCCTGAGACTTATCCGGTAAAGGTTGATTCTATTCCCTTAGTTGGAGTGTTGGTTTGAGACTATAATTCCTTTCCTTAGTACCTTGAGACTTACCCGGTGATAGGTTCTTTGGTTTGGGATTGTGAGTAGTGAGACTTACCCGGTGATCTATTCCACTTTAGTAACACCTTCCCTTGCAAAACCTCAGCTTTGTCCGCTTATCTTTAGATCTTGAGTTGGAACCACAACTAGATGCTTTAATCCCTAGAATTTTCATATCTCCTTAATTGACTTTTTATCATCTTTGATTGCTTTAATTACTTTTGTGGTTAGTTGCAATATTGACTACCTATATTGGTTTTGTTTCACCTAAGTCCTTGAGATAGACACCCCGGAATTCTTGCTTTTACTACGATTGACCCGTACACTGCGGGTTCGCATCCTTGTTTTAAGCATACATCTTGGGTTATAAATTTAAAGCTTGCACACACCATTTGGATGGAACACTCATCTCGACTCCCGTGTTTAGGAGTGTCTAGGTAAAAATTGCCTTAATTGGATCGCCACTTTTGCAATCCTATTCACTTAATCCACTTCTTCCGTTTATCGCCACGCTACTTGGACTTCTACATAAGTTGGTTGTCTCTAGTTGCTTTCATTGTCTCTCAATCATTGTTTCTGCAAAACCGCTCCACATATCCATGTTACTTTCTTTCTTGTATTGCTTCCATCTCGATTTCTCTTAAATTGTTTCGAGTTTTCCTTCTACTTACTTGTCCTTGTGGCTATTTCCTCATTAGCCTTCTCATGGTCACTTTGACATCCTCAATAGGAGTCCGATGAAACGTCAAGGTGTTCGTCAAAATGTGAGGCTCAACTCGATACTTGAGCATACTCATCCTCGTATGTACACTATTCTAAGCCCAACAGCGTTGTCCAAGGCGATGATATCATACTATCATCTTAACTATAAGGTCCCATATCTCCATATGTTACTACGTCTCATAAGGATATGTATATATGACTATATAAGTCCTATGTCTACATAACTACCAACATATCAAATCCAGGAAATCCACTATCATAATACAACGTCCAAACACTAATATGATACTATCATGCCACATGTATAAACTCATATCAATATAAAGGCCATGCCATCACTATAACATAACAACTCCACCATGCATACTACAATCCACATAAATAACTATAGTCCAAACACTTAACTAAGATACATCAAGTCCACAACATCCTAAGCCCACATATACATATCTATATATATATATATACATATATATATATATATATATATATATATATATATATATTCATATATCAATAATCCAGTATACTAAGTCGCCGAGGTCCGCGGAAGGAGTGGTCGTCTCGTACATTCTACTCCAGCCGACTATGTTCGTGATTTGAAAACTAAATTCATTTTGCAACTCAAAACCCTTGTGGGTTCTGTTTATTGGTCTACTCGGCCTTTTCGAAGATTGCGGGTGTCATTGTTGTTAACCTAGTGCTTTGATACCACATTGTAACACTCCGAATCTGCGGGACTCAGGATGCTACGGGCGAATACCTCACAATGTGTCCCGCCCTTAGCCTGACAACAATTTCACCGGATCTTGCAACAAGACACAAATAAAGGTCAAAACCAAAATACATTTAATGTGATGATATGATACCCGAATACATACAGAATGAAAGACCCCAGAATCTCCAAACTCGTCCATGATGTACGGGAACCCCGGCTGCAACTCCTCCGGATCGCTCGGCAACGTCCTAACCTGTAAGGCATCTACAACAATCGGTATAAAACTGTTAGCTCACATTCTAGTCATTATATAGATAGTAGAGGAACAAATACACATAGGTAAACATAACACACATCATGCTCATATACACACAATCCAATTCTTATCTTCTCTTTTTAAGTTATTTCATTACTAGGTCCATTCGTTCATAGTGTGACACTAGAAGTCTTATAACTCTCACCTTTGTGCCCGTGTAACCAACAGGAGTGGTGCGGAGCTCTTCCCGTATACCATGTAGAGTGGTGAAGAAGCCCGCCCGTATAGTGCGCTTTAGGCGCCGTTTAGGCAACGTCTCTTCTTTTTTTTCGGTTTTTTATTCACTGATCTGATAGCACTTCTTTTCTTATTGATTCCAGGGGCGGCGGCGTTATTGAATGAAGTCTATCCTAACCGAATTAGCACTTATCCGATGAGGCTAGGCCTCTCCATTCCAGCTGAGCCAGACGCTGGGGCCCTGGATGCGCTAGCGATCGGCACATAGGGAAGTGGTTGCTTGCTTACAAGCCTGGTATCCTGCACCTTGCGTTCATGATATCTATATTCAACTGTGCCCCGGAGACACGGTCAAAGAACGTCCGCTCAGTGTGCTTCTATCACGACATGCTCTGGTCCCGGGTGTCTTCTAGTGGTCTTCTAGCCTTAGAAGAAGTCATTTCCATTCCAGGAATCTGCAACGTCCTCCCACACCTTTTAAAATGGGAAAACAGAAGGAAAAGACTGACCCATTCGGTGACTTTCGTGGTCGCCCTCACTAAACCAACTTGAATCTGAACTACGATTTAGATTTAGTCTTACCGAAATTGGATTTCCTTTTCGTGCAGCAGCTTTTCTGTTTCTATTACGCGTCTTAAAGCCGAAATGGATGTTTCCAGGTCTGTAATTGTCGTTGCTTAGTGCGCGTATGTCGTTGCTTAAGGCAGCGTGCTTATCTTGTGTGACAACACTACAGAGCGAGTGGCTCTTCTAGGCGGGCAGCTATGTGACAACACTCCAGAGAAAGCGGCAGTTTTGTTTAACAAGCTATGCTCTCAACGCCCTTACGAGGTAGTGATGAGTTTAACGCGCTCTTCGCCCGGCCCACGCGCGGTTAGGAAGATTGGTCACAATCCGAGCGGTACCGCCCACCCTCCCCTACCACCTATAGGCGGTTGTCCGTACTACAACCGCCCGAAAAGGAACTGCATTGATCTTGAACAAGGATCCTACAGTGATAAAAAGAATCCCCATAAAAATACCACTAGATCGAACACCAGTGATTTTGTATCCGGTCAAAATCTTGGCTAATTGATTGAAGTGGGTTGCTCCAGTAGACCCATAGATCATGGAACAAATAGAGTGGGTAGGCCCAACCACCACACTACACGTATAGATGCAAACCCCCCTCGTTACCGTATGTGTGACTCTCACCGCATACGGCTCGCACAAAGACTCCTAAACCCATCCCGAGCCTTTTCTTCCACCTCTCCTCTCCAATCCTCGATCAAACTTGCGTTCTCCGGGCGCTATGAACTAGGAGAGGGGGGTCTTCCTTCTCCTATCGTATGTATCGGCTTGGCTTCGTCCCGAACCAAGGAAGTTGTTCTTGCGAGCGCGTGCGTGTAGGAAGGCCGACCACTACACTACATAAGCTAAAAAGACGGAGATTACAAGCCGGAAGCGACTCACTTCTATTTTCGTTGGGATTGGATATAGATAGAGAATCTATAGATCCTAGTAGTTCGCTAACCTCTCTAACTAACATACGGATACAAATTTAACTTCATGCCACAGCCAAAAAAGAAGGAGCTGTCTTTTCAACGGGTTGGCCTTCCTCCGCTGATGAATGCCTTCTTTCTCTGAAGTCTACAACAAACAAGTGGGAGAGGCATGATTCGAACCTACGTAGAAAAACTTCAACAGATTTATAGTCTTCCTCTTTTGACCACTCGACCACTCTCCCCTTCTCGGGCCGAGGCCCCCTCAATCAATGGGTTCTAAGAAGGAGGGCTAAGCCCTGAATCAATAAGTTTATTGATTGGATTGAAGGCTTAGCTAGCGTTCCGGGAGAATCTAGTCATTTAGTCAGTTCATAACAATCTATGTAAAGAAGCGGCAAAGCTTCGTAGATAGCTTCCCTCTCATGTAGTCGTCGGTCTTCCCCAACCCCCTTCGTCGCTTCTAGTGAAGCTACGAGCCTACCCTTCTCAAGCTTAAATAGCTTAGGCTTACAAGTCTGTTCGTAGAGAACCTCTCAGTCTCCCTCGGGAGACGGGCATTGATGTCACCGTCTGATAATAATAAACAAATGGGCCACAATATGTATATCCAAGTCAACCTAATTCGGTTTTCATGATCATAAGCAAGCTACCACCGTCACTATTTCAAATAATGCATAAAAGCGACCTAAGTAAGCCCGGGGACTTAATTTGTCCCAACGATGAACCAAGAACAACCAAAACACTCTCTTCCCGTAGGAATATAACCAAAGCTGCAGTACGGACACGGTCACGGAACAAGGAGGCGCAACTGCGGAGAGGAGCAAGGAAGACGGCTCAACACTACACCAGAGGCACACCTACGGCCCAGGTGTCCGCCCCTACGGCCCAGGTAGCCTCCCCCACGGCTTTGGACCTCCGTCCTTGCGGCTGGGGGTCACCGCCCCTACGGTTGTGGTGTAGTGGCCGCCCCTGCGGCGCTGTCCATCCGTGGGTGCGGTCGAACTCCAAAGGACGAACTCGAATGGCTTCTTCAATGGTTCCTTGATGTGCAATGGTCTCCTAGCTTCCTTGCTAGCTCTAGAACATACACCACTAGCAAATCTGGATTTGTAGTACCTCACTGCTGGAGATCACATACAAGAGGAAGAGGAGGAACAATCCCCATGGAAGAGCTACCAAGAGTTTCCAAGCTAAAAGAGAGAAGGAGAAGAGTAGGGATAGTAGAGTAACGTGAAAGAGAAATGAGAGAAGAGAGAGGGCTGCACTAGGGGGTCATCTCAGCCGTGGGAGAACGATGGGTCGGCTAAGAGAACGAGAGGTCGGCTAAGAGAACGAGGGATCACAAGCAAAAAGGGGGAAAACGAAGGATTGGAAAGGAAATCGGGGAACATCCCGTCACTCAACACATTGTGCCTACGGAATGACTGAGCCACATCTGTGGGAGGGTCGCTAAACCGCTCACTAACCGGAATGAAAATTCTGGGTGTTATAGTAGCACCGGAGCAGATACAAGATGATATGGCTCGAGTAGCAATAATCTGTGAGCAGATGTTAGCAGCACAGAGTCACCATAAGTCTTACGCAGATAAGAGGCCCATACCTCTAGAGTTCAGAGTGGAAGCTTAGGAATGGTTGAGAGTATCCCCGACACGAGGTGTTAGATGTTTTGGCGTCAAGGGGAAGATGAGCCCCAGATACGTCGAACCTTTTAAAATTCTTGAGCGAGTTAAAGAGGCAACAGTCAGACTTGCTTTGCCACCGAGGCTTGAGGGTATTCACCCCGTCTTCCACATGTCTCAGTTACGGAAGTACATACTAGACTTGAGGCACATCGTAAGTCATGAGGATCTAGTGTTAGATCCACATCACACGTTCATAGAGCATCCTGTAGCCGTCTTAGAGATTAGTACGAGACGCTTGCGATCGAAGGACATACTGATGATGAAGATTCAGTTGTCAATGTGAGGAGCCGATGAGGCGACTTGGGAGAAAGAGGATAGTATTCAATGGAACTATTGGAGTATTATGCTGATGTGGTTGTACCTATAGTGTAGATGTTGGAGTTTTAGTTTCATGGTTGAGTTGTGTTTACGCTTGTGACACATTTTGAGTTATGTTCCCCGAGTGGGAATATATGAGTTGAGTTTAGTGTATTACTTCACCCTTGTGGTTGTAACAACCGGTTTCTGACTGTCACCGCCCCCGCAGTGACAACGGCCGCTCCTGCAGCAAGTTTGTGTCTGTCACCACCCCTGCGGCCAGCCGCGGTCACAGTGAGGTCGAGACGCGGGTGCGATAGACCCTAGATCTTGAAGATCTTCTTTCCTTTTTCGTTTCTATCTTGTTTCCTTTTATAAAAGATCCAATTTTATATCTTTTGGCCGACTTTCCTGGATCTTCTAGACCCTAAACTTCTTTCCTTATCTTTCCCAATTGTTTTTTATATATTCCCGTCTTCTCTTCTTTTTCCCGTTTCTTGTATACGTTTTTCTTCAACCTCGAGCAAAGTTGCAGCCCTTCCATTGTGATCTTTTGCAGAACTGTAAGTTCTTCATCCAGTTGATCTTGTGTACGTTCATGATATAGGATGCATTCTTCATCTTCTGTTTCCTTCTTTTCTCTTCGTTCTTCTCCTTTCTCTTCACAAGGATCAAGATCGAGTCTTGATTCTTGTTGGCCTTCCGTTGTTGATACATTGATGTTCACATGCTCCCTTGGTTGAGTTGTGACGTGTGTATGTGTGGAGAGAAACAAGCTTTAAGTCCTTGCTAAGTTCCTCGTTGTCTAAGCAGAAGAAGTGCATTCTGCGTCGAATCCTTGCTAAGTTCCGCAATTGCTCCCGTCTTTGCTGAGCTGCTGATAGCATGAATTATAGTCTATAATTTTGGACTTGTTTAGACGTTTTATCTTCAATAATCTGCATGTTTGAATGTATATTATGTGATTATATTGTTGTTTCATCTACAATTGCGGGAATCAAGGTCTACACCAAGTTTTGTTGTAATCGTAGGTAAAATGACACGTTTTGGGTCGAAATGGAGCTAAGGAGTAATGGAGTCATTGGAGCTACATTCAGGAGCTTAAAAAGGAGCTCAGGAAGATTGGATTTAACAAAGAAGATTTACTTTGGACCAGATTTAAGAGATTTCACCTTCAGCTTAGATTCACATCGGTCAGCTACAGTGTCATCTCGACCGAGGTGATCTTGAGGAGCGTCTCGACCGAGGCGAATACCCTGACACGGTGAGATATATTTTATTTGGCTGAGATCTTTTATTTTTGGAAGGAAAGATCTTATATTTTTGGGCTAGATTTCTGGAAGGAAGATCATATATTTGGGAGATTTATTATTGAGATATGGATATATTTTATTAGGAAATTATCTTTTTAAGATATTTTATCTTTGGAAGATAATTCTCCTATATAAAGGGTTTGATTTTCCACAAGTTGGAGCAGGCTTAGAGGCTTAGAGGCTTAGATGCTTAGATGCTTAGAGGCTGAGAGCATCCATCAATTAAAGGATTTTTTGGAAGCTTTGAATGAAGGAAGGAAGATCGAAGATCAATCAAGAAGGATTGATAGTTCGGATATAGATTTTGAAGGGATTTGTAAGACTTTCTTAGATTCCCTTTTTGTTCGATTGTCTTGTTGGATTTGTGATCCAAGGAACGCTTATTTATGTGATATTTGATTCAGTTGTTGAAGCCTTGTTCTTAACGTTCTTGTGTTCAAATATTCATTCTCTTCCCATATATATTTTATTATTGCTTTCATGATGATGAGTGGCTAATTTCCTTGTGCGATTCTAGGGTGATTGGCTGAAAGTTGTGGGAAAGACGATGATAGAATGATCTTAATCCCAGTCGGACCCTGAAAGCTCGAGCCTTTATCCTTAACCCTAGAACATCTCGTTCAGTCGATGAACATCTCGGTCGGAGTGGGATTTGTCTGACCGAGGTGACCTTTTCATCCAAAACTGAGAGTTAAGTGTTAGAGTTTGCCAAATCCTATTCTTATTACACATTTCCTGGTTCAATGCAAGCCTAGGATGAGACTTACCCGGTGATTCCTTTGTTTGTTTACCCAAGATCATAAGTGTAGGTAATAAAGGTTTATCCTTTATTTGGGTTTGAGTGTGCCTTCATCCCATCTTGTGAGTTAGCCTGAGACTTACCCGGTAAAGGTTGATTCTATTCCCTTAGTTGGTGTGTTGGTTTGAGATTATAGTTCCTTTCCTTAGTACCTTGAGACTTACCCGGTAGTAGGTTCTTTGGTTTGGAATTGTGAGTAGTGAGACTTACCCGGTGATCTATTCCACTTTAGAAACACCTTCCCTTTGCAAAATCTCAACTTTATCCGCTTTATCTTTAGATCTTGAGTTGGAACCAGAACTAGATGCTTTAATCCCTAGAACTACATATTTCCCTTAATTAACTTTATTATCATCTTTGATTGCTTTAATCGCTTTTGTGGTTAGTAATTACATTGACTACCTATACTTGCTTTGTTTCACCTAAGTCCTTGAGATCGACACCCCGGAATTCTTGCTTTTACTATAATTGATCCGTACACTGCGGGTTCGCATCCTTGTTTAAGCATATTTCCTCGGTTATAAATTTAAAGCATGCACACACCGTTTGGAGCGAACAAGTTTTTGGCGCCGTTGTCGGGGACTTGGTCTAGACCAAGCTGGTTGCGGTAGTCTTTCGGGGCGATTGCCCCTGTTGCTACTAACCACTCTACTTGAGTGACTTTCACAGGTTCTTTTTCTTGGGTTTATGCGAAGAACCCGTGTTGGGAAGGAAATCGTTCCTTACGATCCCGAACCAGAAAAGGCATACAAAAGACGCTTGAAAGAAGCTAAGATGGCCAATCAAGAAAATCGCGATCTTGAGGCCGAATTGATGGAGGCATTGGAACAACTACGCCTCAATAAAGAAGAACTGCGGCTGGAAAAGGAAGAAACTCGCGTAAGGACGAAGGTGATCGAAGCAGATATGGTAGCTTTACAGGACCAATATCTACCTCGACCGAATCCATATCCTCGACCGAGGCAAGATCCAGTTCCAGACCCTCGACCGAGGCAGGACCCCGCTCCAGCTGCCCCGGCCGAGATATTTCCACCTCGGATGCCTATCCGAGATGCTTTTTTTGCAGGTATTCCACATACCCTAGGGCAGAGGATGGACCCCAACCAGCAAGTGAGGCGTCCAGGAGTCAACCTAGGTGATCCAGCGGAGCATGATTATGAACTTCGACCGCAAGTTCTTTCCATGATTCGCCAATGCCAATTTGGAGGTTTAGAGAGGGAGTCTCCGCATCAACATCTGCAAAACTATGAGATCTTGATGGAGACCTTGAGACCTTCAAGGCTGGAAAACAACAATTACAAGCTAAGGCCTTTCTACTTTTCTTTGAAATATAGGGCACTTACTTGGTATCAATCTCTTCCTCCCGGAAAGATCAACACTTGGGAGGAGATGACAACGGAGTTCTTGACCAAATTCTTTCTCCCCTCTAAAACCGCTGAAATGAGAGGGAAGATCAATGCATTTATCATGAAGGACAAGGAGAGTTTGTCCAAGTCATGGGAGAGATTTAAAGACATTCTTTTGGATTGCCCACATCATGGGATTCAAAAGATAGAGTTGTTGGAGATATACTTCAAGGGATTGGATGGAAATACCCAATTCAACCTTCAACTACTATCTACCGGCACGTTCATGGGCATGCCGATTGATGAAGTTTGGGAGTTCATTGAGAAACAAGCTTTGCACATGGAGAAATACTCCCACCAAGGAGCTGAAGGTGGAGTTAGGAGGGTCAACTTCCAAGAAGCTCCATCAAACAATGATCAACTCACCTCTCTAAAGAATGACGTGAAGCAATTAAAGGACCTTTTGGTTGCTCAAACCAAGAAAGAAGAGGGAGGATATCAAGGGTCGAAGAACAACAATCAAGGTTCCCGGAACAACAACTACAATAACAATAGAGGATCCAACAGCAACAATTGGAGATCCAACAATCAAAAATCGGGTAACTCTTACTCTAACTCCAATTCAAATAATTCTTCTAATTCTTTCCTCTCTTCTTCTTCTTCTTCTTCTTCTTCTACACCATTGAAGAGCCAGGAACAAGGATCAAGTTCGTCCCAACTAGAAAAGAAAGATGCAGTGTTGGAAGCCATCTTGATCAAACTAAACGCTATGGAGACATCCATGACTTCATTTTCGAAGGTACAAAAAGCCTTAGAACAACAATTCTTTAATAAGGCGAATGAAGTGCCAAGAGATCCAGGGAAGCTCCCAGCAAGGACAGAGAGGAACCCCAAGGGACAAATCATGGCAATAACGACGAGAAGTGGACTGAAAACTGCAGTTCCAGTGCCTCGGTCGATGTCAGTGCAGACGAAGAACACCTCATTCCAGGTACACTCGAAGAACACTTCAGCCGAGGTACCAACCGAGGTGGAGCCTCAGAAAGCGGAGGAGAAATCTGAAGTTTATGCTCCACCTCTACTTATAAACCACCACTTCCATTCCCCTAGTCAAGGGCTAGAGCACATCTAGACAAGCATTTTGGTAAGTTCCTTGACTTGATGAATAAACTACATATTAACATCCCTTTCCTTGATGTTATTCTAGGGATTCCCGCATATGGGAAGTTCATGAAAGAGGTTCTATCAAGGAAAAAGAAGCTGGAAGACTTTGGTGAAGTAAGGATGGCATCTAAATCCTCGGAACTTATTCAAATCATGAAGGAGAAGATGCCACCCAAATTAAGGGATCCCGGCTCGTTTTGCATTCCCATACAAGTTGGGGATGTAACTTGTGAAGCCTTGTGTGATCTAGGAGCCAGCGTGAGCATCATCCCGCTGGAGCTATGCGTGAAGATCGGACTTGGAGAGCCCAAGCCGGTAAAGATAAGGTTATACATGGCGGACCGCTCCATTACCCATCCCGTGGGCATTTTGGAAGACGTTCCGGTGAAGTTAGGTAACTTCAATTTACCTATAGACTTCGTTGTGCTTGATATTCCCGCAGATTATCCAGTCCCTATCATTCTCGGGAGGCCATTTCTAGCAACTTCGGGTTGCAATGTGGATTGTAAGAACGCCAAGTTGAAATTCAACATTGGCAGTGATGATGTGGAGTTTGCATTGCTAGCTGCAATGAAAGGAGAGCCGTTGGAGGATGATATCTTCAACATCTATGATGAAGAAGAATCAAGAGAATTGGTGATCTCTATCCTTATTAATGACCCTCTTGAAAAAGTTATTAGCTTTAGCTTAATGGAGGAAGGTATAGATGCTTCTTGTGATGCAGATATACGGAGCTTAAAGGCACTAGAAGAAGATTCAGGAGCTAAGATTGAAAAACTAATCCAGGAGAAGAAGATCTCCAGTTTCGGTCTCAGTAGCAGTACCTCGACCAAAGCACTCTCTAGACCAAGCGAGGTGTTCTTAGCTGAAGAACATCTCGGTCACCCACTCTGCACCTCGACCGAGGTCGCAAGCGAAACACCGTCAACTGAGAATAACAAACTTTCTACTCCTCTTTCTGAATCTCATTCACAATTGGTGGAGCATTTTCTCCACCAAACTTCTGATAACAAGGAACCTTGGTATGTTGACATTGTTCATTATCTTGTTTGCCAGGAAATACCGCCCGGATTGACGTATGTTCAAAGGAAGAAATTCTTTAAAGTTGTACGCCATTACTATTGGGATGAACCTCTACTGTTTAAGAGAGGTCCAGATGGGATGCTTCGAAGATGCATTCTGGAAGATGAACTTCCTAGTGTCATACGACATTGCCACTCACTCCCGTGTGGAGGACATGCTAGCGCTCACAAAACATGTGCTACGATATTACGTTCCGGTTTCTTTTGGCCTACATTATTTAAGGATGTACAAACGTTTGTTGTTTCTTGTGATGCATACCAAAGAGCAGGGAACTTATCTAGGAGAAACGAGATGCCACTCAACAACATCCAGGAGGTTGAGATTTATTATGTATGGGGAGTTGATTTCATGGGACCTTTCCCATCGTCCGGAGGAAACCTTTACATCCTCCTAGCTATCGATTACGTCTTTAGGTGGGTGGAAGCCATTGCCTCTCCCACTAATGACGCCATGGTGGTCGTGAAGTTCTTCAATAGGACTATCTTTCCACGTTTTGGGGCTCCACGCATCATAATCAGTGATGGAGGAATGCATTTTATCAACCGGAAGTTTAAGGCACTTCTATCTAAGTATGGGATAACCCACAAGGTAAGAACCCCTTATCACCCTCAAACTAGTAGACAGGTCGAGATCTCAAATAGAGAAATCAAAGCAATCTTGGAGAAGACCGTCTCTAGGACGAGGAAGGATTGGTTCATGAAGTTGGACAACGCTCTTTGGGCCTACAAGACCGCATTCAAGACTCTCATTGGTACAACCCCTTATAATTTGGTATATGGGAAGTCTTGTCATTTGTCCGTTAAATTGGAACACAAAGCATACTGGGCAATCAAATGGTTGAACTTCAACATCAAAGAAGCCGGTGAGAAGCGGTTATTGGACATCAACGAGCTGGAGGAGCTGCGTTTGAACGCTTATGAGGATGCCAAGATCTACAAGGAAAGGACAAAGAAATGGCATGACAAGCGTATCATTCCTAAGGAGTTTAAAGAAGAAGATTTAGTTCTACTCTTCAACTCCCGTCTTCGCCTCTTTCCAGGTAAATTGAAATCTAGATGGACAGGACCTTACGTTGTGAAACATGTTTTCCCTTATGGTGCAGTTGAGATTTGGGGAGAAACAAGTTGAAGCTTCAAGGTCAATGGTCATAGACTCAAGAAATACCAACCGGAAGTTCAGGTTGAGGAGATTGCACCACTATATCTTGTTTAGGGATGCCGTACAGTCCAACTAGCGACCTTAAATCAAGCGCTTCTTGGGAAGCAACCCAAGGTATTGCTTTCTTTTCCCTTTTTCTAGTCTAGCTTTAGATAGTTTGCTTTTGTCTTGCTTTGCTTTGTTTTGGCGTCCAAGACAGAAACCAGGTACTTTCTAAGGAAGGAATATAACCCAGGAGAAACACTGGAAGGACAGACATTCGGGAAATTGAGAAAACAAAGTCTTAATGAGACACATCTCGGTTGCAGTCACAACACCTCGACCGAGATGATTCTTGAGCAACCGAGGCGACTAGGGCTGACAACAATCCACCTCGGTCCAGACACCTCGGTTCAGTCGGGACCATCTCGACCGAGGTGACAGCAGAATCGGCGAGGGGTATAAAAGGGGGAACGATTTCTCTCTCTTCCCTCCTAACTTACCCCTCGACCGCGGCGCTCTTCCATCTCGTTTTCTTCGTTCTCGATCGTTTTCAACGATTCTTGCTCCCATTCTGCGAGGAAAGGCTAGGGGAGCCAATTGCAAGCAACAATCTGCAATAAGAACGCCTCGAATCGACCAAATCCAGGGTAAAACAGTCGAAACCCTAACTCCCTCTTTCTTTACTGATTTCGGAAGTTAGTGGCTTTGGTTGCCATAGATTTCTGTTGGAAAAGGATTGAGTACCCCTTAGGAACAATCTGTAGTGAAATCGGAGGAAAAGAACTGAAATCCAGAGAGTTGAAATCGAACAGCTTCGCACCTCGGTCCAATCGATCTGCGCCTCGGCCGAGGTGATTCTTGAGCTTTGACAAGCGACCGAGGTGAACTGTCAGACAGGAAAGAGAAAATGAGTTCAGGGTCAGATCGCTAGATAGTCCTGAGAGATAGATCATCCCCTTCTCCTTCTTCTTCTAGACCTTCCATACCGGTGATACAAGACCGTCACCTAGCTTATTACGACCGCATCTGTGCGCGCCCTGTGATTGCGCCGCGGTTTCTAGATATTTTTGCTTTTGATTGTTTATATGTTACTGATGATTTGAGATGGATGGTCTCGATGGTGGGGCTGGAGCAGTTTATAGAGATCAGAGCTCCAGCCTACCTCGAGCCTACATTGGAGTTCTTGAGTTCTGTGACTCATCTGCCTGCAGAGCAAGCTATCAAGTACCGATTGTTGAACCGGAATTATTTAGTACTAATGGATCAGAGGAGAGACATCTTCAGCTTCCCGACCCCCACAGTTCCCGATTTCCCTTCTCGAGCTGTAGCTCGACAGTTCTGGGGATAGATAGCTCATATAGTTGAGCATGTTGATAGGTGGAGACCTGGAGACTCTAGGGAGAGGATCATCTTCCACCTTGCTTTTAGACTTGCCCACCGTATATTCAGCGAGATACTTCTGGCGCGTACTGATACGTCCCAGAAGGTTAGACAGGGGGAGCTTTTGAGCTGATTTTGTAAGGTGACTAGGGGTGTGCCTGATTTCGGTGCGATGCTAGCTGAGGATCTACACCGGATCAAGGCTAAGGCGAGAGGGGACATTTGTTGTGGCGGCTTAGTGACCCACATAGCTACAGTGATGGGGGTGGAGTTGAGTGTTTGTACACTAGTGGCGGCTGTCAAGCCGCTAGGGCTGCAAGAGATGATCACCAGGAGGATTCTAGTTCCTCGTGGACTTACTATGCCATATGTGGCGATGCCTTGGGAGTAGACTGCCCCTCAGGGTATTAGGTGGTCAGCTCAGTTCCCCGTATTTGACCCTCAGTACTAGTCCACTGCGTGGATACCCTACATTGGGGACGCTAGAGACGCGGCAGCAGCTCAGGTACAAGACGATGAGGAGGTTGATGAGGAGGATGATGGCGGTGCTGCGATGGAGACAGGGACGGATACAGCCGGTCCCAGCGTACTAGTCGTCGATCTAGACGACGAGGAGACAGAGGAGGAGCCAACTGCACCACCACCACGTCCTGTCAGGCGCAGACTCCGCAGACAGCGGGATCCAGCAGCACATCAGAGGATTGATGACCTCACCGATCAAATGATCGACTCCTACGCCGCTCTAACAGTTGATATCAGTGAGCGTCTTGATGACCATCGCCGAGAGATGGAGAGTCGGACACACCAAATGCTGGAGATCCAGCACTACTAGCGCCGGATGGTGGAGATCCAGTTCCAGCACATGATGGGCTATCCTTTTGACCCATCCCAGCATCCGTATATGCCATACCCACCACCACCACCAGCAGATCAAGACTAGAGCTTGCAGGGAATGCTTTTATTTATTTATTATGCAGCTCAGCTTATGTCCGATGAGTACTCTTCTTCAAACTTATTTTGACCCATTGGAACAATGTGTCCCAAGTATGGGGTATTTGGATGTATTTATAAGACTTATGTGTATGCTTGTATGACTCGGTTTGGGTATTTATGTTTTATCTTGCTCTATGTGTTTATCTGAGACTACATGCATGCATACAGGTTATTTGATTGAAAAAAACGTCAAAAACTAGTTTAATAAAAAAAATTTATGACCTCGACCGAAGTGATTTTGACCAATCCAAGTGCAGCACCTCGGTTGACTTAGAACATCTCGACCGAGGTGGTTTAACTAAAAGTTTTCGAAACGATTTTTGTGCTTCTTCTCTAGATATGACCTCGGTGAAGATTTTGTTTGCAGACTGGTTTTTAAAATCTTTATATGTTTGAAAGGTTTTATGATATGTTTAAGTTGCTAAATGCTTTGTTTGAAATTTGTGGCATGTTTAATACTTTGTTTTTATCAAAATTATGTTGAATTTGAAGGTTGACACCACATGATGAAGTTCTCTCACTTTCTTCCTGGGATGATTATGGCAATGCATTCTCTTCTCTTCTTCTTCTTCTTCTTCTTGACCATGCTTTAGCCCCTGATATACATATTTGCCTTCCTTTACCTATCCGGGAATTTGGAATCAAGCAAGTGAAAAGCAAGTGAAAGAAAAGATGAGATGTTGGCTAGAAGTTAGAAAGAAACAAATAGGTTTGGGGAAGTCAATCATGATGATGAGTAACTCGGCACCATTCACATAGTCGGGTGTTTGTGTCTTGCCAAAGTCGGATTGAGCGATATTCCTAACGGGTCAGGGTATGTGCATCAAGGGTTTGACGCATCTCGAGAAATTGATGATTGCTGATCTCCTAGGATTCGGTTATTGTGCACCTATGTCCAAGCATCCCAAAAAGTAAAAATAAGCAAAGCTTATTAGTGGAAGATGTTAAAGTTCAAAAGCAAGTGAAGTGAAGATCCTTTTCCCGGATTCTAACACCACATTCCATATATACATCCCACCCTCACACGTTTCTTGACCTTTCATTTGGAAAGCCCTTGAGACCTCGAGCTTGTTGATTGACTTGGTGGTTTAAACTGGATTATACATGATTAATTTCGATAATTATGATGTATTATGAATTCTATGATTTTATGCAAAGATGAACAACTTTCTTATATTCATAAAATGTTTTGATCATGTTTTGATTTTAAAAGCCATGAAGCATTCTCTTAGAGTAATCTATGAGTGGAGCACACCATTAAAATGTTTTGAAATACTTTTCATTGATCTTTATGACTTATAATCCATTAAATCCTGTATCTAAGATTTGGAACTTGCTTGGGGACAAGCCTTGTTCTTAAGGATTTTGTGTTCAAATATTTGATTCAGTTATTGAGGAACGCTGATTTGTTTAATATTTGATTCAGTTATTGAAGCCTTGTTCTTAAGGATTTTGTGTTCAAATATTCATTCTCTTCCCTTATAATTGATTATTGCTTTCATGATGATGAGTGGCTAATTTCCTTGTGCGATTCTAGGGTGATTGGCTGAAAGTTGTGGGAAAAACAATGACAGAATAATCTAAATCCTACTAGGACCCTGAAAGCTCGAGTCTTTATCCTTTACCCTAGAACATCTCGTTCAGTCGATGAACATCTCGGCCGGGGTGGAACTTGACTGACCGAGGTGACCTTTTCTGATCCGTAACTGAGAGTTAAGTGTTAGAGTTTGCCAAATCCTATTCTTATTACACCTTTCCTGATTCAATGCAAGCCTAGGATGAGACTTACCCGGTGATTCCTTTATTTGTTTACCCATGATCATAAGTGTAGGTAATAAAGGTTTATCCTTTATTAGGGTTTGAGTGTGCCTTCATCCCATCTTTGTGAGTTAGCCTGAGACTTACCCGGTAAAGGTTGATTCTATTCCCTTAGTTGGTGTGTTGGCTTGAGATTATAATTCCTTTCCTTAGTACCTTGAGACATACCCGGTAATAGGAGCTTTTGGTGTGGGATTAGTGAGTAGTGAGACTTACCCGGTGATCTATTCCACTTTAGAAACACCTTCCCTTTTGTCCGCTTATCTTGAGATCTTGAGTTGGAACCACAACTAGATGTTTTAATCCCTAGACTTTGCATATTCCCTTTTAATGACCTTATTATCATCTTTGATTGTTTTAATCGCTTTTGTGGTTATTTTCAATATTGACAACCTATACTTGCTTTGTTTCACCTAAGTCCCTGAGATCGACACCCCGGAATTCTTGCTTTTACTATAATTGATCCTCGTTTATAAATTTAAAGCTTGCACACACTGTTTGGAGTGAACAAGTTTTTGGCGCCGTTGCCGGGGACTTGGTCTAGACCGAGCCGGTTGCGGTTGTCTTTCGGGGCAATTGCCCCTGTTGTTACTAACCACTCTACTTGAGTGACTTTCGCAGGTTCTTTCTCTTAGGTTTATGCGAAGAACCCGCGCTGGGAAGGAAATCGTTCCTTACGATCCCGAACCAGAAAAGACATACAAAAGACACTTGAAAGAAGCTAAGATGGCTAACCAAGACAATCGCGATCTTGAGGCCGAATCGAAAGAGACGCTGGAACAACTACGCCTTAGCAAGGAAGAACTGCGGCTGGAAAAGAAAGAAACTCGCGCAAGGACGGAGGCGATCGAAGCAGATATGGCGGCTTTACGGGACCATTATCTACCTCGAACGAATACAGATCCTCGACCGAGGCAGGATCCAGTTCCTCGAACGAGACAGGACCCAGCTCCAGTTGCCCCGGCCGAGATACTTCCACCTCGGATACCTGTCTGAGATGTTCTTTTTGCAGGTATCCCACAGACCCTAGGACAGAGGATGGACCCTAATCAGCAAGTGAGGCGTCCAAGAGTCAACCTAGGTGATCCAGCGGAACATGATTATGAACTTCGACCGCAAGTTCTTTCCATGATCCGCCAATGCCAGTTTGGAGGTTTAGAGAGGGAGTCTCCGGATCAACATTTACAAAATTATGATATTTTGATGGAGACCTTCAGACCTTCAAAGGTGAAAAATAATAATTACAAGATAAGGCCTTTTTACTTTTTTTTTAAAGAACAAGGCGCTTACTTGGTACCAGTCTCTTCCTCTCGGAAAGATCAACACTTGGGAGGAGATGACGACGGAGTTCTTAACTAAGTTTTTCCCCCCTCCAAAACCGCTGAAATGAGATATCAAATAACAAGAGCAAGATCCCAAGCTCGACATCCAAAAACCAAAGTTTGGTCTTGACCAAATTCCCGGCAAAGGCGCCAAAAACTTGTTCGCCCGAAAACGTGCGTGCAATCAAGTCTTAAATTTATAAAACTAGAATAAAAGCAAGTGAACCCGCAGTGTACGGATCGACGTAGATTAGCAAATATTCCAGAGTATCGATCACAGGGATTTGGTGAAACAAAATCCAATTTCAGATTGTGGAGAAAATAAGATGTAAAGCCTTGCAAATATTGGGAAAACAAAAACCCTAAAGATCTAGGTATCAAATTGTGGCAATCGATTCAAGATATACTAAAGAACTAAGTACAGAGTCAAGAGTTGCAAAGGTATGCTAAAGTAAAGTAATGTAAGGTGAAGTTCTAAGACTTTATATAACTTATCTAAAGACACTCTCTATAAAGGTTGTTGAGGCTGCAGTATAGAAAGGATCTATGGACAAGAATTAAACTCAAATACCCAAACTTGTAACCCAAGGATCAAGATAAACTAAAACGATTAAGGTTGTGACACTCGAAACCAAAATAGAGGATGATGAGTCTCACTACTACCTAGAAAAGGGCAATCCAAGACTAGATTAAAGCTAATCTTTAACCTTGGATTAAAGTAAAAGCAAAGTTCGTAAACTGAAGTGAATCACGGTCAGATCTTGAGAACCACGGCCGTGGAAACCCAAGAACAGGCCGTGATTTAGGTTTGTCGATGATATCTCTCTAACTCTCAGGGTCCAATCAAATTACGCTCGATCTATCATCATCTAAGCCACAACTATCAACCATTTACCTTAGAATTGCTAAAGGGTTTTAGCCAATAATCATCATCATGATATCAAAAATCAATTTAAAAAGAATGAAAGATGAAAACCCTCGAAATACTCAATAAACTTCAAAACCAATTCTCAAATCCGAAACACAAGAAGCAATATTCAATGGATTCAGAATATATAACACAAAACCTCACAATGATCTAAGGTAAGTATGAAGAATAGGTTGTCAATCTGTCTTCAATCTCAAAAACCTAAGAAAGAGGCTAAACCTCGGTGATCTTCAATCGACCCTAGGCAAGAATGCTCCAAGCAAGGTAAGCGGCCGTCAGCGTCCGTAGGCGTCTAAACGGGATCAAACGCGAGTATTGCGAGATGCCTTCAAACTCTCTTCTCTGGCCTTTTTATATGACCGGGAAAAATAATCGTCCAGGCCCATTACGTAAATAACGTGGCAAATAAAGACACGCCAAAAGATCGCCTAAATCACAGTCTTAAGGGTTTCCACGACCGTGGTTTAGAGCGTGGAAAGGGGTTACGGTCTCTTGTGATTTCCACGAACGTACTTTAGGCCGTGTAACTTACTGGAATGCTCCACGTTCATGATGCCTAGTTCCACGGCCGTGGTTTAGAGCGTGTACTCTTCTACAGCCGTAATTCAGGGCGTGGAAGTGTAAAACACTTGTAATTTCCTTTGTGTCGTGGCATTCTTCATCCTAGCTCCTTCCTTAGCTTCCTTGATGTGTTCCTATTCCTCGAATATGATCGATTACTCTCTTTTCTCTCTCAATTGCCCTTATTTAGCTCATTTTCACCTACAATCAACACAAAACTAGTGTAGACATCCATATTTACAAAATAAAGGAACAAGCTAACAATTGCTTCTAAACTTCATCCATGTACAAAATAATAAGGGAAAAACAACCAAAATAAGTGCCTAGAATATCACAATATTTCATGCTAACAAAATGCCCCATACTTGTCACTTGCTTGTCCCCAAGCAAGGTTTTTTTTTAAAAAAAGCTTAGAATACGAGTTAGAATGAAATATGCATGCAATCTCAAAACAAAAACATCATTTAGGTAAATGTGCTTCTAGTCAATAGATCATTCTCAAACCTTGCTTCATTCATCCTTGAAACGCTTATATACATAAACCAAAGAATGTAAAGCAAAGAAACATCATGAATCGCTTAAACTTTAAGACAAACTTCATAACCTTCAAGTATTGTCAAAATCAAGTATAAGAAACTTCAATTTAGATCACCAAGTCAAATAACATTCTTTTGATCTTAAGGACTTTCAAGTAAGGTCTAGAATGCGGGAGGGAGGGAAACATATAAGGGATGTGGTGCATGAATCCGGGAAAATAAATAACCCAACTCTTTTTCCTTTTACTTTGAATTGCAACACCATCAACTTTGAGCTTTGCTCTCTTCTTTTTCACATTATTTTTCGACTTTACTTTTTGAAAGATGGACAGAGGTGCACAAAAACCGAAGCCTAGGAGATCGGCGTTTCTGAAATTTCGAGATGCCTCAAACCCTTGATGCACATACCATATTTCGTTAGGAATATCGCACAATCCGACTTTGGAAAGACACAAACACCCGGCTATGTGAATGGTGCTGAGTTACTCATTGTCATGATTGACTTCCCCAAACCTATTAATTCTATTCTTTGAATGCAAAATTTTTCTTTCATGGCCCTCCCACATCAAACATGCCAAATATCAACTCCTCCAAATTCCCGGATAGGTAAGGGAGGCCATTACTTTTATTGTGGGGCTAAGTGATCAAAGAAAGAAGAAAGAAAATCGAATTGCCTTAATCATTTCATAAAGAAGTATAAGAACTTATCATGTGATTTCAACTTCAATTTCTCAATATGATATAGATAGAACTTTCACATTATGAAACTTGCAAGAAAGGATAGACAACACATTCAATTCCTTTTCAATTCATTATTCCGTTTAAGCATACAATTGTCATCAAAAACTCATTCCACAAGTAAGAGCTATCATAGAAGTCATCTCTAATCTTAGAAGCACAAGAACGCTTTCAAAAATTTCCAAAATTTTCAAATTTTTATGGGTTTTTCAAACTTTTTTCATGCAATGAAATAATGAAACGTGTGACTATGAAAATGAAACATGCAAAGTGTTATGGATAGAAGTAAGCAAATGTAGTAGAGTTATTACAACACATAGTCACACCCCACCCCATACTTAGAACATACATTGTCCTCAATGTTCGAAAAGGAAATAAAGAAAAGAAGAAAAGAAAAAATAAACTCACTAGAAAGGTGGTGGGGCGGCTGAAACTGTCAATGCTCATGGCTCATCACTGTTGAGGTGGCGGTTGTGGAAATGGGTGGAAGTCATGGCTGTAGTACCGCCAAAACTGCTGGCGGTAGATATCACTCATCATCTTGTCGTGCTCCCGGCTCCTAGTCTCTTGCGCCTCTCTATGGATCTCCAAGTCCCCAACTCACCTAGAAGGTCGCGCGGTAGCCCACTCCGGTAGCTGCTCATACTAAGCCGGTGGCTGGCCGTACCATGCCGGTGCGTCCTGTGGAGTCGGTGCTGCTGGCGCCTGACTATACCAAGGTGGTGGAGCTCCCATCCACTCCGGATGTGCTCCGTACTAAGCGGGCGGAGCGTCCATCCATGTCGGCCTCTCACTCACGCTAGCACGGCGAGAGGAAGAGGCTCTTGAAGGTCCAGCGGGTCGTGGTGAACGCCTAGGAGGGTCAGGGAAGTGTGACGGCTGATCCGGAAAAGTGCCAAAGTCCTGCTCATCACCCCCTCCCTCAACATTTGCATCCAGAACCTCAACGGGGACATAGGGAGGTGCCACTAGCCTATTCGCATGCATAGCAGCGAAGGTCTGCTTCTAATTATGACGTCCATCCATAATGGAATACTCAAGGAGCCACGGGATGCCTCTACCTCCTCTCTCCTCCCAAGGCATACCGGCGGTAGGTGGACCGCGATGCCTAGGAAAGATGATACCCCTCGTCATCAAGCTATTGAGACCCAAAGGTCTCGCTGCAAACCTAGTACATGCAGAAAAGTCTATCCCTAGCTGTCTAGCAATGTGGGTAACCATACCACCATATCCAATGTTACCGGCTCTCTTGTTCTTGAGCTTACTCATGGTGGAGACTAAGAGGGTAGCACAGTCAGCAGGTCTACCGTGAAGCATATAGTAAAGAAGGAACAGCTCATCAGTCTTAATCTTCTGAGGGGTCTCGGTCCTAGGGAAAAGGCACTCAAAAAGACTCTATGGGCTATCTTCAAGGCTAAGTGGTAGATGAGCTTAGCCTTGGTGTCAACTGGTTTCCAACGGTCCTCGCTGGCATAGATCATGGCTATGTCCTCCCAGAAGTCCTTAGCGTATACACCGCTAGGAAAACGACCATTGAAGGTCTCTTGGAACCCAAAGAAGGCTCCAAACTGCAAGATTGAGATCTCGTAGTTCTCCTCCATCAGCCTAAAAGAAATTGTCCTATCCATAGCACTGTGCTCAAAGGAAATCACAAACTCCCTAGTAATCTCCTCATATGCATCTTCCCTAATAGTGGAGAAGATGATCAAACCGGCTCTATCTAGAAGCCACGTCAAGTCATTCACTACATTCAGTAGCTCTAGCTCCTCAAACACTAAGTAGTGTAGTCCTATGACCACTCTCTTCTCGATCCTTTCCTAGGCATCAAGGTAATCCTCATGGATGGTTGGAATTCTAGGAGGTGGGGGTGATGGTGGTTCACTAGGGGGTACTTGGGATGAAGAGGAAGTGTCTCCTTTCCTCTTCTTGTTCCTAGTTGACTTCCTCCTAAACAAATCCATTACAGAGGAAAAATCACGGCCTATTATACAAATTCCACGGCCGTGGTTCGCCCAGAGACCGTGGTTCGGCTTTGTATTGTTCAAATCTCAATCAATTCACACCAAATTCAGCAGGCACAGTCCTAGACTAATTCCAATCCAATTCCAATCAGTTATCCTAAAAAATCTTGCAAGAATTTAGCCGAATCGACAAGGTAGAGAAAGAGAAGAAAACCTAGGTTTTTGGATTCTCAAAATCCAAATTCCGTCTTCTAGGATGATTGTTCACTCTGATTGTTTATTGGATCTTGTAGAGGGTCGAAAATGCTTCACTTTAGGACCAAGAATCGTTCGAAACGAGTTTCGAACAAAGATTTGAGAGATTTGGAGTGGTTTCGGCTACCGGTCGTGGAATAGGGTCGTGGAAAGGGTTTTATGTGTTGTTTTTGTGAAGAAAGTGATTTATATAATGACCGTAAATTTTTTGGAAAATCACGATCACTCGGGTGTTCCACGGCCGTGGTTTTGTACGGAACCGTGGTTTTGGTGATTTTTCTCAGATTTTTGCAAATTACGGTCTTTGTAACTTCCACGACCGTGGTTTAGGGCGTGGAACTCTCTGTAATGTGCCAAAATCCAAGTTTCGTCAATTCCTTCTAACTTTTTCTCTTCCCATTGCTTATTCCATTGTTCCTACATCCAAAAACACGACATACCGGAAGGTATCGAGGGCAAAACAAAGCGAAATTGACTAAACTAATCTATTCTAAGAGTGAAAAAAACAAAAGCATAAGTGCAATACCTTGGGTTGCCTCCCAAGAAGCGCTTGTTTAAGGTCCGTAGCTAGACCAAACTTGTATCTATTCGAGTGTGGTAGGTGCAAACTTCTCAGCTTGGAGCTCCGGTGTATACTGCTTGAGTCGTTGACCGTTCACCTTAAAACTTCCGCTCTTTTCACCCCATACTTCAATTGCACATGGGGAAAAACATGTTTGATTAGATAAGGTTCAGTCCAACGAGATTTAAGCTTACCTGGAAAGAGCCGAAGTCTCGAATTGAAAAGGAGAACTTGATCTCCTTCTTTGAGGTCCTTTGGAATGATATGCTTATCATGCCAACGCTTCGCTCTCTCCTTATAGATCTTGGCGTTCTCATAAGCATTTAAGCGAAGTTCTTCAAGCTCATTAAGGTCCAAAAGGCGCTTCTCGCCCGTTTCCTTCATGCTGAAGTTCAACCACTTAACCGCCCAATACGCTTTATGTTCCAGCTCCACCGGTAAGTGACAAGACTTCCCATACACAAGGTTGTATGGTGTTGTTCCTATGGGAGTCTTGTATGCAGTCCTATACGCCCATAATGCATCATCTAGTTTCAAAGACCAATCCTTCCTTGTCTTCGAAACTATTTTCTCTAGGATTCTTTTAATCTCCCTATTCGAAATCTCTACTTGTCCACTCGTTTGTGGATGATAAGGGGCGGCGATCTTGTGAGTCACCCCATACTTAGCTAGTAGAGTTTCGAATCGTCGGGCAATGAAGTGAGAGCCTCCATCACTAATGATAGTACGTGGTGTCCCAAACCTTGGGAATATAGTTCTATTAAAGAACTTAACTACAACCATGGCATCATTAGTTGGAGAGGCAATTGCTTCAACCCATCTCGAAACATAATCTACAGCTAGAAGTATGTATTGGTTTCCGCAAGATGATGGGAAAGGTCCCATGAAGTTTACTCCCCAAACGTCAAAGATCTCTACCTCCTGAATATTGTTAAGAGGCATTTCGTTTCTCCTAGATATGTTCCCTGTTCTTTGACAAGCATCGCAGCAGGAAACAAAGGTTTGCACATCTTTAAATAAAGTAGGCCAAAAATACCTTAGCGCTAGTCTTGTTCGAGCTAGCGTGTCCTCCACAAGGTAGTGAATGACAATGACGGATGACGCTTTTGCAGCTCGTCTTCCGGCACACATCTTTGAATGATGCCGTTAGGACCTCTCTTGAAGAGTAGAGGTTCATTCCAAAAGTATTCCCGGACATCCTTAAAGAATTTCTTCCTTTGTGCATAGGATAGTCTGGGTGGTATTTCCTGACAAACCAAATAGTTAACAAAATCAGCAAACCATGGTTCGTTACCTTTAGTTATCTTGTCGATGCACTCCTCTATGATGTGTAAATGCTCGTCCGGAAAGGAGTCATCTATAGGTAGATTGTCGCCTTCTAGATGTAGTAGACAACTCAAATGATCCGCAACAGAATTTTCCGAACCCTTCTTGTCACGGATCTCTAGATCGAATTCTTGTAGGAGAAGAATCCATCTAATCAGCCTTTGTTTCGCTTCGTTCTTTGCAAGTAGATACCGGATCGCAACATGATCCGTGTATACAATCACCTTTGCACCTACAAGATAAGAACAAAACTTTTTAAAGGCATAAACAATAGCTAGAAACTCTTTTTCAATAGTGGCGTAGTTAAGATGCGCTTCATCTAGCGTCTTGCTAGCGTAATAGATAGCATGGGTTCGGCCTTCCTTCTTTTGCCCAAGCACAGCTCCTATAGCTACATCACTTGCATCACACATAACCTCGAATGGAAGATTCCAGTCCGGAGGTTGGATGATCGGAGCTGAGATTAGAGCTTCCCGAATTTTATGAAATGCATCTAAACAATCCTGCGAGAAATCAAAAACTGCATCCTTCATCAATAGATTAGTAAGCGGTTTTGATATCTTAGAAAAATCTTTTATAAAACGTCTATAAAATCCAGCATGTCCTAGAAAGCTTCTTATCCCCTTCACCGAAGATGGAGGAGGGAGCTTTTCTATGGTCTCTATCTTAGCTTTATCTACCTCAATCCCCCTACTAGAGATCAAGTGTCCGAGTACAATGCCTTCTTTCACCATAAATTGACACTTCTCCCAATTAAGAACTAGGTTAGTGTCTTCACACCTTTGTAGTACAAGAGAAAGGTTAGAGAGACAATTATCGAAAGAGAAACCATAAACATAAAAGTCATCCATGAAAACCTCCATGATCTCCTCTATGTACTCCGAGAAAATAGCCATCATGCACCTTTAGAAGGTGGTTGGGGCATTGCAAAGCCCGAACGGCATTCTCCAATAAGCGAACGTACCCCATGGGCACCTGAATGTGGTCTTCTCTTGATCGTCCGGATGAATCGGAATCTGAAAGAAGCCACTATAACCGTCAAGACAGCAGAAATGAGAGTGTTGTGCTAACCTTTCAAGCATTTGATCAATGAAGGGTAATGGGAAGTGATCCTTTCTAGTTGCATTGTTTAGCTTCCGGTAATTAATGCACATCCTCCATCCAGTCACGGTCCTTGTAGGAATGAGCTCATTGTTCTTATTGGTGATAACCGTCATTCCTCCCTTCTTTGGAACAACCTGTACGGGACTCACCCACTTGCTATCGAAGATAGGGTAGATGATACCTGCATCAAGTAGTTTAAGAATTTCCTTCTTGACAACCTCTTTCATGGTCGGATTTAACCGTCTTTGAGGTTGTCGCGAAGGTCTAAAGTCTTCTTCCATTAGTATCTTATGCATGCACAATGAAGGCTTAATTCCTACTAGATCCTCTATAGTGTAACCTAAGGATTTTCTATGTTTCCTTAGAACAACCATAAGCTTACTATGTTCATCTTCACTTAGATCGGAACTAACAATTACCAGAAAAGTAGAATTAGTTCCTAGAAATGCGTACCTTAGATGCGTGGGAAGCGGCTTCAATTCCATCACTATTGGAGTCCCCAATGCTTCCTTAGAAGTATCCAAGGGTGTAGAAGTTGTTGAAGAAGGCTCAAGAGCATTGGTGGAGAGGACGTAATTTTTCTCGGAATTTCCCAAAATTACGGCACCACTGTTACTTCCACGGCCGTGGTTTTGGGCGTGGAAGTCAATTACGGCACCTCTGATAGTTCCACGGCCATGGTTTTGGCCGTGTAACTTACTGGAGTCCTGTGAATAGTTGATTACGGTCATGTTGGTGGGAACCACGGTCGTGGAATAGCACGACTGACCGTGATTCCTCACATCCTCTGACCCATCGTAGAGTTTTTCAAACTCTTCTTCATGCACTTCCTTTAGCTCCTCCAAAGCTTCAATTTCCTTATTGCATTCCTCTTCCTCTCCTTTCTCCATAATGCTCATAGTGATCACCTTTTGCAATGGATCCTTGAATAGAATCGAGCTTACTTCCTCTCTAGATGCCTCTTCGTCATGGATGTTAAACATATCTTCTTCAAGATTTGGCTCTTTCACCAAAGTAGAAAGAACAAACTCTACTTTCTCCTCTCCTATGTCGAAGGCGAGTCTAGCATTCTTGCAATCTACAATACAACCGGAAGTTGTAAGAAACGGTCTTCCGAGTATGATCGGGACCGGACTATCTGCAGGAGTGTCAAGCACAACAAAATCTATTGGAACGTAGAACTTGCCAAGCTTGACCGGGACGTCCTCAATGATACCGACGGGACGAGTTATGGATCGATCCGCCATGTATAACGTCATCTTCACCGGTTTAGGTTCACCTAAACCGATCTTCCTACATAAGGCAAGCGGAATGATGCTAACGCTTGCTCCTAAGTCACATAATGCATCATATGTGACATCTCCTACTCCAATTGGAACACAAAATGACCCCGGATCCTTCAGCTTTGGGGGCATCTTTTCCTTCATTATTTTGATGAGATCCGACAATTCCGAACTCATCTTGACTTCTCCAAAGTCTTCCAGTTTCCTCTTGTTAGAGAGGATCTCCTTTAAGAACTTCCCATAAGCGGGCATACCTATAATTGAATCAATGAAAGGTATATTAATGTGCAGTTGGCTCATGAGTTCAATGAACTTACCGAATTGCTTGTCTAGACGCGCTCTTGCTCTAGATTGTGGAAATGGTAGGGGCGGTTTGTAAGTTGGAGGAGGAATGTAGATGTCTTCCTTCTCCTTCCCCTTTTCCTTCTCCTTGTCGACAGAAACATCAACAAACTTAGGCTGTGGGTCGGTAGTTGTTGCTCCGCTCCTAGTTGTGATAGCCATCACCCTTCCTTTCGGGTTATCCTCCGTCTTTCCTGGAAGTTTTCCTTGGTTTCTAGGAACTTCCTCAGCATTGCTGAACATTTGGATTTCTAAAACCTTTTGAGCTTTATCAACCTTAGTGATGTGATTCTCCAGCCCTTGGAGCTTCCCCAAGATATTTTTTACAGCATGGGATCGGGCTTCTCTTTCCCCGAAGTGCTTCCACTATTAGATGTTTGCCCCTGGCATTTCAAAGCAATAGAAGAAGAAGATGGTGGAGTTAGTGAATTTCCTAAATTGGGATAAGAATTACCGGAACTTTTTTGTTGGTTGGAATGCCAATTGTTGTTTGAATTCCGATTGTTGTTCCAATTATTGTTCCGGTTGTTGTTCCGATTGTTCCGGTTGTTGTTCCGGCTGTTGCAATTGGTGTTCTCATTCCCATTATGGTTATTGTTGTTTCCTAAATAACCAACATATTGCTCCTTAGGCTTTTGAAAGCTAGCTTTGATGACTTCCTTCAATTCTTTAATCTCGGTGTTGAGAGAAAAGATTTGAGTTTGAGCATCTTATGTTAGCTTCGTTCCTTACTCTACTCGGTTAGCTTCCGCCTTGCGGTGAGAGTGCTTCTCAATGACTCGGGCTTGCTTCTCAATGAAGTCCCAAGCGTCATCTTCCCTCATGTCCATGAATGAGCCACATGAAAGGGATTGGAGCTTGAATTGTGTTTCCAGATCCAGCCCCTTATAGTATATCTCCAACAACTCCAATTTAGAAATGCCATAGTGTGGGCAATCCAATAATAAATCCTGAAATCTTTCCCAAGACTAAAACAAACTTTCATTAGATCTCATAGAAAAAGCAGTGATTTTACCTCTCAACTCCGCTGTCTTGGATGGCGGAAAGAACTTGGTTAGGAACTCCAAAGATAGATCTTCCCATGTATTGAGTCTTCCATTTGGAAGAGCTTGATACCAAGATAAAGCCTTCACTTTCAAGGAGAAGAAGAATGGCTTGATCTTGTAATTGTTGGTGGTTGCATTCTTTGGCTTCATTGTCTCCATCAAAATCTCAAAATTCTGTAAATGTTATTGTGGAGATTCAACACCCATTCCTCCAAACTGGCTTTGGCGAACGATGGTAATAACTTGTGGGTTAAAGCTAAACCCCTGAATATCGTCAGCATCAAAGTTCACACCAAGACTGCGTGGTTGCTGAATCGGATCCATCCTTTGGCCAAGAGTTCTTGGCTCTTCATCTACACGAGCGGCTCTCGCACCCCAGCTGGGATACGAGGAATGGCGGTTGGTATTGGATTAATCCAGACTGGATTGATCGTTGGATGAATCTCCTCTAGTGCTGGCATATCCGGATCGAATTCCTTATCATCGGATGATTACACTCTAATGGACTTAGTTAGTTTCTTGACCTTCTTCTTCTTCTTAGAATCATTCAGCTCCAACTTCATGTCCAACATTGTAACACCCCAAATTTTGAGAACTCGGGGAGCTACTGGTTAGGACCTCACAATGGGTCCCGACCTTAGTTTGACAACAATTTAACTTGGATCTTACAACAAGGCACAAAAGTATTAAAAACATTTGAAAACTTTAAACAATATATACATGAAAAATATGTATCAGCCTTATAAATCGAAGGTACTAAAACGACGCATATGAAGTATATAAGACAACCTCGTCCCCAACTAAATGAGTACGTGGACCCGGCTGACCATTCTCTCCGGATCTCTCTACAACTGTCTTAACCTACAAGGCATCTACAAGCGGTATAAAACCGTTAGCTATAATTCTATGCATAAGTATAAAGGTAAAAGCACAATCACACATCATACACAATCAACATGCAACACTCAATCCTTTTATTATCTTTAATTAGGTGATAGGTCATTACTAATGATACTTGTTTTGTGACACGAGGGATTCCCAAACCTCGCCCCTGTCCCCGTTTACCAACGCGGAATGGTACTAATGCATCTGACCGTCTACCGGACTGGGCTGGTCGCAGGGAACCTCCTAGACTCTCGCAAAAGCTAGGTAGATGATGTCACGACCCGTTATCATACACTTGGGTCAATTACGTAAATAATAAAGTCGGCCTAATCCGGTTTCGTTGTTTATCATAACTAACAAACACCACTCATACACATTACACTCATACAAGAAGCCAGCTAAGTAAGTCCGTGGACTTACCAGAATCAAATCTCGACTCTCTCTTAACCACCACTAAATCCGTAAGTGCAGAACTCAGTTGCCTGTCAGACGAGACACGTGGGTCAACACATTTCCCTGGATACTTATAAGTCTAAAACTCTTAAGATATACGATTCTATGTGCAGAAGTTATTACAGTGTTTATTTAAGGTAAAATGACTATTTTACCCTTAGTCCCGGAACTTCCAAAAACTCGGAATATGTACTTAAATTATAATTTGAGGCTAACTAACCATATTCTACTCCCTAGGATGATTTTAGGTAGCAACTAGAAAAATTACCCATTTTCTATTTCCCGAAAAGTCACTAAAGTCCAACTACAGCTTCAAATATAAAATTCGAATAATCTTATAAAAATTCCGAAATAATTCCCTAGATCATCTATGATATCCCATCTACTCATAGGAGAAAGAATTTCTTAAAACTGTTAAAGCATCGCTTCTACAAAAATTTCTAAAGTTGGTTACAACACTTAACAAGCAGCACACTGTCTTAAGTTTGAAAAATCATAACTTCTAAACTACTCGCTGGATTTATCCCAAATTTTGATATGTTCTACTATAAAATCTTATCTCTAATATATCCAAAATTTAGCCGCAAAAGAGATCAAAATCCTATATAAAACTATCTCACAAAACCGAATTTTAGCACAACAGAAAAACTGCTTACGACTCAATCTTTGAAAAATCATAAATCCTAAACCACTCTCTGGATTCCTCTCAAATTTTAATATGTTCTACAAAAATATGTCAACCATATCATATCCAAAATTCAAGCCCAACGGAGATCAAGAGCTTATTCAAAACCATCTCACAAAGCTGCATCACTTGCTGTTTTCCCCAACACTCAGCACATATATAAAAACTGCATGAGGCGTCAACTTTGGAACACAATAAATATCAAACCGTAACTCCGATTCTTCCCAAATTTTAGTATGTTATACTATGTACTACTGTCTATGACATATCCGAAAACCAGCCAAAAAAGAGGAGTCTAACTTACCCAAATCGTGACTCCAAGTAGACTGTTCGTCACCTCCGAAAACTCAGAAAATTCCCAACCCTTCTAGCTATCTTCCATGGCTGTTATGAAAGGTTCTAGGATTCAAATGGCTCACATCAGCACATAAATATAGAGAGTGCAATGTAGAGAAGGGAGGGGAGATGTTTACCCAACAAGAGAGACTCGACTAGCACAAATATAAGAGTAGGAAGAGGAAGGACGTTGGTTGTTGTGTTATTGTGTGCAGGAACGCTTGAACGGCTGCTTCAGATCAAGCTTTTGTACGTAGGGAGGAGTAAGGAAACGTGTAGGCTGAATGGATCTGCTGCGTGAATTAAGGAGTCGTTACAGCAACTCTCCTTCAATTCAGCATCGGTTACGTTGTGAAGAAAAGGGAGAGGAAGGGCCAGCTGTTACATCCTCCTGGGCCGAGCGTGTAGCTGGGCTAGCATGAGCAAGGTTCTGGGCTGAAGCATAGGAGTGGGCTGGCGCTGCACTGGCTGAAGCATAGGAGTGGGCTGGCGCTGCACTGGCTGAAGCATAGGAGAGTGGGCTGCTGTGGGCTGCGAACTGGGCTGTACGGGCCGCAAGAAGGCTGCTACTGGGCTCGTAAACAGGCTGGGCTGCTGTGCAAGGATGGCTGGGCGACAGCAGGTCCGTGTGGGCTGGAGGGTTATGGGTAGCTGGGCCATCATAGCAAAGGGATGGGCTGAAACAATTGCAAGAAGGATGGCTGAAATAACTGTAAGAAAGATGGGCTGAATAGTTTGTCAAAAACTTGTCAAAACTCGTCATGGCCTTGTCAGGCCCATGAATGAGTTTGTCACAGGTTTGTCGGGCTTTGTCATTGGCTCTTCTCAGCTTAGTCATGATCTCGTCATAGCTTGTCATGATCTCGTCTAAAGTCATCGATAAGAATGAATTATAATAAGTAGGGTTTGATATAAATCTATCATTTTATGTTAATTAAATTCTACATAAAATGATAAATAATTATAATAATTAGAGCTTGATATAATTTTGTCATTTTATGTGAATTAAATTCTACATAAAATGATAAAATTCGTGAAGAAAGAAATACTAGATAGAATGGAAAACCGTCAACGGCTCGAAGTCCGATTTGCTTCGGAATTAAACTGAATAAAAAACTTCGGGTATTACATCAGTACCCCCTTAAAATAAGTTTCGTCCCGAAACTTAAAAGAAGACAACATAATGTCGGAAACCATACTAAAGAACTAAAGCGCCGAAAACGTCATAATCGGTCAAGTTCTTATTGTTTCGGGACTAGTCGGAAGAAAATTTCCGGGTATTACATCAATTCCCCCTTAACAATAATTTTCGTCCCAAAACTTAGGGTAAGACAATCCTGATCGGCCTTTAAGGCACTAAACGGGTATATCTGATCACTACTCAAAAGTCTCATCGTTTCCACATCTAAGTATCCCGCACATCAATGTTACCAAAATCACACATCACTAACTAAGCACTTAGTCATGAAATAAACAAGTAGTCAAACAATATCACACATACAAGGTCAAGCCCTAACTCGTCACTCCCGAGGTTACAACTATCGCTACATAGGTCTTTGAAAGGTTACACCATTTACTATCCCGATATCTTAGGTAGCCTTATCAGCTTTTCCTAAAACCACTAAATCTTAAATCTTTTCAGGTACTTACATCACAAGCGTCTGCCACCACGTTCTAGAGTGGTTACCGGATATCTCACCGGTATCATCCGGCTTAACTATCTGCTCCTCTAATCTGATCACCTAACTCATGTCTGGTAGGTATTTCTCCAACTGAAAATCTCAAACTCAGTTCCCAAACTTAGTCTCTGTGGAAAACTGAAGCTGCACTCTCCAATAGGGTGAGGAGTACTAGTCCATCAGTCACTTTTAAACCGCTTTAAAACTTCTAATGGTTGTCTTACACAGCTCACTTCTAGATCCTGTAAGGACCCTACGGAAAATGATCTATTCAACTTTTTCCCTTCGTCATGACCACTTGCTTCCGGCCTTCTGAAAAGGTCCTGACTACACAATCAACTCCAAGGTCTTGGACATCCACCAACACTTACCAAGTGCTCAATGCTCTTCGTATCACGACCCACTTGGTCTTGTCTTTTAATATTACTCAGTCATCTTATTCCTCATGTAAGGAATCGTCACCTTTACCCTTTTCAGGTCTAACACTCGAGACAAATAAAATCAAATCTAGTGGTCATCCTCTTTGTTCACTTGGCATTGTTATATTATTTATAGATCTCTAATATATCTTTAGCTCTAACCCAGGCTTCCCACGCATTACCCAAGACCTTAAGTGACATAGAATATGTCCAGAATGACGGTATTAGACACAAAGCGATCCTATATCATAATTATTTGATCATAAATGCTCGATACATGCTAACACACTGTCAACATTGAACTCTTGTACCCTCCACTTTTATCGGACTAGTAATATCCCTTTAACTCAAAATGCAACTAGGCTCTGTTCTGACATAATGTTACACATAAAATCTACTCCGAGATTATGCTTTCTTTAAGCACGGTTACTAGGTTGCAAGTATGCTCTTGTCGCTTCTCTTTCTTATGTATCTTTGACTCAGGATGGTAGTTACTCACTTTCAGCTTTCTAGTGCAGGCCATGCACAATACTTTTATTACATCATTAATTCTTTACTCATCCATCCTGAAAACTCACTCTAGAGTATTCCATTAGTATAGAATTCCACAGTACTTGTCTGACAACATGTAACAAAGTCATCACTCTTCACTCGGATTCATAATAAGGTACTAGTCTCCTTCTATAACCTCTTACATGCACATACTTTCCCGTCTATCTTGATGGTGATAAAATTCTTCCACCAAATTATAGTCGCTCGGCATAGCCCATTTCATGTTTGTTCTCATCAAAACGCATTTCCCCAACTACCATCATCTTGACCTCGACACTTTTTTTTTTTGCACCATTGCTTCCAACTCTGTGGGTTAGGTCCCACCACGCTTCCGCTGCGCTACTCTGATAATTCTGTTGTCACTCATTAATCATAAGGACATTTTCTGTGAGTCCCAAGTGATTAACCTCAAACTCTTTCTTCCAATTATACCATAAGTCCTAACCGGATGAAGTACCAAGTACCTTCCTTAATTGCCTTAATGAAACAAAATAACGATTGGAGAATACTTCTCCTGTTTACTTTCTTAATTCTCTTAGCATGGATCCAAACTACCCGACTCGACCGGAAGTGATCTTAACCACCCAAGAAGTAACCCTTAAAACGTTTCTCTTTATCCTTCTTTAGTTCGTCTTCTCTTTCGGTGCACATCACCTACTAGTATTAAACTTTTGGTGCACATCACCTACTAGATTAATCCTTTTATCCTTCTTTAGTTCGTCTTATCTTTCACTCTTCTTCTTCCTTTGGGACAACTTTCTTTCTCAAGTGTCACTGTGCCATTCGACTGACGTTAAAGGTTGTTCCTAACACTCCACGATAGATGGTAAGCGTCTTGTAGTTCCGATGACTTTTAATTACCTCCCAATTGTAGTCCCTTTACAGGGACCGTCTATGTTGATGACCTATGTTTTGTTATAAATGGGGCTTACCTTGGACTCTTTAGTCCACCACACGATTCTCAGAAGCACAGGTTCCTTAATCGGTGTTGTTTGTAATATTTTCGCCAAATCTATATTGACTATGTTACATGGCTTCGATCCTTTCGATATTGGCGTTGTGATTCCATTTAGAATTCTTATCTTTAAAGAAGACAAAACGTCTCCAGGCTTGTGAAGTCTACCTTTGGCTCTTACATTAAGTTGTAAGTCTCCATTCCGTGTTAATTGTGATCTGTCAAAATTTCCTTAGCTAGTTGGTTAACAGTTGGTCACAACAATTCTTTTATACTTCTTTAGTTCGTTCTACCTTCCACTCTTCCGCTTCTTATGGCTAACTCCATTTCTCTAGTCCGATTGTGTCATTCATCTGACATAAATAGTCGTTTCAAGTTTTCTACGATAGCTTGCAAGCGTCTTTGAAATTCTTATGGCCGTAATGATCAACCACTTGCAGTTCCTTTTGCATGGACCATCTGTGTTGATGGCTTAGGTCCCGTGATAATTCGGGTTACCCTGGATTCTCGAGTCCAGCAAGGACGTTCTCCCATACCCCTTTCTTCACTTGTGTTGGTGGTAATATCAACTTCTTATATCTTCGAGGAGGTCAAAACCTCCCCACGCTTGTGGGGTCTGCCTTTTCGCTTTTACACTCAATTGTAGGTCTTCATTCCGTGCACCTTAGATTCTCACACCCGGATTGACACTCTGTCTCTTCTGGTTTCTCATTCCCATAATGGTCTATGGGCATCCGCCTTGATTGTAAAGTCCTTGATTCCGCAAACTTGGTTGTGCTCAATTCTACTTGTCTCGTTCCAATATTGTTATCTCTACTCCGCACTCTTGTAGTCTCTTTCATGGTTCTTATAATTCATCTCTCGGCTTCATACAACCAAGTCCCTTGTATGACCTTCTATTCCTTCTAACTGAACTACCTTAGGGATTTCTTCCTCATCTGATTGTGCATGCGGTAAAAATTATCTTCACAACTTTACTTCCTTGATCACTTGTACAATACTCAATTCAAGGTCCGATTCCATTGCCTCGTTTTGGAGACTCTTCAAGTCCGCTACTGATTCATCAGGAGGCGATAATCGCTTCGTGATATCACGACTAAAGGATATAAAATATCCTTTAGGATAATAACAAGATAAGCATACACATGTATATAACATATAATAGTAAACCTCATAAAAAGTCTATATACTCACTCCTATTGATCAAAGTTGCAAAGATTCACGGAGAGCGATGGTAGTCCGACGTACTACTAACCCACAACCCGACTATGCTCATGTAAAAACATAAATCCGTTTTGAAAATTTTAGACCCCTTTCGGGTTCTAGTTATTTTATACAATCGGTCTTTCAGAAGATTTCAAGTGCCATTGTTGCCAACCCAGAGCTCTGATACAACATTGTAACACCCCAAATTTTGAGAACTCGGGGAGCTACTGGTTAGGACCTCACAATGGGTCCCGACCTTAGTTTGACAAAAATTTAACTTGGATCTTACAAAAAGGCACAAAAGTATTAAAAACATTTGAAAACTTTAAACAATATATACATGAAAAATATGTATCAGCCTTATAAATCGAAGGTACTAAAACGACGCATATGAAGTATATAAGACAACCTCGTCCCCAACTAAATGAGCACGTGGACCCGGCTGACCATTCTCTCCGGATCTCTCTACAACTGTCTTAACCTGCAAGGCATCTACAAGCGGTATAAAACCGTTAGCTAACATTCTATGCATAAGTATAAAGGTAAAAGCACAATCACACATCATACACAATCAACATGCAACACTCAATCCTTTTATTATCTTTAATTAGGTGATAGGTCATTACTAATGATACTTGTTTTGTGACACGAGGGATTCCCAAACCTCGCCCCTGTCCCCGTTTACCAACGCGGAATGGTACTAATGCATCTGACCGTCTACCGGACTGGGCTGGTCGCAGGGAACCTCCTAGACTCTCGCAAAAGCTAGGCAGATGATGTCACGACCCGTTATCATACACTTGGGTCAATTACGTAAATAATAAAGTCGGCCTAATCCGGTTTCGTTGTTTATCATAACTAACAAACACCACTCATACACATTACACTCATACAAGAAGCCAGCTAAGTAAGTCCGTGGACTTACCAGAATCAAATCTCGACTCTCTCTTAACCACCACTAAATCCGTAAGTGCAGAACTCAGTTGCCTGTCAGAGGAGACACGTGGGTCAACACATTTCCCTGGATAGTTATAAGTCTAAAACTCTTAAGATATACGATTCTATGTGCAGAAGTTATTACAGTGTTTATTTAAGGTAAAATGACTATTTTACCCTTAGTCCCGGAACTTCCAAAAACTCGGAATATGTACTTAAATTATAATTTGAGGCTAACTAACCATATTCTACTCCCTAGGATGATTTTAGGTAGCAACTAGAAAAATTACCCATTTTCTATTTCCCGAAAAGTCACTAAAGTCCAACTACAGCTTCAAATATAAAATTCGAATAATCTTATAAAAATTCCGAAATAATTCCCTAGATCATCTATGATATCCCATCTACTCATAGGAGAAAGAATTTCTTAAAACTGTTAAAGCATCGCTTCTACAAAAATTTCTAAAGTTGGTTACAACACTTAACAAGCAGCACACTGTCTTAACTTTGAAAAATCATAACTTCTAAACTACTCGCTGGATTTATCCCAAATTTTGATATGTTCTACTATAAAATCTTATCTCTAATATATCCAAAATTTAGCCGCAAAAGAGATCAAAATCCTATATAAAACTATCTCACAAAACCGAATTTTAGCACAACAGAAAAACTGCTTACGACTCAATCTTTGAAAAATCATATATCCTAAACCACTCTCTGGATTCCTCTCAAAGTTTAATACGTTCTACAAAAATAAGTCAACCATATCATATCCAAAATTCAAGCCCAACGGAGATCAAGAGCTTATTCAAAACCATCTCACAAAGCTGCATCACTTGCTGTTTTCCCCAACACTCAGCACATATATAAAAACTGCATGAGGCGTCAACTTTGGAACACAATAACTCTCAAACCGTAACTCCGATTCTTCCCAAATTTTAGTATGTTATACTATGTACTACTGTCTATGACATATCCAAAAACTAGCCAAAAAAGAGGAGTCTAACTTACCCAAATCGTGACTCCAAGTAGACTGTTCGTCACCTCCGAAAACTCAGAAAATTCCCAGCCCTTCTAGCTATCTTCCATGGCTGTTATGAAAGGTTCTAGGATTCAAATGGCTCACATCAGCACATAAATATAGAGAGTGCAATGTAGAGAAGGGAGGGGAGATGTTTACCCAACAAGAGAGACTCGACTAGCACAAATATAAGAGTAGGAAGAGGAAGGACGTTGGTTGTTGTGTTATTGTGTGCAGGAACGCTTGAATGGCTGCTTCAGATCAAGCTTCTGTACGTAGGGAGGCGTAAGGAAACGTGCAGGCTGAATGGATCTGCTGCGTGAATTAAGGAGTCGTTACAGCAACTCTCCTTCAATTCAGCATCGGTTACGTTGTGAAGAAAAGGGAGAGGAAGGGCCGGCTGTTACATCCTCCTGGGCTGAGCGTGTAGCTGGGCTAGCATGAGCAAGGTTCTGGGCTGAAGCATAGGAGTGGGCTGGCGCTGCATTGGCTGAAGCATAGGAGTGGGCTGGCGCTGCACTGCTGAAGCATAGGAGAGTGGGCTGCTGTGGGCTGCGAACTGGGCTGTACGGGCCGCAAGAAGGCTGCTACTAGGCTCGTAAACAGGCTGGGCTGCTGTGCGAGGATGGTTGGGCGACAGCAGGTCCGTGTGGGCTGGAGGGTTATGGGTAGTTGGGCCATCATAGCAAAGGGATGGGCTGAAACAATTGCAAGAAGGATGGCTGAAATAATTGTAAGAAAGATGGGCTGAATAGTTTGTCAAAACTCGTCATGGCCTTGTCAGGCCCATGAATGAGTTTGTCACAGGTTTGTCGGGCTTTGTCATGGCCTCGTCTCAGCTTAGTCATGATCTCGTCATAGCTTGTCATGATCTCGTCTAAAGTCATCGATAAGAATGAATTATAATAAGTAGGGTTTGATATAAATCTATCATTTTATGTGAATTAAATTCTACATAAAATGATAAATAATTATAATAATTAGAGCGTGATATAATTTTGTCATTTTATGTGAATTAAATTCTACATAAAATGATAAAATTCGTGAAGAAAGAAATACTAGATAGAATGGAAAACCGTTGATGACATGAATTTTGACCTATTTTTAGGCATGTATTTATATAGATTTTCCCTTTATTTTGCATGCATAGACATACATTCATGGCATTTATGGTTATATTCACCTACTTTGCAAGAATAGAGGTCTACATAGAGTTTTATTGCATTTGTAGGTAATTTGGCGAATTATGGAGCAAAATAGCATATTTAAGGATTAATCCTTGAAGCGGGACAAAAAGAAGCATAAAAGGAATTTAGGACGCGGCCCAAAGTATTTTCTGATACCGTCGGACGCGGCCCAAAGTATCTTCTGATACCGCCTGACGCGCCAAAGTATTCTCTGATACCTGCTGACGTGGCCCAGAGTATCTTCTGATACCAGCGGATTCGACTTCTTTTCAGCCCAAATATTTAGGGTTTTATCTTTAAACCCTAGGTTTATCCCTATATAAATCGGAGAGCCTTCAACATTGAAGGGGAGTCAATTTCTCCAAAGGGAGACTAGAGGGAGTCAATTTCTCCAAAGGGAGACTAGAGGGAGTCAAATTCTCCAAAGGAAGATTTAGATGGACGGTGACAGCCCCGAGACTTGGAGTTAAATTCTCCAAAGGATACTTAGAGAGGCATACTTGGAGGTCTTGCTATTTGGAGGGAAGATTTGGGGAAGGACGCACTTCCCTTTTTGCGAAGTTGGAAGATTTTAGGGTTTCATTTGAAGGCGGATTGACATCCCGTTCTTCTTTGTTCCTTGAGATTTGTGAGAGATTCTTATTCTATCCTACATCTATTGAACGCAAGTTACTTTTGAGTTTTATTGACATTGGTTTTGTGTTTGTTATTGAAATTTCAAGGTTTTACCTTTTCTCCCTTTCATATTTGATATTTGATTCTATGACTATGATTATTGGCTAAAACTCTTTAGCAATTCTAAGGTGAAGGGTTGATAGTTGTGGCTTAGATAATGATAGATCGATTGTAAATTGATTGGACCCTGAGAGTTAGAGAAATATCGTCGACACCCTAAATCACGGCCTGTTCTTAGGTTTCCACGGCCGTGATTCTCAAGAACTACCCGTGATTTACTTCAGTTTACGAACCTGCTTTTACTTTAATCCAAAGTTAAAGATTAGCTTTAACTTAGTCTTGGCTTGCCTTTTCTAGGTGGTAGTGAAGCCTCAACAACCTCTACTTCGATTTCGAGTGTCACAACCTTAATCGGTTTAGTTAGTTTTGATCCTTGGGTTACAAGTTTGGGTATTTGAGATTAATTCTTGTCTTTAGATCCTTTCTATACTGAAGCCTCAACAACCTTTATAGAGAGTATTTCTAGATAAGTCATATAAAGCCTTGGAACTTCACCGTACATTGCTTTACCTTAGCATACCTTTGCAAATCTTAACTCTGTCCGTAGTTCTTTAGTATATCTTGAATCGATTGCCACAATTAGACACCTGGATCTTTAGGATTGCTGTTTTCCCCAATATTTGCAAAGCTTATTACATTTCTTGCTTGACAATTTGCGAACTGAATTTGTTCCCCCCAAATCCCTGTGTTCGATACTCTGGAATACTTGCTAATCTACGCCGATCCGTACACTGCGGGTTCGCTTGCTTTTATTCTAGTTTTATAAATTTAAGACTTGATTGCACGCACGCTAAGTGGCGAACAACCGTCAACGGCTCGAAGTCCGATTTGCTTCGGAATTAAACTGAATAAAAAAATTCCGGGTATTACAAACATCATAGCCCTGAGTTCATCAATTTGGAATTGATGACTTGTTTCCGCATCTATACGAGCTTTCTCACTCAACTTAAGTTGACGTTGAGATTTATCCAACTCCGCTTGTAAATCTCTCTCTTTATTTTCAGCCATCTTTCTTTCCTTGGCTTTCTTCCTAAGAGTTTTCTCAAGTTCCAGATCAAAAGGTAGGGGGCCTTTGTTGGATTTAGACCTGTGCATATACCTAAGAGAATCTGCAAATAGAACTCACAAGAGATATCAAATAACAAGAGCAAAGCTCCCAAGCTCGACAACCGAAAACCGAAGTTTCGTCTTGACCAAATCCCCAGCAAAGGCGCCAAAAACTTGTTCGCCCGAAAACGTGCGTGCAATCAAGTCTAAAGTTTATAAAACTAGAATAAAAGCAAGCAAACCCGCAGTGTACGGATCGACGTAGATTAGCAAATACTCCAGAGTATCGATCACAGGGATTTGGTGAAACAAAATCCAATTTCAGATTGTCGAGCAAATAAGATGTAAAGCCTTGCAAATATTGACAAAACAGCAACCCTAAAGATACAGGTATCAAATTGTGGCAATCGATTCAAGATATACTAAAGAACTAAGGACAGAGTCAAGAGTTGCAAAGGTATGCTAAAGTAAAGTAATGTACGGTGAAGTTCCAAGACTTTATATAACTTATCTAAAGACACTCTCTATAAAGGTTGTTGAGGCTACAGTATAGAAAGGATCTATGGACAAGAATTAAACTCAAATACCCAAACTTGTAACCCAAAGATCAAGATAAACTAAAACGGTTAAGGTTGTGACACTCGAAACCGAAATAGAGGATTATGAGTCTCACTACTACCTAGAAAAGGGCAAACCAACACTAGATTAAAGCTAATCTTTAACCTTGGATTAAAGTAAAAGCAAAGTTCGTAAACTGAAGTGAATCACGGTCAGATCTTGAGAACCACGGCCGTGGAAACCCAAGAACAGGCCGTGATTTAGGTTCGTCGATGATATCTCTTTAACTCTCAAGGTCCAATCAAATTACGCTCGATCTATCATCATCTAAGCCACAACTATCAACCCTTCACCTTAGAATTGCTAAAGGGTTTTAGCCAATAATCATCATCATGATATCAAAAATCAATTTAAAGAGAATGAAAGATGAAAACCCTTGAAATACTCAATAAACTTCAAAACCAATTCTCAAATCCGAAACACAAGAAGCAATATTCAATGAATTCAGAATATATAACACAAAACCTCACAATGATCTAAGGTAATTATGAAGAACAGGTTTTCAATCTGTCTTCAATCTCAAAAACCTAAGAAAGAGTCTAAACCTCAGTGATCTTCAATCGACCCTAGGCAAGAATGCTCCAAGCAAGGTAAGCGGCCGTCAGCGCCCGTAGGCGTCTAAACGGGACCAAGCGCGAGTATTGCGAGATGCCTTCAAACTCTCTTCTCTGGACTTTTTATATGACCGGGAAAAATAATCGTCCAGGCCCATTACGTAAATAACGTGGCAAATAAAGACACGCCAAAAGATCGCCTAAATCACAGTCTCAAGGGTTTCCACGACCGTGGTTTAGAGCGTGGAAAGGGGTTATGGTCTCTTGTGATTTCCACGACTGTACTTTAGGCCGTGTAACTTACTGGAATGCTCCACGTTCATGATGCTAAGTTCCACGGCCGTGGTTTAGAGCGTGGACTCTTCTACGGCCGTAATTCAGGGCGTGGAAGTGTAAAACACTTGTAATTTCCTTTGTGTCGTGACATTCTTCATCCTAGCTCCTTCCTTAGCTTCCTTAATGTGTTCCTAATCCTCGAATATGATCGATTACTCTCTTTTCTCTCTCAATTGCTCTTATTTAGCTCCTTTTCACCTACAATCAACACAAAGCTAGTGTAGACATCCATATCGACAAAATAGAGGAACAAGCTAACAATTGCTTCTAAACTTCATCCATATACACAATAATAAGGGAAAACAACCAAAATAAGTGCCTAGAATATCGCAATATTTCCTGCTAACACGAACCATGGTTATAACTTGCAGGCTAAACCCGAATTCTTGGATATCTTCAGCTCCAAAATTCACACCTAGACGGCGTGGTTGCTGAATTAGATCCATCATTTGTCATAGGGTTCATGGCTCCTCATCGACACGAGCGGCTCTCACACCTCCAGCTGGGACGCGAGGATCGACGGGTGGTCTTGGATCGTTGCGGACTGGATGGATCACCGGATCAATGTCCTCTAGTGCCGGCATATCATCATCCTCATCGTCGGACGATTCAGCTCTAATGGATCTAGTTGACTTGGTTTTCTTTTTTTTCTTGGAGTCATTCACTTCAACTTCATGTCCAGCATCATAGCTTTGAGCTCATCGATTTGAAATTGATGACGCTCTAGTTCTTCCATTCGAGCTTTCTCGCTCAATCAAAGTTGAGCTTGAGATTCCTCCAACTCCGCTTGGATGTTTCTCTCTTTGTTTACGGCAATCTGTTTTTTCCTTAAGCGTCTTTCTCAAAGTTTTCTCAAGTTCCGGATCCAAAGGTAAGAGGTCCTTGTTGGATCTAGACCTTTGCATATACCTAAAAGAACCTCCAAAAATCACTCAAAAGAGATATCAAATAACAAGAGCAAAGCTCCCAAGCTCGACAACCGAGAACCGAAATTTGGTCTTGACCAAATCCCCGGCAACGGCGCCAAAAACTTGTTCGCCTCAAAGCGTGCGTGCAAATAAGTTTTAAATTTATAAAACTGAAATAAAAGCAAGCGAACCCGCAGTGTACGGATCGGCGTAGATAAGCAAGTATTCCAGAGTATCGAACTCAGGGATTTGGTGAGTAAAATTCAGTTTCGAATAATCGAGCAAATCCAGCCCAAAAAATATAAGATATCTTCCTTCCAAAAATAAAAGATCTCAGCTAATAAAATATATCTCGTCGGCGCCAGGGTGTTCGCCTCGGTCGGGACGCTTCTCAAGATTACCTCGGTCGAGGTGACACTGTACCTGACTGAGGTGAATCTCAGCTGAAGGTGAAATCTCTTAAATCTAGTCCAAAGTAAATCTTCTTTGTTAATTTCATACTTCCTAGGTTCTCTTTTAAGCTCCTAAATGTAGCTCCAATGACTCCTTAGCTCCATTTTAGTCCAAAATGTGCCATTTTACCTACGATTACAACGAAACTTGGTGTAGACCTCGATTCCCGCAAAGGTAGATGAAATGACAATATAATCACATAATATACATTCAAACATGCAGATTATTGAAGATAAAACGTCTAAACAAGTCCCAAAATATAGACTATAATTCATGCTATCAAAATACCTCATACTTGTCCCTTGCTTGTCCCCAAGCAAGTTCCAAATCTTAGATACAGGATAGAATGGATTATAAGTCATAAAGATCAATGAAAAGTATTTCAAAACATTTTGATGGTATGCTCCACTCATAGATCACTCTAAGAGAATGCTTAATGGTGTTTAAAATCAAAATATGATCAAAACATTTTATAAATATAAGAAAGTTGTTCATCTTTGCATAAAATCATAGAATGCATAATAAATCATAATTATCGAAATTAATCATGTATGATCCAGTTTAAACCACCAAGTCAATAAACAAGCTCGAGGTCTCAAGGGCTTTTCAAGAGAGAAGTCAAGAAACGTGTGAGGTGGGATGTATATAGGGAATGTGGTGCTAGAATCCGGGAAAAGGATCTTCACTTCACTTTCTATGATCTTCAACATCTTCCACCAATAAGCTTTGCTTATTTTACTTTTTGGGATGCATGGACAGAGGTGCACAATAACCGAATCCTAGGAGATCAGCAATCATCAATTTCTCGAGATGCCTCAAACCCTTGACGCACATACCATGACCCGTTAGGAATATCGCTCAATCCAACTTTGGCAAGACACAAACACCCGGCTATGTGAATGGTGCCGAGTTACTCATCATCATGATTGACTTCCCCAAACCTATTTGTTTCTTTTTAACTTCCAGCCAGCATCTCATCTTTTCTTTCACTTGCTTTTTACTTTTGCTTGCTTCCGAATTCCCGGATAGGTAAAGGGATGAAAATATGTATATGAGGGGCTAAGCATGATCAAGAAGAAGAAGAGAAGAGAATGAATTGCCTTAATCATCCCAGGAAGAAAGTGATAGAACTCATAATGCGGTGTCAACCTTCAAATTCAACATAATTTGGATAAAAACAAAGTATTAAACATGCCAAAAATTTCAAACAAAGCATTTTGCAACTTAAACATATCATAAAACCTTTCGAGCATATAAAGATTTCAAAACTAGTCTGCAAACAAAATCTTCACTGAGGTCATGTCCAGAAAAGAAGCACAAAAATCGTTTCGAAAACTTTCAGTTAAACTGCCTCGGTCAAGATGTTCTAAGTCAACCGAGGTGAAACACCTCGTTTGGTCAGAATCACTTCGGTCGAGGTCAAAAAAAAAATTTTCTTAACTAGTTTTTGACGTTTTTCTCAATCAAATAACCTGTACGCATGCATGTAGTCTCAGATAGACACATAGAGCAAAATAAGATCATAATCAAAGCTCAAGTGAGTCATACAAGTCATACAAGTAAATACCCCATACTTGGAACACATTGTCCCAATGGGTCAAATATAAGTCAGAAGAACAAAATACTCACCGGACATAGCTGAACTGCATACAGAAATAAGAAACAGATCCAAGATAAGACCATCTCGGTTGGCGAAGAACATCTCGGTCGAGGTCCTGTGACTGCATCCGAGATGTATCTCAGTCAAGCTCCGTTTTCTCAACTTCTCGAACATCAGTCCTTCCATGTAGCTCCTGAGTTGTAATTCTTTCTTAGAGAGTACCTGGTTTTTGTCTAGGAGGACGCAAAAACAAAACAAAGCAAAACAAAAGCAAACTATCTAAAACTAAGCTAGAAAAGGGAAAAGAAAGCAATACCTTGGGTTGCCTCCCAAGAAGCGCTTGATTTAAGGTCTCTAGTTGGACCTTGCCTCATGTATTTACTCAATGTACCTCGAATATCTTGGAGTGCTCATCACATCCATCATATAAATCTTCCAAGAAGGTTCTGGCTCCTAATTTCACCGGCAAATGGTAAGATCTCCCACGTACAAGCTTGTACGGTTTGATTCTCACAGGAATCCTTCTAGCTTTCCTGCACTTCAATGGGACATAATCTAGCCTTGCGTCCCATCCTTTCCTGGATCGAGAAAACAACTTCTCGAGAATTCTAGTAGCTTCCCCGTCTTTAGCTTGGGGATGGTACAAGGTCCTTAGCATGCGAGGGACCCCATACTTGAACAAATAACACTTCATTGCCTTAGCGGTGAAGTGCTTGCTAACTCCACTCCTTTTAGTCCAAGGAGCATTTACTTTCAGCAAATTCAATGGAGGTTTCATCTTAATCTTAGGAGGTTCTTTCGGAAGAGACCTCCAACTCTTCGGTGTATCCCGAAAGAAATCTAGAACTTTAAATTGAGTAGGAGCAAGTACCTTATAAAGTTCTTCAAATAGCGGGAGAAGTTTCATGTTAGGGTGATAATCCACACATGAAATCTCTCCCAACTCAGCTGATCTTTCTTCCACCTTGGCCACAGTCTCAGTAATTTGGCCAAGGTTCTCTGCATTTTCCACTTTCAGTTCTACAGATTCTTCTTCCATCTCGGCCGATCTCTCTTCCACCTCGGCCGATCTCTCTTTCACCTCGGCCGAAGTCTCAACAGTTGGATCGAGATCTTCCACATCTTCCTCTTCCTCAAAAGCTTTAGAAGAAACTTCCGGTTCGATTGGAAGAATGCTTGAAACTTGCAGTACTTCCTTATGCTCCTCTTTCGGCTTAGCATAGGATAGGGTATTTTCCTTGAGCTCCTCCAACTTCTTCATCATCTTCTCCCATTTTGATTCAAACAAATCTTCAAGAGGTTGGTCATAAATCTTTCTAGGGACATTCAACTCATCCCATATCGCAAGCTCCTCCTTAATGACCTCTTCTCTTTCCCTTTCATTGTCAAACCAATAGAAGGAATATTTCTCTTCTAAGTATTCATAATGGTCCGCCCTAGCACTTTGTCTTGCTATCCAGACCGGATCAAATGTAGTCATCGAATATCCTGAAAACTACAAAACTCATAGAAAGAGTGGTTAATAGCAACAAGGGCAATAGCCCCGAAAGACTACCGCAACCGGCTTGGTCTAGACCAAGTCCCCGGCAACGGCGCCAAAAACTTGTTCGCTCCAAATGGTGTGTGCAAGCTTTAAATTTATAACCGAGGAAATATGCTTAAAACAAGGATGCGAACCCGCAGTGTACGGGTCAGTTATAGTAAAAAGCATGAATTCCAGGGGTCGATCACAGGGACTTAGGTGAAACCTAAGCAAGTATAAGTAGTCAATGTAATTACTAACCACAAAAGCGATTAAAGCAATCAAAGATGATAAAAAGTCAATAAAAGGAATATGTAATTATAGGGATTAAAGCATCTAGTTGTGGTTCCAACTCAAGATCTCAAGATAAGCGGACAAAGTTGAGATTTTGCAAAGGGAAGGTGTTTCTAAACCGTGAATAGATCACCGGGTAAGTCTCACTACTCACTAACTCCAAACCAAAAGAACCTATCACCGGGTAAGTCTCAAGGTACTAAGGAAAGGAATTATAATCTCAAACCAACACACCAACTAGGGGAATAGAATCAACCTTTACCGGGTAGGTCTCAGGCTAACTCACTAAGATGGCATGAAGGCACACTCAAACCCCAATAAAGGATAAACCTTTATTACCTACACTTATGATCTTGGGTAAACAAACTAAGGAATCACCGGGTAAGTCTCATCCTAGGCTTGCATTGAACCAGGAAAGGTCTAATAAGAATAGGATTTGGTAAACTCTAACACTTAACTCTCAGTTTCGGATCAAAAGGTCACCTTGGTCAGTCAAATTTCACCCCAACCGAGATGTTCATCGACTGAACGAGATGTTCTAGGGTTAAGGATAAAGACTCGAGCTTTCAGGGTCCTACTGGGATTAAGATCATTCTATCATCGTCTTTCCCACGACTTTCAGCCAATCACCCTAGAATCACACAAAGAAATTAGCCACTCATCATCATGGAAGCAATAATCAAATATATGAGATAAGAATGAATATTTGAACACAAAAACCTTAAGAACAAGGCTTCAATAACTGAATCAAATATCACACAAATAAGCGTTCCTTGGATCACAAATCTAATCAAAGACAACAAACCAAAGGGAATCTAAGAAAATCTTACAAATCCCCTCAAAAGCTATAACAAGCTATCAATCCATCCTTGATTGATTCTTCAATCTTCCTTCCTTCAACCACTACAATGATAGCGGGATTTTCGGTGATCCGCCGATGGTATATCGGATGATCCGAAGATCCGATGATGGCTGAATTGTAGAAAATCCAACCCTTTATATAGGAGAATTATCTTCCAAAGATAAAATATCTTAAAAAGATAATTTCCTATAAAATATATTCACATCTCCTAAAATAAATATCTTCTTAAGATAATTTTATAGGAAATATATTAAAAGATAATTTCCTATAAAATATATCCATATCTCCTAAAATAAATATCTTCCTAAGATAATTTTATAGGAAATATCTTAAAAGATAATTTCCTATAAAATATATCCAAATAAATCAGCTGAATATCTTATCTTCCTTCCAGAAATCCAGCCCAAAAATATAAGATATTTTCCTTCCAAAAATAAAAGATCTCAGCTAATAAAATATATCTCGTCGGCGCCAGGGTGTTCGCCTCGGTCGGGACGCTCCTCAAGATCACCTCGGTCGAGGTGACACTGTACCTAACCGAGGTGAATCTCAGCTGAAGGTGAAATCTCTTAAATCTGGTCCAAAGTAAATCTTCTTTGTTAATTCCAAGCTTCCTAGGTTCTCTTTTAAGCTCCTAAATGTAGCTCCAATGACTCCTTAGCTCCATTTTAGTCCAAAATGTGTCATTTTACCTACGATTACAACGAAACTTGGTGTAGACCTCGATTCCCACAAAAGGTAGATGAAATGACAATATAATCACATAATATACATTCAAACATGCAGATTATTGAAGATAAAACGTCTAAACAAGTTCCAAAATATAGACTATAATTCATGCTATCATTCCAAAACCCTATATGTCTAACCCAAGGACACTCTCTATAAAGGTTGTTGAGGCTGCAGTATAGAAAGGATCTAAGGACAAGAATTAATCTCAAATACCCATGCCCAAACCCAAGGAATCAAATATAAGCTAAAACGGTTAAGGTTATGACACTCGAAACCGAAATAGAGGATGTTGAGTCTCACTACTACCTAGGAAAGGCAAGCCAAGGCTAGATTAAAGCAAATCTTTAACTTTAAAGCAGAAGTTGTAAAATAGAGAAAATCATGGCCAGATCTTGAGATTCCACGGCCGTGGAACTCAAGAAAAGCCCGTAATTTAGGGTGTCGACGAGGTTTCTCACACTCTCAGGGTCCAATCTGTTTATGATCGATCTATCATTATCTAAGCCACAAATATCAACCCTTCACCTTAGAATTGCTAAAGAGTTTTAGCCAATAACCATCATCATAATATCAAAAATCAATTTAAGAAGAAAGAAAGATGAAAACCCTCGAAAACTCAATAACAAAACAAAGTCAATCTCGAATCCGAATAACAAAAGTAGTATGTTTATGAATTCAGAAAATGGAATAAGAATCCTCACAGCGATCTTAGGGAACAAAGAAGAACAGAGTGCCAATCCGTCTCCAAGAGTGAAAACCCTAAGAAAATCTCCAAAGTACGCAATATCCAAAAATCACGTCTTTCTCCCAATCTTCAATCCTCCAGGTAAAATGAACCCTAAGTAGCCGTCTTCAAAGCTATAAACGCAGATGTAAGCCTAGGTCCCCGAAACTCCTTTCTCAAGCCTTCTTATAGGGAGAAAATATGGTTACGAGAAAGCCCAATAACCGTCGCTGACGTGACAAATACGACACGCCATCTTCGTCATGGAAATCACGGTCTCATCACTTTCCACAGCCGTGGTTTAGACCGTGTAACTTTCTGTTTTGCTTCAAACTCACTTCCACGATCCAACTGCCAAGTCCACGGCCGTGGTTTAGGGCGTGGAAATCCAAATCCTTTGTGAAAGTCTTTTTTTCATGGCATTCTTCACTCATACTCCTTCCTTAGCTCCTCCAAAGAATCGCCTTGACATTAAGCATGATCAATTACTCCTTTCCTTCCTCAATTTGCCCCAATTCAAGCCTTCATTCACCTATAAACAAAACAAATCTAATCTAGATTTCTATATCGATAAAGTGGGTGAATAAGCTCACAAATGCCTCAAACATATATCCATGTACACATAAAAGAGGGAAAAACAACTAAAACAAGCGCCTAAAATATAGTCATATTTCATGCTAACACCTCTGGAGTTCAGGGTTGGAGTTCAGGTATGGTTGAGGGTGTCACCGACGAGGGGTGTTCGACGTTTCGGCATTAAGGGGAAGTTGAGTCCCCGATATGTCGGGCCCTTTGAGATCCTAGAGTGGATAGGAGAGGTGGCCTATAGATTGACATTGCCACCCTGATTGGAGGGAGTCCATCCAGTTTTCCATGTTTCCTAGTTGAGAGAGTATGTGCATGACCCGAGACACATAGTGAGCCATGACGACCTAGTGGTCGAGCCGGATCATACATTTGCAGAGCACCCGATAGCAGTCTTGGAGAGAGGTACGAGACGCCTTCGATCGAAGGTAATACCCATGTTGAGAATGCAGTGGTCGAGACGAGGGATCGATGAGGCCACTTGGGAGACGGAGGATAGTATCCAGCGGAACTATCCCGAGTTTTATGCGGATCTAGAGACGTCTATAGGACCATCAGGTAGTTCTACATCCTTGTTTGGTTGCTTTCAGTGATTGTATGTGTGATATGTTTGATGTGCTTGTGTGTGAACCATAGGTGGTCTTGATGTAGTAACTTGTTAGTCATAGGGCTTGCTTACGTTTTATGATCTCGGGAACTACCCTAAGTTTCGGGACGAAACTTATTTTTGAGAGGGATTTGATGTAACGACCAGTTTTTTTTCGTTACGCTTTGATAGGGTTAGAGAAGTTTAGAAAACGAATAAAAATTTACTGAGACTAGGATATACCAGTTTATTTATGGAAGTCGTTTAATTAAGTACCTTGTTCTGAGTTTCACGACGAAACTTATTCTAAGGGGGTACTGATGTAATACCCGGAATTTTTATTCCGCTTAATTCCTAATCAAATCGGATTTCGAGCCGTTGACGATTTCCCATTTTATCTAGTATTTCTTCCTCCACAATTTTATCATTTTATGTAGAATTTAATTCACATAAAATGATAGAATTATATCAAACCCTGATTCTTTTAATTGGTTCTTATCGACAAAGCTGTGATGAGACCATGACAAAGCTGAGACGAGGTCATGACGAAGCCCGACAACTCTGTGACAAGGTTATGCATGGGCCTGACAAAGCCATGACGAGTTTTTGACAAGTTTTGACAAACTTTCAGCCCACTTATTTTTGCCTTGTTTCAGCCCATTGTTCTTACTTGGATTTAATTTTTCCAGCCTTGCCTTAACCTTGCTGGCGGATTGAAGTAACCTTAGCCCAACTCCTTGCTCCAGCCCAGTCGCCCTTGCTTGTGTGATAGCCAGCACCAGCCTCAGCCCACATTCTTGCTTCAGCCCAGCTAGGAGCAGCCCAGGGAACTCACGCCAGAACCATCAGCTTCCCTCTCTCCTCATCTGATTGTAACAGCTACATAAATGAAATAATTAAAGAGCTGTAACAGACCTACATTCACGCCAGAAGAGAAGAAGATGCAACGCTATTGCTCCCATCTCACGCCCCACAATTCACGCTGCATTTGTCTTGATTCTGCACACAATCAGCAACATTCCAACCACAGGAAATTGCAAGGAAAAGGGCCAACAAAGGAGAGAACTACAGCAGCTGCTCGTCTATCTATTTTTGGGGCTGCTCCTCGCACAAGCCTCGCTAGAAGCCGGAGTAGTGTAAGTGAATTTCATTCAACCCTTCTACACTCAGTTCCTCTCTCGATCTAACGCTCAGTGCACACTCCTTCCCAGAAGATAACCAGTGGAGGGTTGCTTCGTTCGTGCCCTGAGTTGACAGAAGAGGAGACGGCAACCTTGGAATCGGACCCTCCCACATTGGTGCAGCAGTTTACCTTCTGCAGTCATCAAAACCATGGGTAAAGGATCAATCATTCTCCCTTTATCTTGGCTGCAGTTCAATCTTTAAACTATAGGTGAAATAGACATGTTTGTACTTAGGTTTTAAAATGTTTTAGTGTGGTGATGAGGAGAGATCGAACTAGAGAAGCGACGAGTAATAAGCGAGTTGTTGTAGCCTCCTAGAGTGTCCAATTTATGACCATTAGATGAGCTAGTGAAGTAGATCAGATTATCATATAAATGGAAGTGAGAAACTCCCTTTAAAACTTCAGTTTTGAAAGTAAGAATGGTCACTATTGTGAACCAATGTTAAAAATATTGGTTGAAGATTCACCATTGAAATTTTGATAGATCATAGATGGATATATGTTGTTTACTGTGTTAAAATTTGAGAATAAATGAACGGTCGGATTGAAAGTTATAGGGTTTCAAAGTAGATTAGTTGAGCTGTTTTTTCAGCAATGAATTTTGACCAAGTATGTGTAACACCCCGAATTCTCGGAACTCGGAGTATTACTGGTTAGGACCTCACAATGGGTCCCGACCTCAGTTTGACAACAACATTACTAGGACCTTGCAACAAGACACAAATAAAGAAACCGAAATTCATAAAACCCTGTTTTTATAGTAATGAATGCAACACTGTCTAGCAGCCTACGGTACTTAAACAAAAGAAAGGAACAACTGTCTTAACCAAAAGAAAGGAAAGACAAACAACCCCAACCCCACTCTAAGGAGTACGGAGACCCGGCTGACCACTACTTCCGGATCACTCAGCTGCTGATCTAACCTGCGGTAAATCTAAAACAACAACAACAAGAACCGTTAGCTAGTTATCTAAATATTAGCAGAGTAATAGTAGCACAAACACACTCAGGTAAACATAAACACTCAACATGCTTTCAAACAAGTCCGTTTTATTATCTTTCTTTAAATTACTCATTCACTCTAATGATACTTATTTTGTGACACGAGGGATTCCCAAACCTCGCCTCCGCCCCCGTGTAACCATCAGGAATGGATCCGATGCATCTCACCTTGTACCTGTATGGTCTGGGTATAGAGAACCTCCCAGTCTCTTGTCAGAGCTGGGCAGTGATGTCACGGCCCGTTATACATACACTTGGGCCTTACGTAAATAATAACAGTCGTCCTAGCAAGTTATTATTAATAAATCAAGCAATAGCACACACCACTACTATCACTCAACTAACACTCAGAAACTGGCTAAGTAAGTCGCAAGGACTTACCTGAGTCAAAACACTCTAACACTCCTCGGATAGTCCGTACTCGTGATAACTCAAGTGCCTGTCAATGAAGGCATGTGTATCAAAATCACATTTCTATGTCCAACCTCATGCGAAGGAATTACGGAAGAACGATTCTCATACGGTAAAAGACCGTTTTACCCTTAGTGTAGATAATTCTCTGGATCACTTCTTAACCTCTAATATTTCTTTGAAACACCTTTCTAATCTATGGTTACCTCCCAAAATAGTTTACTAAGGTTATAAAAATTTATCTCGTCCACTCGTCGTCTGGAATCACACTACTTCAATCTTATATATATCTACATATCTATGTATATATATATATATACTTTCAGGCATTTTAACATTCCCTCTAATTATATAACATCCGAAGTTCTTAGGTATTTAGATATACATATTTAAATTCACATACGTTATTATTTCACCAACTCAAATTCGTAAGTATACTTTTATTTAATATAACATATATATATATATATATATATATATATATATATATATATTTATTTATTTCTAGGTACTCGGCATACACTCGCTCCCGTTAACCTCCCGTGATTGTATGTACATAAGTACTTATAAGTATCTTATATATATATATATTTTCCGAGCCAAATAAATCATACACATCTTGTATCTCCATTCCCGTTCTCTTATCTTATATTAACACCGTACTCGTATATATATACACACTTACGTCTCCTATACTTAACAATCCATACATATATACGGGTAAGACAAACATCTAATCTATATACATATACAGGTACTGCAGGGGTAGGAAACATAATAAAATATACGTATACAGGTACTGCGGTGGGGAGAAGGATCGGAGAGGTCGGCATACCGGGGCTGCAGTTAGACAGGGTGGTCGATTTGTTACCGCTGCGGAAAGTCGGAAGCAACCACGTAATTGGTTCCTGTCGACCGAAGAAGTGCAGCACAAACGTTACTGGTGTTCACACGAAGGAGGAGAAACAGCGAGGAGGGGAGGAGCAACCACTTACCGGATTCCGGTGCTGCGAGGCGACTCACTGGCGTTCCGGCGGCCCCCTCCCTGGTGTCGATTGCTACTGCTGCGTAAGTTCCGATCAACGGAGACGGAAGGTCCTGCGGTTTCAGCACATCAGCAGCACTGCGGTAGTCACGCGCCGGAACAGAAGAGGACGAAGGAGAGGCGGACGACGTACCTGGTGGTCGGCTGAATCCGGCAGGCGGCCGACTGGGTGGCGCGGCGCGGCTGCACTGTAGAGAAGCGGCGGTTAAGGTCCTCGGCTCGAAACAGAAGCAGAAGAAGGGCGGGATGCGGGAGGAAGGAGAAAGGGGAAGGCGGCTCACCTGGCGGCCTTGGTGGTCGCGGCGGCGGACGGTTCAGTGGCACTCGACGGCGGCGTCTCCGGTTGAAGGTAGCAGGGTTGCGGCGATCCTCTGTTGAAGCGGAAGAGGGGAGTTGTCGATCCAGCGAGGGTAAGTAGCGGCTGATTAGCGTAATAGTTAGATTAGTTTAATAAAATTAGGGTTAGGGTTAGTTTAGGAATTAATTAATGGGCTGGTAGGTGGGCTTATATCCGGCCCTTCTTTAGAACGGAAAATTCGGGACTTGTTACTTATGTACGGAACTAATATAATACGGGATTTAAATTCCGTATTATCTACTTATATAATACGGAATTAAATTCCGTATTTATAAATTATAATTATTTTTATTTTAACAACGTAAATTGTTTTCGGTCATTTAATTTATCATTTTATGTGAATCTAGGTCACATAAAATGATAGAACTAAACTCGTTTTATTTTACTTATTTATTTATTTACAATGGTCTCATCGGACTTAGTTTAATTTCACTTTACCGGAACTTAAAATTTTCGGTTATTACATCAGTGCCCCCTTAAAAGAAGTTTCGTCCCGAAACTTAAATTATTTCCCTTACTCACACATTTCTTTCGGTATATTTTAGTTTTCTCAACATCTTTGTTTTCTACCAAGCAGCTACTCAGACATCAAACAAACAAGTATCACAAAAGAGAAACAAAAACACTCAAAACAATATGAAAACCTGAAAGGTCAAACAACACAACATCCGAGTACTAACTCGTCAAACAAAAGTAACCTCTAACCCCGCAAAGAACTCGGGGTAGTTACGTCTAACACTCTCCTCAGTCTCCCAAGTGGCGTCATCAGCTCCTCTCCTAGACCACTGGATCCTCAGCATAGGTATCTCCTTGGATCGCAGACGTCTGGTACTGCGTTCCAAGACAGCCACGGGGTACTCTACAAATGTATGGTCAGGCTCAACTGTCAAATCCTCATGGCTGATGACGTGTCTCGGATCCGGAATGTACTCTCTCAACTGAGATACATGAAAGACCGGATGGATACTCTCTAGTCTCGGTGGTAGTGCTAGTCGGTAGGCCACCTCCCCAACTCTCTCCAGGATCTCAAAAGGTCCGACATATCGGGGACTCAGCTTTCCCTTAATGCCGAAACGCCTGACTCCTCTCGTAGGTGATACTCTCAACCACACCTGAGCACCCACTCTAAACTCCAAAGGTCGACGCCTCTTGTCGGCGTAGGACTTCTGACGACTCTGGGCTGCTAACATCCGCTCTCGGACTAGGGCAATCCGAGCGATGTCATCCTGTACCTGATCTGGAGCTACTCCATCAACTCTGCTAGGCTCATCCCAACATAAGGGTGTACGACATCTCCGCCCGTACAAAGCCTCATAAGGAGCCATCCCAATAGATGCGTGCCAGCTATTGTTATACGAAAACTCTATCAGTGGAAGATGATCTGGCCATACCTGTCCCCAATCAAGTACACACGCCCGAAGCATGTCTTCTAAGGTCTGAATGGTCCTCTCAGACTGCCCGTCTGTCTGTGGGTGATAGGCGGTAGTGAAGTGGAGACTCGTCCCCAAAGCAGTATGTACCTGCTGCCAAAATCTCGAGGTAAAACGTCCATCTTTGTCAGAGACGATAGTCCTCGGTACTCCATGGAGTCTCACAATGTGTCTGGTGAACTCCTCAGCCAGACGACCCACCGGCCACGTTTCCTTAATCGGAATGAAACGTGCGGTCTTCGTCAGGCGATCTACCACTACCCAAATAGCATCAAATCCTCTGCTGAGCCTCAAACCAGTGACAAAATCCATAGATATGTCCTCCCACTTCCACTGTGGTACTGGAAGTGGGTGGAGCTCTCCTCCAGACCTACGGTGCTCAATCTTGACCTGTTGGCAGGTCGCGCACTGAGCTACATATCGAGTCACATCGGGCTTCAAACCGCCCCACCAGAAGGACCGTCTCACATCCTTGTACATCTTACTCGCTCCAGGATGTACTGAGTATGGGGTAGCATGAGCCTCACCTAGTATCCTCTGTCTCAACTCACTGTCTGACGGTACACAAACGCGATCCTGACGTCTCATCACTCCATCTGCACCAATAGTAAACTGTGGGGCCTCATCTCGAGACATCCTGTCCCGGATCCTGATCAAAGTGGGGCAAGTCTCCTGCTTCTGTCGGATCTCATCCAACAGATCAGGAAGTAACTCCATGGTAGACAACTGACCATCGGTATCGGGAAACTGAACCTCTATCTCCAACCAAGCCAAGTCCCTCTGCAACTGTGGCTGTACTGTCAACCGGGCTATCTCCCTCTCTCTAGGCGTCTTCCGGCTCAAAGCATCAGCTACCACATTCGCCTTTCCGGGGTGGTAAAGGATCTCAAGGTCGAAGTCCTTGATCAACTCTAACCACCGCCTCTGGCGGTTATTCAACTCTCTCTGAGTGAATATGTACTTCAGACTCTTGTGGTCTGTAAAGATCTGACATGTCGCCCCATAGAGATAGTGACGCTAGATCTTAAGAGCATGGACTACTGCAGCCAACTCTAGATCATGTGTGGGGTAGTTCTCCTCATACGTCTTCAGCTGTCGAGACGCATAGGCTATGACCTTACCCCTCTGCATCAAGACACACCCCAAGCCCAGCTTGGATGCATCACTGTATACCACAAAGTCATCAATACCCTCAGGCTGTGCTAAAATCGGAGCGGACGTCAATCTCCTCTTCAGCTCCTCAAAACTCTGCTGACACGGCTCAGACCAGACAAACCGAGTGGTCTTCCTCAGAAGACAAGTAAGTGGTCGGGCAATCAAAGAGAACCCTTCCACAAACCGGCGGTAGTAACCTGCTAGACCCAAAAAGCTGCGAACCTCCTTAACATTCTTAGGAGGTTGCCAAGAAGATACTGACTCGATCTTCGCCGGATCGACCTTAACGCCCTCAGCAGTCACCACGTGTCCTAAGAAAGCCACCTCCGACATCCAAAACTCACACTTGGATAGCTTAGCATACAGCTGGCTATCCTGTAGAATCTGCAGTACTGTCCTCAAGTGTCCGGCATGCTCCTCCCGACTCCTAGAGTAGACTAGGATGTCGTCAATGAAGACCACTACAAACTGGTCTAAGAAGTCAATGAATATCCCATTCATCAACTCCATGAACACCGCTGGTGCATTAGTGAGCCCGAATGGCATCACTACGAACTCATAATGACCATACCTAGTCCGGAATGCCGTCTTAGGTATGTCCTGATCTCTCACCCTCAGCTGGTGGTAACCTGACCTCAAGTCTATCCTCGAGAACACGGACGCTCCATGCAACTGGTCCAACAGATCATCTATGCGTGGCAGTGGATACTTGTTCTTGATGGTTACTTTGTTCAGCTCTCTGTAGTCTATGCACAGCCTCATCGATCCGTCCTTCTTCTTCACAAACAACACTGGCGCACCCCAAGGAGACACACTGGGGCGTATAAAACCCTTCTCTGCCAGCTCCTCTAACTGCTTCTTCAACTCAAGCAGCTCTATAGGTGCCATACGGTACGGGGCCTTCGAGATAGGTCTCGTGCCCGGCTCCAAGTCAATGCTGAAATCAACGCTCCTCTGTGGGGGTAGCCCTGGCAGGTCGTCACTGAATACCTCTGCAAACTCGCATGCAACAGGTATCTCCTCTATAGTCAGGCTCTTGCTTTCCTTCATGGCATAACACCAGAAGGCTTCGCAACCTTGGGCTATCAGTCTCGCTGCTCTCACTGCACTGATAACTGTACCTGACTTTCCGAGGTCCCAACCTCGGAATATTACCCTATGGCCCTCCTCTGTGGCAACGGTCACTGTCCTCTTACCAATGTCTAAGACTGCTCCGTGTTTCCTCATCCAGTCTATCCCTAAAATGACATCCTCATGAGCTAAGGGCATGACTAGAAAATTAACTAGCCAGTCTCGATCTCCCAAGCGAACAGGACATCCAAAGATCTCTCTAGTCCCTCTTACCTTACTCCCATCAGGTAAGCCTATCGTAAAAGGTATCCCCTCTACAGTAGCTAAGGACAACCTATCTACGCATGCATCAGATATGAAGGAATGTGTAGCACCCGTATCAAATAAAACTCGTACAGGTAAGTCATGAATCTGGATCGTACCTGTGGCAGTAGGTGCATCTGGATGATCAGCATCTCTCAACTCAAACACTCGTGCCTGAGCTCCTCTAGTATCAGCCACACTACCACGTCCTCTACCCCGACCTGATCCCTGCATAGAACTCTGTGGTGGTGTGTGTCCTGGAGCTCTGTAAGACTGCTGCTGACTAGGAGCTCTGTACTGCTGCTGCTGACTCGGAGTCCGGTACTGTGGCGGTCTCTGTACACTCCCTGATAAGCCTGCAGGAGAAGAACCCTGCTGAGATGGAGCCTTGCCCTGACGGCAGAATGCAGCTCTATGTCCAACCTTGCCACACTGGAAGCAAGTCACTGCTGGCTTCGTGCAGTTCGATCGGATATGTCCATAACTATTGCAGTTGTGGCACTGCAAGCTACCAGCTGAAGTCTGACCAGTAGCTGTATGGCTCTGTCGCCCCTGAGTCTGTCCCCGTCCAAAAGCAGCTACTCCTGAACTACCACTGGCATAACCTGTCCTCTGCCGCTTATCCGGCCTGTCAGACTGAGCAGCTCTCCTAGACCTTGGTCTGTCTCTCTCATACGCAGATGCTCTATCCTGATAGTCTGATAGAGTCTCACAGCGAAATCCTGCCAGATAAGACCGAGTACTCTCTCTCAATCTCCGGGAAAAGAGATAGACATGCTGTTCCTCAGGAGGTGCAGCTGGTCCAAGCAGTGTCAGTTCCTTCTGGAACTTCTTGATGGCATCAGCAATCGGAACGTCCTCAAATCCAGCCTCAATGAAGTCCTGGAATCTCTCCCTCCTCAACGAAACAGGGCAGTATCTGTCTCTAACAATGCTCCTCATCTGCTCCCAACTGGTCACTCGACTACGCATGGTCCGCCACCAGGAATGAGCATCTCCAGTGAAGCAAGTCTGCACCAAGTCCACCTGCCGATCCTCTGGGCAGCGTATTGCCTCTAACGCGGTCTCTACCTGCCCAATCCAGTGCTCCACCTCCAATCCTATCTCTCCATTATATGAGGGGACCTTTTGAGAGTTGAAAGCCTTCAACCACTCATCTGGCCTGGGTGCTCTAGTCCCAGTAGGCGCTCTATCAGCCACAACTCTCCTCTCAGGTACAGCTGGCACCTGAGGCGCTTCCTGTGTCACCTGGACAGATCTAGCCGGTACTGGTGGTACCTGGGTAAGTCTCTCTGTCCTAGCAGCCTCCTCCCTACGCTCAACGTAGGCTCGGTACTCTCTGTACTCAGTCGCTCCAATGGAAACACGCCCTGACTCTGTCGAACGTGCTCTCTGTGCTCCAGACCTAGCAACGGTCTCATTCCTGACCTCAGGACCAACGCTCTCAGCTACTTCCTCCACTCCAACCTCTGGCAGGATCACTGCTGGGGGATCCTCTCGTGGAGCTCGACCTCGACCTCGGGCTAGTGGGGGTCTACCTCCACGGCCGCGTCCTCTAACTGTAGGGGCCCTATCTCCCCTACCTGGTCCAGCTGGAGGGAGAGGTGGACGACCTCTGCCTCGACCAGTAGCTAGCGTAGCTCTAGTACGTGCCATCTGTACAAGAATAAAAACTATAATTACTACTAGCTGAAAGTCCAAAAGTCCAACTACAGTAACCTAAAGTCCAACTAAGCACACTGAGATCCGCGGTAGTAGTGGTGGTCAGCCGTACTTTTCTATTCCCAACCAGACTATGCATGCAATTAAAACCAAAATTTTCTTTTTAAAACTCAGATCCCTTTTCGGGTTCTGCTTAAAACTTATTCGGTCTTTCAGAAGATTTCAAGTGCCATTGTTGCCAACCTAGAGCTCTGATACCATGTTGTAACACCCCGAATTCTCGGAACTCGGAGTATTACTGGTTAGGACCTCACAATGGGTCCCGACCTCAGTTTGACAACAACATTACTAGGACCTTGCAACAAGACACAAATAAAGAAACCGAAATTCATAAAACCCTGTTTTTATAGTAATGAATGCAACACTGTCTAGCAGCCTACGGTACTTAAACAAAAGAAAGGAACAACTGTCTTAACCAAAAGAAAGGAAAGACAAACAACCCCAACCCCACTCTAAGGAGTACGGAGACCCGGCTGACCACTACTTCCGGATCACTCAGCTGCTGATCTAACCTACGGTAAATCTAAAACAACAACAACAAGAACCGTTAGCTAGTTATCTAAATATTAGCAGAGTAATAGTAGCACAAACACACTCAGGTAAACATAAACACTCAACATGCTTTCAAACAAGTCCGTTTTATTATCTTTCTTTAAATTACTCATTCACTCTAATGATACTTATTTTGTGACACGAGGGATTCCCAAACCTCGCCTCCGCCCCCGTGTAACCATCAGGAATGGATCCGATGCATCTCACCTTGTACCTGTATGGTCTGGGTATAGAGAACCTCCCAGTCTCCTGTCAGAGCTGGGCAGTGATGTCACGGCCCGTTATACATACACTTGGGCCTTACGTAAATAATAACAGTCGTCCTAGCAAGTTATTATTAATAAATCAAGCAATAGCACACACCACTACTATCACTCAACTAACACTCAGAAACTGGCTAAGTAAGTCGCAAGGACTTACCTGAGTCAAAACACTCTAACACTCCTCGGATAGTCCGTACTCGTGGTAACTCAAGTGCCTGTCAATGAAGGCATGTGTATCAAAATCACATTTCTATGTCCAACCTCATGCGAAGGAATTACGGAAGAACGATTCTCATACGGTAAAAGACCGTTTTACCCTTAGTGTAGATAATTCTCTGGATCACTTCTTAACCTCTAATATTTCTTTGAAACACCTTTCTAATCTATGGTTACCTCCCAAAATAGTTTACTAAGGTTATAAAAATTTATCTCGTCCACTCGTCGTCTGGAATCACACTACTTCAATCTTATATATATCTACATATCTATGTATATATATATATATACTTTCAGGCATTTTAACATTCCCTCTAATTATATAACATCCGAAGTTCTTAGGTATTTAGATATACATATTTAAATTCACATACGTTATTATTTCACCAACTCAAATTCGTAAGTATACTTTTATTTAATATAACATATATATATATATATATATATATATATATATATATATATATATTTATTTATTTCTAGGTACTCGGCATACACTCGCTCCCGTTAACCTCCCGTGATTGTATGTACATAAGTACTTATAAGTATCTTATATATATATATTTTCCGAGCCAAATAAATCATACACATCTTGTATCTCCATTCCCGTTCTCTTATCTTATATTAACACCGTACTCGTATATATATACACACTTACGTCTCCTATACTTAACAATCCATACATATATACGGGTAAGACAAACATCTAATCTATATACATATACAGGTACTGCAGGGGTAGGAAACATAATAAAATATACGTATACAGGTACTGCGGTGGGGAGAAGGATCGGAGAGGTCGGCATACCGGGGCTGCAGTTAGACAGGGTGGTCGATTTGTTACCGCTGCGGAAAGTCGGAAGCAACCACGTAATTGGTTCCTGTCGACCGAAGAAGTGCAGCACAAACGTTACTGGTGTTCACACGAAGGAGGAGAAACAGCGAGGAGGGGAGGAGCAACCACTTACCGGATTCCGGTGCTGCGAGGCGGCTCACTGGCGTTCCGGCGGCCCCCTCCCTGGTGTCGATTGCTACTGCTGCGTAAGTTCCGATCAACGGAGACGGAAGGTCCTGCGGTTTCAGCACATCAGCAGCACTGCGGTAGTCACGCGCCGGAACAGAAGAGGACGAAGGAGAGGCGGACGACGTACCTGGTGGTCGGCCGAATCCGGCAGGCGGCCGACTGGGTGGCGCGGCGCGGCTGCACTGTAGAGAAGCGGCGGTTAAGGTCCTCGGCTCGAAACAGAAGCAGAAGAAGGGCGGGATGCGGGAGGAAGGAGAAAGGGGAAGGCGGCTCACCTGGCGGCCTTGGTGGTCACGGCGGCGTACGGTTCAGTGGCACTCGACGGCGGCGTCTCCGGTTGAAGGTAGCAGGGTTGCGGCGATCCTCTGTTGAAGCGGAAGAGGGGAGTTGTCGATCCAGCGAGGGTAAGTAGCGGCTGATTAGCGTAATAGTTAGATTAGTTTAATAAAATTAGGGTTAGGGTTAGTTTAGGAATTAATTAATGGGCTGGTAGGTGGGCTTATATCCGGCCCTTCTTTAGAACGGAAAATTCGGGACTTGTTACTTATGTACGGAACTAATATAATACGGGATTTAAATTCCGTATTATCTACTTATATAATACGGAATTAAATTCCGTATTTATAAATTATAATTATTTTTATTTTAACAACGTAAATTGTTTTCGGTCATTTAATTTATCATTTTATGTGAATCTAGGTCACATAAAATGATAGAACTAAACTCGTTTTATTTTACTTATTTATTTATTTACAATGGTCTCATCGGACTTAGTTTAATTTCACTTTACCGGAACTTAAAATTTTCGGTTATTACAGTATGGGAACATGTTTAGTGTTGTGGCCAACTTTAAAGATTTTTGTAGAAGTGATGGTTGAACAGTTTTAAAAAATTTTTGCTCCTATGAGTAGATTAGATATCATAGATGATTTAGATTTTTATTTTGGAATTTTTATAAGTTTATTTTAATTTCATATTTGAAGATGTAGTTGGACCTTAGTGACTTTTCGGGAAATAAAAAAGTGGGTAGTTTCTCTAGTTTTTACCTAAAATCATCCTAGGGAGTAGAATATGGTTAATTAGCCTCAAGTAAGAATTTAAGTACGTACTACGAGTTTTTGGAAATCTCGGGACCAAGGGTAAAATAGTCATGTTACCTTTAATAAGTACTATAATAAATTATGTCCAAATAGGATCTTACATCTTAGAAGTTTCAGACTTCTAAGTACCTAGGGAAATGTATTGACCCACATGCCTCCTTTGACAACCAACTGAATTTCTGCAGTTACCGTTTGAGTGGTGGTTAAGAGAGAGTCGAGATTTGATTCTAGTAAGTCCACGGACATACTTAGTTTGCTTCTTGTATGAGTGTAATGTGTATGAGTGGTGTTTGTTAATTAAGATAAACAACGAAACCGGAATAGGCCGACTTTAGTATTTTGTGTAATGGACCCAAGTGTATGATAACGGGTCGTGACATCATCTGCCTAGCTCTTGCGAGAGTCTAGGAGGTTCCTTGCGACCAGCCTAGTCAGGTAGACGGTCAAATGCATTAGTACCATTCCGCGTTGGTAAACGGGGACAAGGGCGAGGTTTGCGAATCCCTCGTGTCACAAAATAAGTATCATTAGTAATGACATATCACTTAATTAAAGATAACAAAAGGAATGAGTGCTGCATGCTGATTGTGTATGTGGTGTGTTTGTGCTTTTACCTTTATACTTATGCATAGATTGTTAGCTAACGGTTTTATACCGCTTGTAGATGCCTTGCACGTTAGGGAGGCGATCGAGTGATCCGGCGGTAGTGGGCAGCCGGGGTTCCGTGCATTATAGGACGGGACTGTTATCTTTTTATTTCACGACTGTTGAGACTGATGTTGCTATTTTGGTTTTGAGACTTGGCTGTATTGTTTTTAGATTGTACTTTTCTTTTCGCTCATGATATAAAACTCTATGTTTTGCCTTTTTATTTGTGCCGTGTTGTAAGGTCCGATGAAGTTGTTGCCAGGCTAAGGGCGGGACCCATTGTGAGGTCCCAGCTCGTAGCATTCCGAGTCCTCTAGGATTTGGGGTGTTACTGATTGACCTTTTATAACCATAATTGGCCCAAGTTTATTATAACTGGGCGGTGACCGCTTGTCTAGTTCAGAATGGGGAAACTGGGAGGTGCTCTTGCGACCGGTCCAACAGGTGAAAGAAGGATGCATACGTTCTATTCTTGTTGGTGAAAGGGGACAGAGGCGAGATCATAGTGATTCTCGTGTGACAACATAGGTGGAATTAGTAAAGGGTTTAACTTAATGAAAGATAATAACCGGTTGAGTGTGAGCATGGTATATGTTTATATTACCTTATGTGTGTTTGTGCCTTTATTGTCTTTCTAATAGCTAGAATGTTAGCTAACAGTTTATACCGATGTTGTAGATGCCTTGCAGGATATAGGTACTACTGAGTGAACCGGATGGTGTGGTCAGCCGGGATTCTCGTACATTATAGGACGGGATCGGGTTTATATTTCAGTTACCGTTCTTTTAGTTTGTTTTGAACTCGGTTGCAATTCTTTTACGTTTTCCCTTGTTATAACCTTTGGTTTTATATAAGTTTTTCTTTTCATTTATTTGTGCCTTGTTGTAAGTTCTGTTGTTGTCGTTGCTACTTTGAGGGCCGGGACCCATTGTGAGGTCTTAGCCCGTAACGCTTCGAGTTTCCAAAACATGGGGTGTTACATCAACCTTACTCAAGCCTTCTAATTAAGACAAGCACAAAGAGGGACTAGTTTTACTAGTAACGCCAATGTTCAATAAGATTAACACAGACAAGAATAACCTAGAAAGGACTCACAACGATTCAATCAAAAACTCTCTTTTTGATTGAATATGAATGAATAAATAAACAATTTGGTTTACTAGGTTTTTTTAGTATTGTGTTTAGTAAATGTACCCCTTGAGAGAAGAGTGTGTAGAGTTTGAGAATAAATACAAAAGGTTGGGGTATATTTACTTAATTGAAACATTAAAAAGCCTAGCTACTACTATAATTTTTCAAAAAGGCCTAGTTACCAAAACTGCCTATGAATAAAATGCACACTTCGTAAATGAAGCAACAAGTATCTCACAATGTATGTGGAAAAATATCAAATCAAATCCATCTAATAATCTCAACCTTCTAAGGCTTATATAAGAAATATCCTCCTAAAATATAAAGACTAAAAATAATCCTACAAGTTATATGATAAAAGATAAAAACCTGTAGAATGTTTTGAGCTTTAAAGATACAAAATAACTAACTATAATCTTGTATAAATCTTAACATGATTCACGTAAATCTCGACTTGTAAGACTTAATAATCTCAGATGTATGTTCTTGTGAGGCTGAGGTCTTCATTTGCTTCCTTGATCATCTTCACTCACATGTGGCTCATCCACAATAGATATCAATTTAATTAAAGAAGACTTAGACATAAGTAAGGTCTTCTTAGATGTACATGATGTCAATAAGTTAGCAACCTCCTCTTGGATGGATCTTGCTCTTGATCTAGTGATAAATCCTTCCATAATAAAATGTGCAGATGATGTAAACTCCTTCTCCTTCAATACTTTAGCTCTAGATCTAGTGACTGGTCCTTGTGTAGAAGGTGTTGGGGATGGTCCCTCATCACAAGTACTTGTGAGCTTTTTTATATGAGCATCATTAAGTTTAAGTGATTATGTTATTACCTACATGTTTTGACGTTTTAAAATATGACAACATGATACTTATATTATTGTTTACGTACATGGATATTACCTTTGTTTTAAGTTTTTGATATGACTTGATAATTTCCGATGTTGAGAGATGTTCTTGAAATATGTTGGATCGATACTTATGATTTATACAAGCGCGCACACACACACAGATATATATATATATATATATATATATATATATATATATATATATATATATATATATATATATATATATATATATATATATATATATATATATATATATTTCAAGTTTAGTGTTATTAAGACTTTATGGAGTTTGTGTTTGTATTATCTTCGGTTTAAGTTATAACATTAGTTGATAAGTTGATCTCGAAAGCCCTTTTAATGTTTATCTTGTATTGTTTTCCATCATTGACGGTGTCATGTTTATTCGGTTTATGAATCTTAAAAGGGATTATTGAGTTATTGATGGATATGGGTTTATGATTTGTTGTTCCAGTTTACGATATTGAGATGATTTGGTCTATGACCACGGTGGGAAATTGCCTTATTTTTATGATGATATGATTCTGTCTATGACCATGCATTTCATTTTCATGATTTTAAGCTACTCGGTTGGGGCAGACCATGATTACCAATGGTACATGGTTTGTGCGGCCCAGGGATGCTCCTAACTTGTAAGAGCCTTAGTTTTTAGGTGTTGAGTAGTGCTGAGACAGGACCATCCGCCCCTGTTGGTCCAATGCCAATGGGCCGCCCCTGCGGGTTCAATGGGCCACCCCTGCGGGTCCTGTGGTCCACCCCTGCGGCTCTACAGGTCCGCCCCTGCAGTTTCCTGCAGCTGCAACCGTCTTTGTTGACCTCTTGACACGTGTTTTACCTTGGCTTCCTATATAAGCTTCCCTTTGCTTCTTCATGAAGGGTTTCTTCATCTTCTCCAGCCTTCTTCTCCTCACATTCATTTTCTTCTCTTCTCCTCTTCCTTTGATCTTCGTCTTGAGTTTCCTTGGAAGATCTTGTTAGTTTGGATCTTGAGAGAGTTTTGTTGCTTGTGGTTGTGCTTGTTGAGGTTGAGAGAGTTGTTGTTGAGGTTGTGAGACGTACTTCCTTTTCCTTGTTGTTGTCGTAAGTCTTCTTACTCTTTCTTGCTTCCTTCCTCCTCTTCTTCTTCTTCTTAGATTACGAATCCACAAGATGTAGTCTTGTGTTGATCTTCCTGGATCTTTCTGCTGATCATATGTATGTATATATGTATGTGCTTGCCCTTGGGGCAACGAAGAAGTGAAGAGATCGAGAGAAGGATCGAAGAGAAGTCGGGGTCAACTTTCTACACACCAGCCGCCCCTACGCCTGAGCTGAGCCGCCCATGCACCTGGGTTGAGCCGCCCCTGTGCCAGAGTTGGTCCGCACCTGTGCCTCACTGGTACAGCGCCCTTGCGTCTCTTGTTTTTGGCGGTGCGTGTCCAAGACATACCTAGTTGGTATGTTTCCTTCCTTCCTTTCTTTTGGCCTTGGATTTGATTATGGCTAGGCTAGAATGGTTTATGATGAGCTTGATGAGATGGATGTTGGGAATGTGCCTTAGGCACTTGCATGTATGTTGAGGATCTGAGGTTTAAATGCGAGTTATAGTTGGTTATGGTTATGAGGTGTAGGAGACGCGTCTCCTAACCCTTGCAGCGTTTGATATTATGTATACCTTGCTTATGCATGCGTTGATCATTTCCTCAAGGGGAAATTGTGATGTGGTACAAACTTACGAGTTTTCAGGTAAGTCCATAGGACTTACTTATCGAGCAGTTGTGATGGTTGTGTGTGTGCACATGATTGTTGCATTTATAACCTAAACCGGACTAGGATGACCACTTCATTACCTTATATGGCTCAAGTGTATTATAACCGAGCGGTGACCACTTGCCAAAGCTCGTCGAGAGTGGAGCACGTGCTCGGAAGCCAGTAACTCAAGGAGGACGTAGTTCCTCACGCAAAACCTGAGTTAAAGGGGGAAGAGACAAGGTTATTTAGGTTCCTCGTGCCACAAAAGAAGTTGAATTAGTAATGGAATAGCGTAAATAAAAATAATAAACGGTTGTGTGTGTGACATTGCATGTTGAGATGTATTGGTGTGTATATGTGATATTACTACATTCTTATTCATTTATGTTAGCTAACGGTTTATACCGTATTGTAGATGATCTGCAGGTTAGGAAGACTGCAGAGTGAGCCAGACAGGGTGATCAACCGAGGGCTTTTGTACACTAGGATATGCGAGGGTTTTGGGGTGTTTTATCCTTATATGGATATGATGTTTCTGTTTGGTACTCGGCTATGATGTTGTAAAACTTTTGTAACACCCCAAATCCGCGGGGCTCGGGATGCTACGGGTTGGGGCCTCACAATGGGTCCCGACCCTTAGCCTGACAACAATTTCACCGGATCTTGCAACAAGGCACAAATAAAGGCCAAAACCGAAATACATTTTTATGCAATGTTATGAAACCCGAAAATAAAAGAAAGGAAAGACTTCAGCCGTCCTTACAACAACATCAATATAATATATAACAACAACAACACAAGGACTCCAAAACCCAACTCAACCTAAGATGTACGGAACCCCGGCTGCCCACTCCTCCGGATCACTTGGCCACATCCTATCCTGCACATCAACTACAACAATCGGTATAAAACCGTTAGCTCACATTCTAGGCATTATAAGAATAATATGGCACAAACACACATAGGAACACACACACACAACATGATCATAAACATACACATCCGTTACTTATTATCTTTTTAGGTTATTCCATATCTAATTCATTCGTTCAAGTGTGACACGAGAGTCTTATAACTCTCGCCTCTGTCCCCGTGTAACCAACAGGAGTGTGGCGGCGCCCAACCCGTATACCCTGAGGGAGTGATGAAGAAGCCCGCCCGTATACCGTGTATGGCCTGGTCGCAGAGATCTCCCCAGTCTCCCTCGGGAAACTGAGCGGTGATGTCACCGCCCGATAATAATAATAGTAGTAACGATGGGCCAATAAATAAGGTCAAGTAAATCCTAATCCATTTTCATGCTTAAAAGCGGTAAACACACACCACCATATACATCCAAATAAGGCATAGAAGCGGCTAAGTAAGTCCGAGGACTTACCTCGTCTCAAAGCTAACCGAAATAGATATCACTCTTCGAAAAAATATAACCAAAGCCTGTTCAAGACAAGGCACGGCAATCAACATCCATTCACACAAGCTATTAGTCCTTAGACTATTGGTCCTATATGATCTTATTATTAGGTCATACACTCTCATAATCTATGATACACTCCTAGACTTCGTAAACTCACAAGATCTTAACTATAACCACATGCTAGGATACTTCCATCCTAACTCCACAATCTCAACAAACACATACTCACAACCTCAACCCTTAGAACGTTCAAACCATCCTAAAATACGCACCTAAGGTTCAAAGCCACTACTTGGCATTTGCCCTAAGTTATGCTAGATCCAACCTAGCATGATTCTACCACTAAACATAACTAGATCGAGGAAGAAGGTACTCAAACACGATCCAAGGTTGAAGATGATCTACGGACTTCGAGATTGGATTCGATGACCTTTATCGGGGCGCTTCTGAACCTAAAGCCAAAGCTAAACAAATTTAGCTCATACGCTAAATTTGATAGTAATATATATGATATATTAATTTGAGGTAAAGCTCGTTTTCAAAAGCCAACATTGAAAACCCACAATACATTTTCCGGGCAATTTATACGAACGTAGGAATTTGGTCATAAACCACAATTAAAATATTTAGGGTCATAATCCGAAATTAATCCAACAATGGCATAATTGATAATTTGTAAAATCGGGTCAATATATGTAATTAATTTTCTGCAGAGGGCATAAATGCAACTTCCAAAAATGTGGGTCTAAAACTACAATTATAAAACATGGGTGACAAATTGCAATTATACCAAATATTAGGGTTTCCCGATTTAAATAACCCTAAAGGGTTATCTTTCATTTGCAAGGGAAAAGCAGGCGGAGAGGTGGGAGCATCAGGCGGCGGCGAGATCTGGCAACGAGGGCGACGGTGGCTCCGGCAGCGAGGCAGGCGAAGGCGGCTCCTTTTGGTGGCGGCTTCATCCGGTGGTGGCCACAGACGCCTCTCCGGCGTCGCTTGGTGGGGCACGAGGCTGGCGGCGGTTAAGAATAGAGAAGAAATGGAAACTGAGGGCGCCAAGAGTCGGCTAGGCTGATGACTCCGGTGGCTCCTGGTGTTGGCTCGAGGTGGAGATGTCAGATCCACTGCCGGCAATGACAAAGAAGAAGAAGGCCGAGGTGGGTTGCTGTAATCTTGTCCGGTGGCCATTAACAGACAGAGAAGGGAAACCGAAGCCGGGAATCGATGGGGCATTGTGGCTGAGGTTGACGGTGCTTGTAGGGAGGGGTTCGAAAGGTGAGTCCTGGAGGTGATTGCAGCCAGGAGAAGGGGGGGTTGGTGTTGCTGTACCGTAACAGAAGGTAGGAGAGATGGAGAGAGATTGATGGAGGAGGCTTTGTAGAATAAGGAGTAGAAGACTGAGAGGCATGGCTGCTCCAAAACAGAGAGAGGTGAGGCGATGGAGGCTGGCGACTAGTGTGTAATCCAATGGCGAGGTCGAGATGAAGAACATACGTCAAACAACAATCACAGAGAAAGGGAGATGGATGAGAAGATGTGGGCAAGACTGAGGGAGGAGGGAGTTGCTGTGTGAGGAGGGCTAGAGGGAAAGATTGAATGTGAGCTGAGTGCAATGAGGGGTCGGTAACGTGTAGCAGAAAGAAAAATCATCACGCTGGGAAAGAGAGATGCAAAGTAGGAAAGTAGAAAAGAAAAAAATAAATAAAAAGGAAATAGGATAAAAGAGTAAACTCGATTAAAAGCATTCGGAACGGGTTTTCCGAATCGGAAACCATTCCCGACTTTTCCGAAAATAATAATACGGACATACGCGAACATATCCAAAATATAAATATACTCGGGAAGATATTTTACGTCGTAAAATAATTTTAATAACATATTTAAGGTAGAAAATTATCGATAAAAGTAGGAATATAAATATCGAAACGCACCCAATAAACGGGGCGTTACATTAGATCCCCCTAAAAAGAAGTTTCGTCCCGAAACTTGCTATACGTCGAACTTCTCGGTCCCTACGGCCGAGGTATGAACTGTCAAACTAAGATGGCTTAGACCTCCCAATCTATACCGACAAACTACTCGAACTACCACCGTATGATATATCATGTCATATAGCACATTCCCGCATGGGGCACAAACTAACATACATCACACAAGCACCTAACTAAACCAGGAGAAGTATTATGCCTAACCCGCCGATTCTATCAATGCTACTAGCTCAGCGTAAACTCAACAAAAGATACTATCATCCGACTTCCTATTAGCCTCATTGGTTCTACGACGCCACTAACTCATCAAGACCGGCAAACCTTCTCGAGTCATACTTGTACTTCCTAGATTGATACACGTGAAACACCGGGTGAACACTCTCTACTCTTGGCGGCAACGCCAACTTTTAAGACACTTCTGCAACTCGCGCTAAGATCTCAAAAATGTCGATATACCAGAACTCAACTTCCTTCTTGGGTCTTTCTCAATGCAATATTTCCATTATATTTCTCTTTTATTGTCTCTAACAAAGAAGATCGGATTTCCAATTTACACCGTTGGCTTTGGTTCTTGTCAAACCAAACTTTGATGTTACGTTTCCTTAATTCTTGGTGAAAGTTCTAAGTAATGAAAGAAGTACTCAACTTCAAACTACTTCTACTAACGAGACATGTATGCTATTACTTTTACATCGCTCTGCAAAACTCGATCAAGACCCTATCTTGAAGAATCACTTGTACACTTCAAACACATCATTCCTCAAAGCAAATCAAAACAGTTGTACCAATCAATCTCCTCTTTAATTATCAAAACTCTATTATCAAATCTTCGTCTAGCTCACTCAATACTTCATTGCCATCCGTAGTAGATTACCATAGTTGGCGTTATACAACTTCTCCCTTCACAGATCGGGTAAAGCTCGGCACATCTAAGAAAACTTGTAGCCTCTTTCACATCTTTCGGGGTTTGCCATCCGTGACGACTTGTCCAACATCTTCTCTCTTTTTCAAGAGTAGACCAAATATCTTATCAAGGCATTAGTAAGCCCATATGGGATCACTAAAACTCGTAGTGACACTGGTTGGTCCAAAATGCCGTACTTGCAATATCTCAGACTCGAATTCTCAATTGGTGACAATCAGACCTTAAATCATTCTCATAAGAGACTACCAACCCTTGCAACTGATCGTGTAGATCTCCCATTCATTGTAAGGGATACTTTTCCTTCATTGTTATCTTGCTCAACTTATGGTAATCAATATACAAACGGAGATAGCCGTCTCTCTCTTCGCAGATTGGTGTCCTCTATAATAGCTTCAAATCAAGAATTCGAGATACACCTCCAACATGAACTTCAAATCAAGAGTTCAAGATAAACTTCCAACGTGAACTTCAAATCTTCTTAATGGTAAATCCACCTTCCGATGCATTGGAATCTGTTCTATCTTGGGTTCCAACTTTTCTTCTCCCATCACATATCGTGAGATATCGACACAATCTTGTCTTAAGATTGGTCAAGTGGTCCACCCCGATCTGTTGAGGTGACGTCCATAGAACACGGGGTTTAATACTTCTTTAGCTACAATGTTCACCGTCCTCTTTCAAAGATCCTTCATCTCCAGAACTTGGGAGACTTGCTCTAATAATCTTTTTAAGGTTTCACACTTATGTGAAGTCATGAAGGTCCAAACTACAGGACTTAATCACGCCTTATAATATTTTAGTGTTACCTTCTTCGTATTCTACCAAAGCTTGCATCATTCCTTCGAGTAGGTGTAGAACTTACTCCCTTTTTCTTGTGTAACGTCCAATTGACCGTAGAGGTTCTAACCTCAATTTTTCATGTACTTCTCATACATCTCACATTGACTTCAAACTTCAAAACTTTAGTTTTCCCTTACTATTGTTGGTCACCTTATGTATTTCTCGGTATTCTATGTACAACTACAATGGAAGCCTCATCTTACGGTTGATCCACTAGCTCCCCTTACCATGATCAAACCTTAAAAGTTGTAACCCGTGACGTTCCTCCATATGTCAATCTCATGACCTAAGTAGGTCGCGTAAGATCGTTAAAATCTCCTCCTCGGAGGTCTTGTTATAACTACTTGCTTGCACTCGTTCAACTTTATTTGGTTTAAGACAAATGCACGTCCATTGATGTACCTCCTTATGATTGACATTGATCCACCGCGAATACTCCAAGCTCTTGGTCCCGATCCTATATGTTTCCATAGTCTTGTTTACTCTGCCGATCTACACACATCAATAAACAACCCGCACTTGTGCGTTCTCAGTTTTCACCGATTAACTTATATCTGACCTTCTTCGAAGTTAACGACTTACCCTTCTACCATACTCCTGAAAGGATACCCACTCGGGGTACTTGTCTTAACTAGCTCATTTTCCTCTACTTCAACTCCGTTAGCTCTTTATACGCTCCTCTCTTCCTTCCGCTTCTGTAAGATAACCATACCTACCCAACTCTCTCGTGTCATATGTCCCACCTTTATAGGCAATCGCTCTTCATAATGTTTTGCAAATGCACTCCTCAAATATTCTGACATTAATTAGCCTCCACTCTCATCCTTCTTGGTTGATAACTTAAGTTCTTCCATCCATCTTCTTGAAATCATCATCTACACATGCTTCCTCTTTCTTGGCGTTGTTTAGGCTTATCACCACAACAGAAACCAGTTGACTCCACTAAAGAAACTCTACCACGCAAACTTCCACCGTGCGTTTCTTCCTGTAATCTCTCATATTTCTGAATAAGTTACCCGCTTAGGATCTCGCAAAGATTGTCACTTCACCCTCTGGTACCTCCGTAAGCTTAATTTACGGTTCTCATAAATCTTTCCCAAGGTCTTTTCATCTTGACTCTCAAGCTTAGGAGCGCCTATGGAAAACTCGTCTTACTTAGAACGCCACTTTTATCCTCGAGCGGGAATGTAGTCCTCTCTACTTGGTTCCCATCTTTAGTTCATCAACACCACACTTGGAAAAATCTTACATTCGTTATCTCTAGTTGCCTCATTGATGCTCCTTCACTGTTTCCTTGATACAACTCTCATGTCTTCATGTCGCTTTTATATTTGTAAAGTATCCATCTTGATTTCGATTAAGTCGAGGTTCCCTTTTTATTTGTTTGTTCTTTGGTTACGTCATCTCTAGTGTTCTTCTTTGACGTCCTCTTAAAGGAGTCCGGAAAATCACTGGGGTGCTTGCGAAAACTTAATGCTCAACTTATAACTTGAGCATACTCATTTTCGTATGTATACTATCCTAAGCCAAAAGGCGTTGTCCATGAGGCGATGATGGCTTTCTATCATCATAGCTATAAGGTCCACTATCACTAATATGATATTAGTATACTGTATGTTTATAAATATATATATAAAGATATAAACGTCATGCTACTACTATAAATGTAATCAACCCATAAACAATTTACAATTCAACATACAAGTATAGTCTAAAACATCCTAAGTCCACATATACATATCTACATATACACACACACACATATATATATATATACACACATAGTATAATAATCAATAACTACGTCGCTGAGATCCGCGGAGGAAGTGGTGGTACCGTACATTCTACCCCAACTGACTCATGCACATGATTGGAAAACGAAATTCATTTCGTTAAAACTCAGAACCCTTGATGGTTCTTTTTATTTTTATTCGGCCTTTAGAAGATTGCGAGTGCCATTGTTGTCAACCTAGGGCTCTGATACCACTTTTGTAACACCCCAAATCCGCGGGACTCGGGATGCTACGGGTTGGGGCCTCACAATGGGTCCCGACCCTTAGCCTGACAACAATTTCACCGGATCTTGCAACAAGGCACAAATAAAGGCCAAAACCGAAATACATTTTTATGCAATGTTATGAAACCCGAAAATAAAAGAAAGGAAAGACTTCAGCCGTCCTTACAACAACATCAATATAATATATAACAACAACAACACAAGGACTCCAAAACCCAACTCAACCTAAGATGTACGGAACCCCGGCTGCCCACTCCTCCGGATCACTTGGCCACATCCTATCCTGCACATCAACTACAACAATCGGTATAAAACCGTTAGCTCACATTCTAGGCATTATAAGAATAATATGGCACAAACACACATAGGAACACAAACACACAACATGATCATAAACATACACATCCGTTACTTATTATCTTTTTAGGTTATTCCATATCTAATTCATTCGTTCAAGTGTGACACGAGAGTCTTATAACTCTCGCCTCTGTCCCCGTGTAACCAACAGGAGTGTGGCGGCGCCCAACCCGTATACCCTGAGGGAGTGATGAAGAAGCCCGCCCGTATACCGTGTATGGCCTGGTCGCAGAGATCCCCCCAGTCTCCCTCGGGAAACTGAGCGGGGATGTCACCGCCCGATAATAATAATAGTAGTAACGATGGGCCAATAAATAAGGTCAAGTAAATCCTAATCCATTTTCATGCTTAAAAGCGGTAAACACACACCACCATATACATCCAAATAAGGCATAGAAGCGGCTAAGTAAGTCCGAGGACTTACCTCGTCTCAAAGCTAACCGAAATAGATATCACTCTTCGAAGAAATATAACCAAAGCCTGTTCAAGACAAGGCACGGCAATCAACATCCACTCACACAAGCTATTAGTCCTTAGACTATTGGTCCTATATGATCTTATTATTAGGTCATACACTCTCATAATCTATGATACACTCCTAGACTTCGTAAACTCACAAGATCTCAACTATAACCACATGCTAGGATACTTCCATCCTAACTCCACAATCTCAACAAACACATACTCACAACCTCAACCCTTAGAACGTTCAAACCATCCTAAAATACGCACCTAAGGTTCAAAGCCACTACTTGGCATTTGCCCTAAGTTATGCTAGATCCAACCTAGCATGATTCTACCACTAAACATAACTAGATCGAGGAAGAAGGTACTCAAACACGATCCAAGGTTGAAGATGATCTACGGACTTCGAGATTGGATTCGATGACCTTTATCGGGGCGCTTCTGAACCTAAAGCCAAAGCTAAACAAATTTAGCTCATACGCTAAATTTGATAGTAATATATATGATATATTAATTTGAGGTAAAGCTCGTTTTCAAAAGCCAACATTGAAAACCCACAATACATTTTCCGGGCAATTTATACGAACGTAGGAATTTGGTCATAAACCACAATTAAAATATTTAGGGTCATAATCCGAAATTAATCCAACAATGGCATAATTGATAATTTGTAAAATCGGGTCAATATATGTAATTAATTTTCTGCAGAGGGCATAAATGCAACTTCCAAAAATGTGGGTCTAAAACTACAATTATAAAACATGGGTGACAAATTGCAATTATACCAAATATTAGGGTTTCCCGATTTAAATAACCCTAAAGGGTTATCTTTCATTTGCAAGGGAAAAGCAGGCGGAGAGGTGGGAGCATCAGGCGGCGGCGAGATCTGGCAACGAGGGCGAAGGTGGCTCCGGCAGCGAGGCAGGCAAAGGCGGCTCCTTTTGGTGGCGGCTTCATCCGGTGGTGGCCACAGACGCCTCTCCGGCGTCGCTTGGTGGGGCACGAGGCTGGCGGCGGTTAAGAACAGAGAAGAAATGGAAACTGAGGGCGCCAAGAGTCGGTTAGGCTGATGACTCCGGTGGCTCCTGGTGTTGGCTCGAGGTGGAGATGTCAGATCCACTGCCGGCAATGACAAAGAAGAAGAAGGCCGAGGTGGGTTGCTGTAATCTTGTCCGGTGGCCATTAACAGACAGAGAAGGGAAACCGAAGCCGGGAATCGATGGGGCATTGTGGCTGAGGTTGACGGTGCTTGTAGGGAGGGGTTCGAAAGGTGAGTCCAGGAGGTGATTGCAGCCAGGAGAAGGGGGGGTTGGTGTTGCTGTACCGTAACAGAAGGTAGGAGAGATGGAGAGAGATTGATGGAGGAGGCTTTGTAGAATAAGGAGTAGAAGACTGAGAGGCATGGCTGCTCCAAAACAGAGAGAGGTGAGGCGATGGAGGCTGGCGACTAGTGTGTAATCCAGTGGCGAGGTCGAGATGAAGAACATACGTCAAACAACAATCACAGAGAAAGGGAGATGGATGAGAAGATGTGGGCAAGACTGAGGGAGGAGGGAGCTGCTGTGTGAGGAGGGCTAGAGGGAAAGATTGAATGTGAGCTGAGTGCAATGAGGGGTCGGTAACGTGTAGCAGAAAGAAAAATCATCACGCTGGGAAAGAGAGATGCAAAGTAGGAAAGTAGAAAAGAAAAAAATAAATAAAAAGGAAATAGGATAAAAGAGTAAACTCGATTAAAAGCATTCGGAACGGGTTTTCCGAATCGGAAACCATTCCCGACTTTTCCGAAAATAATAATACGGACATACGCGAACATATCCAAAATATAAATATACTCGGGAAGATATTTTACGTCGTAAAATAATTTTAATAACATATTTAAGGTAGAAAATTATCGATAAAAGTAGGAATATAAATATCGAAACGCACCCAATAAACGGGGCGTTACAACTTTTTTATGTATACATTGTACAATTTATGTATTTTGTTTTAATCTATTTGTGCCTTTTTGTAAGATCCAGTGAACTTGTTGTCAAGACAGGGTCAGGATCCATTGTGAGATCGTAGCCCCGTAGTGCCCCGAGTCCCGCGGATTTGGGGTGTTACATAACCTAAGTGGACAACATGTCCCATGGTTGGGTTTTGTTCATGATTTTACACTACTCGGTTAAGGCATAACATGGTTACCGATGGTACTAGGTTTGTGTGGGCTAGAGATGTGTTTGGCTGTTAGTGGATAACAAGGACTTCACTTGATCTGTGATCTTTGTGCTCATCCCGTGGTTAAGGTTACGAAGTTACCTTCGTGTCCAACATTGGAGGTGAACATGTTTTAAAACTATAATACAATTATGAGTTTTAAAATGCGGTTTATAATTAAAAAAAATGCTCGAGCATGTTTTGATAATGTTATTTGGATGATTTGGTGTTGATTTTGAGCAAGGGTAAAGGGTATACCTTGTTGCATCATTACGGTCAATAGACCATGTATTCGTTATACCAATTATTTGGGATATGTGCATTGTTTTGGATTATGAGTTATTGTTTTGAATTTATGAACTATGATTTCGATTTATGAATTATTTATTTGGATTTATGGAATGTTCTTTTGGACATATGAAATGTCGTTTGGACTTATGAAATGTTTTGGACTTGTACGATGTCATTTTGGACTTATGAGTGTTGCTTTTAGGTTAAGATATATTAATGCGGGACTATCTTTAACATCTCTTAACATTCATTCGCTTACATTGATATCTATTGTTGAGGACCTATACATGTGTAATGATGATCAAGGAAGCAAGAAGAGCAAATGGAGATCTCGGCCGCACCAAGTTCTATCCGAGATATTGATTAATATATCTTGTCGAGATTTATATTGAATCTAGATAAGATTATAGGTATTTTTTTCTACCTTTAAAGCTCTAAACATTCTAAAGGTTTTTATCTTCTATCCTATATTTTGTAGGGTTATTTTAGTAATATCATTTAGAGGAATCTTGCCTATTTATACCCTAGAAGGCCGAGATTCATAGGAAGATTAGATTGATTATTGATTTTCACACTATTAAGAGACACTCGTTGCTTCATTTACGTAGTGTGCGTTTTATTCATTTCTATTCAATCAAAAAGAGATTTACAAGGTTGTTCTTGTGTGTGTTAATTTTCTTAAATATCGGTGTTGCTGGTCAAACTAGTCTCTCCTTGTGTTTGTCTTAATTAGAAGGCTTGTGTAAGGTTGAAGAAGGAAGGGTTAATATAATTCTTTGTTGAGGGTTTTGATCCAATTGGTCAAGGTTCTTTGCAATTCTAACATTAAGCCTTATATTCCTATATTTACCATTAATTCATTACATGTTATCTTCTTCTTATCCTACCATTATCATTCCATCAACTCACGTTCTTTGTGTTTGAGTGTCACAAATCTCGGCTCTACCACTAATATCTCGCCCAAGATATTTCTTGAGATTTGCTTTTGTCGCCGATTTCGTGGACTTCAATCCAGATTAGGAAAACGCGGCATCAACCCCACATCAGATATAGCTTTGGATTTATAAGCATGTTGAGATGGATTTATGAACCTTGGTATTAGACTATGACTTATTTGACTTGGGCTTACGAAACATTATTTTCGGACTTGGATATTTAGATATGGTTTATGTCTTTAAATCATTTGGATTGTGATTCATGGTTTATGATTTGGGACGTTTACAAATTACTTGAGATTATATTGGGTTGAACTTATTTTCAAATTATTTATGAATATTTAGATTTGATCATGAATATTGATTTAATTAAGAGGTTTTAATTATGAGAGTTTTGGACTTGATAATATATGAGTATAGATTTGACTGTGAGTATTTGAGATTTCAAAATATGTTATCATGAGCTTATGATGTATTTGATGATTTTTTAAAGCATGATTAACTACTTAGATTCCTTTGATATTTTTAAAGATCATAAAATATCATAGATATTTATGTTATGTCGAGTTCATATATATATATATATATATATATATATATATATATATATATATATATATATATATATATATATATATATATATATATATATATATATATATATATATATATATATATATATATATATATATATATATATATATATATATATATATATATATAGAGGGTGTGGTTCCCATGAGAACTCCCCTAACGTGAGAACATGAGAACAATCGTACACCGTTGGATGGTGAGTATTAAGGGTTGAGATTTAGAGTAGATATCATAATTAATAATAACTACGAAAAATAATAATTAGGAATCCAACAATAACTACGAATAATCCACTCAACCAACAATAACTACGAATAATACATTAAACGATATGGCACCTTCGTAACAAAATTAATAGTAATTACGAATTTGTTCTCATGTTCTCACGTTAGGGGTGTTCTCATAGGATTTATACTATATATATATATATATATATATATATATATAGAGAGAGAGAGAGAGTATATAGATCCTATGAGAACACTCCCTAACGTGAGAACATGAGAACTGATTCGTAATTATTATTAGTTTTGTTACGAATGTGTCATATCGTTTAATGTATTATTCGTAATTATTGTTGGTTGAGTGGATTATTCGTAGTTATTGTTGGATTCCTAATTATTATTATTCGTAGTTATTATTATTTTTGATATATACTCTAAATCTCAACCCTTAATACTCACATCCAACGGTGTACGATTGTTCTCATGTTCTCACGTTAGGGGTTGTTCTCATGGGAACCACACCCTATATATATATATATATATATATATATATATATATATATATATATATATATATATATATAGAGAGAGAGAGAGAGAGTATAGATCCTATGAGAACACCCCCTAACGTGAGAACATGAGAACAGATTCGTAATTATTATTAGTTTTGTTATGAACGTGCCATATCGTTTTAATGTATTATTCGTAGTTATTGTTGGTTGAGTGGATTATTCGTAATTATTGTTGGATTCCTAATTATTATTATTCGTAGTTATTATTATTTTTGAAATCTACTCTAAATCTCAACCCTTAAAACTCATATCCAACGGTGTACGATTGTTCTCATGTTCTCACGTTAGGGGGTGTTCTCATGGGAACCACACCCTATATATATATATATATATATATATATATATATATATATATATATATACTCACTTATGTATTGACTTAGTCTATGTGGAAGGTTAACTCCACAACGGTGGGGCTGATTATATTTGTCTTTAACATAATCAAGTACAAGATCGGTTCAAGAGCATGGAGGTCATGGACCCTAGTGAGAGTCGTGTCGGTTAGGTTTTAGGGCGGTCTTGTTCGTAGGGACTTGCTCCTAACTTTGTTTTATACTTCTTGGATCGGTTTACTTTTATAAGTCCGTTTTATGATGACTATTTTGGTTGTTTGGTATTGGGGTTTTGGAACCCTTTGTGGTTAAAGTCACGGGACGTCTTTCGGATTTCATGTCTTTCATTATTTGCTTGTCAAGGCCGCTCGCATTGTAATTTTATTTATTTATGTCTTTATTTTATTTATCTTAACGACTTTGGGGGACTCCGTCCGGGTCCCTTGGTGTCATAACGTTTGATCCGCTTTTCAGAGGCGTTACAGATCAAACGTTGCAGATTTCATAAGACCATTGGCGTTGTTATAGAGTGCAAATTGATGGTTAGGACACGAGCGAGGTCGTATGATTCCCACAACCTAATTGAATCGGAACCGGTATTTGTGTATCGGGGTACAATTGAGGTAGATCTATTCATCGACCCATATCATCCCAACAAGGTCTTCCGTCAATTTGTCAGAGTTCAAGTTATGTTGTACCTTCTTGTGGTTTCGACCTAGGGTGGCATGGGATAAGGTATGTAAGCCTAAGAGGGAAGGTGGTCTTGGCCTCCTTGACTTGCGGCCTTGGAATGATGCTTTCATGTGCAAGCATTTTTTTGGCACATTCATGAGCAAAGAGATAGTTTATGGGTCAAGTGGGTTCAGTATAGATATTTGCAAGTGGTTTCTCCTAGAGATTGGCAAGCCCATAGACGTGACTCGCCATTGATTAAGACAATCATTGGGGCAAAGGACAAGATGGTAAGGTTGGAGACGGATGGTGAGAGCCTTGATGGTGTCATGACATCTTTGTGCCCAAGAGGTAGATTTAAGGTGACTATGGCATACAATATGTTGCGGGCTGCTTGTGACCGTGTGCCTTGGCACCGTGAGGTTTGGGACCGAAGACACACACCAAGGCATGCCTTCATTGTTTAGATGGGAGTTCTTGGCCGGGTGTCCACTCATGACCGGATGGCATTCCTTGACATTGAACTGATTTGCCACTTATGCCGGCGTGAGGATGAGTCCCATGAGCACATCTTCTTCCATTGTCGGTACTCTATGAGCATTTGGAGGTCGGTGAGTGTTTGCTCCAAAAGGTGTGTGCGCAAATAAGCTTTAAATTTATATCCAAAAATTCAGCCTAACGATAGTGAACCTGCAGTGTACGGATCAATCGTAGTATGGGCTGATATTCTTGAGTCGATCTCAGGGAATCGGTGAGAACAAAGTAGTATAAAGCTATCTAACTTGTGTAACAAGCAAAGCAATGATCAACAATATAAATAAGATGTAAGAATAATTGGGAATGCAGATTCTAAAGATCCAAGTATCCGGTTGTGGCGTTCGATTCAAGATGTCTAAGGATATGTACGGATAGAGTTGGATAGCATAGGTATATATTTTTTTGGAAGGATGTCGTCCGGTGAAGATCCAACGTCCTTTTGTCCCAACCCAAGGATTCTACTTAACGGATGTTAAGTCACGTCAAGAAGAGGTCATAAGGATAGGATTCAACTCCCATGCCAAACCAAAACCCAAGGAAAAGAAAGACAAAGGCAAAGGCTATGACACTCCCATGCCAAACCAAAACCCAAGGAAAAGAAAGACAAAGAAAGACAAAGGCAAAGGTTATGGGTCAGAAAGGTTCAGAAAGGTTAGGGACTAGGCAATCTTTAACTTTGAATAAAGGCAAAAGCTAAACGTACAAAACAAAGGAAACCACGGGCAGATCCAGGGAAACCACGGTCGTGGTTTCTCAAGAATAGGCCGTGGAAAACCTCGTTCGAGGGTTTCAACTCACAACTCTAAGGGTCCGATCTATTTAGGCTCAATCTATCATCATCTATACCACAACCATCAACCCTTCACCCTAGAATCGTAAGGGGTTTAGCCAACAATCATCATCATAATCAATTGAAGATTAAGAAAGAGAATCAAGGAAGGCAAGCAACCAAGAAGAACACAAAGATGAATAAAACCAATCCTCAAAGAATCGATAACTTAATCAAATAACGTATAATCCCAGAATGTGTTCTTAAAGACAATAATCAAAGACTATAATAATCTCACAAAATCTCCAAGTCGGGAACCAAGAAAGCTCTTCACTCTACCCAATGGTGAAGCACTACAATCCGAAGTATGGAAGTGAATCCAAGTGTGTAAAAGCGCAGTTCTGAGATCCATCACAAGGTATGTCGAGTGTCAAAAGAGAGGTCCCCCAGAATGTAGTCGTCGACCTCCTTTTATAAGATAAATTAGGTCTAAAGCCTTCTTTCTTTCTTGCTGACGTGGCAAATATTGTAACAGTCTTTTCCGAAGAAAATCACGGGTGACGTCACAAAACCACGGCCGTGGTTTGGCCCATGGTACCTCTCGACCTTCTTTTCCACGTGCGTAATTCAAAGAATTACAAAAACTCCGGTCGTGGAACTTCCTTCTTGGCCGTGGTTCTTCCTTTTCGATGCTTTTCTCTCTTGGTTCACTTCATACTCCTTCCTATGATGTTCAAGTGCTTCCTTATGATCCCTACATTCGACCAATACTCTATAAATGCTCCCTTTCCACTCAAATTCAGCGCCAATTTACCTAAAATAACAACAAAGTTTGTGTAGATCTCGATTCAAAGATAATAGGTGAGTATGCTCGATAAATGCTATAAATGTATGTCCATGTACTCAAAAGAAAGGGAAAAACTACCTATATGCACATCTAAACTACGTCATATTTCATGCTATCAAATTAACCCATACTTGCCTCTTGCTTGTCCCCAAGCAAGGTTTAAATCTAGAACAAAGATGTATGAAATATGAATGCGAAGACAAGGAAAAACACAAATATTTGGACTCGTGCTTCTATTCATAGATCGCTCTCTACACTTGTTTCATAGCTTCCCGAAAACCGTTATGTAAGAAAAAAGACTCATGTCCTGAAAAGAATAATTGCATCTTGCAAAAGTTTTCAAAACAAGCATCAAAACCTGAAGCAAGATCAAAATCAATCATGGAAAAATCCAATTTGGACCACAAAGTCAAACAACAAACTCAAAGATCTTAAGGGCTTTGAAATGAAGGTCAAGAAACGTGTTAGGGTGAGATATGTATAGGATATGTGGTGCAAAATCCGGGAAAGAGGACAATAACATCACAAACTACTTTAAGCATACTTCATCAACCACCAACGAGAGCTTTACTCTTCTTTTTCAGCACAATAATTTTTTTACTTTACTTTTTGAGATCAAAGACAGAGGTAAACAATAACCGAAGTCTAGGAAATTAGCATTAACTCGGTTTTTCGAGTTGCCTCAAACCGTGATGCACATAAAATGACTCGTTAGGAATATTGCTCAATCCGACTTTGGCAAAACACAAACACCCGGTTATGGGAATGGTGATGAGTTACTCATCATCATGATTGACTTCCCCAAACCTATTTTTCTAACAGATTCACCACTTTCAACTTCAAACTTCACAACTTTTACACATTTGCATCCTAATTCCCGGATAGGTAATAAGGGGTAAGATATATACATGAGGAGCTATAAGCGTGATCAAGAAGAAGAAAGGAATAACAACGAATTTCCTTAATCATATCTTTAAGAAGCGTAAGAACTTATAAAGCGGTTTCAACCTTCAATTTCTCAACATGATTTAGATCAAATTCCAAATTATCAAACTTGCAAGAAAACTCAGCAACACATTCAAATCCTTCACAATTCACAATCCATTTGAACACATAAAAATCATCCAAAATCCAATTCACAAGTAGTTTTCTTCATTGAGGTCATTTCCAATCCTAGAAGCACAAAAATTTTAAAAATTTTGAATTCTTTTTTTTGTTTTTTTCAAAGCTGTAAAATGCAAGCAATAACGAAACATGAGACAATGGAAAAGAAAGATGCAAAGTACGATGGACAATCAAACAAGCAAGTATCAAGAGTTATTACAGACCAAGGTATTTCAATCACCCCATACTTGAACTACACGTTGTCCCTAACATGCAATAAAAGTGAAGGAAAAGTACAGAAATTTACAATGTCTGATAAAGCTGATAAAGGCGGGGTAGTCATCAACCGAGTGGTGGTGGGAATGGATTCCCTGAGGGGTCATATGCACGGCCAAACTGAGCATGGTAGAGGTCTCTCATCATCTGCTAGCCTTCCTCCACGGTGCCTAGACGGTTGTCCATGTTGTCCATCCGCGACTAAAGTCTTGAAAGCCATGGGGGCTGCTCGTCAAACCAGGTGGGGCGCTCTGATGTGCTAGCACGGCGTTGGGAGGGCATGCCTCGTGGTCTGCGGGCGGTGGATCTCCGAGGAGGCTCATGGTACTCTCCAACAGATGGAAACTCAAGTGGCGGCTCCAGAAAGCTTCCAAAGTCTATGAATTTACCACTATCGGTGGAAAGATGTCGAAACACCCGACACTATAACTTGAACTTTGACCTTGTATGACACCAATGGGTCACCCGATTGAACGCAAAATCCATCCAGTTGTGTGATGCGGAGTCCGTGCTAATCCATGGAAAGATGAAGAGAAATATATGATTTGATACATCACAAATTGTCACCCCTATGTCCTGAAGTCGTATCAGGTTCTCTACATCGACAAACGACATTTTTTGCCTCAAGTCGTTTTTCCAACGACTCATACAAATTGGAGGTAGGCTCACACAAAAAATCAAAGTCGTGGATATCTGCCAACAATGGAAGAAGTTCGACAACTATTTAGTATGTTTCAATCTCGCACACCTATTACCTCAATCACACAACCATGGAGGTAAGCACGACAAAGAGGCGCATTTAGATTTTAAAATTTCGTGTTATTTTGATGTTTCCACTTGTAATGTAATTTCAATATTTTTAGTTTATATTATAAGATTCAACTAATTAAACGTCATGATTAGTGATACATTTTAAACTATGTGTTTGCTCCGACCCTAGTTGTCTTCTTACTATGTTAAATAGTTTTACTCCTTTACTAATTTGACAAATAGTTCCTTGTTTATTGTTTTTGGAAAAGAAAATTCAACTATTTGTTTATTAGTGATACATTTTATTTTAAACGTAAATACTAGTACTATATATGTTGGAAAAAAATATATCAAGTAATCAAGTATATATATATATATATATATCACCTTAAAATAAAATAATTTGATGAGTTGAATTTAGATTTTAAATTCTGAGTAAAATTAATGTTATTTATCGCTTGAAACAATTTGGTTTACTAGGCTTTTTCTAGTTTTGTGTTTAGTAAATGTACCCCTTGAGAGAAGAGTGTGTAGAGTTTGAGAATAAATACAAAAGGTTGGGGTATATTTACTTAAATGAAACATTAAAAAGTCTATTTACTACTATAGTTGTAACACCCCAAATTTTACAACTTAGGGAGTTACTGGTTAGGACCGCACAGTGGGTCCCGACCTTAGTTTGACAACAACTTAACATGATCTTACAACAAGGCACGGATAAGGAAAAAAACAGAAATCATAAAATAGTTTTTTATCAATGCATGAATGTGACCAGATCAACTACAGCCGGAAAAGTAATATATCAAGGTACGAAAGGAAACCATGTTCAAATGCAAAACCCACAAATGCAAAAACTGCAAAACGTCCTAAAGTACGACACCCCGGCTGACCACTACCATCTGGATCACTCGGCATCTGCTCTAACCTGTGTCAAATCTAAACAACATATCAACCGTTAGCTAACTAACCAAATATAAGCAAAAAGATAACAGCACAAACACAAGCAGAAACAAAAATAAAACAAACATCATGCTGGCACTCAACCAATTATTATCTATTATTTAAGTGATTCACATTATTCAATTTAAGTTGTGGCACGAGAACTATTATTAGTTCTCGCCTCCGTTCCTTATCCAACTGGTGTAGGTCTAGCTGACTTCCTTTGGTAGCATCACTACAAACCATGTGTGGACTAGTCCCGAAAGAAACCCCCAGCGCCCTGCGAGCTACTGAGCGGAATGCCACCGCCCGTTACTCTTAGGCCAAAAATACAGGTCGGTAATTACATATCACAACCTATCTTTCTAACATGTCAATCACACACCACCATCATCATTTATACTCATATTTAGTAGTCAGCTAAGTAAGCCCAAAGGACTTACCTGTTATAACGCTCGACTCTTTAATAACCACTCGCTCTGTAAACTGTACTCACTCAGTTGCCTGTCAAAGGCGATAAGTGTATTAGCACACTTTCACGTAGATAGAAGTCTAAAACTTCTAAGATCAAAAGTATTAAGACGTACTAGTTACAGTATTAGTTTTAGGGTAAAATGACCATTTTACCCTTGGTTCCGATTTTCTCTAAAACACTAAAATCCATGTCCAAACTCCTATTTGAAGTTCTAAAATTATATCCTAACCCTTAGAATTTTATTTGGTTCGAAACTGACATTTTCCTATGTTTCTATTTTCCGGAAGAAACGAAAAAGGTTTAACTTCGGCTCTAAATATAAAATTCTTAACAGCTTATAAAATTTCCGAATTAAATCACTAGATCATCTATGAGGTTCTATCTAACCTTAGAAGAAAGAAATTCTCCAAACTGTTCAGCCGATATTTTTATAATAATTCCCAAAATCGGTTCTTCACTCTACTTTCCTATACTTAGTTAAATTTTAAGTTTATTAAAACTGCTCAACTACCTAACTTCGGTAGTTCATAACTTTCAATTCGACCGTTCATTTCTCTCCAAATTTTAATATGCTAAACTACATATATCCGTCTACAACATATCCAAAATTCAACGGTGGATCCTTACTCAAACGTTTTATAATTGATCGACAAGATGGGCTGTTCGGAGCCTACGAGCTGAAGGAAATTAAAATGAATTACAGCAGCCTTTTGTCTTATCATTTTATGTGAAATTCCAGCAGCTACTTAACACTTATTTTATCTAAGCTGAAGGCCAAACAACAGTAGCCTAAATAATACTATGAATTAAGAGAGCTAGAGACATTTCAATCTAGTTGTAAAGGAAGCAATAAACTCTATTGCACATGGTTTACCTCGCTGCAGTGGTTTAGGAGTGTTATTGCTCGCAAAATTCCTAGACCTTGCTACCCGGATCTCAGAAGGTGATCTAAGATACCTGCAGTTTGTTTAGGACAAGTCAAACTCGACTGTTTAGGTATGTACTCGGGAGGGTAATGGTTCGGCTATACTTACTTGGCACTGCAGTAGGGAAAACGAAGAGGAGACTGTACGTACTTCCTAGTGTATCAATCGTTCGATCTCAGCAGTGGTGCAAGAACGTCCCTAGTGCAATCAACAGGCTGTCACAGCGCCAACAGTCTAGCGAGTAAGAGAGAGGGTCGGTAGAGAAACTAAGGTGAAGACGGAAGAACAGATTGCTGCACTTACCTCTTGCCGCTGCTGGGTGTGTGCAGAAGATTTACGTGTTGCTGTTGAATCTGGACGGAGGGAGATGTGTAACGCATAGGGAGGAGATCAGCAGAAGATATTCTGGCGTGGAAATAAGGCAGTTACGGATCTCGTTCCTAATTAACACAGCCGTTATGCAGCAGATTAAGGAAGGAGCGTTGCTGAGCTGGAGCAGGCAAAGCGGCAACCCTTCTGGCTGGGATGGACGCTGGACTGGAGGAGGGCGCTGGGCTGTACTCGAGCAGGCAACGCTGGGCTGGGCTACTGGCATTGGAGCTGTGCTGTTGCTGGGCTGGAAGGCTGAAGATTGGCAAGCTGGGCGCCGGGCTGCAGAGGTTGGACTGGCGGACAGCAGCTGGGCTGGACTGGCTTCTGGGCTGGAGCAGCGCTGGCTGAAGCAGGCGGACTGGGGACAAGCAGCTAGGCTGGACTGGCTTCTGGAGCGGACAAGGCTGCTGGGCTGCTGGGCAAGCAGCTCCCGGACTGAGCTGTTGGACGAAGGTAGACGTAGCCCGGTATAATTGTAGTTCGAAATCGAGAATCCGAAATTAATGTGCGGAATAACCGGGTACGGAATATTTACAGTTTAGGTTTAGTTACGAGTTCTATCATTTTATGTGAAGGTAAGTCAAATAAAATGATAGACTTATAAAAAGTTCCATCATTTTATGTGAAAGAAGTCTACATAAAATGATAATTTTCATCCTAATATGTCTAACTAAGTAGACGGATATGAATTAATAGATCGAGATCTATTTATTAACGTACGAAGACGGAATAAAAATTCCGGATTTTACAATAGTTTTTCAAAAAGGCCTAGTTACCAAAATTGCCCTTTATATTTATATTAGATTATTTAAATATTATAAGTTGAATTTGATGAGGAGTCTAAAATTTTGAGATACTCTCTCAATATCACAATTTTTTTCATACATATTGTCAAGAGGGTTCGAACTCAAATCTTCGAGCCACAACTTAAAGTGTCACTTTATCACTAGATCAACTGAGTATTAGTATGATCATCATATTAAAAATAGAGGCTGAATGCAAGAAGGGGATTTTTGAACTCTCAACATTATTCACTTTTAAGAAACGTGTTTTGGCATATTATAAAGAAAGGAAGATTCAAACTTACTACCACTTACATCCCAACACACATCATAACCAGCTTAGCTAAGTTAACTTTGTATTATTTTTTCAACCATCTATACATATCAAATTTATTTTAACTACAACTACGATGTTTAGTTGGAGTTATTTTTCAGTTTAATACAACTATGTAAAATGGCAGTGACTCAAAGACCACGCACGACCTTTAAACATTTTTCCTCATATATTATAAGAGTTCTACTCCTTTTAGTCGATGTAGGATATCTACATTTTTGTCCTTTTTACCCCAAGTTTTACATTACATACACATAATTTGGATGGATTCACCCGGAATCCAGTTTTAACAAAACGTATATCACGATTCAGTGTTCGTGGAGACGAAATCAATCTTTCTGCTTTCTGGTGTTGATGGCCGGAGCCCACCGAAAATTAACCCGAAAAAACCCGCACCTTAATATTTATAAAATACTGATTCCAACCTATACTATCGGGCTTCATTCCATCTAGATGTAGGTTTATCCATCTTTGTAAGAAATTGAATGTAATCCAGTGACTTCCACTTACTTATTTGAAGACTATCAGCCTTATATGATATCATACTTTAGTCTGGCTTTTGCAAAATCCAAAGCACGCCCGTGACATCCCTCTCATTGTTTCCTGCCATATACAAACGAAAGGCTGCACACTCCTGCAATAGGGGTAATATAGTACATTGAATGTATGCTAAGTGCTAACCTCCTGCCTAATCATACTTTATAAATTACTAGTATAATACCCCACTAATACCCGCACCTTGTGCGGATTTAAAAAAAATAAGAAAAAATATTGTGAAATAGGTTTTTTTATATGCTTTTGTTTTGTATACTTCTCTAATCTAATTGACTTACCAATATTACTTTATTAAGTTTAAATTTACTTAATGAGATTATACTATGGACATACTTAATAGTCCCATAATATTATTATATATATATATATATAACAACATTTTTGTTTTTTTTTCGATTATGTAATGAGTTTAGAGATTTTTTTTGGTTAATGGCTAACAATTTGATTTTACAATTTTTTTGTATTTTGTTTTTTTTTTTGGATTATAATGCTTGGTCTATTAAAATTTTTATTTTAATTAATTATTTTTGGACTATAAATCTATTAGTTAATTAGTTAATTCTATTTTAATTATTAAAATTACAAAAGATTTACGTGATCTACAAGCTAATAAACTTAACATAATTAAACAAAAATTTAATTAATATAACTCAATTAAATTCACGTGGTCTATATCTACAAGCTAAAAAAATTAACAAAAATTTAATTTAATTCAAAATTAACTTCAAAGTCCGATAACTATTATCTAAAAATAACTTATTTGCTAATGGGTGGAAGAAAAACAATAAATAAATAAAATTAACATAAAAAAAGGTGTACATGTCAAAAAAAAATTTAATAACTTGAAAATAGATCAGATACATGGGGTTACGGATAAAAATCAAATCAAGGGATGAAACAATAAAAAAACGATTGTTAATTATACAGTTTCATAAAAAATTGTGGGAGCTCCACTTCAAAATACTACTCTCACAACGCACCACGTAAACTGTCATGTATACTGCTCTAGTAGTAGATATATACTCGCACATAACGTAAAATTTTTATTTCTAAAAATATAAATTTTGTTCGACAAATTTGTAAAACGTAAAAAGTTCTAAGGGAACCATGAAAAAAATCAAATGGAACGTTCGGAAAAAAAATCCATTCGAATAAAAATCCTAACCGAAAATATAACTAAAATGGAAATGAAATCGAAACCAATTTAATTAAAAGTCATGATAAAAACATATAACAAAAATGGAAATCAATTTACCGTCAAAATGAAAATCAATTTTGTTGATAAAATGGAAGTTATTTTTATTTAAAAAACTATCAAAAAATCCGATGAAATCATGTAAAATTTTATTATATATTTATAGGTATTTTTTAAAAAAAAACGTAAATTTTGATGGATTTTATCAAAAAAATAATTGTTCTCTTAAAATCTGATGGAACGTTTCGAAAATAAAATTCAATTCGAAATCAATTTAGTTAAAACTCGCACGTAACTTAAAGTTGTAGTTCTAAAAATATAAATTTTATTCGACAAATTTGTAAAACGTAAAAGTTCTAAGAGAACCATGGAAAAATCTGATGGAACGCTCGCAAAAAAATCCGTCGAATAAATATCCTAACCGAAAATATAATTAAAAGGGAAATCAAAATCGCAGTATCTTTTAATATCTTTTTATAAATATTTATTTATTTAAAAAACTGATTTGGTTGTTAAGTTGATTTGATTGTTAAGCTAATTCGGTTAATATCTTTTTTTTATTATTCAAAATTTTATTATAAAATAATTGTTCAAAGAAAAGATTCGTTCGAATAACGTGAATTGGTTCGTATAAAATTGTTAATTTATAAATAAAATATTTTTTGGCCTAAAAAATTATTTAAAAATAAAGATTTATTGACTTTAATTGTGGAAGCTCCATTTCAAAAACACTACATAATATCTTGAAAAATAAGAAAAAGAAATAGAAATAGATTTTATGTTGCATAAAAATAAAATGATATGTTCAGCGAAAATAATGATAATATCAAATTGCATAATATTTTTTTTTCTAATAATATAATTTTACAAATCTGAAACAATCGTTTTATATCGAGGTCAAAATAATTTCTATTTTTTGTTAAACGAAAATATCAGGCTGAATATACGTAGTTGTATGTCGATCAACTTAAATTATATGGGTAGAGCAACATTGAATACACATGAAAGTTATTTGAATTAAAAATATTGAATAAAAATAAAATTATAGATCCCAGAATCCACGTTTGGTTTATGTGGTGATTTAATCATTAATTAAGTGACAAATAGAAACTCAAATAGAAAGATTAGCTACTTTATTGATTAGATGATAATAGTTGGTGGGTATGAATGTAGTACGGACTACGGACATGGTTTTCACGTAAATAAAAAAGAACTCAAGTTCCATGTCCATCAATGGATGCTATTGAGATTTGAAAAATTAAAGAATGATAGAATCATTAGTATAACTGAAGTTTAATTCTAATTAACGATCATATAAAGTTTGTAAATAAATATAAAAAAATAAATTAAAAAAACTGTAAATATGATGAAATATCCGGACTCGATTTCCCTACATTGCATTTAGAACACCCAACGACCATGATTTCTTAATTCATGAGAATAAACTGAAATTATTCTTCAAGTTGAAAGGAGTTCAACCATAATTTTGTAAATTGCTTGAAGTTTTGTAAATTGATAAGAACAACATGCTAAAAAAATTAACCTTTATTAAATACTGTTTCACTTCGTTTTCACTCTGAATTGCAATTGCTTGAAGTTTTGGTGGCAATCACCTATAAAATCCCTGATGCTTGAAGCCTGATACGGATTCAATGAAAATATAAACTAGATACAGTAAAAAAATACAATAATGAAGAATGAAGCTAGAGACGTTAAAGCAATACCTCTGTAGAAGATTCTGAAAATATGTTTGGGCGTCAGGTTGTTATATAACGTCTAGTATTTTTAATATCTTTTTATAAATATTTATTTAATAATAAACTGATTTGGTTGTTAAGTGTATTTGGTTTCTATAAAATTATTATTTTAATAATAAAATATTTTATAGTGTAAAAAATAAAGATTTATTTGGCTTTAATTGTGGGAGCTCAATTTTCAAGATCATGAGTCCACAGCGCGCCACATCATCAACCCGTGCTCTGTTTTAGTAAGTATAATATATTTAAATGAATTACGTTTTTAATATATGTTCCTCAACTTATTTCAATCAAATATTAACACTATTTCTTCCTTTTCTTTTATTTGTTAAAAAAAAAAGCAATTTAGTTGCTCTTACAAGTTTCTACGAAATTTAGATTATCACTATCTTGAATCTTCACTTGTAAGAAAACAAATCAATCACGCTTCCATCTCACTCATAGCCAAAACTGAAAACCCGATAACCCCTTCTGACTACAGGCCAATTTCTTGTTGCACCACTATCTATAAAACCATAGCCAAGATCCTATCCACTCGAACTAGCACTATCTTACCCCACATTATTGGCCTGTATGAGAGTGCCTTTGTCAAAAATCGTTCCATCAAGCACAACGTGCTCGCTTGCCTGGAACTGCTCATTAAATATATTCAGAAGAACATCTCCCCCAGAGATGCAATGAAAGTCGATATTTCCAAAGCCTTTGACACCATCGACCATGGTTTTATCATCCACTGCTTGACTAAAATCGGTTTTCCCGAGCACTTCATTCGGTAGATTAAAGAGTGCATCACCACCGTCTCCTACTTAGTCAATATAAATGGTGCACTAAGAGGCCACTTCAAAGGTAACAGGGAACTTCGACAAGGATGCCCACCCACCCACCTCTCTTCACTATCGCCATGGAATACCTATCCCGTATGATCCACCTCAACACTTCAAATCCTGTCTTCAATCACCATCCTAAATGTCTATCCCCTCTCATCACCCACCTCTCATTTGCTGATGATTTGTTGTTGCTCTGTAGAGGTGATATTCCATCCATTAAAATTTTAACTGACACTTTGAACTCCTTTGGTCACCTTTCCGGGCTTAAGATCAATCCCTCCAAGTCTTCCCTTTATATGGGAGGCGTGTCACTGACGGATCAGAATCAGGCTACTCTTCTTACCGGCATTAATAGAGGATCCTTACCTTTCCACTACCTTGGAGTTCCCATCGGGAGTAGGAGGCTTGCCCTTACCGATTTTCTTCCTCTAATTCATCGGACCACCAAAAGAATCCACTCCTGGAGTGCAAAGCTACTGTCATACGCTGGGCGTGCTCAACTCATCACCTTCATCCTTCTGCCCATCAACCAGTACTGGAGCTCATTATTCCTTTTGCCTTCTTCTATCCTTGACAAGGTTCAAGTCTTACTCCGCTCCTTCCTATGGTCCAGCAAGGATAATAGTAGAAGGGCCTTGGTTGCTTGGTCTTCGGTGTGTACCCCCAAGGCCGCAGGTGGACTCGGCTTTCCTGACCTAAGCACTAGAAATAAGGTCCAACTCACACGCCTTATCTTTGATATCGATCGTAAAGAGGATAACCTTTGGTGCAACTGGATCGAGAGTCATGTTCTCAAGGGCCAAAGCTTCTGGGATTGCCAACCCAAAACACATAACAACTTCTTATGGAAGAGCCTACTCAAACTTAGAGAGGAGCTGCCCACCTCTCCCGCCGGTACCTGCATTACCACTACTTTTACCAACCATAATGGCTCTTTCTCTCCCAAGAAGACCTACGCTCTTTTCAGGCCCGATCTTTCACAACTCTCCCACCCGCCCAACAGTGCAATCTGGCTCAAAACTAACATCCCGAAATGTAGTCACATTGCTTGGCTTGCCAGTCATCGGCGCCTTCCCACACTGACTAAGATCAAAAGCTGGAACCTTACGGACAACGATACCTGCAAGCTTTGCACTACATCGGCTGAAGACGACGACCATCTATGGAATGCTTGCAGTTATGCTTCCTTTGTCCTTGACATTATTTCGAGATGGACCAAAGTTCCGTACCTAGCCCCTTACACCCGCAATCTGTGTCTTTGGCTCAGCTCAAGACCCACCTCCAAGCCCAACCTCATTGAAAGCATTCGCATCACTTCGATCACCACCTTTATATACTTCACATGGAAGGCTCGGAACAATCTGGTATTCAACAATATTTTCACGAGAGCGGTTGATTGTGCGGGTGACGTCATTCGCGCCATCAAGCTACACTTTGCTTACCACTGGAAGGACCGTTCGATCGAGTCCAAAGCTACTGCTAGCATTCTTGGCATCCACTTCGTCTAGTATCCCCCTTGTATCGCATTGTTAAGTGATTCTCCTCTGTCCATGTTGACCCCTTCATGTAAATCCCCTTTTCTTAATACAATTAAATTTTCAAAAAAAAAACAAATATAACACCGTTTCGGAAGATTTTTTTTTCCTACTATGTACTTCTGGTACTATTTTTCGTCGCATAAAAAAATAAGGATTTTTTCTTTTAGAGCCCTTAAGGTTTGAACTTTTTCTCTTAATATCCTCTAAGTTTTAAAATTGCTCTTGGTACCCTTATAGTTCTATTTGTTTCCTCTTTATAATCATTCTTAATATATTACATTAGAATTCATTATAAAATAATTAAAAAATATAAAATAATTAAAAAATATAAAATAAATTTTAAACTAATTATGACCTCATTACATTTTAAACTAACAAATTCATAATAGAAGCATTTTTAAAATATTTTTCTAATTAAAAAAGTTTAAAGTAAAATCAAAGAGAATTTTTATTTTTGAACTAAAACAATTTTTTTTATTTTTGATATAAAATAAAATATATTAAATCAAAAATAAATTTTAAATTTTTTTAATAGTCCAGAAATTTAAACCTATAGTAATTTTTTTAAAGTAAATTTATATAATATATTTTAGGTTGAAAATAAAAATATTTTTTTATGTTATATTTTTTTATAATATACTTTTCCATACTCTTAAAATTAAAAAAAACATAATTTTTATAAAATTTTCGAATTAATATAAATTATATAAAATTAAATTAAAAAATAAATAACATTTTATTGTATTTTTAAATTTATAGACTCTTATAAAAATTAAAAAAAATTTAATTTATATATATATATTTAAAATCGAAAGTAAAAAGTACAAAAAAATTAATTCAAAAATAAAAACATCTTTATTTAAATATATATATATATATATATATATATATATATATATATATATATATAAACTGTTTATATTATAAATTTATTAATTTAAATTCAATGAGGTCATAACTTGTCTTAAAATATATTTTTTTTATTATTTCATAATGAATTTTTATTGAAATATATTAAGAATGGGTATAGAGAGGAAATAAATAAAATCATGAGGGTATTCAGAGGAATTTTAAAACTTGGTGGATACCAAAAGAAATAGTTTAAACCTTGAGGGCACCAAGAGGAAAGATCAAAAAATAACTTCCATAAAAAGAGACCTTTGTTAATTTATGATACGTGACAAATAAAAGGTATATATGATTTTACGACTTATGACACATGATAGATGAATGACGTGTCTACACAATACGCATTAACCGTCTGTTTGATTGTAATTTTGGAAACGGAAACGGAAACGAAAACGGAATAAAAATGAATTTAATCCATATGTGTACTTTATTCATAAATTATTTTATAATTATTCTTTGTGCTCACGTGCATTTTGCATTTGATTCCCCTATTTTGTTTTTTCTATAGGGTATCAAATATAATCTCATTTAACTCTATTTAGTTCAAACAACAAAAAATGATTTCAAAAAGTTCCATGAAGAAGGATATAGTATGAAGTAGATTCGTTTCCAGTCCGTTTTCGTTACTGAAATTTAAACAAAGGAATTTTCCTCTTGGTGCCATCAAGTTTTGGACATTTTCTCTTGGTATCCACTAAATTTCGAAATTCCTCTTGGTGCCCTCAAGGTTTCATTTATTTCCTTTTTATACCCTTTCTTAATATATTACATTAAAGTTTTTTATAAAATTAAAAAAAAATCAGAAAAATAAATTTAAAATAGATTATGACCTCATTAAATTTAAAATAATTTATAATTATATATATTTTTATTTTTTGAAATAAATATAATTTTTATTTTTGAATTAAAATATGTTTTTTTTTACTTCGATTTAAAAAATATATATATAATTAAATAAAAACATATTTTTTTTGAAATTTTAGTAAGAGTCTAGAGAATTAAAATATAATAAATTTTATTTATTTTGAATTTAAATTTTATATAATTTATATTAATTCAAAAGTTTTAAAAAATAATATTTTTTTAATTTTAAGATTATGGAAAAATATATTATAAAAAATAATAAATTAACACATAAAAAAATAATATTGTTAGTTTCAAATAAAAATAAATTATAGAAAATTAACTTCAAAAAATAAATATATATTTAATTTTCTGGACTCTTACAAAAAATTTTAAAAAATCATTTTTGATTTATTTTAGTTCAAAAATAAAAATTATCTTTATTTTACTTTATGTTTTAATTAGAAAAATATTTTTACAAAAGTACTATTATTATAAATTTATTAGTTTAAAATGTAATGAGGTCATAATCTATTTTAAATTTATTTATCTGATTTTTTATTATTTTATAATGAATTTTAATGTAATATATTAAAAATGAGTATAAAGAGGAAACAAATAGAAATTTGAGGTTACCAAGAGGAATTTTCAAACTTAGTTAATACCAAGAGAAAAAGTACAAAGCTTGAGGTTACCAAGAGGAAAAATCCTTAAACAAAACAGACCTAAGTGTCAATCCAAACACTCGAAAATATATAATATAACTAGTTAGTACCTTACTTATTTCTAAATTTATATACATTATCATTATTATAATTTTTCCAACATATTTGATATTGTTTCGTCGACAAATTATTTGTTTGAACCAAGAATTGTATCATCTGCTAAAATACTAGTAATTTATTCGAGTTGTTTCAGAGTTTTTGATTTTATTTTTGTTTAAACAGGTTATTGAACTTCATTTAGAAAACATACATTAATCTTCATCACTGGAAATTTTTATTCATTTTAATATTTATATGAATGATGCTAAATCCCACCTCTTAAGGGGATATTTCATTTTTGTAGGCAAAAATAAAATAAAATAAAAAAAATGTGAAACGCAGAGTTTTTGAGTTGAGAGCAATAGACAGAACTAGAAGCTTATAAACACACAACACTTCCTATTATACCATATCTGAGTTTTTGAGTTCTCCGGTTCAGTTTTGGTATATCCGGCGCCAGCGGCATCCATCGCCTTCATCGGAGTAAGTCTTTAGTCTTCATCTATCTATTCATGTCTTCTTCTTTGTCTCGAACTTTCAGTCTTAAAACTCACTGGTCATACCTAACAGATCCCTGAAGTACAAATTCATCGGAGCAAGGAAACTCCGGTATACATGCCGTTGACGAACCAAATGGTGTCGGAGATTAAGAATAACAACTTCAATTTATCACTATTAGGTCCATTCTCTCTACCTTCTTAACTTTTCTTTATATAATAATATGAACACTAACTCATGTCTTGTACGTAATACTCTTAACAGGAATATCAAAAATCTTCCACCTATGGCCCACTATCCATTCAAAGTAGGAGACTTCACTATCGTAACAACTAGATTGTTCAAAATTTAAAGGTAAAATTATATCACTTTGTTTAATTTATTTATTTTATTTTATTAATTAATATAAATTTATAGTAGTGTTAAATTTACTATATAAACATAAAGTAACTAATATAATACGAGAAGCAATAGATACACCCCTTATTTATCTACTTTGTCCATTAAGTCAATTAATTTGTCTAATTTTCTCCATTAATTTGATCATTATTAAGTAATAATGGTGGTAAAAGTAATGTAATATTTTTTTAAGTATTTTTCTAATCATTGTTCTAATGATTGTAATGATGACTTAAAAAGTAACGAGGGTTTAAATATATATTTGGTAACGTTCTTTGACAGAATTAACAGTGTCGAGTATCGAATAATTGTAACGTTGTTTAACGGTATTTGTACTATTGTTTTTTTTTTTTGCAAATAATATTTAAATTAATTGGTCGTACAAAAGTGAAAAATGCGAGAACGAACTAAAATTGAAATCCGGTCCTTTGGCGTGTTTGTCTCCACGTTTGGGTCACTTGGGGTGTAGGTGCTCTAGAGTGGAACATGTTATACATTTCTTGCATCTTTTCGGTCGTTGGTGGATATCCACGGTTTTGAATTTGGTCAATTTGCCGCCAATTTTTATGTCGTTGCGGCTCGATGTGAATTTGGGTCAATTTGCTTGGACCCGCTATGTTGACATAATCGTACCCAACATTGACTTGATAGGGGTTGCTAGGTCCAACATTAACCGGGTAACTACATCCTTCCGTCGGGTCCTGTGGTTTGTTCTTAATATATCTATAAGGGGACGGTTCCAATTTGAAATATATCTATATATATATATATATATATATATATATATATATATATATATATATATATATATATATATATATATATATATATATATATATATATATATATAGAGTGTAGATCATATGAGAACAAGCTTATCGTGTAATCATGAGAACAGATTCGTAATTATTATTAGTTTTGTTACGAAGGTGTCATATCGTTTAATGTATTATTCGTAGTTATTGTTGGTTGAATGGATTATTCCTATTTATTATTAATTATGATATCCACACGGTCTAAGATTGTTCTCATGATTACACGATAAGTCTCTTCATTTTGGTTGTACGAGGTAACCTCATTACTAGAATCCACAAGCTGACTTGGATATGGGTTTGGATATTGATTTTGAGCTACTTGCTCGCACGGGATAGAAAATTGTGAGCGGACTTGAGACTCCGCTGAAATATTGTAATATTTGTTTTTATAAATATATGATATTAAAAATTTGAATTGTAACATAAATGATAGATACTAATAAAAATGATAACAAAGTAGGTGATAACTAATTAAAGAAGTGACCATCGTAATAATAAAATTCATTCACCTGGTTGATCATAGATTGGTGGATGTTGTGATCCGTAGTCAAAAGTTATTGGTGGTTGAGAACCATCGTATTCGTAATTGTCTTGTTGTTCGGTTCTCGAGAATATCCCCATAAAATCATATAATGAACCACTTGTAGGTGTCTCGACATAAAGTGTCGATAGTCTGGCTTGTTGTGCGGGGTGTAGATGGTCCGGCTTGTTGTTGGGGTATCGATGATCTAACATGGTGGTAGCCCCGACGTCGTGCAGATTGTAGAACGGGTCTTCTATTTTCAAAATTCCACGAATGCTGCAACGTTGAAGAAAAATAAGGTTATCAAGTTTTAAAAAAACTTATTTTTTTTAATTTTAAAAAAACTTATGATTATCAAATTTTATAAAAATTATAGTTATCAAGAAAAACATTACCGGATCAACCATGGACAAAGCGATGTTCAAGTTATATTCTTCCTCTTGTCTTCGTTATTGACGGAATCTTCTATCTTCATTTTGATTCGGATTCGACATTTTTTTATTGATCAAGGAATTGAGAAGTAAAGGGTGAAGACCCAGATGTTGTGATGCCGGAAGAAGACTATTCATATGTTTTTACAACGGACGAATGGTGACTTGACAGGGAATCTGTGATAGCCTGGGCTCATAGTCAGGCTCGACTTGAAGGCATGATTCTCACGATTACTCGATCGTGGAAGTCCTCGGAGACGCGGAAGTACGGGATGATTCACCTAGCGTGTAAACAATATGGATCTAAGAGAGAGTTAGAGGGTAGAGTTTTTGACGATAACGATAAACCAGTGAAAAAGCGGGATTGTTCGTCCAAAAAGAGCAATTGTCCATTTATGTTGCATTTTTATGAGGCTGACAAGAACGTTTATGGGCTGAAAGTTCACAACGGGATCCATAACCACAAACTGAACAAGCACTTTGAGGGTCATGCGTATGTAGGCAGATTCGATCGCAAAATATAGTGAGGTAGTTGATCTCAATTTAGCATGTCACGGTCCAAAAACGACGGTTAAGATACTCAAGGCCCGGTATGATGAAAATTCAACTTCAAGGCAACAAGTATACAATGCCCGGGCAAAATTTCAACGGTCCAAGTTGAGGGGAGTTATGACCCCTATGCAAGTACTCCTCAAGATGTTAAGCGTAGGAAAGTATGTCTACAGTTGGCAAACAACAAGCCAGAGAAGACTACAAGTAATGTCCCGAGTTCTGAGAATTCGGGGTGTTACACATATGGCACGTGGAACGCAACATAGAAGATAATGCTTACCGTAAGAGTCGTAGTGCAAGCATCAAAAGTGAGTTATTGGCCCAATGTTATTCCTTGTTCAGATCCCAATCGAGGGAGACATATGAAGAACGACTCCAAAAAATGCATGATGTTTGGGGGATTGTTGGGGGCTGATGGAATATTTAACAAGAACTTGGTTGTGCCACGCTGAAAAATTTGTTAGCTTCATGACTGACCAACTTATGCACCTTGGAAATTGAGCATCTGGCAGGTAAGTCCTTAACACAAAACGCTAACGTTTAGACATGTGTCACACTGATAAGATTATCATTATCATTATCATTATCATTATCATTATCATTTTCATTATCATTATCATTATCATTATCATTATCATTATCATTATCATTATCATTATCATTATCATTATATTTGACTCCTACATACATATTTACAGGGTTGAGTCCGCTCACTCGGTCTTCAAAAGTCAAATGGACTCCTAAAACAACCGTTTAGACACATATCTAGAGCATATCCACAGGATGTTGAGGGACGCGTTTCGTTATGTGATGGTTTCCTTAGAGCAATCGCGGATCCGCATTCAAAATAAAGTGCTAAATTTGCCAATCTTTAGACTTCTATTGAACAAGGTGTCTCATCACTGTATATCAATGCTCCCTGAAATATTCAACGTTGTCTGCTCCGGTGACTATGATTCGTATTGTAGAAATTTCTACACCAGGACAACATATGGGATACCTTGTCTTCATGAAGTGACAATTATCGCTCGTGAAGGACGCGCATTCATCGAAACAGATGTCGATGTCTTTTGGTGTCAAATTCAGTGGTTTGATGATGCGGATAACGAACCAAGTGATCCAAGATATGTGCACGTGAATAAAGTGGCCGTGGATGATATCCAAGAAGCCATCCGATCCGGTGAGTTAACAGATCACGAGATTATGCAAATTGGCACAATATGGCGAACCTTGAGAGACCCGGAAACCATAATGTTAGAAGCACCCGAGACCAACCCGAAGCCGAAGGGGAGGCCAAAGAAGGACGTAAATGAATGTAGGAGATCGAGTTTTGAATACACTCGCGAAGCCATGGCCAAAGCAAGGGAAGAAAGGGAAAGGAAGAGAGCGGTGGAGGTGACAACCGAGGAGGAGGAGGAAGAAGCGGGAGGGGAAGTCGCAAGGGAAGCACCAAATGATGATGTAGTAGAGGAAGTTGGAGCAAATGAAGCACTAGTCTTTGTCTACCCGCCGGTTGTCATAGGGAAGTACGAGTTCGGGTCGAACAATTTTGAAAACTTCATGGTTCCATATGTTGAATGCCTAGCAAATGTTCAAGGCGACGGAAATTGTGGATTCCGAGCGCTTGTTGTAATGTTGGGTCGCGGAGAGGATACATGGCCTCAAATTTGAAAAAGTATGATGAAGGAGCTTCGTAATCACGTGGATCGATATGATATATTTCTAAACAGTGAAGGCGTCGATCATAAACAGATGATGGCAAAGCTCAAATAGTTCCACCAAAAAGTGTTGGCACCATCCGAACACTAGATGGAGATGCCAATATGCGGTGCATTGTTCGTCACGATCTACCAATGCACTCTTGTGTTCTTGGATTGGAACGCGGCTCACACAATGCACTCATTGAGGAAACAAAAGCCTCCCAAGGGTTCTCCAGCCCCCGCATCAATCGGATTCATCGCCCAAGGCATGATTTATCACCATTATGTTGCGGTAAGTGTAAAACATCTTATGAAGTTAAAATATTAAAAAGAGTTATTGATACTTTAATTTTTCTCTCCTACTTTTCCTTCAATTTTTGTACAGTTGAAATGTACGGCAAATTGTTCAATGCCGCCCGTTCTTCAATATTGGCATGTGGGTCACGGCCAAAGCGTTGAAGAATTGGACAAGACACACGAACTGCAAATTCAAATGTTTAGAGACCTTCGTGAACAATATGCCGCCTTGTACCTTAAACATTCATATAAAGTGTTTTTTTAATTAAAAGGTCGCAATATTTCAATAATAAGTAATTCTCATCCGATCGAAAAAAACTATTAAACAACCTTAACTCTTATTAATAATTAATACTAATTATTAATAATTAAAACTAATAATAATTAATACTAATTAAATACAATTAATTTATAATTATAATTAATTACTAAATAATCATAATTAATACTAATTAAAACTACTAAACGACCTTAATATTAATAATAACTAATACTACTATTAATAATAATTAAAACTAATAATAATTAAAACTAATAATAATTAATACTAATTAATAGTTAATTATTATTACTAATTAAATATGATTACTTACTAATTAGGAGATGCCCATATAAAATTGAACCTTTCCTCACTTTTTCTACTTTGATCCATGTCTACCTGGTAAACAAGAAGAAAAGCGGCAACAACCTTTTACCATCTCCGTACAGTGGCCAACTTACTAAGTAGTGTAATGATGAATTTTTCGCCGTTATAAACGAAGTTACAAAACTTTTTTCGAATTTAGGTTCGGGTGAAAGTTTTTTCCGAAAATACACGAAGTGTCAGGTTCGAAATAGAAGCACGGTGACTCATCGTATTTCTTCCATAAAGAAACGTTGTACATAACCGCAATCCCTTAAACATCAAACGGAAAATAAAAAAATAAAAAATAAACAAGAGAAACGCGGTGGCTCACCGCGCTTCTTCCATATAAATTTTTTTTTTTAAAAAATAAATACTAGAAGAGCGGTGAGTCACCGCGCTTCTAGTATTTATTTATTTATTTTCTGCGCGTGGCAGAAAAAGCGGTGAATCACCGCGCGTTTAACCAATAAACGCGCGGTGACTCACCGCGTGTCTTCTTTCTCCTGACGACGGCATTTATTCGCCATTATTAGGGCGTTGAACGACTTCTTCTCGATTGAACATGACATTGAACAACTTCTCTTTCGCCTATAAATCCTACTACTTTCATTGTATTTTCACATCTAACTCTCTTCCTTCTATTATTATCTCCTTTCTTTGTTGTTTTTTCTCCATTAAAATTATAAAACTTACATCATAGGAGGCTACCCGACCACCGCTGGACCGCCGCCGGACCACCCATGTACCGCAGCCGGACCACCACTGAAACCGTCAGACCACTAGTGAAACCGCCGGACCTACAAGCCTTTCTCCAAGTAAGTGATTTCCTTCTTAATATTTGTTAGTTTTGTATTATCCTATTTAGGGTTAGAGTTTTATTAGTAATTAGATGATTATAATTAGTCATTTAATTTTGTATAATATAAAAAAAAACTGAATATTAAACAAATTATTTAAGTTTAAATATTTTGTTAGTATAAAATTGTTAGTTTAGGGTTAAGATATGTAAGTAGTTTAGTTAGATTAGGTTAAGTTTACATATTTTGTTAGTATATACTTAGATTAGATTATTTTAATTAGTCATGTAATTTTGTGTAATATAAAAACATAATGTTAAAAATTTAATAATATGAAAGATTTTGTTAGTATAAAAATGTTAGTTTAGGGTTAAGATATGTTATTAGTTTAGTTAGACTAGTTTAGACTTACAATATATTTAGTTAAGAAAATATCATTAAATTAGCTAAGATTAGTATTAAATAAAAATTGAATAAAAAAATTAGTCTAAATAGATAAGTTTAGAATAGGTAAAAAAAAAAGTTATTATATTTTTTTTAGAAATGTCAATATGAAATGTCTAAATAAATTAGTTTATATTTTTTTAAAATAGGTAAAAAAATGTTAGTCTAAATATATTTTTTTAGAAATGTCTAAATAGATTAGTATTAATATGATTTTGTCATTAGTATAATAGTTTATCACAAAATAATTGTTAATCATTAGTTAAAAGAAAAATATTGAATATGAAACATTTTATTAACATTACTATATAAATTTTATAGATTTACTATGAATATTGAGTAGGATATATTTTATTTAGATTAAGTAAAATAATTTAACGTAATGTGAAATAGATGGATGACAACAATAACTACCCCTATGGCAAAACATGGAAACGTACACGAGATTACTGACGGATAATGAGTACGCACAAACTATGATGGCCCGGTATGAAAATATTCCCATGCATACAACTCATCCCACCATGGCACCATCGACATCACATGCGTCCTCAAGCCATGGAGATGGAAATGAAGTTGATGACGATAATATATGTAATAGCTAGGATTTTCGAATTTTAATTAATGTTGATTAACTTAATCGTTTATAGTAATTGACATATAACTCGCGAAGACTTAGCAAGTGATGAGTAAGAGTCCCACCGTTATGTTCCTGGCGTAATTTTGGACGTTTGGGAAAATTTTTACTTTTTTCCCCGGGTAGTTATTTTTACCCTCCGGTATTATTTGGAGCATTTGGGAGCTCCAATTAATAAAAATGCAGTTGAGAGAAATGATCAGGACATCGGATATGTCCTAGATATGAAATAACATGGAGAGGCAAAACGGCCAAAAGAGTCGCTATTTCGTTTCTTAACGGCTAAGAAAGACGGCTTAGGAATACACGTTTTCCGAGGCAGTTGTGGAATAATAATCCCTACAATATTTCAGATTTAATGTTCCAATCTCGGGAAGTTTGGAGAAAGAGGTTTGACCCGCCTTTGGATCGGTTAAAGGATAATTATCGACTTTACTAAAGGATAATTATCGTCTTCACTATAAATAGCGGAAAATCCTTTATTAATTCATTTCATTTCACGTTTCCTCGTAAAAACTCTGATTTCTCTCAACCTTCAAACTCAGATCTACTCTCCGTTTCTAATCCGATTTCAATTCCGTTTGAGTTTCTGGATTCCTCTCTTCATTCTCTTCATAACGGTACCGAGTTTCTGCAATTCCGAGTATATGGAGGGCTGGTCGAGCATATATGCCACCATGACGGTTCCGTCGCTCAGATTCTGATGAATTTGATGTTGTCCATGCGTAGCCTGCGTCGCCGTGATTCCGAATCTTCTTTCAGATCGTCAATCGGGTTAGTAACGAATAAGTTATGAATTTATTCGTTTTTCGTACTGCGATTTGGCCTAAATTGAGTTTAGGCTTGTCAAATAGGACAATTAGAAATTCCATTATGGTCGTTATATTATTCTGGTGATTATGGGTTGTTTGTTTGATGAAATCTGATGACAGGGGGTTTAGAAATTGCCTGCGGGCAAAACGTTATTCTGGCGAAATCTAATTAATTAATTAAAGGTTAATTAATTAAATTAGGATTAGAATTGAGATTGAGGAATGTCGATTAGATACTACCTTGAGATTTGAGGAATTGTGAGTTATGTTGAGATATTGAGGTTTAGTTGGTTGTAAGGCTTATAGATTGAGTATGATCCTTATTGATCCCTTTGGGTCTAGGTGTGACCCCTTTTATGAATAGAGGTTGATATATCTCTTTATGCCTTATTTATAGGCCGTGTTGTCCCTCCAGTGTAGAGGTGATCGTGGTTGAGTTTGTACGAGGTTGAGGTAAGTCCGTAGGACTTACTTAGCTACCATCCCTATATTAGGTGTTTGCATGAGTGGTGTGTGCTTTATATGTTTGCTATGATAGCATGAGTTGTCGTTTTTATCGACCTATGTTCTATTGACTGCCCCACTGCGTGGCTGTGATAACCTTTCCCTTTCATCCCGCCGTAGAGTCTGGGAGGTTCTCTGATGTCGGGCCAGACTGGTTTACAGGAAGGGCGCAATCCACTCCCATAGGGTACACGGATTGTGTGACCGATACTCGTACATCTGGACATTGTACTCAGAGGCGGGGATGTATCGGTCCTCGTGTCACATACTTTCATCTATCTATATATATATATATACGGTTTTTGAGTGAATGGTTATTATATAAAGATAATAAATGGGTAAATGTGTGATAGCATGCTGATGTGTTTATCTTTCATGATTGTGCTTGTGCTTATGCATTACCTCATATATGTATGGTTAGCTAACGGTTTCATACCGTGTTGTAGATGTTTACAAGTTAGGCGCTACTGGGTGATCTTGCAGGGTGACAGGCCGAGGACTCTCGTACATTAGGTGGTTGGTTTTGGGGTTGTTTATGTTTTCCCTCCTACGTGAGGATGATGTCTTGTTTTCCCTCCAATGTGAGGATGTCGTTTCATACTCGGCTATGTTGTCTTTACCTTTATGTTATACTGTTTATGTCATTTTATGTATTTGTTTTATATCTGTCAGTGCCATGTTGTAAGGTCCAGTGAACTTGTTGTCAAGCTAGGGTCATGATCCATTGTGAGATCCTAGCCCAATGTGACATCCCGAGTCCCGCGGAATCGGGGTATTACAGAGTTGGTATCAGAGCCAGGTTGACAACAATGGCACTTGCTACCTGCAATGAGGTTTGATAGGTAAAATAAACAGAGCCCACACGGGATCTGACGTTTTCAAAGGTTTTGGTTTTAAGTGTGGTTTTGGGATAGAATGTACGAGAAGTCGTCACCTCTGCCATGGATCTCTGCAGCGTAGATATGTATATATATCTGTGTATACTATGGATTATGTGGATGTATTATATACATATCGATACCTATAGCATATATATAGCCTTATAAGATTAGGTGCGTATATCCTACAGATGACTCAGACTAGAGCAGTATTTGTAGTGGGATGAGGTAGGGGTACACCCCCTCTTCCTCCAGTGGTGATAAGTCAGGGACCAGTTTCCGCTGTTGTTTCGCCTATGGCAGAGAACGAGTTTGAAGAGGCCGATCGTGTCTCCATGAGTAGATCCGAGTTTCAAGAATATATGTAACAAGTATATGAAGCGGTGATAGCGGGTAGATCCACACCGGATTTACCAACAATTGTGAGATCAACTGAAGCTTCTGGATCCGGAAAGAAGCAATGGACTGAATCAGTTACTGGAGAAGCAAAGATGATGAATGGGGAACCAAGTCCAATATCAGGACAATCTAGTGATCCTTTGGCCATGAAGATGACTAGCAAGGAACTACAGTGTTTTAATTGCGTGGAAGTTGGGACACTGGCGAGCTGTGTGCCCAAAGGCGCCCATCATATGCTTTACGTGTGGTAAAGCAGGGCATAGAGCGAAGTTTTGTCGACAGGGTAAGGCATTGCCTTTACAAGTTCCCTTCAAGAGTGAGATCATTCCAGGTGGACGATGAAGGTCGAGTTACCCTTCAATTGCACAGGTTGCAAGAATGAGACAATTATGTTACAATTGTGGCTATCCAGATCATTTGCGTTCTGAGTGCCCTTTGGCACCGATAGCTTGTTTCATATGTGGTGAACTAGGCTATCTGGCCCCTTTTTGTCAACAAGGTAGTGTTTCTTCCCACCAAGACCTTCCTCTTTCCGGTGTTGAAAGAGTGGAAGTGGAGGCTATAGTGAGGACCTCAGTGATACTTGAGGAGCATAGATCCGAGATCGAGTGATGATATGTAGTGGAGCTACGGGAGTTAGTTGTTACAAGTACCATTCTCGTTAATGGTTTACCTAGTGGAGTTTTGTTTGTTATGAGTGCTATGCACTTCTTGTCTTTCGATGCATGCGTTAATGGTTGATCTTTGATATATAGCAGAAGGTGGACTTTCTTTTACAGGATTACCAGTTAGGGGTCTGAGGTACCCGCGAGATATGTGTTTGTTCCCTTATTCCGGTACTTGTGTATGGCTTGTAGACTTCTTTGTCATGCCGTAGGTGCATGAGGAAGTCATTATGTGTATGGATTGGATGAATAGATATCATGCGGTGTTAGATATTAATAGTAAGGCTATTATAGTCTTTACTAAGATGGTAATTAGAGGTCTTCTAAGGTTAAGATCTTTAAAGAGACGGGTTTGTCATTAGGACTGTACGAGCAGCGAGCTGATAGCACGGGGATGTGACGCCTTCTAGTGTTATACCATGAAGGAGCGAGATAGTCCAACAATGGAAGGTATTCCAGTTGTTTATGAGTTTATAGACGTGTTACTGAACCGTCTAGTTGCCACCTCAGCGGAGTGTGGACATTGTTATCGAGTTGAAGTATGATACAAGATTGAATGGGAAAGCCACACTATATGGTGCTTGTTTAGATATTGTACTGATAACTTGAAAATTTGACTAAAACAGACTTCATTTACCCTAGTAGGTTCCATGTTCCGTATTGACGACCTGATGAGTTAGCTTCAAGAAGCAATTTTGTTTTCAGGATTCCTTTGTGCTCAAGATATCCCTAGTCATGGATGAGAGAGCAGCATGTGTATGAGATAGCATCACATACCCGTTATGGACACTACGAGTTTGTAGTGATGTCATTTGGGTTGACGAATGTTTTAGTAGTTTTTATGGAGTTGATGAACAGTATCTTCATCGACTTCCTTGATTAGTTGGTGGTGGACTTCATTGATGAACATTAAGGAATACGTAGTTTTCTCGGCTCATCAGATTGCTACCAATGCTTTGAGGAAGGATTTTATATGATTACGTATTCATTTGCGAGTCTTTTGAGAATACCACCATAACTACGTGATGAAAGCAGTGTGTCTAAGTTCTGAAGAGTTGAGGAGGCATTTGACCTCTGCTTCCATTCTGTTTTAGTGAGAAGATTTTTGGATCCCGTGATTTACGGTGATACATCCCAGCTAAGTCTGAGATGTGTATTACTACAAAGGAGTAGGGTTATTGATATGTGTGTTTACAGCTGAGAACGTATGATGAGAACTACCCGACTTATGATTTAGAGTTAGTAGTGGTAGTTCAAGCCTTTAAGTTTTGAAGACCTTACCGGTGTGATCTTCATGTCAGATTTCTATAAATCATAGAAAATTTGAAGTATATTTTATGCAACAGGGGTTGAATAACCGCCAGTGTTAAGAGCTTAAGTTGATCAAGACTTTGACTTGAAGATTCCATATCATTCAGAGAAGTTGAACGTTGTCGCCGATAACTTGAATGGAAAGACGCTCCAAGAGAAGATGATTGTGAGACTGATAGTTCAGCCTCAGCTTCAGAGAGATCTAGCTTGGCTAGAGTTGGACAATCAGTTCCTTGATGAGGATACCCAGTTATACCTCATAGGTTCTAACTGGTCTGTTGGATGAGGTCCAACAGAAGCAGGAGACTTGCCCGGCCTTGACAAGGTTTAGAGCAAGGATGTCTCGTACTGAGGCACCATAGTTCTCCATGGGAATAGATGGATTGATGAAGAGTCATGACCGCTTTTGTGTACCTGCTGATGCAGATGGAGACAGAGAATATTACGGTATACCCACTGTATGCCTTATTCAGTACATTCAGGCACGAGTAAGATGTACCACGAGATGAAACGATTATATTGTATGAAGCCGATATAACTAGATTTGTGATACAGTGTGTGACCTGTTAGGAGGTCCAGATAGAGTATTTCCGATCTAGAGATAGGCCCCACCCACTACCAGTGTAGTAGTAGAATTTGGGAGGACATCTCTATGGATTTTGTTATGAGATTGTGACCTAGTAGAAGATTGATATTATTTGGGTTGTTGGTAACAGATTAATGAAACCGGCACGTTTCATTTCTATCAGAAGGACGTGGCTAGTGAATGAATTGGCTGAGGAGTACACTAGACACATAGTGAGACTCCATGGTATACCGAGAACGATCATTTCTAATCGAGATGGATGTTTTTACTTTGAGATTTTAGGCAGCAGATTCAGACTGCTTTGGGGATGAGTCTGTACCTCATGACTACACTTCACCCCTTGACAGATGGTCAGTTAGAGAGGATCATCTAGATCTTAAAGATCTATTATAAGTTGTAAGTCAAATGGGAAACGTGGATGGTTATATTACCTTCCATTAATGAGTTTATGATATAACAATGAAGGACGTGCATCTTTCTGGGATGGCCCTATGAGGCAATATATATAGACATAGATGTCGTATATCCTTATGCTAGAAGTGATCTAGCAGTCGTAGTGGATAACACCTGACCAGATTCAGGATTTTATAGTTCAAGTAACGTTGATTGAAGGAAGATTGCTGGTTGTACAGAGTCGCCAGATATTATATGTAGACAAGAGGCGTTAACCTCTAAAGTTCAAGTGAGAGTTCATGTCCGGCTGGAGGTATCTCAGCTGTGAGACGTTAGTTGTATTATTATGGAAATGGGAACTGAGTTTTCAATATGTCGGTTACTTGAGATCTTGATCAGTTTTGTGAAGGCAACATGATGTTTAGCTTTGCCTCTGAGATTAGAGGATATTCACCCAGTGTTTCATATGTCTCAACTGAGGAAGTATATACCAGACTCGAGACACCTTGTGAGTTACGATGATTTGGTGGTTGAGTCCAACCACACTTTTGTTGAGCATTCGATTACATTCTTGGAATGAGATATGAAATGCTTGCATTCGAAAGACATTCCCATATTGAGGATATAATGGTCGAGATGAAGACCTGAAGAGGCTATGTGAGAGACTGAGGATAGTGTCCCGAGGAACTATCTAGAGTATATGTTGGGACATACCCATTTGTGGGAGCACGAGTAGATCTTAGTGCTATCTTGATGAATGTTGTGCTTATGTGCTTATATGCCTTGATGTGTTATTCCATGCTAGTTGTGACGTGATTTATGATCTTAGTAGATCTTGATGTGCTAGCGTGATGTATGTTATAGCTGGAGATGATTACTTCCTCCACGCTACCCGAGTATGATTATATTTATAGCTGGAGATGGTTCTTTCCTTCATGCTATTTGAGTGTGATTAGGATTCAGCTGGAGATGGTTCTTTCCTCCATGCTACCTTGATGGACATAGTTTTAGTGGAGATGTGATTCCTCCATACGATATATATTATTATGGTTTGCTAGAGACGTAATTCCTCTATGCTTGTGATATGTTTGGGCTAGAGATGTGCTTCCTCTATGCCTTGTGATGTGGTATGGCGAGAGACGTGATTCCTCTACGCCTTTGGGTAGCGTTATGACCCTTTTTTCTGGAGTTGATGATTCCTCCATGGTGACATTGAGGTTATAGATTGTTATAGGTGATGACCTTTTGAACGGAGATGTGATACCTCCGATAGAGAGAGTGAGAGTTATACCTCGGCTTATGGGTCCGAGATGACTTTGGGATTTTGCAAGTTTCGGGACGAAACTTTTTTTTAGGGGTGTGTGATGTAATAGCTAGGATTTTCGAATTTTAATTAATGTTGATTAACTTAATCGTTTATAGTAATTGACATATAACTCGCGAAGACTTAGCAAGTGATGAGTAAGAGTCCCACCGTTATGTTCCTGGCGTAATTTTGGACGTTTGGGAAAATTTTTACTTTTTTCCCCGGGTAGTTATTTTTACCCTCCGTTATTATTTGGAGCATTTGGGAGCTCCAATTAATAAAAATGCAGTTGAGAGAAATGATCAGGACATCGGATATGTCCTAGATATGAAATAACATGGAGAGACAAAACGGCAAAAAGAGTCGCTATTTCGTTTCTTAACGGCTAAGAAAGACGGCTTAGGAATACACGTTTTCCGAGGCAGTTGTGGAATAATAATCCCTACAATATTTCAGATTTAATGTTCCAATCTCGGGAAGTTTGGAGAAAGAGGTTTGACCCGCCTTTGGATCGGTTAAAGGATAATTATCGACTTTACTAAAGGATAATTATCGTCTTCACTATAAATAGCGGAAAATCCTTTATTAATTCATTTCATTTCACGTTTCCTCGTAAAAACTCTGATTTCTCTCAACCTTCAAACTCAGATCTACTCTCCGTTTCTAATCCGATTTCAATTCCGTTTGAGTTTCTGGATTCCTCTCTTCATTCTCTTCATAACGGTACCGAGTTTCTGCAATTCCGAGTATATGGAGGGCTGGTCGAGCATATATGCCACCATGACGGTTCCGTCGCTCAGATTCTGATGAATTTGATGTTGTCCATGCGTAGCCTGCGTCGCCGTGATTCCGAATCTTCTTTCAGATCGTCAATCGGGTTAGTAACGAATAAGTTATGAATTTATTCGTTTTCCGTACTGCGATTTGGCCTAAATTGAGTTTAGGCTTGTCAAATAGGACAATTAGAAATTCCATTATGGTCGTTATATTATTCTGGTGATTATGGGTTGTTTGTTTGATGAAATCTGATGACAGGGGGTTTAGAAATTGCCTGCGGGCAAAACGTTATTCTGGCGAAATCTAATTAATTAATTAAAGGTTAATTAATTAAATTAGGATTAGAATTGAGATTGAGGAATGTCGATTAGATACTACCTTGAGATTTGAGGAATTGTGAGTTATGTTGAGATATTGAGGTTTAGTTGGTTGTAAGGCTTATAGATTGAGTATGATCCTTATTGATCCCTTTGGGTCTAGGTGTGACCCCTTTTATGAATAGAGGTTGATATATCTCTTTATGCCTTGTTTATAGGCCGTGTTGTCCCTCCAGTGTAGAGGTGATCGTGGTTGAGTTTGTACGAGGTTGAGGTAAGTCCGTAGGACTTACTTAGCTACCATCCCTATATTGGGTGTTTGCATGAGTGGTGTGTGCTTTATATGTTTGCTATGATAGCATGAGTTGTCGTTTTTATCGACCTATGTTCTATTGACTGCCCCACTGCGTGGCTGTGATAACCTTTCCCTTTCATCCCGCCGTAGAGTCTGGGAGGTTCTCTGATGTCGGGCCAGACTGGTTTACAGGAAGGGCGCAATCCACTCCCATAGGGTACACGGATTGTGTGACCGATACTCGTACATCTGGACATTGTACTCAGAGGCGGGGATGTATCGGTCCTCGTGTCACATACTTTCATCTATCTATATATATATACGGTTTTTGAGTGAATGATTATTATATAAAGATAATAAATGGGTAAATGTGTGATAGCATGCTGATGTGTTTATCTTTCATGATTGTGCTTGTGCTTATGCATTACCTCATATATGTATGGTTAGCTAACGGTTTCATACCGTGTTGTAGATGTTTACAAGTTAGGCGCTACTGGGTGATCTTGCAGGGTGACAGGCCGAGGACTCTCGTACATTAGGTGGTTGGTTTTGGGGTTGTTTATGTTTTCCCTCCTACGTGAGGATGATGTCTTGTTTTCCCTCCAATGTGAGGATGTCGTTTCATACTCGGCTATGTTGTCTTTACCTTTATGTTATACTGTTTATGTCATTTTATGTATTTGTTTTATATCTGTCAGTGCCATGTTGTAAGGTCCAGTGAACTTGTTGTCAAGCTAGGGTCAGGATCCATTGTGAGATCCTAGCCCAATGTGACATCCCGAGTCCCGCGGAATCGGGGTGTTACAATATACACGTTGATCAGAATGGTGTTGAGACTAATGATGAGATTCTTGAAACTGAAGAAGATCGTCACATTGACGATGGCCTCGCAACACTAGATTATGACCAAGTCGTAGCAGAAGTGGATCGAATAATAAGAGATCAAGCCATCGACCCAAACTAGAACAACGTCGTCGAACCAATATCAACACAGATGAATTCATGGGAGGATCCTTATGCTTCCATTCAAATGCACGGCGTTGATGAATTTTATATAAGTCAATGTTTCAACTCATTGAGCGATTTGAAAATGCAGCTTACAGTTATTCCCTAAGAAGTGGATACTCTTACAAGACAGGTAGAGCAGATGCACATTATTACACTGTCTATTATGCTAGAAAAAGCAAAACCGGATGCACATGGCTAGTTTCTGCTCATCGGGTTGATCAGACGCTAGATTTGTGGTTTGTACACCGGCATAACGGGCCTCATATCCCTACTTGTGTCTCTCATTTGCGACAACTCGATAACCGTAATGCAACTTCCAAATTCATCAGCAATGAGATTCGTAACCTTGTTCGCCAAGACTTGACAATCAAACCGCGAACCATTATAGAAGTTATAAACATGAAATACAAAGTGATTCCAAGTTACAAGAAAGCGTGGGAGGGCAAACAAAAAGCAATTGCTGATATCTATGGAGATTTGAAGCAATCGTAAGCTGATTTACCGCGATATATGGAAGCCCTACAACAATCAAACCCGGGTACAGTGGTTGACTGAGTCACAACAAAAACAAGTGATCATTTAGTGAGGCTGTTTCAATGCGTAGGGCATTTGGGCCTTCTATTGACGGTTTCAAGCATTGACGTCCTGTGATCTCAATTGATGGAACCCACTTATACGGCAAGTACAAACACATCCTGCTAATTGTTATGACTGTGGATGCAAATGAAAACTTTTTCCACTTGCATTTGCCCTTGTGGAAGCAGAGAATACAAAAAGTTGGCCATGGTTTATGAGTTGCATTCGCGAACATGTGATAGATAGAGTCGGCTTGTGTGTAATTTCTGATAGACACGCAGGGATAAGTCGGGCAATGACGGATCCGAGATGAAGTTCACCAAATGCTTATCATAGGTTTTGCATCCGTCATCTTAAGTCTAATGTTGAAACTCGTTATAAAGATTCGCAACTCAAATTCCTAGTCAGTGTGACTGCATACATCCGTGAGCGACGCCCTTTTTTCGCCGATTTGACCAAATTGGTTAAGAAAACCGTGAATGTCGTGAGTTTCTTCAAGAAATGGGCCTCGATAAATGGTCTCTACATCATGATGGTGGTTGCACAAACATGTCTGAGTGTTTAAACGGGGTAATGAAAGACACAAGATCTCTTCCAGTCATTGGCATTGTGCAATCAATATTCGCCCGTTTGAACAGTTATTTTGTTACAAGGCGTGGTCGAGCTATTAAACGCATACAAGATGGCTTAACCTTATCCCAATGATAGCATGAATTATAGTCTATATTTTGGGACCTCTTTAGACGTTTTATCTTCAATAATCTGCATGTTTGAATGTATATTATGTGATTATATTGTCATTTCATCTACCTTTGTAGGAATCGAGGTCTACACCAAGTTTTGTTGTAATCGTAGGTAAAATGGCACATATGACATAAAAATGGAGCTAAAGGAGCTAAGGAGTCATTGGAGCTACATTCAGGAGTTTAAGGAAGAATCCAGGAAGCATGGAATTGAATTAAAGATTTATTTTGGACCAGATTTGAGAGATTTCACATTCAGTTTAGAGTCACCTCGGTTGACCACAGCATCACCTCGACCGAGGTGATCTTGAGGAGCGTACCGACCGAGGCGAATATCCTGACGCGGCGAGATATATTTTATTTGGCTGAGATCTTTTATTTTTGGAAGGAGAGATCTTATATTTTTGGGCTGGATTTTTGGAAGGAAGATAATATATTTTAGGGATCTATTTATGAGATATGGATATATTTTATTAGGAAATTATCTTTTTAAGATATTTTATCTTTGGAAGCTAATTCTCCTATATAAAGGGTTGGATTTTCCACAAGTTTAACCATGCTTATACATGCTTAGAGGGCTGATAGCATCCAGCAATTAAGGGATTTTTCTGGAGTTTTGAAGGAAGGAAGGAAGATTGAAGATCAATCTAGGAAGGATTGATAGCTTGTTATAGCTTTTGTGAAGGGTTTTGTAAGACTTTCTTAGATTTCCTTCTTGTTGATTGTCTTGTTGGATTTGTGATCCAAGGAACGCTTGTTTATTTGATATTAAGCCTCGTTCTTAAGGTTTTTGTGTTCAAATATTCATTCCCTTCCCTTATATTTGATTATTGCTTTCATAATGATGAATGGCTAATTTCTTTGTGCGATTCTAGGGTGATTGGCTGAAGGTTGTGGGAAAAACAATGATAGAATAATCTTAAATTCCAGTAGAACCCTAAAAGCTCGAATCTTTATCCTTAACCATAGAACATCTCGTTCAGTCGATGAACATCTCGGCCGGGGTGGAATTCGTCTGACCGAGGTGACCTTTCTGATCCGAAACTCAGAGTTAAGTGTTAAAGTTTGCCAAATCCTATTCTTATTACACCTTTCCTGGTTCAATGCAAGCTTAGGATGAGACTTACCCGGTGATTCCTTTATTCGTTTACCCATGATCATAAGTGTAGGTAATAAAGGTTTATCCTTTATTGGGGTTGGAGTGTGCCTTCATTCCATCTTTGTGAGTTAGCCTGAGACTTACCCGGTAAAGGTTGATTCTATTCCCTTAGTTGGTGTGTTGGTTTGAGATTATAGTTCCTTTCCTTAGTGCCTTGAGACTTACCCGGTAATAGGTTCTTTGGCTTGGGATTAGTGAGTAGTGAGGCTTACCCGGTGATCTATTCCACCTTAGTAACACCTTCCCTTTGCAAAACCTCAGCTTTGTCCGCTTATCTTGAGATCTTGAGTTGGAACCACAACTGGATGCTTTAATCCCTAGAATTTGCATATTCCCTTTAATTGACCTTATTATCATCTTTGATTGTTTTAATCGCTTTTGTGGTTATTTGCAATATTGACAACCTATACTTGCTTTGTTTCACCTAAGTCCCTGAGATCGACACCCCGGAATTCTTGCTTTTACTATAATTGATCCGTACACTGCGGGTTCGCATCCTTGTTTTAAGCATACTTCTTGGGTTATAAATTTAAAGCTTGCACACACCATTTGGAGCGAAAAAGTTTTTGGCGCCGTTGCCGGGGACTTGGTCTAGACCGAGCCGGTTGCGGTTGTCTTTCGGGGCACTTGCCCCTGTTGCTACTAACCACTCTACTTGAGTGACTTTCGCAGGTTCTTTCTTGTAGGTTTATGCGAAGAACCCGTGCTGGGAAGGAAATCGTTCCTTACGATCCCGAACCAGAGAAGACATACAAAAGACGCTTGAAAGAAGCTAAGATGGCCAATCAAGCGAATCGCGATCTTGAGGCCGAATTGAAGGAGGCATTGAAACAACACGCCTCAGTAAAGAAGAAATGCGACTGGAAAAGGAAGAAACTCGCGCAAGGACGGAAGCGATCAAAGCAAATATGGCAACTTTACGGGACCAATATCTACGTCGACAGATCCAGCTCCTCGACCGAGGCAGGACCCAGTTCCAGCTACCCCGGCCGAGATACTTCCACCTCGGATGCCAGTCCGAGATGCTCTTTTTGCAGGTATTCCACAGACCCTAGGGCAGAGGATGGACCCCAACCAGCAATTGAGGCGTCTAGGAGTCAACCTAGGTGATCCAGCGGACCATGATTATGAGCTTCGACCGCAAGTTCTTTCCATGATTTGCCAATGCCAGTTTGGAGGGCTAGAGAGGGAATCTCCGCATCAACATCTGCAAAACTATGAGATCTTGATGGAGACCTTGAGACCTTCAAGGTTGGAAAACAACAATTACATGCTAAGGCCTTTCTATTTCTCTTTGAAAGATAGGACGCTTACTTGGTATCAATCTCTCCCTCCCGGAAAAATCAACACTTGGGAGGAGATGACGACGGAGTTCTTAACTAAATTCTTTCCCCCCTCTAAGACCGCTGAAATAAGAGGGAAAATCAATGCATTCATCATGAAAGACAAGGAGAATTTGTACAAGTCAATGGAGAGATTTAAAGACATCCTTTTGGATTTCCCACATCATGAGATTCCAAAGATACAGTTGTTAGAGATATACTTCAAGGGACTGGACGGAAACACCCAGTTCAACCTTCAACTACTATCCGCCGGCACGTTCATGAACATGCCGATTGACGAAGCTTGAGAGTTCATAGAGAATCAAGCTTTGCACATGGAGAAATACTCCCACCAAGGAGCCGGAGGTGGAGTTAAACGAGTCAACTTCCAAGAAGCTCCATCAAACAACGATCAACTCAACTCTTTGAAGAATGATGTGAAGCAATTAAAAGACCTTTTGGTTGCTCAAACCCAAAAGGAAGAGGGAGGATATCAAGGGTCAAGGAACAACAATCAAGGTTCCCGGAACAACAACTACAACAACAATAGAGGATCCAATAACAACAATTGAAGATCCAACAATCAAAAATGGGGTAACTCTTACTCTAACTCAAATTCAAACAATTCCTCTAATCCTTTCCTTTCTTCTTCTTCTTCTTCTTCTTCTTCTTCTTCTTCTTCTACTCCATTGAAGAGCCAGGAACAAGGATCAAGTTCGTCCCAACCAGAAAAGAAAGATGCAGTGTTGCAGGCCATCTTGATCAAACTAAACTCTATGGAGACATCCATGACTTCATTTTCAAAGGCACAAAAAGCCTTAAAATAACAATTCTTTAATAAGGCGAATGAAGCGCCAAGAGATCCAGGTAAGCTTCCAGCAAGGACAGAAAGCAACCCTAAAGGACAAATCATGGCAATAACGACGAGAAGTGGACTGAAAACTGCAGATCCAGTGCCTCGGTCGATGCCAGTACAGACGAAGAACACCTCGGTCCAGGTACAGTTGAAGAACACTTCGGCCGAGGTGCCAACCGAGGTTGAGCCTCAAAGAGCGTCGGACAAAACTGAAGTTTATGTCCCACCTCCTGCATATAAACTACCACTTCCATTCCCCCAGTCAAGGGCCAGAGCACATCTAGACAAGCATTTTGGTAAGTTCCTTGACTTGATGAATAAACTACATATTAACATCCCTTTCCTTGATGCTATTCTAGGGATGCCCGCCTATGGGAAATTCTTGAAAGAAATTCTATCAAGGAAGAGGAAGTTGGAAGACTTTGGTGAAGTAAGGATGACATCTAAATCCTCGGAACTCATTCAAATCATGAAGGAGAAGATGCCACCCAAGTTGAGAGATCCCGGCTCATTTTGCATTCCCATTCAAGTTGGGGATGTCACTTGTGAGGCGTTGTGTGATCTAGGAGCCAGCGTGAGCATCATTCCGCCGGAGCTATGTGTGAGGATCGGACTTGGAGAGCCCAAGCCGGTGAAGATACGGTTATACATGGCGGACCGCTCCATTACCCATCCCGTGGGCATTTTGGAAGACGTTCCGATTAAGTTAGGTAACTTCTATTTACCTATAGACTTTGTTGTGCTTGACATTCCCGCAGATTATCCCGTTCCTATCATTCTTGGGAGACCATTTCTAGCAACTTCGGGTTGCAATGTGGATTGTAAGAACGCCAAGTTACGATTCAACATTGGCGGTGATCAAGTTGAGTTTGCATTGCTTGCTGCAATGAAGGGAGAGCAGCTGGAAGATGATATCTTCAACATCTATGATGAAGAAGAATCAAGAGAATTGGTGAGCTCTATCCTTATTAATGATCCACTTGAGAGAGTTATTAGTTTTAGCTTAATGGAGGAAGGTATAGATGTTTCTTGTGATGCGAATATACGGAGCTTGAAGGCACTGGAAGAAGATCCAGGAGCTAAGATTGAAAAACTAATCCAGGAGAAGAGAATCTCCAGTTTCGGTCCCAGTTGTAGTACCTCGACCGAGGCACTTTCTGGACCAAGCGAGCTGTTCTTGACTAAAGAACATCTCGGTCACCCTCTCTGGACCTCGATCGAGGTCGAAAGCGAGATGATGTCAACTGAGAATAACAAACTTCTTACTCCCTTTTCTGAATTTCTCCACCAAGCTTCTGATAATAAAGGGCCTTGGTGTAACACCCCAAATTCTGAGAACTCTGGGAGTTACTGGTTAGGACCTCACAATGGGTCCCGACCTTAGTTTGACAATAATTTAACTTGGATCTTACAACAAGGCACAAATGTATTTAAAATAATTTCAAAACATATTATTTTTAATGTATGAATGTACACATGTGACAGCCTTACACAACATATATATAGATACCTAACATGCATGTCGTATGGGAGACCCCCTGTCCCCATCTAATGAATACGTGGACCCGGCTGACCATCCGTTCCGGATCTCTTTGCAACTGTCTATCTCTGCAAATCTACAACACGGATAAAACCGTTAGCTAACATTCTATGCATAAGTATAAAGGTAAAAGCACAAACACACAACATACACAATCAACATGCAACACTCAATCCTTTTTATTATCTTTTAATTAGGTGATATGTCATTACTAATGATACTTATTTTGTGACACGAGGGATTCCCAAACCTCGCCCCTGTCCCCGTTTACCAACGCGGAATGGTACTAATGCATCTGACCGTCTACCTGACTGGGCTGGTCGCAGGGAACCTCCTAGACTCTCGCAAGAGCTAGGCAGATGATGTCACGACCCGTTATCATACACTTGGGTCAATTATGTAAATAATAAAGTCGGCCTAATCCGGTTTCGTTATTTATTATAACTAACAAACACCACTCATACACATTACAGTCATACAAGAAGCCATCTAAGTAAGTCCGTGGACTTACCTGAATCAGATCTCGACTTTCTAATTCGTAAATCGATCTGTACAGTAGGAATTCAGTGGCCTGTCAAAGAAGGCAAGTGTGTCAGCACACTTTCTAGGTGATTAGAAGTCTAAGACTTCTAAGATAGTAGGTCTTAATAGAACGGAATTGATTACAATATTAATTTATGATAAAATGACTATTTTACCCTTGGTCTCGAAACTTCCAAAAATTCCCTAATTCATGCCTAAACTCTTATTTGAGACTAAAGAGTCATATTCTAACTCCTAAAGATGAGTTTGGTTACAAACTGGCAATTTACCCATTTCCCTATTTTCGGAAAGATCGTTAAGGTCCAACTTCGGCTTCAAATATAAAATTTGAATAATCTTATAAAAATTCCGAAATAATTTCCTAGATCATCTATGATATCTCATCTACTCCTAGGAGCAAGAATTTCTTAAAACTGTTCAACCATCACTTTTACAAAAATTTCCAAAGTTGGTTATAACACTTAACAAACAGCACATTGTCTTAACTTTGAAAAATCATAACTCCTAAACTACTCACTGGATTTATCCCAAATTTTGATATGTTCTACTATAAAATCTTATCTATAATATATCCAAAATTCAGCCACAAAGGAGATCAAAATCCTATTTAAAACTATCTCACAAAACCGATTTTCAGCACAACAGAAAAACTGCTTACGACTCAATCTTTGAAAAATCATAAATCCCAAACCACTAGCTGGATGCCTCTCAAATTTTAATATGTTCTAAAAAAATATGTCAACTATATCATATCCAAAATTTAAGCCCAACGGAGATCAAGAGATTATTCAAAACCATCTCACAAAACAGCATCACTTGCTGTTTTCCCCAACACCCAGCACATATATACAAACTGCATGAGGCGTCAACTTTGGAACACAATAACTCTCAAACCGTAGCTCCGATTCCTCTAAAACTTTAGTATGCTTTACTATGCAATATCGTCTATGACATATCCGAAAACCAGCCAAAAATAATGAGTTTAGCATACCTAAGTCTGGCCCAGAAGTTGGATCCTCGACACAGTTTCGAAAATTCAGAAAAAGGCTGAAGCTTCACAGATTTTGGTCCGGAAGCAGTCCGGGTCGAAGGAGTAGCAGCTTTGGCCGGGCTCTTCGAGTGCGCTGTTGTTGCAAGTTGTGCAGCCAGATGGGAGATTGTCGATTATAGCTGTTGAACGTCTCCTCCCCTGCTGGTTCCTTTCCTCGAATTTTTCTACGTCTGGGATTGTTGAAGAATGTGTGCCGAAGTGAAGATCTGGCGAGAAGGCAAGGAATCAGAAGAAGGAGCAAGAAGGCGGAGGGTCTCGTTCAGATGGAAGGAGAGGCGATATGGCCTTGCTGTTGAAGGAAGGGAATAAACTTCAGTGTGATTTCCGGTAGTTACTGCATACCTATCAGCCGTTACGTGAAGCATAAGGAGGAGAAGAGAAGCTGCTGTACGTGGGCTGGACGTCTCACTGGGCTACTTGGCTAGCTCCCGGCTGGGCTGAAACAAAGAGTGTGGGCTGAGGTAAGGCAAGGCTGGCTGAAAACAAGAAAGAAAGTGGGCTGAGGTAAGGCAAGAAAGGTGGGCTGAAATGTTTGTCAAAAATCTGTCAAAACTCGTCATGGCCTTGTCAGGCCCATGAATGAGTTTGTCACAGATTTGTCGGGCTTTGTCATGGACTCGTCTCAGCTTAGTCATGATCTCGTCACAGCTTGTCATGATCTCGTCTAAAGTCATCGATAAGAATGAATTATAATAACTAGGGTTTGATATAAATCTATCATTTTATGTGAATTAAATTCTACATAAAATAATACATAATTATAAGAATTAGAGCTTGATATAATTTTATCATTTTATGTGAATTAAATTCTACATAAAATAATAAAATTTGTGAAGGAAGAAATACTAGATAGAATGGGAAACCGTCAACGGCTCGAAGTCCGATTTGATTCAGAATCAAACGGAATAAAAATTCCGGATATTACATCAGTGCCCCCTTAAAATAAGTTTCGTCCCGAAACTTAGGGTAAGACAATCATGATCGGCTTTTAAGACACCAAATGGGTGTTTTTGATCACTACACAAAAGTCTCGTCGTTTCCACATCCAGGTATCCCGCACATCAAGGTTATCAAAAGCACACATCACTGACTAAGCACTCAATCATGAAATAAACAAGTAGGCAAACAATATCACACATCCAAGGTCAAGCCCTAACTCGTCACTCTTGAGGTTACAACTATCACTACATAGGTCTTTGAAAGGTTACGTCTCTTACTATCCCAGTATCTTAGGTAGCCTTATCCGCTTTTCATAAAACCACTAAATCTTAAATCTTTTCTGGTATTTAGATCACAAGCTCCTGCTACCACGTTCTAGAGTGGTTACCGGATATCTCACCAGTATCATCCGACTTAACTGTTTGATTCTCTAATATGATAACCTAACCGGTGTCTGGTAGGTATCTCTCCACTGAAATTTTCAAACGTAGTTCCCAAACTTAGTCTCCGTGGAAAACTGAAGCTACCCTCTCCAATAGGGTGAGGAATACTAGTCCATCAGTCCCTTTTAAACCACTTTACAACTTCCAATGGTTGCCTTACACAACTCACTTCTAGATCCTTTGATGACCCTACGGAAAATAATTTATTCAACTTTCTTCCCTTTGTTATGACCACTTGCTTCCGGCCTTCTGAAAAGGTTCTGACTACACACTAAGGCCAAAGGTCGTGGACATCCACCAACACTTTACCAAGTGCCTAATGCTCTTCGTACCACGACCCACTTGGGCTTGTCTTTTAATATGACTCAGTCCTCTTATTCCTCAAGTAAGGGATCATCACTTATACCCTTTTCTACTCTAACACTTGAGACAACTAAAAATTAACCCAATGGTCATCCTCTGCGTTCACTTGGCGTAATAATACTATTTATAGATCTATAATATATCGTTAGCTCGACCGTAGGCTTCTCACGAATTTTACAAGATCTTAAGTGACATAGAATATGTCCGAATGACGGCATTTGATAATAATTACTCAATAAATGTTAACATACCATCAGTAGTGCGCCCTTTTATCCACCATTGTTACCAGCCCGATAGTATCCCTTTGACTCAAACGCAACTCGGATCCGTTCTGCTATAATATTACACGTAAAATCTACTCCGAGATTACGCTTTCTTTAAGCACGGTTACTGGGTTGTAAGTATACTCCCGTCGCTTCTCTTTCTTATCTATCTTTGACTCAAAATGGTAGTTACTCACTTTGAGCCTTCTAGTGCATACCATGCACAATACTTTTATTACATCGTTAATCTTCTCTCAATCCATCAAGAAACCCACACTAACGTACTCCGTTAGGTATAGAATTCCAAAACTACTTGCCTAGCAACATGCAACAACGCCATCACTCTGCACTCGGATCCATAATAGGGTACCAGTCTCCTTCTATTACCTCTACATGCACATAAGTTTCCGTACAACATTTTCAGTAACTCCACATAGCCTATCTCACATTCCTTCCAACTAGAATGCATTTCACAAACTATCACCATCTTAAACTCGACACGACATCCCTCAACACCCTTGAGCTTCTTGCTTTGTGGGTTAGGACCCACCACGCTCCCACTGCGCTACTATGATTATTTTGTTGTCACCCCGTAATCATAAGGACTTGTTCTGTCAGTCCAAAATAATTAACCGGATGAAGTACCAAGTACTTTCCTTACTTTGTCTTCTTGAAATAAAATCATGATGGGAAAACAACCATCTTCCATTTACTTCCTTAATTCTTTTAACACGGATCCAAACTACTAGACTCGACCGGAGTTTGATCTTAACCAGCCAAGAAGTAACCTCTAACACGATTCTCTATACCCTTAGTTGTCTAAGAAGATTGTTGTGCCATACTTGAGGAAATCCTGCCTGGCGTCGGTAAAACTACCCCATAAATCCACAGTCGCAATTATCCTTTCTTAACGGTATATAACTCGTCAATACCAAACAACACTTACACATCCTCAGTTGACGTCGGTCAGTCTATAGTTGACTCATCTCAGTATCCCGAACTTATTCTTCTCATACCCCGTCTGGTATTAAAATTCTTTGGTAAGCATCACCTACTCAATTAATCCTTTTATACTGCTTTAGTTTGTTCAATCATTCACACTTATCTAGCGTAAATAGTTCTTTCCAGTCTTCCATGATAGCTTGTAAGCACTTCCTTGCGGTTCCTATGACCTTAATTATCCTCTATTTACCGTTCTTCTTGTATGGATTGCGGGTGTTTATGACTTAAGACCTGTTATAATTTTCAAGGTTACCCCGGACTCTTGAGTCCACCACACTATTCTAACATACACATGCTCCTTATTCGGCGTTGTTTGTAATACTTCCTTCAAAACTCTGTTGACTATATTTTAGGGCTTCAATCCTTTTAATACTGGCGTGGTGATTTCGTTCAGAATCCTATCTCTTCAAAGAAGACAAAACGTCTCCCGGCTTGTGAAGTCTACCTTTCGTTCTTATATTAAGTTGTAAGTCTTCATTCCATGTTAATTGTGACATAGTCAAAATTTCCTTAGCTAGTAGGTAATCAGTTGCTTACAACAATCCTTTTATACTTCTTTAGTTCAAACTACCTTCCACTCTTCCGCTTCTTATGGGCTAACTCCATTTCTCTAGTCCGATTGTGTCATTCATCTGGCATAACTAGTCATTTCAAGTTTCCACGATAGCTTGCAAGCGTCTTTGAAATTCTTATGGCCGTAATGATCATCCACTTGTAGTTCCTTTTGCATGGACCATCTGTGTTGATCGCTTAGGTCCCGTGATAATTCGGGTTACCTTGGACTCTCGAGTCTATCAAAGCCGTTCTCCCATACCGATTCCTTCACTGGTTTTGGTGATAATATCGCCTTCCTGAAACTCCGTTGACTCTGCTACAGGCTTCCATTCTTTGGATATTGGCGTCGCGGTTTCTTTCAAACTTCTTATATTGCTGAGGAGGTCAAAACCTCCCCACACTTGTGGGGTCTGCCTTTTTGCTTTTACACTCAATTGTAAGTCTTCATTCCGTGCACCTTAGATTCTCGTTTCTAGGTCGACGCCCAATCTCTTCAGATCTCACATGCCCATAATGGTCTATGGGGCATTCGCCACGATTGTAACGTCCTTTATCTCGCCCTCTTGGTTGTACTCTGTTCTACTTGGTTCTTGTTCTAATCTTGTTATCTCCACTCGGAGATCTTCTCGTCTCTTGCACGATTCTTCTAATTCCGTCTCTCGGCATCGTATGCCCGAGTTCCTTGTACGACCTTCTATTCCTTTTAATTGAACTGACTCAGGGATTTCTTTGGATGATTTGTAAGGATCACCAAGCAGCCTACCCGAGTATAAAACTCAATTCAAGGTCCGATTCCATTGCCTCGTATTGGAGATTCTTCAAGTCCGCAGTTGATTTATCATGAGGCGATAATCGCTTCGTGATATCACGACTAAGGGTATAAAATATCCTTTAGGATACTAACAAGCTAAGCAAACACATGTATATAACATATTATAATAAACATCATAAAAAGTCTATAAGCTAACTCCTATCGATCCAAGCTGCAGAGATCCACGGAAAGCGATGGTGGTCCGACGTACTACTAACCCAACAACCCGACTATGCGTGTGTGTAAAAAAAAATCCGTTTTGAAAATTTTAGACCCCTTTCGGGTTCTAGTTATTTTATACAATAGGTCTTTCAGAAGATTTCAAGTGCCATTGTTGCCAACCCAGAGCTCTGATACCACATTGTAACACCCCAAATTCTGAGAACTCGGGGAGTTACTGGTTAGGACCTCACAATGGGTCCCGACCTTAGTTTGACAACAATTTAACTTGGATCTTACAACAAGGCACAAATGTATTTAAAATAATTTCAAAACATATTATTTTTAATGTATGAATGTACACATGTGACAGCCTTACAAAACATATATATAGATACATAACATGCATGTCGTATGGGAGACCCCCTGTCCCCATTTAATGAATACGTGGACCCGGCTGACCATCCGTTCCGGATCTCTTTGCAACTGTCTATCTCTACAAATCTACAACACGGATAAAACCGTTAGCTAACATTCTATGCATAAGTATAAAGGTAAAAGCACAAACACACAACACTCAATCCTTTTTATTTTTTATAATCAGGTGATATGTCATTACTAATGATACTTATTTTGTGACACGAGGGATTCCCAAACCTCGCCCCTGTCCCCGTTTACCAACGCAGAATGGTACTAATGCATCTGACCGTCTACCTGACTGGGCTGGTCGCAGGGAACCTCCTAGACTCTCGCAAGAGCTAGGCAGATGATGTCACGACCCGTTATCATACACTTGGGTCAATTATGTAAATAATAAAGTCGGCCTAATCCGGTTTCGTTATTTATTATAACTAACAAACACCACTCATACACATTACACTCATACAAGAAGCCATCTAAGTAAGTCCGTGGACTTACCTGAATCAGATCTCGACTTTCTAATTCGCAAATCGATCTGTACAGTAGGAATTCAGTGGCCTGTCAAAGGAGGCAAGTGTGTCAGCACACTTTCTAGGTGATTAGAAGTCTAAGACTTCTAAGATAGTAGGTCTTAATAGAACGGAATTGATTACAGTATTAATTTATGATAAAATGACTATTTTACCCTTGGTCTCGAAACTTCCAAAAATTCCCTAATTCATGCCTAAACTCTTATTTGAGACTAAAGAGTCATATTCTAACTCCTAAAGATGAGTTTGGTTACAAACTGGCAATTTACCCATTTCCCTATTTTCGGAAAGATCGTTAAGGTCCAACTTCGGCTTCAAATATAAAATTCGAATAATCTTATAAAAATTCCGAAATAATTTCCTAGATCATCTATGATATCTCATCTACTCCTAGGAGCAAGAATTTCTTAAAACTGCTCAACCATCACTTCTACAAAAATTTCCAAAGTTGGTTATAACACTTAACAAACAACACATTGTCTTAACTTTGAAAAATCATAACTCCTAAACTACTCATTGGATTTATCCCAAATTTTGATACGTTCTACTATAAAATCTTATCTATAATATATCCAAAATTCAGCCGCAAAGGAGATCAAAATCCTATTTAAAACTATCTCACAAAACCGATTTTCAGCACAACAGAAAAACTGCTTATGACTCAATCTTTGAAAAATCATAAATCCCAAACCACTAGCTGGATGCCTCTCAAATTTTAATATGTTCTAAAACAATATGTCAACTATATCATATCCAAAATTCAAGCCCAACGGAGATCAAGAGATTATTCAAAACCATCTCACAAAACAGCATCACTTGCTGTTTTCCCCAACACCCAGCACATATATACAAACTGCATGAGGCGTCAACTTTGGAACACAATAACTCTCAAACCGTAACTCCGATTCCTTTAAAATTTTAGTATGCTTTACTATGCAATTATCGTCTATGACATATCCGAAAACCAGCCAAAAATAATGAGTTTAGCATACCTAAATCTGGCCCAGAAGTTGGATCCTCGACACAGTTTCGAAAATTCAGAAAAAGGCTGAAACTTCACAGATTTTGGTCCGGAAGCAGTCCGGGTCGAAGGAGTAGCAGCTTTGGCCGGGCTCTTCGAGTGCGCTGTTGTTGCAAGTTGTGCAGCCAGATGGGAGATTGTCGATTATAGTTGTTGAACGTCTCCTCTCCTGCCGGTTCCTTTCCTCGAAATTTTCTACGTCTGGGATTGTTGAAGAATGTGTGCCGAAGTGAAGATCTGGCGAGAAGGCAAGGAATCAGAAGAAGGAGCAAGAAGGCGGAGGGTCTCGTTCAGATGGAAGGAGAGGCGATATGACCTTGCTGTTGAAGGAAGGGAATAAACTTCAGCGTGATTTCCGGTAGTTACTGCATACCTATCAGCCGTTACGTGAAGCATAAGGAGGAGAAGAGAAGCTGCTGTACGTGGGCTGGACGTCTCACTGGGCTGCTTGGCTAGCTCCCGGCTGGGCTGAAACAAAGAGTATGGGCTGAGGTAAGGCAAGGCTGGCTGAAAACAAGAAAGAAAGTGGGTTGAGGTAAGGCAAGAAAGGTGGGCTGAAATGTTTGTCAAAAATCTGTCAAAACTCGTCATGGCCTTGTCAGGCCCATGAATGAGTTTGTCACAGATTTGTCGGAGTTTATCACAGATTTGTCGGGCTTTGTCATGGCCTCGTCTCAGCTTAGTCATGATCTCGTCACAGCTTGTCATGATCTCGTCTAAAGTAATCGATAAGAATGAATTATAATAACTAGGGTTTGATATAAATATATCATTTTATGTGAATTAAATTCTACATAAAATAATACATAATTATAAGATATAGAGCTTGATATAATTTTATCATTTTATGTGAATTAAATTCTACATAAAATAATAAAATTTGTGAAGGAAGAAATACTAGATAGAATGGGAAACCGTCAACGGCTTGAAGTCCGATTTGATTCGGAATCAAACGGAATAAAAATTCCGGATATTACACTTGGTATGCTGACATTGTTAACTATCTTGTTTGCCCGGAAATACCACCAGGATTGACGTACGCTCAAAGGAAGAAATTATTTAAAGGCCATTACTATTGGGATGAACCTCTACTGTTTAAGAGAGGTCCGGATGGGATGATTCGAAGATGCATCCCGGAAGATGAAGTTACTAGTGACATACGACATTGTCACTCACTTCCTTGTGGATGGCATGCTAGCGCTCACAAAACGTGCGCCAAGGTATTACGTTCCGGTTTCTTTTTGCCTACATTATTTAAGGATGTGTAAACGTTTGTTGTCTCTTGTGATGCAAGCCAAAGAACAGGGAACTTATCTAGGAGGAACGAGATGCCACTCAATAACATACAGGAGGTTGAAATCTTTGATGTATGAGGAGTAGATTTCATGGGACCTTTACCATCATCTGGAGGAAACCTCTACATCCTTCTAGCTGTCGACTACGTCTCTAGATGGGTTGAAGCAATTGCCTCTCCCACTAATGACGCCATGGTGGTTGTGAAGTTCTTTAATAGGACTATCTTTCCACGTTTTGGGACTCCACGCATCATCATCAGCGATGGAGGGACACATTTCATCAACCGGAAGTTTGCGGCACTTCTATCGAAGTATGGGGTAACCCACAAGGTAGCAAACCCTTATCACCCTCAAACTAGTGGACAAGTCGAGATCTATAATAGAGAAATTAAAGCAATCTTGGAGAAGACCGTCTCTAGGACGAGGAAGGATTGGACCATGAAGTTGGACGACGCTCTTTGGGCCTACAGGACCGCATTCAAGACTCCCATTGGTACCACCCCCTATAATTTGGTATATGGGAAGTCTTGCCATTTGCCCGTTGAGTTAGAACACAAGGCATATTGGGCAATCAAATGGTTGAACTTTGACATCAAGGAAGCCGGTGAGAGCGGCTATTGGATATCAATGAGCTAGAGGAGTTGCGTTTGAATGCTTATGAGAATGCTAAGATCTACAAGGAAAGGACAAAGAAATGGCACGACAAGCGTATCATCCCTAAGGAGTTCAAAGAAGGAGATTTAGTTCTACTCTTCAACTCCCGCCTTCGCCTCTTTCCGGGTAAGTTAAAGTCTAGATGGATAGGACCTTATGTTGTGAAACATGTTTTCCCTTATGGTGCAGTCGAGATTTGGGGAGAAACAAGTGGAAGATTCAAGGTCAATGGTCATAGACCTAAGAAATACAAACCGGAAGTCCCGGTTGAGGAGATTGCACCACTATACCTTGTTTAGAGACACCATACGGTCCAGCTAGCGACCTTAAATCAAGCGCTTCTTGGGAGGCAACCTAAGGTATTGCTTTCTTTTCTCTTTTCTAGCCTATCTTTAGATAGTTTGCTTTGCTTTGATTTGTTTTTGGCGTCCTAGACAAACAACAGGTAATCTCTAAGGAAGGAATACAACCCAGGAGCAACACTGGAAGGGCAGAAGTTCGAGAAATCGAGAAGACGGAGTTTGACTGAGACACATCTCGGTTGCTGTCACAACACCTCACCCGAGATGATTCTTGAGCATCCGAGGCGACTAGGGTTTATGACGATCCACCTCGGTCCGTATAACCTCGGTCCAGTCGAGACCATCTCGACCGAGGTGACAACAGTTTCAGAAAAGGTATAAAAGGGGGTTCGAATTCTCTCTCTTCCCTCTCTCACCTTCTCGACTGCGGCGTCCCAATTCATCTCGCTCCCCGATTCTCGATCGTTTTCGACGATTCTTGCTCCGAATATGCAAGAAAAGAGTAGAGGATCAGTTTGAAAGCGACAATCTGCAACAAAAACGCTCCGAATCGACCGAATCTGGGGTAAACAAACCGAAACCCTAACTTCTCGTCTTTTCCTGATTTCGGAAGAAATTGGCTTTGGTATCCACTTGTTTCTGTTGGAAAAGGATTAAGTACCCCATAGGAACAATTGGTAGTGATATCGAGGGAAAATAACTGGATTTCTGAGAGTTGGAATCGAACAGCACATCACCTCGGTCCAGTCGACCTGCATCTCGACCGAGGTGTTCTTGAGTATTGTCAGGGCAACCGAGGTGATCTGACAGTGAGAGAAAATGAGCTCTAGATCTGATAGGCAGCTTGTTCTGAGGGATAGATCCTCCCCTTCTCCTTCTTCTTCTTCTCGCCGTTCCATACCAGTGATCCATGAGCGTCACCGGATAGATTATGACCGCATTGCAGCGCGCACAGTGATTGCGCCGCAGTTCCTAGATATTGCTGCTTTTGATTGCCTCTATGTGGATGATGATTTGAGGCGAATGATTGCTATGGTAGGACTGGAGCAGTTTACGGAGATTAGAGCTCCAACCTACCTTGAGCCGACTTTGGAGTTTGTGCGCTCCGTGACCTTCCTGCCTACAGAGCAGGCCATCAAGTACCGGTTGCTGAACCGGAACTACTTAGTCCCGATGGATCATTGGAGAGAGATCTCCGGCTTCCTAACCCCCACAGTTTCTGATTTTCCTTCTCGAGCTGTAGTTCGAGAGTTCTGGGGACATATAGCTCACGTAGTTGAGCATGCTGACAGGTGGAGACCTGATGATTCCAGGGAGCGGATCAACTTCCATCTTGCCTTCAGACTAGCTCACCGTATTTTTAGCGAGACACTTCTGGTGCGTACTGAGACGCCCCAAAAGATCAAACAGGGTGAGCTTCTGAGTTTATACTGTATGGTTACCGGAGGGGTTCCCGACTTCGGAGTGATGCTGGCCGAGGACCTTCACAAGATAAAGGTGAAGGCAAAGGGGGATATCTGTTGTGGCGGCTTAGTGACACATCTTGCTACAGTGATGGACCTTGATCTGAGCGCATGTACTATGGTGGCGGCTGCCAAGCCGCTTGGTCTGCAGGAGATGATCACGAGGAGGATTCTGGTTCCTCGTGGACATACTACGCCATATGTGGCGATGCCCTGGGAGCAGACTGTACCTCAGGGTATTAGGTGGTCGTCTCAGTTTTCAGTCTACGACCCTCAGTACTGGTCCACTGCGTGGATTCCTCTTATTGAGGACGCTAGAGACGCAACAGCAGCAGCCCAGGAGCAGGATGAGGAGGAGGCTGATGAGGAGGATGATGGCGGTGCTGCCATGGATACAGGGACAAATACAGCTGGTCCTAGTATACCAGTCGTCGATCTAGACGACGAGGAGACAGAGGACAAGCCTGCTGTAGCACCAACACATCTTGCCAGGCGTAAAGTTTGCAGGCAGAGGGATCCCGTCGCTCACCGCCGGATTGACGATCTGACGGATCAGATGATTGAATCCTATGCCGCCTTATCCCTAGAGATGATGGAGATACGGCAGAGCCATCACTACCAGCGCAGGATGGCTGAGATTCAGTTTCAGCACACTATGGGCTATCCGTTTGACCCATCTCAGTACCCGTACGTGCCACCACCACCACCACTACCGGATTGAGATTAGAGCTTGCAGGATTTCTTTCTTTATTTATTATGCAGCTCAGCTTATGTCTGGTGAGTATCCTGTTTCTTTAGACTTATTTGACCCATTGGGACAATGTGTCCCAAGTATGGGGTATGCGGATATGTATTTGACATTTGATGTACGACTTGTATGACTTGATTCGGATATTGATGATTTTCTTATGCTCTATGTGCTTATCTGAGACTACATGCATGCGTACAAGTTATTTGATTGAGAAAAACGTCAAAAACTGGTTAAAGAAAATTTTTTTTTGACCTCAACCGAAATGATTCTGACCAATCGAGGTGCAACACCTCGGTTGACTTAGAACATCTCGACCGAGGTGGTTGAACTGAAAGTTTTCGAAACGATTTTATGCTTCTTATCTGGATAGGACCTCGATGAAGATTTTATTTGCAGATTGGTTTTGAAATCTTTATATTTTCGAAAGGTTTTATGATATGTTTAAGTTGCTAAATGCTTTGTTTGAAATTTTGGCATGTTTAATACTTTGTTTTTATCCAAATTATGTTGAATTTGAAGGTTGACACCACATTATGAGTTCTCTCACTCTCTTCCTGGAAAGACCAATGCAATTCATTCTCTTCTCTTCTTCTTCTTGATCATGCGAGCCCCTCATATACATATTTGCCTCCCTTTACCTATCCGGGAATTTGGAAGCAAGCAAGTGAAAAGCAAGTGAAAGAAAAGATGACATGTTGGCTGGAAGTTAGAAAGAAACAAATAGGTTTGGGGAAGTCAATCATGATGATGAGTAACTCGGCACCATTCACATAGCCGGGTGTTTGGGTCTTGCCAAAGTCGGATTGAGCGATATTCCTAACGGGTCATGGTGTGTGCATCAAGGGTTTGAGGCATCTCAAGAAATTGATAATTGCTAATCTCCTAGGCTTCGGTTATCGTGCACCTCTGTCCATGCATCCCAAAAAGTAAAAAAGTAAAAATAAGCAAAGCTTATTGGTGGAAGATGTTGAAGTTCAAAAGCAAGTGAAGAAAAAATCCTTTTCCCGGATTCTAGCACCACATTCCCTATATACATCCCACCCTCACACGTTTCTTGACCTTCTCTTGAAAAGCCCTTGAGACCTCGAGCTTGTTGATTGACTTAGTGGTTTAAACTGGATTATACATGATTAATTTCGATAATTATGATTTATTATGCATTCTATGATTTTATTCAAAGATGAACAACTTTCCTATATTTATAAAATGTTTTGATCATATTTTGATTTAATTACCATGAAGCATTTTCTTAGAGTGATCTATGAGTGGACCACACCATTAAAATGTTTTGAAATACTTTTCATTGATCTTTATGACTTATAATCCATTCTATCTTGTACTTAAGATTTGGAACTTGCTTGGGGACAAGCAAGGGACAAGTATGGGGTATTTTGATAGCATGAATTATAGCCTATATTTTGGGACCTGTTTAGACGTTTTATCTTCAATAATTTTCATGTTTGAATGTATATTATGTGATTATATTGTCATTTCATTTACCTTTGCGGGAATCAAGGTCTACACCAAGTTTCGTTGTAATCGTAGGTAAAATAGCACATTTTACATCAACATGGAGCTAAAGGAGCTAAGGAGTCATTGGAGCTACATTCAGGAGTTTAAGGAAGAATCCAGGAAGCATGGAATTGAATTAAAGATTTATTTTGGACCAGATTTGAGAGATTTCACATTCAGTTTACAGTCACCTCGGTTGACCACATCATCACCTCGACCGAGGTGATCTTGAGGAGCGTCTCGACCGAGGCGAATATCCTGACGCGGCTAGATATATTTTATTTGGCTGAGAGCTTTTATTTTTAGAAGGAGAGATCTTATATTTTTGGGCTGGATTTCTGGAAGGAAGATAATATATTTTAGGGATCTATTTATAAGATATGAATATATTTTATTAGGAAATTATCTTTTTAAGATATTTTATCTTTGAAAGATAATTCTCCTATATAAAGGGTTGGATTTTCCACAAGTTTAACCATGCTTATACATGCTTAGAGGGCTGATAGCATCCAGCAATTAAGGGATTTTTCCGGAGTTTTGAAGGAAGGAAGGAAGATTGAAGATCAATCTAGGAAGGATTGATAGCTTGTTATAGCTTTTGTGAAGGGTTTTGTAAGACTTTCTTTGATTCCCTTCTTGTTGATTGTCTTGTTGGATTTGTGATCCAAGGAACGCTTGTTTATTTGATATTGGATCCAGTTATTTAAGCCTCGTTCTTAAGGTTTTTGTGTTAAAATATTCTTTCCCTTCCCTTATATTTGATTATTGCTTTCATGATGATGAGTGGCTAATTTCTTTGTGCGATTCTAGGGTGATTGGCTGAAGGTTGTGGGAAAAACAATGATAGAATAATCTTAAATTCCAGTAGGACCCTGAAAGCTCGAATCTTTATCCTTAACCTTAGAACATCTCGTTCAGTCGATGAACATCTCGGCCGGGGTGGGATTCGTCTGACCGAGGTGACCTTTCTGATCCGAAACTGAGAGTTAAGTGTTAAAGTTTGCCAAATCCTATTCTTATTACACCTTTCCTGGTTCAATGCAAGCTTAGGATGAGACTTACCCGGTGATTCCTTTGTTCGTTTACCCATGATCATAAGTGTAGGTAATAAAGGTTTATCCTTTATTGGGGTTGGAGTGTGCCTTCATTCCATCTTTGTGAGTTAGCCTGAGACTTACTTGGTAAAGGTTGATTCTATTCCCTTAGTTGGTGTGTTGGTTTGAGATTATAGTTCCTTTCCTTAGTACCTTGAGACTTACCCGGTATTAGGTTCTTTGGCTTGGGATTAGTGAGTAGTGAGGCTTACCCGGTGATCTATTCCACCTTAGTAACACCTTCCCTTTGCAAAACCTCAGATTTGTCTGCTTATCTTGAGATCTTGAGTTGGAACCACAACTGGATGCTTTAATCCCTAGAATTTGCATATTCCCTTTAATTGACCTTATTATCATCTTTGATTGTTTTAATCACTTTTGTGGTTATTTGCAATATTGACAACCTATACTTGCTATGTTTCACCTAAGTCCTTGAGATCGACACCCCGGAATTCTTGCTTTTACTATAATTGATCCGTACACTGCGGGTTCGCATCCTTGTTTTAAGCATACTTCTTGGGTTATAAATTTAAACCTTGCACACACCATTTGGAGCGAACAAGTTTTTGGCGCCGTTGCCGGGGACTTGGTCTAGACCGAGCCGGTTGCGGTTGTCTTTAGGGGCACTTGCCCCTGTTGCTACTAACCACTCTACTTAAATGACTTTCGCAGGTTCTTTCTTGTAGGTTTATGCGAAGAACCCGCGCTGGGAAGGAAATTGTTCCTTACGATCCCGAACCAGAGAAGACATACAAAAGACGCTTGAAAGAAGCTAAAATGGCCAATCAAGAGAATCGCGATCTTGAGGCCGAATTGAAGGAGGTATTGGAACAACTACGCATCAGTAAAGAAGAAATGCGACTGGAAAAGGAAGAAACTCGCGCAAGGACGGAATCGATCGAAGTAGATATGGAGACTTTACGGGACCAATATCTACCTTGACCAGATCCAGCTCCTCGACTGAGGCAGGACCCAGTTCCAGCTGCCCCGGCCGAGATACTTCCACCTCGGATGCCAGTCCGAGATGCTCTTTTTGCAGGTATTCCACAGACCCTAGGGAAGAGGATGGACCCCTACCAGCAACTGATGCGTCCAGGAGTCAACCTAGGTGATCCAGCGGACCATGATTATGAGCTTCGACCGCAAGTTCTTTCCATGATTTGCCAATGCCAGTTTGGAGGGCTAGAGAGGGAATCTCCGCATCAACATTTGCAAAACTATGAGATCTTGATGGAGACCTTGAGACCTTCAAGGTTGGAAAACAACAATTACAAGCTAAGGCCTTTCTATTTCTCTTTGAAAGATAGGGCGCTTACTTGGTATCAATATCTCCCTCCCGGAAAAATCAACACTTGGGAGGAGATGACGACGGAGTTCTTGACTAAATTCTTTCCCCCCTCTAAGACCGCTGAAATGAGAGGGAAAATCAATGCATTCATCATGAAGGACAAACAGAGTTTGTCCAAGTCATGGGAGAGATTTAAAGACATCCTTTTGGATTGCCCACATCATGGGATTCCAAAGATAGAGTTATTGGAATATACTTCAAGGGACTGGACAGAAACACCTAGTTCAACCTTCAACTACTATCCCCCGGCACGTTCATGGACATGCCGATTGACGAAGCTTGGGAGTTCATAGAGAAGCAAGCTTTGCACATGGAGAAATACTCCCACCAAGGAGCCGAAGGTGGAGTTAAAGAGTCAACTTCCAAGAAGCTCCATCAAACAACGATCAACTCACCTCTTTGAAGAATGATGTGAAGAAATTGAAAGACCTTTTGGTTGCTCAAACCCAAAAGGAAGAGGGAGGATATCAAGGGTCAAGGAACAACAATCAAGGTTCCCGGAACAACAACTACAACAACAATAGAGGATCCAACAACAATAATTGGAGATCTAACAATCAAAAATCAGGTAACTCTTACTCTAACTCAAATTCAAACAATTCCTCTAATCCTTTCTTCTTCTTCTTCTTCTTCTTCTTCTTCTTCTTCTTCTTCTTCTACTCCATTGAAGAGCCAGGAACAAGGATCAAGTTCGTCCCAACCAGAAAAGAAAGATGTAGTGTTGGAGGCCATCTTGATCAAAATAAACTCTATGGAGACATCTATGACTTCATTTTCAAAGGCACAAAAAGCCTTAGAACAACAATTCTTTAATAAGGCGAATGAAGCGCCAAGAGATCCAGGGAAGCTTCCAAAAAGGACAGAAAGCAACCCTAAAGGACAGATCATGGCAATAACGATGAGAAGTGGACTGAAAACTGCAGATCCAGTGCCTCAGTCGATGCCAGTACAGACGAAGAACACCTCGGTCCAGGTACAGTCGAAGAACACTTCGGCCGAGGTGCCAACCGAGGTTGAGCCTCAGAGAGCGTCGGACAAAACTGAAGTTTATGTCCCACCTCCTGCATATAAACCACCACTTCCATTCCCCTAGTCAAGGGCCAGAGCACATCTAGACAAGCATTTTTGTAAGTTCCTTGACTTGATGAATAAACAACATATTAACATCCCTTTTCTTGATGCTATTCTAGGGATGCCCGCCTATGGGAAATTCTTGAAAGAAATTCTATCAAGGAAGAGGAAGTTGGAAGACTTTGGTGAAGTAAGGATGACATCTAAATCCTCGGAACTCATTCAAATCATGAAGGAGAAGATGCCACCCAAGTTGAGAGACCCGGCTCATTTTGCATTCCTATTCAAGTTGGGGATGTCACTTGTGAGGCGTTATGTGATCTAGGAGCCAGCGTGAGCATCATTCCGCTGGAGCTATGTGTGAGGATCGGACTTGGAGAGCCCAAGCCGGTGAAGATACGGTTATACATGGCGGACCGCTCCATTACCCATCCCGTGGGCATTTTGGAAGACGTTCCGATTAAGTTAGGTAACTTCTATTTACCTATAGACTTTGTTGTGCTTGACATTCCCGCAGATTATCCCGTTCCTATCATTCTCGGGAGACCATTTCTAGCAACTTCGGGTTGCAATGTGGATTGTAAGAACGCCAAGTTACGATTCAACATTGGCGGTGATCAAGTTGAGTTTGCATTGCTTGCTGCAATGAAGGGAGAGCAGCTGGAAGATGATATCTTCAACATCTATGATGAAGAAGAATCAAGAGAATTGGTGAGCTCTATCCTTATTAATGATCCACTTGAGAGAGTTATATGTTTTAGCTTAATGGAGGAAGGTATAGATGTTTCTTGTGATGCAGATATACGGAGCTTGAAGGCATTGGAAGAAGATATAGGAGCTAAGATTGAAAAACTAATCCAGAAGAAGAGAATCTCCAGTTTCGGTCCCAGTTGTAGTACCTCGACCGAGGCACTTTCTGGACCAAGCGAGGTGTTCTTGACTGAAGAACATCTCGGTCACCCTCTCTGGACCTCGACCGAGGTCGAAAGCGAGATGATATCAACTGAGAATAACAAACTTCTTACTCCCTTTTCTGAATTTCTCCACCAAGCTTCTGATAATAAAGGGCCTTGGTATGCTGACATTGTTAACTATCTTGTTTGCCAGGAAATACCACCAGGATTGACGTACGCTCAAAGGAAGAAATTTTTTAAAGATGTACGCCATTACTATTGGGATGAACCTCTACTGTTTAAGAGAGGTCTGGATGGGATGCTTCGAAGATGCATCCCGGAAGATGACGTTACTAGTGTCATACGACATTGTCACTCACTTCCTTGTGGAGGGCATGCTAGCGCTCACAAAACGTGCGCCAAGGTATTACGTTCCGGTTTCTTTTGGCCTACGTTATTTAAGGATGTGCAAACGTTTGTTGTCTCTTGTGATGCATGCCAAAGATCAGGGAACTTATCTAGGAGGAACGAGTTGCCACTCAATAACATACAGGAGGTTGAAATCTTTGATGAATGGGGAGTAGATTTCATGGGACCTTTCCCATCATCTGGAGGAAACCTCTACATCCTTCTAGCTGTCGACTACGTCTCTAGATGGGTTGAAGCAATTGCCTCTCCCACTAATGACGCCATGGTGGTTGTGAAGTTCTTTAATAGGACTATCTTTCCACGTTTTGGGACTCCACGCATCATCATCAGCGATGGAGGGACACATTTCATCAACCGGAAGTTTAAGGCACTTCTATCGAAGTATGGGGTAACCCACAAGGTAGCAACCCCTTATCACCCTCAAACTAGTGGACAGGTCGAGATCTCTAATAGAGAAATTAAAGCAATCTTGGAGAAGACCGTCTCTAGGACGAGGAAGGATTGGGCCATGAAGTTGGACGACGCTCTATGGGCCTACAGGACCGCATTCAAGACTCCCATTGGTACCACTCCTTATAATTTGGTATATGGGAAGTCTTGCCATTTGCCCGTTGAGTTAGAACACAAGGCATATTGGGCAATCAAATGGTTGAACTTCGACATCAAGGAAGCCGGTGAGAAGTGGCTATTGGATATCAATGAGCTAGAGGAGTTGCGTTTGAATGATTATGAGAATGCTAAGATCTACAAGGAAAGGACAAAGAAATGGCACGACAAGCGTATCATCCCTAAGGAGTCCAAAGAAGGAGATTTAGTTCTACTCTTCAACTCCCGCCTTCGCCTCTTTCCGGGTAAGTTAAAGTCTTAATGGACAGGACCTTATGTTGTGAAACATGTTTTCCCTTATGGTGCAGTCGAGATCTGGGGAGAAACAAGTGGAAGATTCAAGGTCAATTGTCATAGACCTAAGAAATACAAACCGGAAGTCCCGGTTGAGGAGATTGCACCACTATACCTTGTTTAGAGACACCGTACGGTCCAGCTAGCGACCTTAAATCAAGCGCTTCTTGGGAGGCAACCCAAGGTATTGCTTTCTTTTCTCTTTTCTAGCCTAGCTTTAGATAGTTTGCTTTGCTTTGCTTTGTTTTTGGCGTCCTAGACAAACAACAGGTAATCTCTAAGGAAGAAATACAACCCAGGAGCAACACTGGAAGGGCAGAAGTTCGAGAAATCGAGAAGACGGAGTTTGACTGAGACACATCTCGATTGCTGTCACAGCACCTCGACCGAGATGATTCTTGAGCATCCGAGGCGACTAGGGTTTATGACGATCCACCTCGGTCCGTATAACCTCGGTCTAGTCGAGACCATCTCGACCGAGGTGACATCAGTTTCAGAAAAGGTATGAAAGGGGGTTCAAATTCTCTCTCTTCCCTCTCTCACCTTCTCGACCGCGGCGTCCCAATTCATCTCGCTCCCCGATTCTCGATTGTTTTCGATGATTCTTGCTCTGAATCTGCAAGGAAAGAGTAGAGGATCAGTTTGCGAGCGACAATCTGCAACAAAACGCTCCGAATCGACCGAATCTAGGGTAAACAAACCGAAACTCTAACTTCTCGTCTTTTCCTGATTTCGAAAGAAATTGGCTTTGGTTGCCACTTGTTTATGTTGGAAAAGGATTAAGTATCCCATAGGAACAATTGGTAGTGATATCGGGGGAAAATAATTGGATTTCTGAGAGTTGGAATCGAACAGCACATCACCTCGGTCCAGTCGACCTGCATCTCGACCGAGGTGTTCTTGAGTATGGTCAGGGCAACCGAGGTGGTCTGACAATGAGAGAAAATGAGCTCCAGATCTGATAGGCAGCTTGTTCTGAGGGATAGATCCTCCCCTTCTCCTTCTTCTTCTTCTCGCCGTTCCTTACCAGTGATCCATGAGCGTCACCGGGTAGATTATGACCGCATTGCAGCGTGCCCAGTGATTGCGCCGCGGTTCCTAGATATTGCTGCTTTTGATTGCCTCTATGTGGATGATGATTTGAGGCGGATGATTGCTATGGTAGGACTGAAGCAGTTTACGGAGATTAGAGCTCCAACCTACCTTGAGCCGACTTTGGAGTTTGTGAGCTCCGTGACCTACCTGCCTACAGAGCAGGCCATCAAGTACCGGTTGCTGAACCGGAACTACTTAGTCCCGATGGATCATTGGAGAGAGATCTTCGGCTTCCTGACTGATAGTTCATGGAATCACTATCAATTAGGGTAGTTTTTAGAGTCTTTTTTTGCATTAGTGTCGGTTTATGCTACTAACTCCTTGGTCTAGAAGAAGAAGATCAAAAGAAGCTAAGGAAGGAGTTATAAGCACTTAGGAGTGAAGATCGATCAAGAAGCAAATTTTCTGTTGCTCCACCGCCCCCGCGGGTCCTTGCAGCCGCCCCTGCGGTGACTTGCCTTGACAAGACGAAGACCAGCTCCCCTGCGCCTCCCACTGCGCCCTGCGTGCGCCTCGCCTTGGGAGCTGGAAGGTGAAGAGTCTATGTCACCGCCCCTGCGTTAGCCTTAAGGCGCCCTTGCGCCTTGACATCAGGAACATCAAGAAGGCGAAAGGTCAGACGTTGAAGTGCATTAAAGATCTGCCCCAACGGAATTGTGTAGCCGCCCCAGCGGTTCTGAAGAAGATCAACCGATTCTGCCTGAACCGTCCCTGCGGTTCCTGAAGGCCGCCCTTGCGGTGTAACGCCAGAAGCTTTACTCCGGCTGTTTACACCACCTTTATGGCACTAAAGGTGGCTGTTTTAGGCCGGCTATTTACTCCTAAGTGTCTTTTGTAGTATAAATAGTCCATGGCTGATTGCTAGAATCATCCACGTTTTTCCTCACAAAATCCATTTTAGACTTGAGTTTTTCCATTGTAATGAGTTGCTAACTCCCTTGCTACATTGGGTTGGTTTGAAGCTGCTTTGTTACTTTGGTCGTAAGTTCTTTTAATATAAGTTTTTATTCAGTAATGCTTTGTGTTTCCTTGATCTCCATTGTTTAATTGCATGTTAACTATTACTTGAGATTGATCACCTTAGGTTCTAAAGTGCATGTAAACAACTAGGATTAATAGGTTCCGGGTTCGGGTCTTTAATCTAGTAGCAACTTTAAGTAATAACGGGTTGTAATTACTTAAGGAAAAGGAACACAAATATAAAGATAAGTTTAACGGTTTTAATCTTCTCTTTATATCCCTTAGTCTTTGTTTGAATGCTAACTTGTTATTTGTTCTTGTAGGTTTACGGAACTTTAATAGGTTAAGTTGTGTTGATGCCGGTTGGCTCAACACATATGTATGATCGAGACGGGAGATTACTTACAAACTTGTAAAAGGAATGCACCAAAGTAGCAATTACATGCTTAGAATCAACCTAGTGTAGATTCATTCATTATTGTCTTACTTGTCGCGTTAATCTTTTTCATAAGTTTTAGTGCATCAATTCAACCAAACCCCCCCTTTGTGTTACTTGTTATTATAATCGATAATTGCATCTAAAACACCTTAACTCTCTTGGGTTCGACCCTTACTTAATCACTATACTTGTTCTTAGTGCTAAGTCGGGATTTACTTTTGATTGGGTATAGACGACCATAGAAATACATTCGGTCAAATTTTGGCGCCGTTGCCGGGGAGTTTTTGTGTTTTATTATTATTATTGATTATTGGTTTGAACCATTTTTATGGTTCAAACCCGTGCTACTAATTCCGGCTTTGCTTCTTTTGATCCAGAAATTGAGAGGACGCACATCCGGCAACGAAGACAACAACAACTACAACAAGAGATGGCTGACCGTACTCTTCGTCAACTTACGCAGCCCACTTTGGCTCAAAACCCTCTTGCGGTCGCCATACCGGCACTAGGGGAAGGAGTCAACTTTGAGCTCAAACCGGGCCTCATTCACTAGCTTCCATCCTTCCATGGGCTAAGTGGAGAAGACCCCATCAAACACCTTGGGAAGTTCCACACCGTTTGTATGAGTATGAAGCCGGCCAACATTACCGAAGAACAGATCGAGATGAGGGCATTCGGCTTCACACTCAAGGATTCGGCGGATGATTGGTATTACCACCTTCCATCCGGGAGTATTGACACTTGGGAGAACCTTCACAAAGCATTCTTGGAGAAATACTTTCCAGCTAAAAAGGCCAATAGCTTGAAGAAAGCTATAAGCAACATCGAGCAAGAGGTAACCGAAACTCTTTACGAGTACTTCGAAAGGTTTGCACGCCTCTGATCCAGCTGTCCTTTCCATGGATATTCAACTCAAGATCTAGTCTTGTACTTGTACAATGGCTTGCTAGATAATGAAAGGAGGATCGTCGATGCGGCTTGCGGAGGTAATATTCTTAACTCTACTCCTGACCTTGATTTGGAAAAGATACAAGAACTAGCGGAAGGAACTCGGAACTTTGGAAGGACTCCGGCTAAGAAAGGAGTTCATTCCGTGAGTTCTGGGAAGAGCGAGATTTCCACCGAACTAGCGGAATTGAAGGAAATGGTGAAGAGGCTAACACTTATGGGAACACCGCAACAGCTCAAAGCTTGTGGAGTTTGTGCTGACCCGTATCATCAAACGGACATGTGTCCACAAGTTCAAGATGGCGATGCTGAAGTGAACGCAATGGGTTATGGGCAACCACAACAGGAAAGACCTAGGAACGATCCCTATGCACAGAATTTCATGCCAAATTGGCGTGACCAATAGAATTTTCGTTGGAGGGATCAACAAAACCAACAACAGCAGCCCTGCCAAGGTAAGTATCACTCAATTGAAGATATGTTGCAGGTTTTGACTAAACACTTTGCTACTCATGTCCAAACAACAGAATCAAGCATCAAGAACCTTGAGAAGCAGGTTGGTCAAATTGCGGAAGCTATTTCAAGGACCGAATCAAGGCTTTCCGAGGGATTGCCTTCCCAGATGTTTATAAACCCCAAGGAGAATGTTAGTGCCCTAACATTAAGGATCGGGAAACAAATTCGACAAGAACCAACAAAAGAGTCACAAAGCGAACCTTTTGTCGTTATTTCCGCTCTCGCAGCCGCCCCTGCGGCTGCAGCTGCGCCGAGCCCAAAAGGAAGGACGCCTCTGCGGCTGGCTGCCCCCGCCCCTGCGGTGACAGCCCCTGAGCCGTCCCTGCGCCTTCAAGCTGACGCCCATGCGGAAAACACAACAGAAGGTCCTGCTAAAAAGGATACTTACGTCCGGCCTAACTTTCCGCCGTTGTACTCCGAAAAGCCACCGGCTCCTTTTCCTGAAGCATTAAAGGAGCGAAGAATCATAGAGGACAAGGACCTCTTTGAGACTTTCTCTAAATGCGAGGAACTTCGCACTATCAAGAGAAATCAAAAGCTAAAGGGGAAACAGAAAGTGCAAGTGAGTGAACATGTGTCAGCAGTCTTCTAAAGGAGAATGCCCAAGAAATGCAGCTATCTGGGCATGGTAAGCATTCCTTGTGTTATAGGGGAAATCCGCTTTGACAAAGCAATGCTTGATCTCGGTGCTTCTATTAATGTTTTGCCATATTCGATTTACAAATCAGTTGGCCTTGGGCCACTAATGGAAACTAGGATTGTAGTACAACTTGCTGATAGATCTAATGTGTACCCGAAAGGGATAATTGAAGATGTATTAGTGATGGTAGACAACAAAATTTTTCCTGCTGATTTCTTTGTAATGGATATGGAAAATGACTCGCATGCTGCACCCATTCTGTTAGGTAGGCCATTTCTGAAAACGGCTAGGACTAAAATTGATTATGCTAGTGGTAAATTGACCATGGAGTTTGATGGAGAAGTAGTGGAATTTGACATTTAGGATGCAATGAAATTTCCTAGCGATGATCATTCTCTATGTGCTATTGACGTTGTTGAACCTTTTGTGCAAGATGTTTTTGATAACTCTGATGTGGATGAATTGAGAAATGTGATTGAGCATGACATTGATGGTTTCAAATCAGATTATGTGTTAACATCTAGCATGAAAGAGGTCCTAGCCCAATTAGATGGCCATAAAAGGCAACCTATCTCCCATTTGGCCATTGGGCCCACTTTACTAACCCCAAGCGAAAAGCTTGTTCCGTCCATAGTGCAGGCACCGGAAATAGAATTGAAGGATCTTCCATCACACCTCAAGTATGTTTTCCTTGGAGCACACAATACCTTTCCGGTGATCATCTCCAATAAGTTGACCACCGGACAAGAAGATAAGTTGGTGAACGTACTAAAGGAGCACAAGACGGCCCTCAGATGGACTATTGCGGACATCAAGGGGATAAACCCTTCCACTTGCATGCATAGGATTTTACTTGAGGACGAAGCCAAGCCCTCTTGGCAACCTCAAAGGAGGTTGAACCCACCAATGATGGATGTGGTCAAAAAGGAAGTGTTGAAACTCCTCCAAGCGGACATGATCTTTCCTATCTTGGATAGCACTTGGGTTAGTCCAATCCAAGTAGTTCCAAAGAAGGGAGGCATCACCTTGGTGGAAAATCAGCATGGAGAGATGGTCCAAAGCAAAACACAAACTGGATGGAGAGTTTGCATTGAATACCGCAAGCTCAATAAGGTAACACGAAAAGACCATTTCCCATTACCTTTTATTGATCAAATGTTGGAACGTCTTGCAGGTCATCAATACTACTGTTTCATGGATGGATATTCGGGCTATTTCCAAATAGCCATCGCACCAGAAGATCAAGAGAAGACGACGTTCACTTGCCCATTTGGCACTTTCGCATATCGCAGAATGCCCTTTGGACTTTGCAACGCGCCGGGCACTTTCCAACGGTGCATGATAAGTACTTTCTCCAAATATATAGAAAATTTCATTGAAGTCTTCATGGATGATTTTACCGTCCATGAAGACAATTTTGACGCATGTTTAGGGCATTTAAAACTTGTTCTTGAAAAATGTGTTGAAACCAACTTAGTTCTTAATTCGGAAAAATGTCATTTCATGGTCAAAAAAGGAATTGTGTTAGGACATGTAATATCCTCAAAAGGGATAGAGGTAGATAAGGCAAAGGTTGATGTTATTCAAAATTTACCTTATCCTACTAATGTTCGGGAAATCCGATCTTTTCTTGGTCATGCAGGTTTCTACCGAAGGTTCATCAAAGACTTCTCAAAGATCTCAGCACCCCTGTGTGAGTTGCTCAAAAAGGATGTCACCTTCATAGTGGATGCGGATTGCAAGAAGGCTTTCGACACTCTGAAGTCATGTCTCACCACCGCTCCGATCATCCGTTCTCCGGATTGGGAGAAACCTTTTGAAATCATGTGTGACGCCAGTGACTGCGCCGTCGGATCTGTCTTAGGACAAAAAGACGGAAGGGCCTCCCATGTGATCCATTATGCGTCTATGACACTCAATAGAGCACAAAGGAAATACTCCACCACCGAGAAGGAGATGTTGGCGATAGTTTTTGCCCTTGAGAAGTTCAGGCAGTACTTACTTGGGGTGAAGGTAATTATTTTCACTGACCATGCAGCCCTTAGGTACCTCATGGCAAAGAAGGAGGCGAATCCACGATTAATCCGTTGGGTGCTCCTTCTAAGCGAATTTAACCTAGAAATAAGGGACAAAAAGGGAGATGAGAACCTGGTGGCAGATCATTTGAGCAGACTAGTGCAAGAAGAGGAAGAACCAGGAAAAGAAAGAGAGATAACCGGAAGCTTTCCAGACGATACATTCTACACAACTCTCTGTTGTGTAACCTCCCCCGCCCCTCACACCAGCCACCCCTGCGGCCAGCCGTCCCTGCGGCTCTGTCTAGGCACCCCTGCGGAATTGTCGAGAGAGGTTTGTCTTAAGCTTCAATCTTTTAAGCCTTGGTTTGCTGACATTGTGAACTTCATTGTCAGGAAGGAGTATCCTCCAGACTTCACCAAGGCACAACGAGAGAAAGTCAAAGTTGAAGCTCGACACTACGTTTGGGACGATCCTTACCTTTGGAAGCATTGTAGTGACCAAGTGATCCGGCGTTGCATTCCGGACAATGAAGTACAATCCGTCCTAACTTTCTGTCATTCTGAAGCATGTGGGGGGCACTTTGGAGCAAACAAAACTGCAAGAAAAGTTTTGGATGCCGGTTTCTTTTGGCCACACATTTTTCGAGACGCTTTTGCGTTTTGTAAAGTGTGTGATAGATGCCAAAGGGTGGGAAATCTTTCAAGGAGACATGAAATGCCCCAATCCTCACTTATATTTTGTTAAATATTTGACGTTTGGGGAATTGATTTCATGGGGCCATTTCCTACGTCATTCGGGAACACATATATTTTACTTGCGGTGGACTATGTTTCCAAGTGGGTGGAAGCAAAGGCCACCAAAACTGATGATTCAAAAGTAGTTGCAGCATTTCTTAAGGAAAATATCTTTGCTAGATTTGGAATTCCGAAAGCCTTAATCAGTGATAGGGGTACCCATTTCTGCAACAAGACGATCACGGCTCTCCTTAAGAAGTACCATGTTCACCAACGAGTATCAACAACCTATCATCCTCAAACAAACGGCCAAGCGGAGGTATCCAACCGGGAAATAAAGACCATCCTTGAAAAGACGGTTTCTCCAGGCCGGAAGGATTGGAGTGCAAGGCTAAATGACGCCTTATGGGCATATCGGACAACCTACAAAACTCCCATCGGAATGTCTCCTTTTAGGCTCGTGTTTGGGAAAGTTTGCCACCTACCGGTGGAGTTAGAGCACAAGGCTTGGTGGGCGGTAAAGAAGTGCAACATGAACATAGAAGAAGTGGGAGAATTCCGGAACCTCCAATTGCAAGAGTTGGAGGAACTAAGGCTAGATGCATATGACCATGCTACCACATACAACGAAAAGATCAAAGCATGGCATGACCGGAACATCCTCCGGAAGGACTTCAAGGTAGGTAATAAGGTACTTCTCTTTCAATCGCATTTGAAACTCTTTGCAGGTAAGCTGCGTTCAAGATGGACAGGGTCGTTCATAGTAGCCGAAGTATACCCTCACGGGGCTGTGGATCTCTATGACCCGCAAACGCACAAGGTGTTTAATGTGAACGGCCAAAGGCTAAAGCTTTACCTTGAAGGAGTCAAGGACGATCCGATTGACGAGATGGTACTAGAGGAGGCACAACCAGAGAAGTAGAGATCTTACGTCGAGCCAACGACGTAAAACAAAGGCGCTTATCGGGAGGCAACCCGAAGGAATAAGAAGAGGAGCTTCTGTCAAGAAATCTTCCCCTATGGTTTAATATCCTGCCGATGCGGTGACACTCAGACCAGTACCACCCCCGGCGCTGGGCCTGCACTTGCAACACGCCTGTCACCGCCCCCGCGGTGACATCCCCACGCCCCTGCGGCGGCCATCCTTGACACAAATTCCCAGCGCCGCCCCCGGCGCTGGGCCTGCGTGCTCCTCTCCCTTGTCGCCGCCCCTGCGGTATCTAACCCCCGCCCCTGCGGGTTTACCCAGAAAAAAAAAAAAGGATCTCAAAAAACACCTATACCTACCACGCACCACCCACCAACCCTCCTCACCAAACACAACCACAGCCCCTCACACCTTCTCTCTCTCTCAGCTGCGAACGCCCCTGCGCCCTCAAAGAAACCACCCAACCACCCTCTCCGACGCCCCTGCGCCACCAACACCAAGGATGCACACCCCCAATGCCCTTGCAGCCCTCGTGCCAAACGCCACCTCCCTTCAATTGCAACGATTCTCCACTCCTGCGCCACCTTCAACGTCCCCAGCACCAAAAACCACCACCAGAGCCACTCCAAGGCGCCACCACCTTTGAAGCATTCGGAAAAATCACCTTCCGCTGTTCTCCCGCACCTGCGCCTGCAAGCATCCGCCCCTGCGCCTCACTGCCCCTGTGCCTGCACAGCCGCCCCTACGGACAAAACAACAGAAAGTTCGATTCTTTTCCTTTTTCTAAACATTCACTAATCCTTTGCTCGAATCCTTGCAAGAATGGAAGCCCCAAGGAAATACAAAATGACGGAAACAGAGAAGGACATATATAGGATTGTGCAGGATCGAGTTGTGTATGCAACTCGATTTCTACATATTCAGACCTTGGAGAAACTGGGCATGCTAGAGAGCATGCAAACGTTTTTGGCGAATGCTGGGCTCGGAGACTTCCTCCAGAAGGGTGCAGATGGGAGAACCTGTTTTGACTCTCCTTTGCAGATGGGAGCCACCTCACCTACCTCCCCCGACCCTTACCACTAGGAGGTGAGCTCTCCGAGCTCTACATACCGGCAGATCCCTTCGTGCCGAGGAGGCCACTAGTGGCCATTGTGGAGAGGCATGCCGCCAGCTCCAACCGGGCCCATCAAGAGGAGCACCTGCCCGTCCCAGATGACGAGGAGATGCCCACAGCGGCACCAGAGGAGGACCCGACCCTTGCGAGCCTTCAGGCTCAGATGGCGGCCATGACAACCCAGCACCGGGCTTGGCAGTCCGACTACCAGCGGACTATGCTGGAGCAGCAGCAGAGCTGGCAGGACACTTTTGCCACCTCCATGACCTCACACTTCGACCAAAGGCAGGAGGCCTGGCAGGCAGCCCAACAGCAACAGCTGGAGGCTCAGCAGCGGCTTGGCAGGCCAGTTTTGAGACCTCTTTTGGTCGCCGGATGACTGCCCAGCAGGACCGCATTGATGATATCTACCAGCGGCAGGAGCACTTCTTCCACCACTTCCCTTACCCGCCGGAGGAGGGTTATGGTGGTCCATCCGGACCACCCTAGTGAGGGGTACATTTCTTTCCCTTCTCCCACATTTATCTTTGACTCATTTTTACTTTGAGGACAAAGTGCACTTCAAGTATGGGGGAGTGATATATAGCATTGCTTGTACGGTTTATTAGTTGTTTTTGGCATTTGTTTTGCATTATTGAAATCAGTTTGAAAAAAAAAAAAGAAAAAAGCCAAAGAAGTGAAAAAAGGCATGAAAATCCTTGGATAAACCGAAAACCCGAAAGGGCGGTTTAGGTAAAAAGAAGGTAGTCCGACCAACCTTAGGTTGGTGCAAAATTGGACTTGAGGGATGTGAGCTTAAGTGAGAAAAGAAGAAGAGTGGCAAGGTGAAAACCCGAAAGGGCGCCTTGGCAAGATGAGCGACACCGAGTGTAGGTTCCCCTTCCGGCGTTTTGGCGACATAAGAAGGGGAGTCATAAGGAGGTTGTCCGGGTGTGCCACTCTTGGAGCGATAAGGATGGTAGTTTCTCTTTTTCTCACATTTCCTCTCTTTTCCTTCTTTCTTTCTTGGTTTTTCTCTTGTTTTCCATTATTTTTCTGCTCACTCATGCTTCCTGAGGCCTTTGAGTCTAGTTGATGACATTTGTTTTTACTCGGGATGAGTAAAAGGTCTAAGTATGGGGGAGTTTGATAGGTGATGGAATCACTATCAATTAGGGTAGGTTTTAGAGTCTTTTTATTGCATTATTGTCGGTTTATGCTACTAACTCCTTGGTCCAGAAGAAGAAGATCAAAAGAAGCTAAGGAAGGAGTTATAAGCACTTAGGAGTGAAGATCGATCAAGAAGCAAAGTTTCTGTTGCTCCACCACCCCGCGGGTCCTTGCAGCCGCCCCTGCGGTGACTTGCCTTGACGAGACGAAGACCAGCTCCCCTGCGCCTCCCACTGCGCCCTGCCTGCGCCTCGCCTTGGGAGCTGGAAGGTGAAGAGTCTATGTCACCGCCCCTGCGTTGGCCTTAAGGCGCCCCTGCGCCTTGACATCAGAAACGTCAAGAAGGCGAAAGCTCAAATGTTGAAGTGCATTAAAGATCTTCCCCAACGGAGTTGTGTAGCCGCCCCAGCAGTTCTGAAGAAGATCAACCGATTCTGCCTAAACCGCCCCTGTGGTTCCTGAAGGCCGCCCCTGCGGTGTAACGCCAGAAGCTTTACTCGGCTGTTTACACCACCTTTATGGCATTAAAGATGGTTGTTTTAGGCCGGCTATTTACTCCTAATTAAGTGTCTTTTGTAGTATAAATAGTCCATGGCTGATTGCTAGAATCATCCATGTTTTTCCTCACAAAATCCATTTTAGACTTGAGTTTTTCCATTGTAATGAGTTGTTAACTCCTTTGCTACATTGGGTTGGTTTGAAACTGCTTTGTTACTTTGGTCGTAAGTTCTTTTAATATAAATTTTTATTCAGTAATGCTTTGTGTTTCCTTGATCTCCACTGTTTAATTGCATGTTAACTATTACTTGAGATTGATCACCTTAGGTTCTAAAGTGCATGTAAACAACTAGGATTAATAGGTTCCGGGTTCGGGTCTTTAATCTAGTAGCAACTTTAAGTAATAATGGGTTGTAATTACTTAAAGAAAAAGAAAAAGAAAAATAAAGATAAGTTTAACGGTTTTAATCTTCTCTTTATATCCCTTAGTCTTTGTTTGAATGCTAACTTGTTATTTGTTCTTGTAGGTTTACGGAACTTTAATAGGTTAAGTTGTGTTGATGCCGGTTGGCTCAACACATATGTATGATCGAGATGGGAGATTACTTAAAAACTTGTAAAAGGAATGCACCAAAGTAAGAATTGCATGCTTAGAATCACCCTAGTGTAGATTCATCCATTATTGTCTTACTTGTCGCGTTAATCGTTTTCATAAGTTTTTGAGCATCAATTCAACCAAACCCCCCTTTGTGTCACTTGTTATTATAATCGATAATTGCATCTAAAACACCTTAACTCTCTTGGGTTCGACCCTTACTTAATAACTATACTTGTTCTTAGTGCTAAGTCGGGATTTACTTTTGATTGGGTAGAGACGACCATAGAAATACCTTCGGTCACCGACCCCCACAATTTCTGATTTTCCTTCTCGAGCTGTAGCTTGAGAGTTCTGGGGACAGATAGCTCACGTAGTTGAGCATGCTGACAGGTGGAGACCTGGAGATTCTAGGGAGCGGATCATCTTCCATCTTGCCTTCAGACTCGCTCACCGTATTTTTAGCGAGATACTTCTGGCGCATACTGAGATGCCCTAGAAGATCAGACAGGGTGAGCTTCTGAGTTTATACTGTATGGTTACCGGAGGGGTTCCCGACTTCGGAGTGATGCTGGTTGAGGACCTTCACAAGATAAAGGCAAAGGCGAAGGGGGATATCTGTTGTGGCGGCTTAGTGACACATCTTGCTACAGTGATGGACCTTGATCTGAGCGCATGTACTATGGTGGCGGCTGCCAAGCCGCTTGGTCTACAGGAGATGATCACGAGGAGGATTCTGGTTCCTCGTGGACTTACTACGCCATATGTGGCGATGCCCTAGGAGCAGACTACACCTCAAGGTATTAGGTGGTCGTCTCAGTTTTCAGTCTACGACCCTCAGTACTGGTCCACTGTGTGGATTCCTCTTATTGAGGACGTTAGAGACGCAACAGCAGCAGCCCAGGAGCAGGATGAGGAGGAGGCTGATGAGGAGGATGATGGCGGTGCTGCCATGGATACAGGGGACGAGCCAGCTGCAGCACCAGCATGTCCTGCCAGGCGTAGAGTTCGCAGGCAGAGGGATCCCGTCGCTCACCGCCGGATTGACGATCTGACGGATCAGATGATTGACTCCTACGCCGCCTTATCCCTAGAGATGATGGAGATACGGGAGAGCCAGCACTACCAGCGCAGGATGGCTGAGATTCAGTTTCAACACACTATGGGCTATCCGTTTGACCCATCCCAGTACCCATACGTGCCACCACCACCACCACCGGATTGGGATTAGAGCTTGCTAGATTTCTTTCATTATTTATTATGCAGCTCAGCTTATGTCTGGTGAGTATCCTGTTTCTTTAGACTTATTTGACCCATTGGGACAATGTGTCCCAAGTATGGGGTATGCGGATATGTATTTGACATTTTATGTATGACTTGTATGACTTGATTTGGATATTTATGATTTTCTTATGCTCTATGTGCTTATGTGAGACTACATGCATGCGTACAGGTTATTTGATTGAGAAAATCATCAAAAACTTGTTAAAGAAAATTTTTTTTTTGACCTCGACCGAAATGAATCTGACCAATCGAGGTGCAGCACCTCGGTTGACTACGAACATCTCGACCGAGATGGTTTAACTGAGAGTTTTCGAAACGATTTTATGCTTCTTATCTGGATATGACCTCGATGAAGATTTTGTTTGCAGATTGGTTTTTGAAATCTTTATATGTTCGAAAGGTTTTATGATATGTTTAAGTTGCTAAATGCTTTGTTTGAAATTTTGGCATGTTTAATACTTTGTTTTTATCCAAATTATGTTGAATTTGAAGGTTGATACCACATTATGAGTTCTCTCACTCTCTTCCCGGAAAGACCAACGCAATTCATTCTCTTCTCTTCTTCTTCTTGATCATGCGAGCCCCTCATATACATATTTGCCTCCCTTTACCTATCCGGGAATTTGGAAGTAAGCAAGTGAAAAGCAAGTGAAAGAAAAGATGACATGTTGGCTGGAAGTTAGAAAGAAACAAATAGGTTTGGGGAAGTCAATCATGATGATGAGTAACTTGGCACCATTCACATAGCCGGGTGTTTGTGTCTTGCCAAAGTCGGATTGAGCGATATTCCTAACGGGTCATGGTGTGTGCATCAAGGGTTTGAGGCATCTCAAGAAATTGATGATTGCTAATCTCCTAGGCTTCGGTTATTGTGCACCTCTGTCCATGCATCCCAAAAACTAAAAAATTAAAAATAAGCAAAGCTTCTTGGTGGAAGATGTTGAAGTTCAAAAGCAAGTGAAGAAAAGATCCTTTTCCCGGATTCTAGCACCACATTCCCTATATACATCCCACCCTCACACGTTTCTTGACCTTCTCTTGAAAAGCCCTTGAGACCTCGAGCTTGTTGATTGACTTTGTGGTTTAAACTGGATTATACATGATTAATTTCGATAATTATGATTTATTATGCATTCTATGATTTTATGCAAAGATGAACAACTTTCTTATATTTATAAAATGTTTTGATCATATTTTGATTTTAATTACCATGAAGCATTCTCTTAGAGTGATCTATGAGTGGAGCACACCATTAAAATGTTTTGAAATACTTTTAATTGATCTTTATGACTTATAATTCATTCTATCTTGTACTTAAGATTTGGAACTTGCTTGGGGACAAGCAAGGGACAAGTATGGGGTATTTTGATAGCAAGAATTATAGTCTATATTTTGGGACCTGTTTAGACGTTTTATCTTCAATAATCTGCATGTTTGAATGTATATTATGTGATTATATTGTCATTTAATCTACCTTTGCGGGAATCAAGGTCTACACCAAGTTTCGTTGTAATCGTAGGTAAAATGGCACATTTTACATCAAAATGGAGCTAAAGGAGCTAAGGAGTCATTGGAGCTACATTCAGGAGTTTAAGGAAGAATCCAGGAAGCATGGAATTGAATTAAAGATTTATTTTGGACCAGATTTGAGAGATTTCACATTCAGTTTAGAGTCAACTCGGGTGACCACAGCATCACCTCGACCGAGGTGATCTTGAGGAGCGTCTCGACCGAGGCGAATATCCTGACACGGCGAGATATATTTTATTTGGCTGAGATCTTGTATTTTTGGAAGGATTGATCTTATATTTTTTGGCTGGATTTCTGGAAGGAAGATAATATATTTTAGGGATCTATTTATGAGATATGAATATATTTTATTAGGAAATTATCTTTTTAAGATATTTTATCTTTGAAAGATAATTCTCCTATATAAAGGGTTGGATTTTCCACAAGTTCAACCATGCTTATACATGCTTAGAGGGCTGATAGCATCCAGCAATTAAGGGATTTTTCCGGTGTTTTGAAGGAAGGAAGGAAGATTGAAGATCAATCTAGGAAGGATTGATAGCTTGTTATAGCTTTTGTGAAGGGTTTTGTAAGACTTTCTTAGATTCCCTTCTTGTTGATTGTCTTGTTGGATTTGTGATCCAAAGAACACTTGTTTATTTGATATTTGATCCAGTTATTGAAGCCTCGTTCTTAAGGTTTTTGTGTTCAAATATTCTTTCCCTTCCCTTATATTTGATTATTGCTTTCATGATGATGAGTGACTAATTTCTTTGTGCGATTCTATGGTGATTGGCTGAAGGTTGTGGGAAAAACAATGATAGAATAATCTTAAATTCCAGTAGGACCCTGAACGCTCGAATCTTTATCCTTAACCTTAGAACATCTCGTTCAGTCGATGAACATCTCAGCTGGGGTGGAATTCGTCTGACCGAGGTGACCTTTCTGATCCGAAATTGAGAGTTAAGTGTTAAAGTTTGCCAAATCCTATTCTTATTACACCTTTCCTTGTTCAATGCAAGCTTAGGATGAGACTTACCCGGTGATTCCTTTGTTCGTTTACCCATGATCGTATGTGTAGGTAATAAAGGTTTATCCTTTATTGGGGTTGGAGTGTGTCTTCATTCCATCTTTGTGAGTTGGCCTGAGACTTATCCGGTAAAGGTTGATTCTATTCCCTTAATTGGTGTTTTGGTTTGAGATTATAGTTCCTTTCCTTAGCACCTTGAGACTTACCCGGTAATAGGTTCTTTGGCGTGGGATTAGTGAGTAGTGAGGCTTACCCGGTGATCTATTCCACCTTAGTAACACCTTCCCTTTGCAAAACCTCAGCTTTGTCCGCTTATCTTGAGATCTTGAGTTGAAACCACAATTGGATGCTTTAATCCCTAGAATTTGCATATTCCCTTTAATTGACCTTATTATCATCTTTGATTGTTTTAATCGCTTTTGTGGTTATTTGCAATATTGACAACCTATACTTGCTTTGTTTCACCTAAGTCCCTGAGATCGACACCCCGGAATTCTTGCTTTTACTATAATTGATCCGTACACTGCGGGTTCGCATCCTTGTTTTAAGCATACTTCTTGGGTTATAAATTTAAAGCTTGCACACACCATTTGGAGCGAACACCCAACATATAGATAAAAAAAATTGAAAACTGTAAGGAGGTAGCCATGATAACAACAGTGAGTCCATTTATCATTGAGCAAGGAATATATCAAGTACATGTCCCTAGAGTAGACCGGGGCGGTTTACGCAACTTTACCGTTCGTTTAGAGCAACGTCAATGTAGTTGTCATACCTAGCAGTTGCTGAAGTTTCCGTGCCCCACGCACTTGCTATTTGTTATTATCACAAGTGGTCCTTTGAGCCCTTTGTTGATGGATTTTTCACCACACATTCATATCTTGAGACATACAAGCCATACTTCCAACCTGTTGGCGATCAAGCAGAATGGCCAATAGTACATGATCCGTTAATAGTCCCGGATCCAAATTCTAAGCGTCTAAGTGGAAGACATAGAAACTCGTTAATCAGAAATGAAATGGATCAAAGTGAAAGAGGAAAAAGTCGTTGCGGAAGTTGTGGACAACTTGGTCATAATAGAAGGAGTTGTCGTTCTCAAGTTGGGTCATCAAGCAAAGATTAGAAGTTGTTTGTTTGTTGTATTAAGTTTAGTTGTCAATGTAATATGAAGTTGTTTGTTTTTGTATTAAGTTGTTTTATCAATGAAATATGAAGTTGTGTTTGTTTGTTGTGATATTGATTAGTCAAACAAAATTAAAGTTCTTTACCACATGTAGATGGAGCCTGGCCCCCGTGTACCAGATTCGCTTAGGCATCAGAGTGATGATGTGTGGTCGCGTGTCCCTTATGTAAGAATAACTCTAAACTAAAATTGATAATTTTTATAATCTGTTGTTGATTTCTTAATCTTAACATTATGCTTAATCATTTGTAGACTCAACAACCATTGTCTGCTAGGATGCATCTTCAAAACATTGTTGCATGCCTTCCACCAAATGAGAGGGTAATTTATTACCTTAAGTTAGCTGGCTTTTATGGGATATATCGTCTTGGATCTTCCTTTCAGTTGATGCTGATCACATCATTAGTTGAGAGATGGAGACCAAAGACACATACTTTTCACCTAGCTGTTGGTGAGGCGACGATCACACTTCAGGACGTCGCAGTACTGTTGGGTCTTAACATAGATGGACATGCTACGGAGGTTCATTGCACAAGGTCTCCCAGAGGATGCTGACGATGTCATAGAACAACGTCATGCTCGAGCATATATACTGTTGCTCATGGGCGCAGTGATGTTTGCAGATATAATTGGTGGCTCTATAAAGATTTTGTACCTCCCATTGTTGGAGGATCTAGAGGCATATGGTCGATATAGTTGGAGTTCTGCGACGTTGGCTTTTTTGTACAGACAACTATGTAAAGCGGCCCATAAAGAAAAATACGAGATTACAGGACCATTGATCTTATTGCAGGTAAACCCTAAATATTGAACATCTTTTGGTAAATAAATTAACTTATTTCACAAGCTAATATACATTAAACAACTATAGTTATGGTCGTGGGAGAGGATCCCCATAGGAAGACCACGATGCTTGTTTTACCCGACTCAGGGTGCTAAAGCAGATCGCTTGAATGTTGCGAGAAGGCATAGGAGACAGAGGCAGCCATCAGCAGATATACACCCACCTCCACTCGGTGATCACTTTCTTCGCGGAGAAGATGCGTTGGTGTTCGCTCCAAGAGGTGTGTGTGCAAGCTTTAATATATATACCAAGAATAATTGCAAATAGCGAACCCGCAGTGTACGGATGGATTGTAATAACAACAAGAATTCCAGGGTCGAACACAAGGACTATGGTGAAACAAAGATCGGTAATTCAGGTTGTCAATAAAACACAAGAAACAAAGCAAAGCTATCAAAGATGATATAATAGTCAGATAAAGAAAATGCGGATTCTAGAGATTAAAGCATCCAGTTGTGGTTCCGACTCAAGATCTCGAAAGATAACGTGGACAAAGTTGAGGTTTGCAAAGGGAAGGTGTTTCTAAGTTGGGAATAGATCACCGGGTAAGTCTCACTACTCACTATCCCAAACCAAAGATCCTCTCACCGGGTAAGTCTCATGGTACTAAGGAAAGGAACTATAATCTCAAACCAACACACACCCAAGAGAATAGAATCAACCTTTACCGGGTAAGTCTTAGGCTAACTCTCAAAGATGGGATGAAGGCACACTCAAACCCAATAAAGGATAAACCTTTATTGCCTACACTGATGATCTTGGGTAAACAAACAAAGGAATCACCGTGAAGTCTCATCCTAGGCTTGCGGTGGACCAAGAAAGGTATTACAAGGATAGGATTTGACAAACTAAAACTCTCAACTCAGATAAGTTTCTGGAAAGGGCTCACCTCGCTCAGTTTATGTACCATCTCGGTCGAGATGTCCACAACTGACTGAGGTGTTCGTCGGTTAAGGTAAAGGATCGAGCTTTGAGGATCAACTGGGGTTAAGATCATTCTATCATCGTCTTTCCAACAACTTTCAGTCAATCAACCTAGAATCGCATAAAGAACTTAGCCAACAATCATCATGATAACAATAATAAAATATGTGAGAAAGGAATCAATATTTAAACAAGAAAATCTTAACACAAAGGTCTCAATAACTGAATAAAACAAACAACAAGTCAGCATTCATCAATCACAAATCAGAAAAGACAACAAAACCGAACCAACTTAAGAGAATCTTACAAACTCCTTCAAAGCCAACTTCAACTTGATTCCTTCCTTCCTTGAACTTCAACCTTCAAAACTTCCTTCAAACTTCCTTCAGAAAATCAGTGAACCGAAGATGGCTGAATTGCAGAAAATCCAACCCTTTATATAGGAGAATTATCTTCCAAAGATAAAATATCTTAAAAAAATATATAATTTCCTTCAAATATATCTCCATATCTTCCAAAATATATCAGCCAATAAAATATCTTCCTTCCAGAAATCCAGCAAAAAATATGTTATATTTAATTTCCAAAAATAGAAGATCTCAGCTAAAAATATAGATCTCGCGTCCCGTCATCACTTCGCCTCGGTCCAGACGCTCCTCAAGATCACCTCGGTCGAGATGGTACTGTAGCTGACCGAGGTGAGTCTCAGCTGAAAATGAAATCTCTCTAATCTGGTCCAAAATCAATCCTCTAAATCATTTCCATGCTTCATGAACTCTTCTTGTGACTTCTCAATGCTCTCCAATGACTCCTTAACTTCCTTAGCTCTATTTCGGTCCAAAACGTGCCATTTTCCCTACAATTACAACGAAACTAGGTGTAGACCTCGATTCTCGCAAAGGTAGACAAAACAACAATATAATCAAGGAATATACATCCATACATGCAGATTTATGAAGATAAAACGTACAAACCAATCCCAAAATATAGAGTATAAAACATGCTATCAAAATACTCCATACTTGTCCCTTGCTTGTCCCCAAGCAAGTTCCAAATCTTAGATACAAGATATAATGGATTATAAGTCATCAAAAAGATCAATGAAAAACATCTCAAAACATTTTAGAGTGTGCTCCTCTCATAGATCACCCTAAGAGAATGCTTCATGACAAATAAAATCAAGACATGATCAAAACATTTTATAAATATAAGAAAGTTGTTCATCTTTGCATAAAATGATAGAATGCATAATAAATCATATTTATCGAAATCAATCATGTATAATCCAGTTTAAACCTCCAAGTCAATCAACAAGCTCGAGGTCTCAAGGGCTTCCAAAAGAGGTCAAGAAACGTGTCACGGTGGGATGTATATAGGGTAATGTGGTGCTAGAATCCGGGAATAGGATCTTTTCTTCACTTTCTTTGAATCACAACATATTTCACCAATAAGATTTGCTTATTTTCACTTTTTACTTTACTTTTTTGGGAGCATGGACAGAGGTGCACAATAACCGAAGCCTAGGAGATCAGCAATCATCAATTTCTTGAGATGCCTCAAACCCTTGATGCACATAACATGACCCGTTAGGACTATCGATCAATCTGACTTTTGCAAGACACAAACACCCGGATATATGAATGGTGCCGAGTAACTCATCATCAAGATCAACGTCCCCAAACCTAATTTGTTTCTTTCTAACACATTCAGCCAAGATATCAACTTCACTTCACACGCTTTTTGTCAACTACATCCAAATTCCCGGATAGGTAAAAGGAGGCAAATATGTATATGAGGGGTTAAAGCATGGTCAAGAAGAAGGAGAAGAGAATGAAGTGCCTCTGTCATCCCAGGAAGAATGTGAGAGAACTCATAATGTGGTGTCAACCTTTAAATCCAACATAATTTTGATAAAAACAAAGTACTAAACAAGCTAGAATTTTAAACATATCATAAAACCTTTCGAACATATAAAGATTTCAAAACCAATCTGCAGACAAAAGCTTCATCGAGGTCATATCCAGAATAGAAGCACAAAACGTTTCGGTCGAGGTGTTCTGGCGTCATCCGAGGTGTTCATCCTCGATCGGCCATGAACGTCTCGATCGAGGTCATAAATTTTTTTTTCAAACCAGTTTTCGACGTTTTTCTCAAACAGAAACCTGTATGTATGCATGTAATGGAAGATAAGCACATAGAGCAGAATAAGCAATAATATCCAGCAAGATAGTCATACAAGCCATACACATAAGTCATATATATACATCCAAATACCCCATACTTGGGACACATTGTCCCAATGGGTCAAATATAAGTCTAAGGAATCTGAAAACTCACCGAATAAAGTTGTATTGCATAAAGAAATAAGAACAGTTCCCAGATAAGACCATCTCGGTTGGCGAAGAACATCTCGGTCAAGGCGTTCTGACAACATCCGAGATGTATCTAAGTCAAGCTCCATTTTCTCAACTTCTGGAACTTCTGTCCTTCCTTAGAAAGTACCTGGTTTCTGTCTAGGAGGACGCAAAAACAAACGAAGCAAACTATCTAAAACTAAGCTAGAAAAGAGAAAAGAAAGCAAAACCTTGGGTTGTCTCCCAAGAAGCGCTTGGTTTAAGGTTGCTAGCTGGACCGTACGCCATCCTTAAACATGTTGGAAGGTGCCCTCACCCCATACTTCATCTTTATCATGGGGTGACACAAAGGATTCCATCCAATGTTCCAACAAATCAAGTGCTCATCGGGAAACGAATCATCTATGGGTAGGTCATCCTTCTCGAGCGAGGTGGAAGGTAGCAGGATAAGGTGATCCGCAACAGAATTCTCGGATCCCTTCTTATCGCAAATCTCTAGGTCAAACTCTTGAAGCAAGAGAATCCAATAAATGAGGCGCTGCTTTGCATCTTTCTTGGCCAGCAAGTAACGAATAGCTGCATGGTCAGTGTAACTTCTCAAAAGCATAAACAACTGCCAAAAGCTCCTTTTCGGTGGTGGCGTAGTTCAGTTGAGCTTCATCTAGCGTCTTGATAGCATAGTAAATGACGTTGGTCCGGCCATCCTTCTTTTGTCCTAGTACCGCTCCTACGGCCGCATCACTAGCATCACACATGATCTCAAAGGGTAAGGTCCAATTAGGAGGTTGAATGATGGGAGCGGTAATCAACGCTTCCTTTATCCTATAAAAAGAATCAAGGCATTCATGCGAAAACTCAAAAACAACATCCTTTTTCAAAAGATTAGTGAGCGGTTTAGAGATTTTAGAGAAAATCCTTGATGAACCTCCTATAGAAACCTGCATGCCCGAGAAAACTCCACACACCCTTAACAGAACAAGGAGGATGAAGTTTCTCAATAGTCTCGATCTTAGCTCGATCGATCTAGATACCTCGGTTGGAAACGAGGTTTTCTAGAACAATTTCTTCGCTAACCATGAAGTTACATTTCTCCCAATTCAAAACAAGATTAGTGTCTTCACAACGTTGTAGCACTAGAGAAAGGTTAGCCAAACAGTTATCAAAAGAGGAACCATATACCGAAAAGTCATCCATGAATACCTCCATGATCTCCTCTATATACTCGGAAAAGATAGCCATCGTACAACGCTGAAAAGTGGCAAGTGCATTACACAATCCGAATGGCATTCTCCGATAAATGAATGTCCCCCATGGACAAGTGAAAGTGGTCTTCTCTTGATATCCGGATGGATAAGAATCTGAAAGAAACCACTATAACCATCTAAATTGTAAAAACGAGAGTGTTGAGCTAACCGTTCAAGCATTTGATCGATGAAGGGAAGCGGGAAATGGTCCTTCCGAGTGGCCACATTCAGCTTCCTATAATCAATACACATCCTCTACCCCTAACGGACCTAGTTGGAATTTATTCGTCACAGCGGTCGTCCCTCCTTTCTTCGGAACTACATGCACCGGGCTCACCCATTTGCTATCCGATATGGGAAATATGATACCTGCATCCAACAACTTAAGAATCTCCTTCTTCACAACCTCTTTCATGATCGGATTTAACCGTCTTTGAGGTTCCCGTGAAGTCTTATGATCGTCCTCCATTATTATCTTATGCATACAAAAAGAAGGCTTAATACCAACAAGATCATCAATAATATAACCCAAAGCCTTTCTATGTTTCTTCAGAACATGCATCAATTTAGACAGTTCAATTTTAGAAAGAGAAGTACTAACAATAACGGGATAAGTAGAATCTGGACCAAGGAATGCATACCTCAAGTGACTCGGAAGTGGTTTAAGCTCCACGACTGGGGGTACTTTCTGAGGTGGATTTGTGCCTTCTCCTTCGAGCGAGGTGGACTTAGATCGAAGAACTGGACTTTCAAAAGTCTCAGTTGACATCATCTCGCTTGTTATCTCGGTCGGTGTCCGAGGTGGGTGACCGAGATGTTCTTCAAATAAGAACATCTCGCTTGGTCCAGAAAGTGCCTCGGTCGAGGTACTGGAACTAGAACCGAAACCTAATGTGCTTTTCTTCTCCTGAATCAGTTTATCAAATCTAGCTCCTGGATCTGCTTTCAGGCTTCCAAATCTGCATCAAAAGAGACATCTATACCTTCCTCCATTAAACTAAAACTTAGAACTTTTTCAAGAGGATCTTTAATAAAGATAGAGCTCACCAATTCTCGCGAATCTTCTTCATCATAAATGTTGAAGATGTCATCTTCCAGCGGCTCTCCCTTTATTGCAACAAGCAATGCAAACTCCACATGATCGCCACCAATGTTGAATTTCAACTTGGCGTTCTTACAATCCACGTTGCAACCCGAAGTTGCTAGAAATGGTCTCCCGAGAATGATAGGAATGGGATAATTTGCGGGAATATCAAGCACAACAAAGTCTATAGGTATGTAGAAGTTACCTAACTTGATGAGAACGTCCTCCAAAATGCCAACGGGGCGGGTAATGGAGCGATCCGCCATGTATAGTGTCATCTTCGCGGGCTTGGGCTCTCCAACTGTGACTTTCTCATATAGTTCCAGCGGAATGATGCTCATGCTGGCTTTTAGATCACATAATGCATCATAAGTGACATCCCCAACTTGGATGGGAATGCAAAACGAACCGGGATCTCTCAATTTAGGTGGCATCTTCTCCTTCATGATTTGAATGAGCTTCGAAGATCTAGATGTCATCATTACTTCACCAAAATCTTCAAGTTTCCTCTTCCTTGACAAAATCTCTTTCAAAAACTTCCCATAGGCTAGCATCCCTAGAATGGAATCAATGAAAGGAATGTTAATTTGTAGCTTATTTATAAGGTCTAGAAACTTACCAAAGTGCTTGTCTAGATGTGCCCTCGCCCTTGACTGAGGGAACGGGAGTGGTGGTTTATAAGCAGGGGGTGGAACATAAACTTCTGATTTTTTTTCACTTTTTGGGGCTCCATCGAGGTTGGCACCTCGACCGAGGTGTTCCTCGTCTGATCTTGGTCCGAGGTGTTCCTTATCTAGTCGGGCATCGACCGAGGTACTGGATCAGCAGTCTTCAATCCACTACGTGTTGTAATAGCCATGATTTGTCATTTAGGGTTGCTCTCTGTCCTTGTTGGGAGCTTCCGTGGATCTCTTGGCGCTTCATTTGCATTGTTGAACTGTTGTTCTAAGGCCTTTTGTGCCTTCGAAAATGAATTCACCGATGTCTCCATAGCATTGAGCTTGATCAAAATTGCCTCCAGCACAGCATTTGGTTTCTTTGGTGGCGGGGACGAACTTGATACAGGCTCCTGGCTTCTCAATGGAGTAGAAGAAGAAGAAGAAGAAGAGGGAGCGTTAAGAGCATTTTCATCATGAGAATAAGGGTTACCGAAATTTTTTTATTTGATCTCCAATGGTTGTTGGAGTTTTTGTTGTTGTTATTATAATTGTTTTTCCGCGGCCCTTGATAGTTGTTTCTTCCTTGGTATCCATCGTCTTGCTCCTTCGTTTGAGCTTCTAAAATATCCTTCAATGCTTTCACTTCATTGCTAAGCGAGGTGAGCTGAGCTCCATTTGATGATGTGTCTTGAAAGCTCACTCTCCTTGCTCCATCTTCGACTCGTTGATGGGAGTATTTCTCCATGTGTAAAACTTGCTTTTCAATGAAATCCCAAGCTTCATCTATTGGCATATCCATGAAAGTGCCGGCGGAAAGTAATTGGAGCTTGAATTGAATGTCTCATCCAAACCCTTGAAGTATATTTCCAACAACTCGATCTTTGAAATCCCATGATGAGGGCAATCCAACAAAAGATCCTTGAATATCTCTCATGACTTAGACAAGCTTTCCTTGTCCTTCATAATAAAAGCATTGATTTTGCCCCTCAATTTAGCGGTCTTAGAAGGGGGAAAGAACTTAGTGAGAAACTCCGTTGTCATCTCTTCCCAAGTGTTGATTTTTCCAGCCGGCAGAGATTGATACCAAGCAAGCGCCTTGTCTTTCAAAGAGAAGTAGAAAGGCCTCAACTTGTAGTTGTTATTCTCCACTCTTGATGGTCTCAAAGTCTCCATCAGAATCTCGTAGTTTTGCAAGTGCTGATGCGGAGACTCTCTCTCCAAACCTCCAAATTGACATTGTCGAATCATGGTTAGAACTTGAATTCTAAGTTCATAATCATGCTCTGCTGGATCTCCTAGGTTGACTTCTGGATGCCTGAATTGCTGATTGGGGTCCATCCTCTGTCCTAGGGTTCGTGGAACTCCAGCGAAAAGAACATCTCGGACTAGCATCCGAGGTGGTGGGTGCATCTCGGCCGGGGAAACTAGGACTAGGTCTTGCCTTGGTCGAGCATCTAGGATCGGTCGAGGTAGAAACTGAGCCCTTAGAGCGGCCATATCAGCTTCAATTCCTTATGTTCATGCGCGAGTCTCGTTTCTCTTTCGCTGCAGTTCTTCTTTACTGAGGCGCAGTTGTTCCAATGCCTCCTTCAATTCGGCTTCAAGATCACGATTGTCTTGATTGGCCATCTTAGCTTCTTTCAATCTTCTCTTGTAAGCTTTTTTTTTTGGTTTGGGATCGTAAGGAACAATTTCCTTTCCAACACGAGTTCTTCGCATAAACCTATGGAAAGATCCTGCGAAAACACTCAAGTAAAGTGGTCAAAAGTAACAAGGGCAATAGCCCCGAAAGACAACCGAAACCGAACTTGGTCTTGACCAAGTCCCCGGCAACGGCGCCAAAAACTTGTTCGCTCCAAGAGGTGTGTGCAAGCTTTAATATTTATACCAAAAATAATTGCTAATAGCGAACCCGCACTGTACGGATCGATTGTAATAACAACAAGAATTCCTGGGTAAAACACAAGGACTATGGTGAAACAAAGATCGGTAATTCAGGTTGTCAATAAAACACAAGAAACAAAGCAAAGCTATCAAAGATAATATAATAGTCAGATAAAGAAAATGCGGATTCTAGAGATTAAAGCATCTAGTTGTGGTTCAGACTCAAGATCTCGAAAGATAACGTGGACAAAGCTGAGGTTTGCAAAGGAAAGGTGTTTCTAAGGTGGGAATAGATCACCGGGTAAGTCTCACTTCTCACTATCCCAAACCAAAGATCCTCTCACCGGGTAAGTCTCAAGGTACTAAGGAAAGGAACTATAATCTCAAACCAACACACCAGCCAAGGGAATAGAATCAACCTTTACCGGGTATGTCTTAGGCTAACTCTCAAAGATGGGATGAAGGCACACTTAAACCCCAATAAAGGATAAACCTTTATTACCTACACTCATGATCTTGGGTAAACAAACAAAGGAATCACCGGGTAAGTCTCAACCTAGGCTTGCGTTTGACCAGGAAAGGTATAACAAGGATAGGATTTGGCAAACTGAAACTCTCAACTCAGATAAGGATCAGGAAAGGGCTCGCCTCGCTTAGTTTATGTATCATCTCGGTTGAGATGTTCCACAGTTGACCGAGGTGTTCGTCGGCTAAGGTAAAGGCTCGAGTTTTCAGGATCCACTAGGGTTAAGATTATTCTATCATCGTGTTTCCCACAACTTTCATCCAATCACCCTAGAATCATATAAAGAACTTAGCCAACAATCATCATGATAACAATAATCAAATATGTGAGAAAAGAATCAATATTCAAACAAGAAAACCTTAACACAAATGTCTCAATAACTGAATCAAACAAACAACAAGTCAGCGCTCCTCAATCACAAATCAAAAAACACAACAAAACCAAACCAACTTAAGAGAATCTTACAAACTCCTTCAAAGCCAACTTCAACTTGATTCCTTACTTCCTTGAACTTCAACCTTCAAAACTTCCTTCAAACTTCCTTCAGAAAATCAGTGATCCGAAGATGGATGAAATGCAGAAAATCCAACCCTTTATGTAGGAGAATTATCTTCCAAAGATAAAATATCTTAAAAAGATAATTTCCTTAAAATATATCTCCATATCTTCCAAAATATATCAGTCAATAAAATATCTTCCTTCCAGAAATCCAGCCAAAAATATGTGATATTCACTTTTCAAAAGTAGAAGATCTGAGCCAAAAATATAGATCTCGCGTCCCATCATCACTTCGCCTCGGTCTAGACTCTCCTCAAGATCACCTTGGTCGAGGTGGTACTGTAGCTGACTGAGGTGAGTCTCAGCTGAGAATGAAATCTCTCTGATTTGGTCCAAAATCAATCCTCTAAATCATTTCCATGCTTCCTGAGCTCTTCTTATGACTCCTCAATGCTCCAGAATTTAAATCTAATGACTCCTTAGCTTCCTTAGCTCCATTTCGGTCCAAAACGTGCCATTTTCCCTACAAGTACAACGAAACTAGGTGTAGACCTCAATTCCCGCAAAGTTAGACAAAACAACAATATAATCAAGGAATATACATCCATACATGCAGATTATGAAGATAAAACGTCCAAACCAATCCCAAATTATAGACTATAATACATGCTATCAATTGGCTATGAGGTATATAAATTGATAATTTTTCGGTTGTATATATACGTTTATATCAATGGTAAAATTCTTTTTTTTATTTTTAAAATATTATAGATGGGTAGCCACATATTCTCATGAACACGCCCCTAAAAATCTGGCGTATTATCGGGATACCCTTGACAGTCCGAGGCTTGATAAGGTTAGATCTAGTATTCTTTAACGACATAATCTTGTAAATTATACATATTTTTCTCACCAAAATGTTGTTGTAGTTTGTATGGGAGCCATATATAGACGATATTTTGGATGCATTTGCTCCTATTTGTTGTCAGGGTCGACATATTTGGAGGAGTGAGACACCCATGATATATTTTGATATAGTGGAGCATCATCGGTCTGAGCGTGTTCTGAGATAGTTTGGGCAAGTTCAAATCCCACCTATCTCATGTGCTTACAGGAAGGAGTTGCACGCTGTTGATAGAAGGGGACAACATCATATTGACTGGGCAATTTTTCATAGCACCTACATCGCTGAGTGGGAGAAGCATGCAGAAACTATAGCACATTCTTACCCACCTGAAAGTGTGCCAATCTTCTTACAAGACTATATGACTTGGTACACAAGTAGGACGCGTATTTTAATCGGCCCTTCAGGACAGACATCACTTGCCCATTATCAGCCTGTCATTCCTGATCTTTATGCCAACGTGAGTATTTAACTAATAAACATATAGTTAATCAATTAGTTCTTGGTATAATTATTTATTTTTTCTTCAATGTCTATATATTTCTGACGTGACAAGCAGAGGAAGAGAAAATGTGACAAAGCTTCACAGTTGCACTCACAACAGCAATATGGGGATATGATGAGTGGAGTTTCAGGGTACTATGACTACGTGGGTTCACAAGGCGCAAATATACTTAGTCACCTACCCTTTCATCCATCTTACTACCAACATCCAAGTTCACATGGCGTTGGTACATCACAGGGGACACCTCCACAGGCGACACATTATCCATGGGAGACACCTCCCCATGCTCAGCCCTAGACCTAACCAGATTTTACATCACAGGGTCACGTGACTAGTTTATTCGATAGCACTCCTCCTCTACACCCTATATATGGAGGCGCTTCGGGTTCGGGTGCTATGCAGGGCCGTCGGGTACTTCACTAGCTCAGGATTTGTTAGCCTTATGGAGAGCATGCCATATTCATATCCACTTGAGAGCATGTCGCAGTTTGGGATGATGCCACATCCTTTTGTATCTCCCCCTCTTCCTCATCGGTCTTCATATATAGACCCTATCAGTCATACTGGTCCGTCTACAGATTATCAAGGCGAAAACATGTCAGTTATCGCTGAAAGTGATGAAGAAGATGAAGATGAATGATGCATTTGTTGATTGCACTTGTTTTAATAATTATGTTTTTTATTTTCATTGTTTCACTATAAAAAAATTTAGTGGAGAGAACAATCATTTTTATTTAAATAACGCTAACTAGTAAAATAGAAAAAATAAAAGTTTTGGAAAGAAAAATACACAAAAATACACTAGTGTAAGTATTTAAAAAAAAGAAAAAAATTACAAGAGCGGTGAGTCACCGCGCGTTTTATGTCGAAACAGGCGGTGTGTCACCGCGTTTTTCGCCACGGAAGCAGAAGCGCGGTGAGTCACCGCGTTTCTCTTCTTTCTTTATTTTTTTTTATTTTCCGTTTGATTTTTTAATGATGGCGGTTATGCACAACATATCTTTATGGAAGAAACGCGGTGAGTTACCGCGCTTCTATTCCGGACCAGACACTTCGTGTATTTTCGGAAAAAACTTTCACCCGAGCCTAAATTCGGAAAAAGTTTTGTAACTTCGTTTATAACGGCAAATGTGTAATGATTAGCTAATTGTAAGTATAAGTAGTGATTGATAATGATTGGTTGATAATTGTAATGATTGATGGTAATTAATTAAATTAGGGGTGTATTTAAATTGGGGCTATATATAGTATGAACTTTCTTCACGAGCAGCATTATAAGATAAACCAATTATATTCGAACCTCATTCTTGGTCCCGTTCGATAAGTACATAAATTAAGGGGATAAAAATTATGTGTATGAAAAGGAGTAATAGTTTATTCGTACTCTCGTTTGATAAGGAAATGAAGGAATTGAAGGAGATTAAAAGGGTTAGATTATGAAGATTAAGAGAATTTTGTAATTCTATAAAACTTCGATTATAAGGATTATTGAGGCTAAAATTTCACTTTTACCCCTTTTTTTTATCTCTTTCATCTATATAAAAAACTTAACACGTATTTTTTTCGTAATTGTACCAACAATCATATTCATTTTACCAAACACTCATTTCACTTATTTTTATACTCATCCTCTTAAACAATTCACAAAGATCTCGAAATCCACAATTATCGTCGCTCTCAACATTTTCTAGTCGCTCAAATATGGAACCATGCAATTTTCAAAATTGTTAGAGCCGAAGTCATACTATCCTATGACAACTTGGTATTTCTTATTGCATCGTAAATGGATCGTCAAAATCCAGAAAGAAGATAATTGGGTACTAATTTTTCCTCTTCTCTTACAATTTTTTTTCCGTCATATTTAATATTTAAGAAATCAAAACATTATTTTTTATTTCAAAATTTTCAAAGTAAAGAACCGGTTCCATAACAGTTCGATTTTATGAGCCTATTTTGTAATAGCTAGGATTTCCAAATCCTAATTAATGTTGATTAACTTAATCATTGATAGTAATTGACATATAACTCGCGAAGATTGCGCAAGGGATGAGTATAAGTCCCACCGTTATATTCCTGGCGTAATTTTGGACGTATGGGGAAATTTTCACTTTTCCCCAGGTAATTATTTTTACCCTCCAGTGTTATTTGGAGCATTTGGGAGCTCCAGTTAATAAAAATGCAGTTAAGAGAAATGATCAGGATATCGATATGTCTTAGATATGAAATAACATAGAGAGGCAAAACGGCTAAAAGAGTCGCTATTTCGTTTCTTAACGGCTAAGAACACTACAAAAAATAATTAGATTTGCGACGAGATTTTGCGACGGCAGTTATTTACCGACGCCAATGATGATTTTTGCGACGGCCAAAGACAACTCGCGTGACCGTCGTTCGTTTGCGTCGGCAAGCTACCCCGTCGCTAATAATCTATGCATATAATTTTTTTTTATTTGATAATATTTTGACCTTTTTTTATTTAGAAACATAAACGGAAAAATCATAACCCTAGTTGGTCCATCGTTCTCTCTTCCACACAGCCTTTCTCTTCTCCTCTTTCACGCAACTTTTCTCTTCTCTTCGTTAGTGTTAGTGTATTTTGGTTTGATACTAATTCATCCTCATTCTACTTGTCTTCTTCTAGATTGGTCGTTGTGTATTTAAGTGCACCTCCTCTTCAAATTTGATCATTTCTCTCCCTTTAACCACACAACTCCGCCGACTCTCAATTCGATCCTCTCTCACCCAACACCGGACTCAACGGGCACCGAACGACAACTTCATATGCAGTATGTCCATTTCTCTTTGTGTAATTTGAGTTTTTGAGAGTAACCCTAACCAATTGTATAAAATTAGGGAATCTGAATTTTTGATAGAAGGCTCTCGAAAATTAGGGAAGAATCCCCTTTTCTACATTGTCTTCCATGACCGTTGCTCAATCAACAAAACGACGCTAGCTTCCCACGCCACTAACACCGTCCAGTCTCGGAGTACACAATTGGATTTGGAATTCTGAAGTTGTGAAAATATTTACGCTAATTTGCAATTTTGAGGTTTGACTGTTGAGATGCTTGCTTTTCAAATCCATTTTAACAAGTGAATCTCCTTTTGTGTTGAGCTAGAAGGATTGCTTGATTGCTGGTGTTAAGATATGGTAATTGTAAAACTAGATGGCTAGGTGGATGTAATTTTCTCTAATATGTTTCTACTGACATTGACTTGGTTTGTGAGGGGTAGGTTGAGATGCAAGTTTGTGTTCCATTATTACCTTAATCTACTTAATAATATATGATGGTTAGAGTAGCTAAATTTGATTTTTCATGTCTAGATTAATTTAATATCTAGTGTGTGGTCTGTTTTGATTAGTGCAGGTAGCTAGACAATGTTCCAGTGGTCTTACTATAATTTTACTAGAAACAATCATTGTGTTGACCTTGATGAACACATCAATGTTGGACAGTTTGCAAACTTATCAGCTTGCAATCTACCTTTTTCTACTTTGTGTAAGCACATGATACGAGTTATTTAATTGTATTCAACTTGCACTTGAAGGCGTCAAAGTTTGTTGTTATCGTCATACATTAATCTTAACCCTTATATATCATAATAAAATCTCTTATTCATACATTTTTGCTAGAACTGCAGGAGAACTACACAACATCTAGGACAATACTGGCCGGGTTTGGTGTGGACCACGAATATCTGGTTTCCATTGCTGAACCACTTTTATCCAACTTGCCTGTTGTTCCTTGCCCCAAGGCTCCAATTTCTGTGTATGTTGGCGGTGACTACCGTTGTCAAGCTGGTTTTGGGGTGTGTACAATTAATTTGCTTAATTCTTGTTAAATTTTCAATCTTCAAGTTTTTTTTGACCATGATTAGTTATAAATCTGAAATTTGTCTTTACTATCCCTATATTACACGTTTTGTCCTTGCTTTTGAGGCTCCTGGCTGTAGGTTGAATAGAAAAGAATTCAACTGTTTGGCTGTTCTTCAGGTATTGCCATTTTTTTTCAAGATTGGTGAAATTGCATAAGCTTTTCTTTTTGATGAGTTTTGACTTGTTATAGATTCTTATGGGAGGGTATAGATCTGCCTCAGGTTGTACCGGTACAAGGTTATGTCTCAGTTTGTAAATTGAATAGATTCTTATGGGAGTATGTTTTCATTTCCTTAGTTTTGACTCTATTTTTCTATTCTTTTGTGAATGCAAATGAAGCTCACAAGAGTTCTGTAGTGCTGGAGATGATTCTTGCCTGATATTGTGGGATGCAAGAAGCGGCACTAGTCCAGCTATGAAGGTCAGAATAATGTATCTTTTTAGTTGCCTCCATATGCCCATACACAAAAGAATCACCTCCTGCACTTTCACCACCCAAATATGGTTAAAAACATGGGTAAAACATAGAAAAATGTAGAGTTTTAGGGCTAATAACTTAAAGAGGCTTATACTGAAGAGAAGCTTACGCTTAAGAGTTCCAGGTATTGCTCACGTGCGGAGGCCCAACTACTGCTCATTTTCAATACCAGTCTACATTACTTCTGACAAACAGGTGGATCATTCTTTCTTGTTTTAATCTTTCTTTCTTTTTCTCTATTTTTTAATTCTCTTCTTTCAATATAGTTAAAGGTTCAGAATATATAGGGTAACTCAAATTTATCAAACTAATTCATGGTTTACAAACCATTCCATATAATACACACCAGGTGTTTTAGATGAGCTTTACTGTGCAACTCAATGGTGTCCACCCACACCAGGAAACTAACCAATATCATTCAAACCATCCTTTCATTTTTAAAAAAAATATAATAAAGAAAATGAACATATTTTTTTATAGCTAAGTGGATGGGATCCTTCCTTACAAGATCCCTTGATGGACTCACTTGAATGATTGGTTCTCATAATATATATACGAAAATTTTACACATATACAATATAATCATTTTCATCTTTAATAAATTACTATAGAAGATTAATAATTAATTTGGAACTTTAAGAATAAAAGGATTTGAGTTTTGAGCTTTGTATATAATAACTAGCTCCAGGACACAAAATGTAAGTATTTTTATTATAGAAAAAGACTATTGCGCTTGTTGGCTGCTCTTGTAGTGTGTACATCTTCATTTACTGATTTCCTTCCAATTTTTTTTGTGTTGTAGGAATTTTATGTGGAACAATATAGGAGGGAGTATACCAAAAGAGATAGGCAATCTCACAAATCTCAAACTCTTGTAAGTTTCAAAGATGTCATTGGCTTGTTTATGTGTGATATTCAAATTAGTGTAATTCATCAATGACATACTATTATGTCATTTTGCTGTTTGTTGTAATGAAGTATATGATCATTTCCACGATTGCTAATAGATTATGATGTGTCACCTATTGCAAATAACAATAACATCCTATAAATCTGTAATGTCTTATTTTGGGCTTGATGATCTTGTTGTCATAGGCGCACTAAAATGTCATTGGAGATGCTACTCAAGAGTGGAAGAAGCATGTGAAGCTATTACATATCTATGGACACAACAATGATGTGAATAAATAGGAAATTAGAAATGTCTAATTAGTTAGTGTGGGTTTTTTGTTACGCATAATTTTTTTTTATAAGCATATTATTTTTTTTATTTCAATTAATTTGTATAATTGATTATTTATATTTCTTCATAATTTGTATCATTGATTATTTATATTTCTTCATAATTTGTATCGTTGATTAGTTAGATTTCATTTTTTTAAATAATTTTGTTGATTAAATATGTGACGGCAATTTCTGTTGTCGCAGATATAATTTTTTTTTTTAATTTCTATAAATAAATTTGCGACGGGAACTGCCGTCGCAAACAACCATCGCAAAAAAGTTACGACAACATTTTGCCGTCGCAACAACCTTTTGCGACGACCCTTTTGGCGACGGCGGATTTGCCGACGCAACGCCGACGCAAATGACCATTTGCGACGGCAAAAGCGCTTTTAGCCGACGCAAAGATCCGTCGCAAAAGTAATTATTTTTTGTAGTGGAAAGACGGCTTAGGAATACACGTTTTTTTGAGGAAGTTGTGGAATAATTATCCCTACAATATTCCAGATTTATTATTCCAATCTCGAGAAGTTTGGAGAAGGGGGTTCGACCCGCATTAGAATCGGTTAAAGGATAATTATTGACTTCGCTAAAGGATAATTATTGTCTTCACTATAAATAGAGGAAAATCCTTTATTAATTTATTTCCTTTCACGTTTCCTCGTAAAAACTCTAATTTCTCTCAACCTTCAAACTCAGATCTACTCGCTGTTTCTAATCCGATTTCAATTCCGTTTTTTGGATTCCTCTCTTCATATCGGTACCGAGTTTCTGCATTTCCGAGTATATAGAGATTTGGTTGAGCATATATGTCACCATGATGGTTCCGTCACTCAGATTCCGGTGAATTTGATGATATCCATGTGTAGCCTGCTTCGTTGTGATTCCGAATCTTTTTTCATATCGTCAATCGGGTTAGTAACGAATAAGTTATGAATTTGTTCGTTTTCCGTACTGTGATTTGACTTAAATTGACTCTAGGCTTGCCAAAATGGATAATTAGAAATTTCATTATGGTCGTTGTAATACCCGGAATTTTTATTCCGTCTATTTCTGTTATAAACCCGATCCCGATCAGTTGATTCATATCCGTCTACTTAGTTAGACATATTATTAAAAAAATTTATCATTTTATGTAGATTTCCTCCACATAAAATGATAGAATCTTTTACATAGTTTATCATTTTATGTAGCTTACTTCCGCATAAAATGATAGAATTCTTATAACCGAGCCTAAACTATAACAAACTCCGCATCCGTCTAGTCCGCATTCATGTGTCGGGATCTCGTCCAGCCCAGAAACTCGCTAGTTTAAGGAGCATGTCCGCAGCCCAGTTTCAGCCCACTGTTTGCCTTGTCCAGCCCAGTCCGTGATCTACTCCAGCTTGCCCTCAGCCTTACAGCAACTCCAGCCCGCTGCCTAACTGCTTCAGCCCAATGCGCAGCCCAGAACCTGCACCAGCCCAGCTGTTGGAGGAGATAACGAAGCAGCCTGCTTCGGCCCAGCGTCAGCAGCTTGCCAGCGCCAGCCCACGCCTGCTCCAGCCCAGGAAGAGCGGCTCCTTACCTTCTGCATAACCAACGAAAATTCAAGCCAGCTGGACGGACGATCTGCAGCAATTAATGGCCTTAATTCCTATGTAACAGCCGTTAATTTAGGAAGGAAACTCACCTTCTGTTCAGCAGATAATCACACGCTAATTCTGTCCAGATTCACAGCAATCGTCATCTCCTTCCTTCGCTAGCAGCAGGTCGAGCATCCCTTCTCTCCCGACTCTCCATCATGAGACGAAGGCAGCAACAGATCCACACCAGCTTTCTGCACACATCCAGCCGCTTCAAGAGGTTAGTGCAATGAGTCTTAATTCCGTCTTCACCTCAATCTCTCTACCGATTTTCCTGCGTACATCACTCACCACCATCCTCTACTGTGTTCCTCGACCAACGCTGTTGGTGTCTCGAATTTCAGCCATATTCTGAGCCAAAGAGACTGAGTACATCGATCAACAGAAACCTCGACTGGAGAGTTTGAAAAACGCAGCAGGTAGGCTCATCCTCTCCTTACCCTTCTACCTTCTGTTAGTGCCACTGCTAGATTCACGCAACTATTCTCTTGTACCCGGACAACCCCATCTCGGTCAATCCATGGCTGCAGTGATGCTAGAAGGAATCGTTCCATTTCTGCAGTTGTAGAGCCAAACGCAGCAGGTAGGCTGGAAAGAGGCTGGAAAGAGTCGTTCCATTCCAGAGATAGTACAACTTAGTAAATTGTAAGTTATCCTTGGTTGTTCTTTCCCACCTGTTGTTATTTTATGTAGAAGAGAAGTTGTAGTCATCTTAGATCGTGAATGGTAGAAGTGATTAGTTAGGATGCATTGCTCTAGGAGCTGCCTATGAGTATGAGTCCAGGGAGTTTAGGTAGAATGAGGAGTATGCTGTTAGGAAGGGGAGAAACAAGGAACTGCTGAATATATAATCTTTTAGTTCAGTTTTGAAGTGAGAAACGGGCAATCTTAGAGACCAATGTTTGAGAGTTTGAATGAAGATCTACCGTTGAAATTTTAATAGATGATAGATGGATATATGTAGTTTAGCATATTAAAATTTGAGAAGAAATGAACGGTCGGATTAGAAGTTATAAGCTTACGAAGTTAGGTAGTTGAGCAGTTTTGGTAAACTTAGGATTTTGGCTAAGTATAGAAATTGTGAGTGGGGTAGCCAACTTTATGAATTTTATAAGAATAATGGCTGAACAGTTTTGAGGAATTCTTGCTCCTAAGGGTAGAGGGAACATTATAGATGATCTTGAGAATTAATTCGGAACTGTTATAAGCTGTTACGAATTTTATATTTGAAACCGAAGTTAGACCTTTTCGAGCTTTTGGAAAATAGGAAAATAAGAAAAGTGACAGTTGGTAACAAAACTAAACTTTAGGAGTTAGAATATGATTTTAGAATCTCAAATAGGAGTTTAGACATGAATTTGGAAATTTTGGGAGTTTCGGGACCAAGGGTAAAATGGTCATTTTACCCTAAATTAATACTGTAACTAGTTATGTCTTACTACATTATTCTAGCTTAGAGGTCTTAGACTTCTAACTACGTAGGAGTGTGCTAATGCACTTATCTCCTTTGACAGGCAACTGAGTTGCTACAGTTTACAGAGCGAGTTGGTTTACAAAGAGTCGAGCTTTACATCAGGTAAGTCCTTTGGGCTTACTTAGCTGACTTCTAAATATGAGCATGAATGATGATAGTGGTGTGTGATTGAAATGTTTAGAGAGATAGGTTGTGATATATAATTACCGACCTATACTTGGCCTAAGAGTAACGGGCGGTGGCATTCTGCTCAGTTAGCTTGCGACCGCTGGGGGTTTCTTTAGGGACTAGTCCATACTCGGTTTATAGTGATGCTACCGGCGGAGGTCAGCTAGACCTACACCCAATTGGATAAGGAACGGAGGCGAGAGCTGTTAATAGCTCTCGTGCCACAACTTAAATTGAATAATGTGAATCACTTAAATAATAGATAATAAACGGTTGAGTGCCAGCATGATGTTTGTTTATTTTTGTTTCTGCTTGTGTTTGTGCTATTGTCCTTCTACTTATATTTGGATAGTTAGCTAACGGTTGGTATGTTGTGTAGATTTTCCACAGGTTAGAGCAGATGCCGAGTGATCCGGACGGTAGTGGTCAGCCGGGGTGTCGTACTTTAGGACGTTTTACAGTTTCTCCATTTGTGGGTTTTTCAGTGGGACTTTGTTTCCTGTCATTCTTTCCGTACTTTGTTATATTGCGTTTTCCGGCTGTTAGTTGTTCTGGTCACATTCATACATGGTTAAGAACTATTTTATGATTTCTGGTTTTTCCTTATCTGTGCCTTGTTGTAAGATCTTGTTAAGTTGTTGTCAAACTAAGGTCGGGACCCACTGTGCGGTCCTAACCAGTAACTCCCTAAGTTGAAAAATTTGGGGTGTTACAGTCGTTATATTATTTTGGTGATTATGAGTAGTTTGTTTGATGAAATCTGATGACAGGTGGTTTTAGAAATTGCCTACAGGCAAAACGTTATTCTAGCGAAACTTAATTAATTAATTAAAGGTAAATTAATTAAATTAGGATTAGAATTGAGATTGAAGAATGTTGATTAGATACTACCTTGAGATTTGAGGAATTGTGAGTTATGTTGAGATATTGAGGTTTAGTTTGTTGTGAGGCTTATAGATTGAGTATGATCCTTATGGATCCTTTGGGTCTAGGTGTGACCTTTTTGATTGATAGGAGTATTGATATCTCTTTATCCCTTGTTATTAAGCAGTGTCCCTCTCGGGATTGGAGGTTGATCGTGGTTGTGATTGTACGAGGTTCAGGTAAGTCCGTAGGACTTACTTAGCTATCATCCTTATATTGGGTGTTTGCATGAGTGGTGTGTAATATATGCTTGATATGATAGCATGTGATGTCGATTATTACTGACCTATGTTTTATTTATTGCCCCGTATGTGTGGTTGTGATAACCTTTCCCTTTCATCCCGCCGTGGAGTTTGGGAGGTTCCCTGACGTCAGGCCAGACTGGCTTTACAGGAAGGACACAATCCACTCCCATAGGGTACACGGGTTGTGTGACCGATACTACTACAGCTGGTTAGCAGGCCCAGAGGCGAAGATGATACGTTCCTCGTGTCACATAGTTTCATATATCTATATATATACGATTTGAGTGAATGACTATTATATAAAGATGATAAATTGGGTATATGTGTGACAACATGACTATGTGTTTATCTTTCATGATTTGTGCTTGTGCTTATGCATTACCTTATATACGTATGGTTAGCTAGAATGGTTTCATACCATGTTGTAGATGCCTTGCAAGATAGACGATCTGTTGAGTGATCTGGCAGGGTGATAGGCCGAGGACTCTTGTACATTAGGGGGTTATGTTTTGGGATGTTTATGTTTCCCTCCTGCGTGAGGATGATGTTTTGTATACCTCCTGTGTGAGGATGATGCTTTATACTCGGCTATGATTTTTTCTACCTTTTGGTTGTACAATTTATACAGTTTTATGTATTTGTTTTATATCTATCAGTGCCATGTTATAAGGTCCAGTGAACTTGTCAGGCTAAAGCCAGGATCCACTGTGAGATCCTAGCCCAATGTGGCATCCCTAGTCCCGCGGATTTAGGGTGTTACAGAGTTGGTATCAGAGCCTTAGGTTGACAACCATAACACTTGTTACATGCAATGAGGTCAGATGGATAAATAAACAGAACCCGAAAGAGGTCTGATGTTTTCAAAGGATTTTGATTTTAAAATTCGTTGTTTTAGGATAGAATGTACGAGAAGTCGTCACCTCTGCCGTGGATCTCAACAGTATAGATATGTATATATATGTATTATGGATTGTATGTGGATGTGTTATTTATATATATATATATATATATACACACATATGGCATATATATAGCCTTATAAATTAGGTGTGTATACCCCTTAGATGGCTCAGATTAGAGTAACATCTATAGAAGGACGGGGTAGAGGTAGATCACCTCTTCCTCCAGTAGTGATAGATCTGGGACCAGTTTCTGCTGTAGTTTCTCCTATAGCAGAGAACGAGCCTGAGGAGATTGATTATGTCTCGATGAGTGGACCCGAGTTTCGAGAATATATATACGCCAAGTACAAGATGCTACAAGAGCAGGTAGACCTACACCGGGTTTACCAACATCGGTGGGACCTACTGAAGCTTCCGGATCAAAGAGGGAACAACGAACTAAACTAGTAAGTGATGACGCATATTCTTCAGGTGTTAGACAGAGTCTGGCACATGGACGTTCGAGTGATCCCTTGTCCACATGGACTTCTGGTGGGAAGAGATCTTATTTCATCTAGGGGAGACTGAACATATACGACCAAAGTGTGAGAGACCTTTAGTGATGTGTTTTACATGTGGTAAGATCGGACATCGATTGATTTTCTATCGAGAAAACAAGATACCACATCAGCAAGTTTCCTCCCATGCTAAGGTTACTCAAGCTGAACGAAGAAGATCGAGTTTCCCTTCAGCCCCACAGGTTGTGAAGACGGGATGACCATATTTCAACTGTGGTGATCCAGGCCATTTGCGCTATGAGTGTTCTTTAGTACCGATAGCTTACTTCACATGTGGTGAACTAGGCCATTTGGCTCCCTTATATCGGCAAGGCAGTGTTACTTCATATGAAGATGACGTCACTAATACTTGAAGAGCGTAGACTCGAGTTATGAGCGGTGAGGTGTAGTGGAGTTGTTAACGTTAGTTGTTTTCTGGTACCATTCTTAGTAATGGTTTACCTTTTTGAGTTCTTTTGGTGCTGGTGTTATGCCCTCTTTTTGATGTATGTGTTGAACGTGAGTTTAGATGTGATGTAGGGAGTACCCTTTACTTAGGGTTACTCAGTTGTTTTGGGGTCAAAGGTACCCGCGAGATGTGTGTTTAGCCCAATTATATTAGGACTTGTGATTTTCTCTTGTAGACTTCTTTGTTATGTCTTTCAACGTTAGGAAGTAGTGGATCGAGTAGATCGCTATAAGTGTAGTTTGAACTATTGTTAGCATGAAATATTGTGATATTGTAGGCACGTTTTCTAAACGTATTTGATTCATATTGATAGTCTTTGATTGAACTTTGTGCATATATGAGCTAGTATTGCCTATATTGTCGATATGGATGTCTACACTAGTTCTATGTTGATTTTAGGTGATTTGGAGCTATTTCCGAACGGAATCGAGCAAATGAGGAGTTGATTGAGATGTCCATAGATTGAGGACATTCTTTGGAAGCAATTTGGAGCTTTAGCTTGAGGAATGCACGAGGCTAGGGAAGAATCACGTTCTTGCCCTAAATTACGCCCAGAAATACGACCGTATCAAGTTCCACGTTCAATTCCACGACCGTGGATTCATAGTCAGAAATTGATGTTCATTCCAGAGGATATTACGGCCGTGGAACATATGGTGCAAACCGTATTTGTTTCCACGCTCTAAATTACGGTCGTGGAACACTTCCACGACCGTGATCTTGGCGAATCTTTTCGCCACACTTCGAAGCCACGATCTTTTGAAGATTGGGCCGGGCCGACATTTTGCCCTACATTATAAAAAGACGGACGAAGCAAGATTCCGTCATCATCGCTTACATCTTCGCTTACAGGCCTGCTTAGAGGATCGCTTAGGCTCGCTTACCTACATCGCTCATCCTCGCTTATCGCCGCTTAAGATCATTTAGCTTTGATATCTCATTGGAGATCGAAGTTCGTGTTTTGGGAATTACCTTAATCTCGCACTTTTAGTGGAGATTGCTGTGGAGATCTCCGGATTGACGGAAGATCGAAGTTCTTGGAAGATTTTGCAAGAAGATCTCTCTTCTTGTTTAGGTTTGATTCGGAAAACGGATTGACATCCCGTTTTCCCTTCTTTCCTAAGATTACGATTGTCTGTTTTATTGTGAGTCTTTTGATAACTCTCGTTCTTGATTTGTGACTTTGAGATTGAATTGAGTATTATTGAAGGTTCTTGAAAGTTTTCATCTTTTTATCTTTTAATCTTTGAATTGATATCAACATGACGGTTATTGGCTAAAAACCCTTAACAATTCTAAGGTGAAGGGTTGATAGTTGTGGCTTAGATGATGATAGATCGATCGCAAACAGATTAGACCCTGAGAGTTAGAGAGAATCGCCGATCGACCCTAAATTACGGCCTGTTCTTGAGTCCACGGCCGTGGAACCTCAAGAACTAACCGTAATTTCCCCTAAATCTACAACCTTGCTTTTACTTTGATCCAAAGTTAAAGATTTGCTTTAACTTAGTTTAGACTTGTCTTTTCTAGGTGGTAGTGAAGCCTCAACAACCTCTACCTCGATTGTGAGTGTCACAACCTCAATCGGTTAAGTTAGTCTTGATCCTTGGGTTACAAGTTTGGGTATTTGACACTAATTCTTATCTTTAGAATCTTTCTATATTGAGCCTCAACAACCTCTATAGAGAGTGCCTTGTAGGTGAGTTATATAAGGTTTTTGGAACTTCACCGTACGATTACCTTACATTAGTATACCTTTGCATATCTCAACTCTGTCTTTATATCATTAAGTATGTCTTGAATCGATTGCCACAGCTGGATACTTGGATCTTTAGGATTGTTGTTTTCCCAATATTTGCAAACTCTCATATTTACTTGCTTGATAACCTGCAATCGAGTTCGTTCCCACCCAAATCCCTGTGTTCGATACTCTGGAATTCTTGCTTAGCTACGTCGATCCGTACACTGCGGGTTCGCTGCTTGATTCTAGTTTTATAAATTTAAAGCTTATTTGCACACACCTTTAGGGGCGAACAAGTTTTTGGCGCCGTTGCCGGGGATTTGGTTTCGGCCGAATCCGGTTGCCGGTTGTCAAGCTTCGAAGCTTGCTCTCGTTATTTGATATTACTTTAAGTGCATGCGCAGGTCTAGGAACACCGAAGATCTCTTGCCTCTTGATCAAGAGCTAGAGAAAACTTTAAGGCAAAAGCGCAAGGAAAAGAAGATGGCTGAAGAACACGAACGTGATCTTCAAACGGAGTTGGCGGAGAAGGAAGCTCAACTCCGATGGAATGAGACTCTCCGCCAAGATGAGATGGATCGTCATCAATCTCAAGTCAACAGTCTACAAGACATGATCTTCCAGATGAGGGTAGAGATGAGCGACCTTAAGAATAAGGGAAGCAAGAAATCCTCAAGAAGGAGATCAAGGTCTAGAAGAAAGAGTCACTCATCCGCTGATGATAGTGATTCTTCCATGCCACCGTTAGAGGAGATTGATCCCACGATCAATGTGAATCCTTTCCATCCACAAGGAGCTGTTAATCGCCGCATTCCACCTAGGAATGTGAGGATCGAACGTGTGGACAATGAGCCAAGAACTCTTGGCCAGCGGATGGATCCAACACAACAACCACGCCGCTTGGGTGTGAATTTTGATGCTGAAGATGTGCAAGGGTTTAGCTTTAACCCTCAAGTTATTACTCTTGTTCGCCAAAGCCAGTTTGGTGGTACAAGTGCTGAATCTCCACACCAACACTTGCAAAACTTTGAGTGTATGATGGAGACGATGAGACCGAAGAACGCTACTACCAACAGCTATAAGCTCAAGCCTTTATTTTTCTCTTTGAAAGGGAAAGCGTTGTCTTGGTACCAAGCTCTTCCTAATGGGAAACTAGACACGTGGGAAGACCTTTCCGCGGAGTTTCTCACCAAATTCTTTCCGCCCTCCAAAACGGCGGAACTTAGAGGTAAGATTAATGCTTTTTCCATGAGACCTAACGAAAGTTTGTTTCAATCTTGGGAAAGGTTTCAGGATTTGCTCTTGGATTGCCCTCATCATGGCATATCCAAACTTGCCTTGCTGGAGATTTACTACAAGGGGCTGGATGCGGGAACGCAATTCAACCTCCAATCCCTCTCATGTGGAACGTTCATGGACATGAGAGAAGATGACGCTTGGGACTTCATTGAGAAGCAAGCAAGAGTCATAGAGAAGTATTCCCACCGGAAAGTGAAGGGAAATCGTGTGGAGCAAGGAGCAAAGCTCACACAAGAAGCTCAAAGCCAGATTTTCTCCCTCAACAATGAGATCAAAGAGTTGAAGGAGACTATCAAGACCAACTTCCCAAAGCAACAAGGGAAGGACGTTGGTTATTTGGGCAACAACAATGGCGGAAACAACAATAACCGGAACAACAACCGGAATAATAATTGGAATGGAAACAACAACAACCGGAACAACGATTGGAACAACAATAGGGGTTCAAACAACAACAATTGGCGCTCCAACCAACAAAATTCCGGTAACTCTTATCCTTCCAACTCAAATTCACTAACTCCACCTTTCTCTTCCTCTACTCCTTTGAAAAGCCAAGAGCAATCATCTAATGGAGGAAACAATACGGGAAAGGAGAAGCCCGATCCCATGTTGGAAACGATCTTAGGAAAGCTTCAAGGGTTGGAGAACCGCCTCATCAAGGTTGATGATCAAGTCTCTAAGGTTGACAAAGCTCAAAAGGTTTTGGAAAACCAATTGTTCAACCATGCGGAGGAAGTTCCTAGAAATCAAGGGAAACTTCCAGGAAAGACGGAGGATAACCCTAAGGGAAGGGTGATGGCGATTACAACTAGGAGCGGAGTGACTACCACCGATCCGCAGCCTACGTTCGTTGAAGTCCCCGTAGAGAAGGACAAAGGAAAGGGGAAGGAGAAGGAAGATGTCTATGTCCCTCCTCCAGCATATAAACCTCCCCTACCATTCCCTCAATCTAGAGCGCGAGCGCGCCTAGACAAACATTTCGGTAAGTTCATAGAACTCATGAGTAAGCTGCATATTAATATACCCTTCATTGATGCCATTGTAGGTATGCCTGCTTATGGCAAGTTCTTAAAAGAGCTTCTTTCTAACAAGAGGAAGCTAGAGGATTTCGGAGAGGTCAAGATGAGTTCGGATTCTTCGGATCTCATCAAGACTATGAAGGAGAAAATGCCCCCAAAGTTGAAGGATCCGGGGTCATTTTGCATTCCCATTGGAGTGGGAGATGTCACATATGACGCTTTATGTGACTTAGGAGCAAGTGTGAGCATCATACCACTTGCACTATGTAGGAAGATCGGTTTAGGCGATCCTAAACTGGTGAAGATGACGTTATACATGGCGGATCGATCCATCACTCGCCCCGTCGGTATCGTAGAAGACGTCCCGGTCAAGCTAGGTAAATTCTTTGTTCCCATTGATTTTATCGTGCTTGACATTCCTGCAGATAGCCCGGTCCCGATCATACTCGGAAGACCGTTTCTTGCAACTTCCGGCTGCATGGTCGATTGCAAGAATGGAAGACTCGCTTTTGATATTGGAGAGGAAAAAGTGGAATTCGTTCTTTCCACTCTAGTGAAGGAGCCGATCTTTGACGAGGATATTTACGATATCCAAGACGAAGAAGGTTTGTCTAGGGAGGAGGTAAGTGCGATTCTCTTTAACGATCCTCTACAAAAAGTTATCACTATGAGTCTAACCAATGTAGGGGAAGAAGAAGAGTGCAAAGAGGAAATTGAAGCCTTAGAAGCACAAGAAGAGATGTATGAATTGGAGTTTGAGAAACTCCACGATGAGGCTGAGAATGTAAGAATCCACGGTCATACCCTGTATTCCACGACCATGGATTTCAGAACCAAAATCGACCTCCATTCTAGGGGATTACACGGCCGTGGAACACATGGAGAGGCCGTAATTCTGACCGTGGAAGAAGGTGATCGGCATACTTCTTCAACTTCCTTTGATTCTTCTCCAAACCACTCAACACCCTTAGAAACCTCTAAGGAGATGCCGGACGCTTCCCAAGGACCATTAGAAGCTCCGAAAGTGATGGAACTCAAACCACTTCCTACTCATCTAAGGTACGCTTTCCTTGGATCTAATTCTACCTTTCCGGTTATTGTTAGCTCCGAATTAAGCATAGATGAACATGAACAGCTCATGATTGTCCTTAGGAAACATAGAAAAGCCATAGGCTACACTATTGAGGACTTAGTAGGAATTAAACCCTCCCTATGTATGCATAAGATACTAATGGAGGAGGATTTTAGAACTTCAAGACAACCTCAAAGGCGGTTGAATCCGACCATGAAGGAGGTTGTCAAGAAGGAAATTCTTAAACTTCTTGATGAAGGTATCATCTATCCTATCTCCAATAGCAAGTGGGTGAGTCCAGTTCAAGTAGTTCCGAAGAAGGGAGGAATGACGGTCATCACTAACAAGAACAACGAACTCATTCCTACCCGAACCGTGACTGGATGGCGAATGTGCATAGACTACCGCAAGCTCAACAACGCAACGCGGAAGGATCACTTTCCATTGCCATTCATTGATCAAATGCTTGAAAGGTTAGCACAACATTCACATTTTTGCTACCTTGACGGTTATAGTGGTTTCTTTTAGATTCCGATACATCCGGATGATCAAGAGAAGACCACATTCACGTGCCCTTGGGGTACGTTCGTCTATAGGAGAATGCCGTTCGGGCTTTGCAACGCCCCAGCCACCTTTCAACGGTGCATGATGGCCATCTTCTCCGAATATGTAGAGGAAATCATGGAAGTCTTCATGGACGACTTCTCCGTATACGGTTCCTCTTTTAACGATTGCCTTTCTAACCTTTCTCTTGTTTCACAACGTTGTGAAGACACTAACCTAGTTCTTAATTGGGAGAAGTGTCAATTCATGGTTAAAGAAGGAATCGTATTAGGTCACTTAGTCTCTAGTAGAGGGATAGAGGTAGACAAGGCTAAGATAGAGACCATAGAGAAACTTCCTCCCCCAATTTCGGTGAAAGGGATAAGGAGTTTCTTAGGACATGCTGGATTTTATAGACGTTTCATTAAGGACTTTTCTAAGATATCAAAACCTCTCACTAATCTATTGATGAAGGATGCAGTTTTTGAGTTTTCGCAAGAATGTTTGGATGCGTTTAACACCATTCGGCAAGCTCTAATTTCAGCACCAATCATCCAACCTCCGGATTGGACTCTTCCCTTTGAGATTATGTGTGATGCTAGTGACGTAGCTATTGGAGCTGTTCTTGGACAACGAAAGGAAGGGCAAACCCATGCCATATACTACGCTAGCAAAACGCTAGATGAAGCGCAGCTCAACTACGCCACTACAGAGAAAGAGTTTCTAGCCATTGTCTACGCTATTGACAAGTTTCGCTCTTATCTTGTAGGTGCAAAGGTGATTGTCTACACGGATCATGCTGCGATCCGGTACTTCCTTGCGAAGAAAGACGCGAAGCCAAGGCTGATTAGATGGATTCTTCTCCTACAAGAATTCGATCTTGAGATCCGCGACAAGAAAGGTTCAGAAAATTCTGTTGCGAATCATTTGAGTCGTCTAACACATCTAGAGGACGACCATCTACCCATTGATGACTCCTTTCCGGACGAACACCTACACATCATAGAGGAGTGCATCAACGTAATCTCCAAAGGTAACGAACCATGGTTTGCTGATTTTGTTAACTATTTGGTTTGCCAGGAGATACCGCCCGGACTATCCTACGCACAAAGGAAGAAGTTCTTTAAGGACGTCCGGGAATACTATTGGAACGAGCCTCTCCTCTTCAAGAGAGGTCCGGATGGCATCATTCGGCGATGTGTGCCGGAAGATGAGATGCAAAGTGTCATCCGTCATTGTCATTCACTACCTTGTGGAGGACACGCTAGTTCGAACAAAACTAGCGCAAAGGTATTGCAATCTGGATTCTATTGGCCTACCTTATTTAAAGATGTGCAATCCTTTGTTTCTTGCTGCGATGCTTGTCAAAGAACAGGCAATATCTCTAGAAGGAACGAGATGCCCCTCAACAACATCCAAGAGGTAGAGATTTTCGACGTTTGGGGAGTCGATTTCATGGGACCATTCCCATCATCTTGTGGAAACCAATACATACTATTGGCGGTAGATTACGTTTCTAGATGGGTGGAAGCAATTGCCTCTCCTACTAATGATGCCATGGTGGTGGTTAAGTTCTTCAACAAGACCATCTTCCCGCGATTTGGGACGCCAAGGACGATCATAAGTGATGGAGGTTCTCATTTCATAGCCCGTCGCTTTGAAGCTCTTCTAGCTAAGTATGGGGTTACTCACAAGATCGCTACCCCTTACCATCCACAAACGAGTGGACAAGTTGAGATCTCAAATAGGGAGATCAAAGGGATTCTAGAGAAGACGGTTTCAAGGACTAGGAAGGATTGGTCCTTGAAGCTAGATGATGCGTTATGGGCGTACCGGACTGCGTACAAGACTCCCATAGGAACCACACCATACAACCTTGTGTATGGGAAGTCTTGTCACTTGCCGGTAGAGCTGGAGCACAAAGCGTTTTGGGCTATCAAGTGGCTGAATTTCGGCATGAAGGAAGCGGGAGAGAAGCGTCTCCTAGACATCAACAAGCTGGATGAACTTCGCTTGAACGCCTATGAAAACGCCAAGATCTACAAGGAAAGAGCAAAGCGTTGGCATGATAAGCATATCATTCCAAAGGATTTCAAAGAAGGAGATCAAGTTCTCCTCTTCAATTCAAGACTTCGCCTCTTTCCAGGTAAGCTTAAATCCCGTTGGACCGGACCTTTTCTAATTAAGCGTATTTTCCCTCATGGTGCAGTTGAAGTATGGGGTGAAGCTAGCGGAAGTTTTAAGGTGAACGGCCAACGACTTAAGAAGTATACGCCGGAACTCCAAGCTGAGGAGTTTGCGCCTACCGCACTCGAATAAGTGCGAGATTGGTCTAGCTACGGACCTTAAACAAAGCGCTTCTTGGAGGCAACCCAAGGTATTGCATCTTCGTTTTTGTTTTCAATTCATAGATTAGTTTAGAATAGACGTTTTTGCTTTGTTTTGCCTCGATTTCTTCCGGTATGTTCGTGTTTTTGGTTGTAGGATCGATGGAAAAGGAGAAAGGGAAGATAATGTCGAAGAAAAGTGACGAAATTTGGACTTTGAAGCTTTACAGAAGGTTCCACGGTCTAAATTACGGTCGTCATAGCTACAGTGGCCGTAATTTCCAAAAGCCTTTGAAAAATCACCAAAACCACGGTTCCGTACACTTCCACGGCCGTGGAACACCCCGACAGACCGTGATTTTCAAAATTTTGCCTGCGACTATATAAGCCACATTCTTCACAAAACTAACCAAAAACTTACCCCTTTCCACGCCCTAAACGCCGAAACCCCACGACCCCCTCCAATTCTTCGTTTTCTAATCGTTTTCAACGATTCTTCATCCTAAACTGCAGCAAATCCAACCACGAACAAGATCCAAGCAACAAACCGAGCGGAAATCCATCAACAAACGCGCATTTCGGGTTTTTCAATCCGAAAAAGAGGTTTATTCTTTCTTCTTGAATTTCGCGGATTTGGTTCGTTTTTGCTATAGATTTTTAGGAAGAACTGACAAAGACTGGAAGGAATTAGATTAGGACTGCTTGTTGTGGTGATTGCTAGTGAATTTGCTGAGGTTCGCGAGATTCTGTGACGAATCACGGTCTCTGGGTAAACCACGGCCGTGGAACCTGAAGAACAGACCGTAATTTTGGAGAAAAATGGATTTTGTAAGGAGAGTTTCGGGAAGGATAAAAGAGAAGAAGGGAGAGCAGAATAAGAAAAGAAAGGGCAATCCCTCCACCTCTAGGGCACCACCACCCTCATCTCCTTCACTACCATCTTCACCTTCACCTCCATCTTCACCTCCTCACCCTAGCATCCCGACCATACATGAGAACCACCTTGTTGCATTCGAGAAGATACATAAGAGGGCAGTGATTGGCCCTAGGTATTTGTTGTTGGAGGATCTACATCCTCTCAACATAGTTGATGACCTTACATGGCTCTTGGATAGAGCCGCATTACTTGTCTTCACGAACATTCGTGAAGACGCCTATGAGGAGATCACCCGAGAGGTTGTGACGTCTTTCGAGCACAGCCACGTCGATAGGACCGTCTCTTTCCGTCTCATGGAACGAGACTACCATTTGAGTATTGTTGAGTTTGGGACCATTTTCGGGTTCCATGAGACCTACAATGGTCGATTCCCTAGTGGTATCTACCCTAAGGACTTTTGGGCGGAAGTTGCGATGATTTACGCCGACGAGGACCGTTGGCAGCCCGCCGATACCAAGGCTAAATTGATGTACCATTTAGCCTTGAAGATAGCTCACCGCGTTCTTTCGGAGTGTCTCTTTCCTAGGACGGAGACGCCCCAAAATATCAAGACGGATGAGCTATTCTTGCTCTATTGTATGCTGTATGGACGCCGTGCAGATTGTGCTACTCTCTTGGCTGCTACGATGAGCAAGCTCAAGAACAAGTCGAAGGGGAACATCGGATATGGTGGGATAGTTACCCACATTGCTAGGAGTTTTGGTGTAGATTTTTCTCCTTGCACCCGCATACCGGCCGTACCTTTAGGACTACATGCATTCATGGTTAGGGGACTCATCTTCCCCACACATGGAGGTCCGCCTTATGCGGGCATGCCTTGGGAGAGTAGGACGGGTAGGGGTATAGAGTGGCTTCCGGAGTACTCCATTATGGCGGGACGCCATAATTGGAAGGAGACATTCGCTGCGATGCATGCGAACAGGATAGTAGCTCCCCCTTACGTTCCACCACCGGTTGTAGAGGATGAGGAGATGGGAGATCATTACGAGAGTGGTGGAGGAGCGGAGCAGGAGTTTGGCACGTTTCCGGACCAGCCGGAGGCGGCCTCAGATGTACCCAGACGCTCTCCACGCCCAGCTAGAGCCTCAGGCTCGTCATCTCGCCGCGCTAGCGTGAGTGAGAGGCCCACGTGGATGACTACACCTCCCACTTGGTATGACACCCCCCCTCCTTGGTCCACGCAGCAGCCAGCAGCACCACCACCAGCACCAGCACCATCCGATGCCCCCGCATGGTACAGTCACGCCCCGGGATGGTACGAGCAGATGCCGGATTGGGCTACCGGACTTTCAGAGAGAGTTGGAGCGTTGGAGATCCGGGCGGATGCTGGAGACGGACGCTTAGACGACCTTGACCACATGATGAGGGACGTCTACCGCCAGCAGTTTGGGCGGTTCTATGATCCGAGTTTCTCCCCATTCCTACCTCCACCGGCGCCGCAGTGATTGATGCATGACTGTTCGTTTTAGACATTCCCGCCACCATTTTGTGAGTTTCTTTTTCTTTTCTTCTTTTCTTTATTTCTTTTGAACATTAGGGACAATGTTCGTCCTAAGTATGGGGTGGGATGTACTAAAAAGTTTGTAATAACTCTACTCTCTATGTTTGCTTCATTTGAGACTATCGTTGCATGTTCATTATGTGTCACACGTTTCCTTATTACATTGCATGAAAAAGAACTTTAAAAACCCATAAAAATTTGAAAATTTTGAAAATTTTGTGCTTCTAATGAATTGAGATGATTTCCATGATAATCACTACTTGTGAATTGAGTTTGATGACAATTGCATGCTTAAAAAGATTGTAAATTGAAAAGGATTTGAATGAATGAATTTTACCTCATTTGCAAGTTTTATAATGTGAAAATGTTACCTAAATCATGCTAGGAAATTGAGGTTGAAATCACATTATAAGTTCCTATACTTCTTGTTGAAATGATTAAGGCAATTCGATACTTTCTTTCTTCTTTCTTTGATCATCTAGCTCCTCATTGAAATATTAGCCTCCTTTACCTATCCGGGAATTTGGAGAAGTGAATGAGAAAAAGGCATGTTTGATGTGGGAGGCCCATGAGAGCAATTATTTGCAATCAATTGAATAGAAAGAAATTGTAGGTTTGGGGAAGTCAATCATGACGATGAGTAACTCGGCACCATTCACATAGCCGGGTGTTTGTGTCTTGCCAAAGTCGGATTGAGCGATATTCCTAGCGGATTATGGTATGTGCGCTAAGGGTTTGAGGCATCTCTTGAAAAAATTGAGAAACGCCGATCTCCTAGGCTTCGGTTTTTATGCACCTCTGTCCATAACTCCAAAAGTAAAGTCGAAAAATGAAAGGAAGAGAGCGAAGCTCTAAGTTGAAGTGTTGCGGGAACCGCATAAGAAGAAGAAGGTAGTTGTCCACTTTTCCGGATTTATGCACCACTTTCCCTTAAAGTTTTCCCTTCCCTTCCATATTCTAGACCTTTTCTTTGAAAGTCCTTAAGATCAAAAGAATGTTATATGGCTTGGTGATCTAAATTGAAGTTTCTTTTGATTGATTTTGATAATGTTTAAAGGTTATAATGCTTGTCTTGAAGTTAAATTAGTTCATGAATTTTCTTTGCTTTTTACTCTTTGATTGAGTGTGTGAAAGTTTGATAAACGATTGAAGCAAGGTTTGAGAATGATCTATTCTTTAGAAGGCACATTCATCCAAAAGAAGGTACACATATTTCATCCTAACTCTTGTTTAAAGCTTTTTGAAAGACCTTGCTTAGGGACAAGCAAGTGTTAAGTATGGGGTTATTTGTTAGCATGAAATATTGTGATATTGTAGGCACGTTTTCTAAACGTATTTGATTCATATTGATAGTCTTTGATTGAACTTTGTGCATATATGAGCTAGTATTGCCTATATTATCGATATGGATGTCTACACTAGTTCTATGTTGATTTTAGGTGATTTGGAGCTATTTCCGAACGGAATCGAGCAAATGAGGAGTTGATTGAGATGTCCATAGATTGAGGACATTCTTTGGAAGCAATTTGGAACTTTAGCTTGAGGAATGCACGAGGCTAGGGAAGAATCACGTTCTTGCCCTAAATTACGCCCAGAAATACGACCGTATCAAGTTCCACGTTCAATTCCACGACCGTGGATTCATAGTCAGAAATTGATGTTCATTCCAGAGGATATTACGGCCGTGGAACATATGGTGCAAACCGTATTTGTTTCCACGCTCTAAATTACGGTCGTGGAACACTTCCACGACCGTGATCTTGGCGAATCTTTTCGCCACACTTCGAAGCCACGATCTTTTGAAGATTGGGCCGGGCCGACATTTTGCCCTACATTATAAAAAGACGGACGAAGCAAGATTCCGTCATCATCGCTTACATCTTCGCTTACAGGCCTGCTTAGAGGATCGCTTAGGCTCGCTTACCTACATCGCTCATCCTCGCTTATCGCCGCTTAAGATCATTTAGCTTTGATATCTCATTGGAGATCGAAGTTCGTGTTTTGGGAATTACCTTAATCTCGCACTTTTAGTGGAGATTGCTGTGGAGATCTCCGGATTGACGGAAGATCGAAGTTCTTGGAAGATTTTGCAAGAAGATCTCTCTTCTTGTTTAGGTTTGATTCGGAAAACGGATTGACATCCCGTTTTCCCTTCTTTCCTAAGATTACGATTGTCTGTTTTATTGTGAGTCTTTTGATAACTCTCGTTCTTGATTTGTGACTTTGAGATTGAATTGAGTATTATTGAAGGTTCTTGAAAGTTTTCATCTTTTTATCTTTTAATCTTTGAATTGATATCAACATGACGGTTATTGGCTAAAAACCCTTAACAATTCTAAGGTGAAGGTTTGATAGTTGTGGCTTAGATGATGATAGATCGATCGCAAACAGATTAGACCCTGAGAGTTAGAGAGAATCGCCGATAGACCCTAAATTACGGCCTGTTCTTGAGTCCACGGCCGTGGAACCTCAAGAACTAACCGTAATTTCCCCTAAATCTACGAGCCTGCTTTTACTTTGATCCAAAGTTAAAGATTTGCTTTAACTTAGTTTAGACTTGTCTTTTCTAGGTGGTAGTGAAGCCTCAACAACCTCTACCTCGATTGTGAGTGTCACAACCTCAATCGGTTAAGTTAGTCTTGATCCTTGGGTTACAAGTTTGGGTATTTGACACTAATTCTTATCTTTAGAATCTTTCTATATTGAGCCTCAACAACCTGTATAGAGAGTGCCTTGTAGGTGAGTTATATAAGATTTTTGGAACTTCACCGTACGATTACCTTACATTAGTATACCTTTGCATATCTCAACTCTGTCTTTATATCATTAAGTATGTCTTGAATCGATTGCCACAGCTGGATACTTGGATCTTTAGGATTGTTGTTTTCCCAATATTTGCAAGCTCTCATATTTACTTGCTTGATAACCTGCAATCGAGTTCGTTCCCACCCAAATCCCTGTGTTCGATACTCTGGAATTCTTGCTTAGCTACGTCGATCCGTACACTGCGGGTTCGCTGCTTGATTCTAGTTTTATAAATATAAAGCTTATTTGCACACACCTTTAGTGGCGAACAACTATGATAGATGGACCATATTTACCACTGTTATGATGGATTAGATTGTGACCTTTCTTGTAATAGAGATCTTGAAGGATGTGTAATATTATCAGCAACGAGGCTGATTGCGTGAGCCTATGAGGCCCTCTGATGTATGTAATGAGGAATACGAGAGTCTTGGTAATACAAGGATTTGTGAGTATGTTTGATATACCATCTAGTCTATGGTATGGAAGAGCGTGGATTCCGGCATCAAGTTAGAGCTGGAGCATCTGAATGACTTTGAATATATCCATGTTTTCGTATGGAAGAAGGAATGTTGTGGCTGTGTGCGAATTTTCGAGAGTAAGTAAGATGATTATTAAGAACGAGTGTTCATTACCCCATAGGGATGAATTGATATATTTGTTGCAAGGAACTTCTGAGTTTTCTAGATAAGAGTGGAGACGTGGATATCACCGGATGAGAATGAGCAAATAGGATGTCCCCAAAAAGGCATTTCGGACTCGGTATGGCCACTACGAGTTGTAGTGAGGTCATTCGGGCTCACAAAAATGCCGCTACATATATGGTGAGGAGTGAAGTTTTATTGACTTAATGGATCCATTGTAGTGAGTTTTTGTAGATGATATCCTAGTGTACTCTCAGAGTTAAGAGGGGCACGCATAACATCGGAGAATATTTTATGAGTCTTGTAAGATTAAGAGTGGTATGTTAAGTATGAGTTTGAATATGTGACCTGACCTTTTGAGATCGTGTGACCTGTTGAAGGAATCTAGATTGATTCGAGAAGGATTATAATTGTTGTAGTTGGAACAATACCGACGAATGTCGATGAAGTTCGTAACTTTCTAAAGTAGCCTTTTCGGAGTAACCAGATATTATTGCTGTCTGTGGAGGAGTTTATATGATAGCCCGATCATGTATCAGTCTGTTGAGAAGACTATTTGATTTGTATAGTCCGAGCCGTGTTCTTATCGATTGAGGAGCGGAAGGAAGATGGAATTCTTCTCCTATGTTAGCATAGGCATAGGGCACTAGTGGTTTCGTGTAGTATGATGATGTTTCAATCTTGGATAAGATGTGTGTTGATGCAGAGGGGCAGAGTTATTGCATATGCGTCTCGACAGTTGAAGACGTATGAGGGGAACTACCCGACTCATGATCTGGAGTTAGAAGCGGTAGTTCATGCTTTGAAGATCTAGAGACATTACCTATATGGTGCTATATGCCAGATCTTCACAAACCATAAGAGTCTGAAGTATAGTTTTACACAGCGGGAATTGAATAACCGTCAGCATAGATGGTTTGAGTTAACCTTGGATTTTGACTTTGAGATTCTGTATCATCTAGGAAAGGCGAACGTTGTTGCCGACGCCCTGAGAAGGAAGACGCCTCGAGAGAAGGCGATTGCAAGAATGATAGTTCAACCTAAGCTTCAGAGGGATCCAACTTGGCTAGGGTTGGACATCCAGTTCCTGATGAGGATGCCCAACTATACACTTTATAGGTTCTACCTGGTCTGTTGGGTGAGATCCAACAGAAGCAGGCGACCTGCCCGAACCTGATGAGGATTAGAGAAAGGATGTCTCATGGTGAGGCACCACAGTTCTCCATTGGAGCAGATGGAGTGATGAGACGCCGCGAACGCATCTGTGTACCTGCTAATGCAGAGATGAGATAGAGGATTTTACAAGAGGCTCATTGTACACCTTACTCAGTACATCCAGATACGAATAAGATGTACCATGATGTGAGACGATCATATTGGTGGGGAGGGCTGAAGCCCGATGTAGCCAAAATTGTGGAGCAGTGCGCGACCTGTCAACAGGTCAAGATAGAGCATTGCAGACCTAGATGTGAGCTCCATCCACTGCTAGTGCCGCAGTGGAAATGGGAGGACATCTCCATGGACTTTGTGACCGGATTGAGGCCCAATAGGAGTTTTGATGCTATATGGGTTGTGGTTGATAGACTGGAGAAGACTGCACGTTTCATCCCTATCAGAGAAACGTGGCCAGTGAGCAGATTAGCTGAGGAGTACACTAGGCAAATAGTGAGACTCCATGGTGTACCGAGGACGATCATCTCTGATCGAGATGGGTGATTTACCTCGAGGTTTTGGTAGCAGATTCAGACTACTTTGGGGACGAGTCTACACTTCACCACTGTGTTTTACCCCCACACCAATGGTCAGTCAAAGAGGACCATCCAGACCCTTGAGGACATGTTGCGAGCTTGTGTGTTGGATTGGGGACAGGGATGGTCAGATTACCTCCCATTAGTTGAGTTCTCATACAACAATTGGCATGCATCTATTGGAATGGCTCTATATGAGGCACTGTACGGACGTAGGTGTTGTACACCTTTATGCTGGGATGAGCCTAGGAGTATCAGTTGTATAGCGCCAGAGCAGATTCAGGATGATATGACTCGAGTATCGCTGATCAGAGAGATGATGCTAGCTGTACAGAGTTGCCAGAAGTCATATGTAGACAGGAGGCGTCGACCTCTAGAGTTCAGAGTGAGAGCTCAGTCTAGCTGAGAGTATCTCCGACGCGAGGTGTCAGACGTTTTGGCATAAAGGGGAAGCTGAGTCCCCGATATGTCGGTCTTTTTGAGATACTTGATAGATTTGGGAGGGCAGTAATAGCATGTATTATAGTCTATATTTTGGGATTGGTTTGGACGTTTTATCTTCATAAATCTGCATGCATGGATGTATATTCTCGATCATTATGTTGGTTTGTTTACCTTTGCAAGAATCAAGGTCTACACCTAGTTTTGTTGTAATTGTAGGGAAAATAACACGTTTTGGAGCAATATGGAGCTAAGGGATCTAAGGAGTCAATGGAGCTACATTATGGAACATTTAGGAGCTACAAGAAAGGCTTAGGAACTATGGAAGTTGGACAAAAGTTTGATTTTGGACTAGATTAGAGAGATTTGGACGTAGCTGAGGATCACCTCGGATGGCTACAGTTAAGGACGTCCACGGGTCATGGGTCACCCGTGACCAGGCGGGTCACCGACCCGGCGGGTCTGTGTTCCCCCGGGTCGCGGGTACGGGTAAGGGTCGTCAGATCCTTACCCGTGACCCGCCGGGTCGACCCGTAACGGTCACAAGAATTCAAAAAAAAAACAATATACTTTAATAAATCTAACCCAAAAACAATTCTATAAATACCCAAACCCAATTCATTTCATCTCACACCAATTCTCATTCAATCATCTATTCACTCTCTCAAACTCTCCATAATTTTCAACTCTTACATTCAATTACTCTCCTAATCTCATATTCTCATTCTCTTATTTTTCATTTTACCACTCTTACTACTACATTCTATTATTCAAAAAAAAATGTCTAGCCGAGGAAGACGTTCCGTTAGCGGTACCGGTCCTTCATCCGGCGAAGGTTTTCCCCAAGGACGGCATTCCGTTAGCGGTCCTCCAACCGATTCGGATTTAAGGCGAGACTTATTAAGTGGAGATCACGAGATCTTTGAGGAGGAGGATATCACGGAATCACCTACTTTCCCCAACGCCCAAGGATTCAAGACCGAATTCACGGAGGAGTCAGAGAAGGAGCCGCCGTTGAGCAACACTCAACTAACGGCGGCGGTCTTCCGATTTTGGTTTACAAAAGGTGCTCCCGATGCCAACGGAGTTTACTATGCCAAATGTAATTTTTGTGCGGCACAATACAAGCACAAACAGGGAGAAGGCTACGGCAACTACAAGAGGCATATCCGGAACAAGCATTCCGAAAAAATGGGATTAGCACGAGGGCAAACACAACTTACCGGGTACGCATCTACTTCTAACCAACCTCCTTCTCTATTTACATATGATCATTCTTCTTCTATGGATGCATTTTCGGAAAATGTTGGCCGTAGATTCTTTAGCATTTAGTTTTGCACAAAATGTTGGTTTTAATGATTGGATGCAAAATCATGCTCAACCCGCATATAAACCGATTTCTCGCCAAACCGCTAAAAGAAAATTGATGCATAAATATAAAATTCGTAAAGAAGAATTGATTAAATATTTTATGGATAACGGTGATATTCAAGTTTCTATTTGTAGTGATATTTGGACCGACGGTTTTCAAAAAAATTCATATATGGACATTACTTGTCATTTTGTTGATAAATTTTGGATTTTAAACAAAAGAGTATTAGCATTACGAGTTTTCAACGAACAACACACCGCCCAAAACATTTCCCGTTTGATTGCAAATATTTTGGAAGAATATAGATTAGTTTCACGAGTTTTTTCAATCGGTTTTGACAACGCCTCCGCTAACACGGCTTCCATTAGAGATTTAACCAACTATTGTAAGCCGACGATTGGAGGTAAATTTTTTCACATTAGGTGTGCCGCTCATATTTTAAACTTGTGTCTTCAAGACGGTTTAGCATACGTTGGACATTTAGTACAACCTATTCGAAATATTCTTAATGAACTTTGGTCTAAAAAAAGTGTACGTACTAAATGGTATGCATATTGTAAACAAAATAACGTTTATCCTAAAAAAATTCCAAAAGATGTTTGTACAAGATGGAACTCTACTTACAAAATGATTTACGAATCATATGAATATCGAAAACTTTTAAGTGGTTTTGCCGCACAACATATTGACGGTAATTTTGTTTTCGGTGAATTTTGGATTTTAGCAAAAGATGTAATGGAGGTTTTTAAATATTTTTATGATGCTACTAACACTTTTAGTTATGTTTATACACCAACTTCAAACATATTTTGTTATGTAGCAATTAATATTGCATTTGCAATTCAACAAGGTCTTTTAATTGAAAATATTTCACAAGCTATACTTTCAATGCGAACTAAATGGTAAGATTATTATACAACCATTCCCGATGTTTTTCTTGTTGTATTTTTGTTAGACCCTAGACGTAAAATGGATGGTTTAAAACAATTTTTAGAAAGTTATTACGAATTTTTAGGTTTAGAACAACATCCCGATTGTCATGTTTCTACCACAATTGCTAAAGTTAGAAAATTATTTGATGAATTATTGATTCAATATTGTGTTTTCGATCGAGGTCAATCTTCTCAACCCCCTTCTCGTCCTTCATCTTCAAGTTCATCTAAATTTAAATCAATTGCTAGAGATTTGTTTGGCCCGAAAAGGCCAAAAACCACGTCGAGTTCCAACTCGGAACTCGACGAATATCTAACCATTTCTTTTGAGTTTTCCAATGATGAAGAAGAAGAGGATTTCAACATATTAGAATGGTGGAGCCGACCGGAGAGAATGAGGTTCCCTACCCTCTCAAGGATCGCGGCACAAATTCTCACCGTTCCCGCCTCAACGGTAGCGGTTGAGCAAACCTTTAGTCGGAGTGGAAAGGTTCTCGATCCGACGAGATCAAACATGTTGTCCGAGACGTTGGAGGCACAAGTCCTCCTAGCAGATTGGAGGAATGCGGAAATGCGAACACAAAAAAAAAACTCTCGGCGGAGGAAGGCGACAAAGATGACGACGAGCAACAACAAACGCCATCGGATGTATCGGCGGGAGAGTCTGACTATGGTAAGGGCCAATCGGGGATATAAACAAAGGTAAGAGAACTACGTGGGCTTTGATTCCTCCTCCCCGAGAGGATACTTAGGCAACCGGGATTCCGGTTCAAGCCCAATTCTTCCCCCTTTTTTTTTTTAAGTTTAAGACTTAAACTTAAAAAAGAACAAAATAAACTAATAAAAAGAGGACTTAAACTTAAAAAAATTGGACTTAAACTTTAAGTCCAATTTTTTTAAGTTTAAGTCCTCTTTTTATTAGTTTATTTTGTTCTTTTTTAAGTTTAAGTCCAATTTTTTATTAGTTTATTTTCTTCTTCTTTTTTAAGTTTAAGTCCAATTTTTCTCTTCTATTTATTTTCTTATATTTTTAAGTTTATTTCCATTTTTTTTATGGTGAGGTGGCCGACCCGGCGAGTCGGCCACATAAACGGGTCCGGGTCCGGGTCACCCTCCCCGGACCCCTGACCCGGCGGGTCGGACCCGTCGACCCGGCGGGTCAGACCCGTGGACATGCTTAGCTACGGTACCATCTCGACCAAGGTGATTCCGCTGGGCTGGATCGAGACGGACGGCCCACGGCCCATAAGATCTTTTATTCATGGCTGAAGATCTTTTATTTTTGGCAAGTGATTTTCCTATATATTGGGATGGATTTTCTAGATGGAAGCATGGCCAGTTAGCTGATTAGTTTGAAAGATTGAAGATATTCCAAGGAAGGAAGGAAGTTGGCTTTAAAGATAAAGTTGAAGGCTTTGAAGGAAGTTGCAAGGTTTTCTTAGATTGTTTGATTGTTGTCTTTTGGTTTGTGATTGAGGAACATAGTTTGCTCGTTTGTTTGATTGTTTGATTGAGTTATTGAGACCTTTGTGTTAAGGTTTTCTTGTTTGAAAATTGATTCCCTTTTTATATATTTGATTGTTATCATCATGATGATTGTTGGCTAAGTTCTTTGTGCGATTCTAGGGTGATTGGCTGAAAGTTGTGGAAAAGACGATGAAAGAATAAGCCTTTATCCTAGTGGACCCTGAAAGCTCGAGTCGTACCTTAACCGAACCTCACCTCGGTCCGTTCATAGAACATCTCGACCGAGATGGAACATGAACTGAGCGAGGCGATTCCTTTTCTGATCCTTATCTGAGTTGAGGTTCTAGTTTCCCAGATCCTATCCTTATTACACCTTTCTTGGTCCATACGCAAGCCTAGAATGAAACTTACCCGGTGATTCCTTTGCTAGTATACCCTAGATCGTAATTGTTAGGTAATAAAGGTTTATCCTTTATTAGGGTTTCAGTTTGCATTCATCCTACCTTTGAGAGTTAGACTGAGACTTACCCGGTAAAGGTTAGTTCTATCCCCTTGGGTTGTGTGTTGGTTTGAGATTATAGTTCCTTTCCTTAGTTCCTTGAGACTTACCCGGTGATAGGATCTTTGGTTTGGGATAGGGAGTAGTGATACTTACCCGGTGATCTATTCCCACCTTAGAAACACCTTCCCTTTGCAAACCTCAGCTTTGTCCACGTTATCCTTTGAGATCTTGAGTTGGAACCACAACTAGATGCTTTGACCTTTAGAATCTGCATTCTCTTTATCTGAAAAGCATGGGGAGTATATGAAAGATTAAGATTCGTACCCTTTCGGTCGAATTGACTTTACCTACGCGAAGAATAATACAAGCTTATGAAGAATACGAAGAACTTACCCAAGGTGTTGGGTTGACAGGAAGAGCGAAGAAAATAAAATCGATTTGTTAAGTCTTGTAGTTAAGACCATCATGACTAACCATATACGCAAGATCCTGAAGAAATATGACGTAACCAAGGCCAAGAGTCGAAAGACTCAAGCAAGCCTCTCAAGTTCAGGAGATGGAGTACGGTCAATCTTGTAGCCGAAGATGGAGCAAACACGTGCCTGAGGAGCATCACCCCAACAGATCGGAGTTGATCATTAGTACCATGACCACCGGTCAAGTGTTAAGACAAGGTTGTGACGGTGATTACGTTACGTGACGAGAAGAGAAAAGACGGAACCCGAGGTATCGCGAAGTCTAGAACGTTGGAAAGAGTATTTTGCCGCTAAGAACGAGCTTTAATCAACGTGACATCCAAGGCGCCATATACAATGACCTTGAGAAAAAGCGTGAGTTTTGGAAGCAATCGAATGAACCGATCATAACATCTTGTTGATAAGGGTTCAGTAGAACCAATGCACTGAAGAGGGAACACCAAACGTTACATTGAACTTTTGTTTTGAAATTGTTATGGAGAACACCAATTGCGAAACGAGAGAAGTTGTATAACAAGTTACCCCAGTATGGCAGCCTCCGTAGGATACGAAAGAGGTTGCAAGTATTCTAGGATGTGATGGTCATTACCATATTTATGGAGAGATTCTCCATGTGATACCATCCATGGATAACCGACTCTGGATTGCAACGAAGTTGGAGCCAGACGGAATAGTCAAGGGAGTTGTTGAGTGCTAAAAAGGGATTCATCGGTGCAATGATTACGGAATTTCCTCGAGGAAGGATGAGCTTGAAGTGTACAAGTGAGTTTTCAAGACAAGGTCGTGATTGGGTATTGAGGAACAATGTAAAAATAATAGCATATGCGTCTCGATTAGTAGAAGTGGTGTAAAGTAAAGTACTTTCATCAGTACTTGGAACTTGCGACAAGAATTGAGGAAACGTAACATCAAAGTTTTGTTTGATAAGAACCAAATCCAATGGCGTAAATTGAAAGCTCGATCTTCCTTGTTAGGGACTATCAAAGAGAAACATAATGGAAAATGCTGCATTGAAAAGGACCCGAGAGGGAAGTTGAGATTTTGATATATCGGACCTTTTTGAAATCTTAGCGCGAGTTCGGAAAGTGGTTTACCGGTTGGCGTGACCGCCGAGAGTAGAGGGTGTTCACTCGGGGTTCATGTGCATCAGTCGAGGGAGTACATACATGAATCGAGACATGTAGTCCATTGTGATGATCTAGTCGAGACGAGGAGCCATTGAGGCTAACTGGAAGACATAGGATAGTATCTTTGGTCGAGTTTTACGCAGGTTTAGTGACATCTATAGGACCGTCGGGTTAATCCCGAGATCTTTCATTGGTTGTGCTTATGTGATTTGTGACGTGAATTTTCTTTTTGTGTAACTTGCGAGGTCTTGATGTGTTTATGCGAGTAGACTTTGGATTTGAGGGCCGTAGTGGCCATCCTATAGTGTCCTGAGCGATTATCGAGACGAAGTCATTTGAGAGTTTCGCGTTTGGCACTCTTCTTTTCTATCTTTCTCTTCCCTCTCTTTGATAGTTGTTGATAGATTGGAGGCTTCACCCCCAGAAATTGAAGGGAGTTGCACAACCAAGGAACGCCGGATCGAAGGAGAGCCACCCCCGCTGCCGCCTCAATCGATCGGAGCCGCCAGCAACAAAGCCTCCGCTACACTTCTCACCCTTCTTCTCTGTTCTTCTAGGTTGCCTGGGGCCGCCATGCAGAGTGTAATATCCGGAATTTTTATTCCGTTTATTTCCGAATAAATTCGGACTTCGAGCCGTTGACGGTTCCCATTCTATCTAGTATTTCTTTCTTCACAAATTTTATCATTTTATGTAGAATATAATTCACATAAAATGATAGAATTATATCAAACCCTAATTCTTATAATTATTTATCATTTTATGTAGAATTTAATTCACATAAAATGATATAATTATATCAAACCCTATTTCTTATAATTAATCCTTGACGACGACTTTAGACGAGATCATGACAAGGCTGAGACGAGACTGTGACAAAGTTGTGACGAGACCATGACAGAGCTGAGACGAAGTCATGACGAAGCCCGACAACTCTGTGACGAAGTCATTCATGGGCCTGACAAAGCCATGGCGAGTTTTTGACAAGTCTTGACAAACTTTCAGCCCACTTATTCTCACCTTATTTTCAGCCCATGTTTCTTGTTGGATTTAAATGAAATCCCTTTGCTTCTCACTTGTCTACATGAATCTGAGCAGCCCAGGAGGCCCAGCTGGATGTGGCCCAAAGTACTCCTCTCTTGTGTGCTGGCCAGTGACATACAGCAGCCCTAAAGATGTGCAAACCGTCGACCCTCCCTCTCCCCACCTTGCTGTCCTCGTCAAAGTCACTCTACCGCCATCCCTCAGCAACCCTTCGTGCAGCCTGTCGAAGCACCCAACCATGGATCCTTCTGCGCAGCCACAGCTCTGGCGGGAGTCTTGATATGCTCGCCTTTGTACACAACCACCGGACTGCTGGATGCTTGGGACCAGATCTTCTCCCCTCTACACAAGCGGCGCTCTCCTCCACAATCGAGTACGTGATTCAGTGAGGATGGTCCTCCCTCTCCTTGTCTTCCTTGTTATATTCTAGGGCTGATGGATACTTGCAAACCTTGTACAGAAACACAGCAGTAGCGAGAAGGATTTCGGGTTGTTGACTGGGCATGAAGTGACAATCAGGCTTTTTCGAGTCTATATTAGGGTATGTTAGACACCTCCTTTCTTGCTGAATTTTGGATATGTTGTAGTCAGTAGTATATAGTAGATCATACTAAAGTTTGGGAAGAATCGGAGTTACGGTTTGAGAGTTATGATGTTGCAAAGTTGACTCCTCATGCAGTTTTTATAAGTGTGCTGAGTGTTGATGAAAACAGCAAGTGATGCTGTTTTGTGAGATGGTTTTGAATAAGCTCTTGATCTCCGTTGGGCTTGAATTTTGGATATGATATGGTTGACATATTGTTGTAGAACATATTAAAATTTGAGAGGAATCCAGCGAGTGGTTTGGGATTTATGATTTTTCAAAGATGGAGTCGTAAGCAGTTTTTCTTTTGTGCTGAAATTCGGTTTTGTGAGATAGTTTTAAATAGGATTTTGGTCTCCTTTGCGGCTGAATTTGGATATATTATAGATAAGATTTTATAGTAGAACATATCAAAATTTGGGATAAATCCAGCGAGTAGTTTAGGAGCTATGGTTTTTCAAAGTTAAGACAGTGTGTTGTTTGTTAAGTGTTGTAATCAACTTTAGAAATTTTTGTAGAAGTGATGCTTTAACAGTTTTAAGAAATTCTTTCTCCTATGAGTAGATTGGATATCATAGATGATCTAGATAATTATTTCGGAATTTTTATAAGTCTATTCGAATTTTTTATTTGATGCCGAAGTTGGACCTTAACGATCTTCCCGAAAATAAGAAAATGGGTACATTGTCAGTTTGTAACCAAACTCATCTTTAGGAGTTAGAATATGACTCTTTAGTTTCAAATAAGAGTTTAGGCATGAATTATGGAATTTTTAGAAGTTTTTGGGATCAAGGGTAAAACAGTCATTTTACCATAAATTGGTACTGTATTGAATTCTGTTCTAATAGGATCTTCTACCTTAGAAGTCTTAGACTTCTAATTACCTAGAAAGTGTGCTGACACACTTGCCTCCTTTGACAGGCAACCGAGTTATACAGTTACAGATTGAGTTTTGATTAAGAGAGTCGAGATCTGATTCAGGTAAATCCACGGACTTACTGAGCTGGCTTCTTGTATGAGTGTAATGTGTATGAGTGGTGTTTGTTAGTTATGACAAACAACGAAACCGGATTAGGCCGACTTTATTATTTACGTAATTGACCCAAGTGTATGATAACGGGTTATGACATCATCTGCCTAGCTCTTGCGAGAGTCTAGGAGGTTCCCTGCGACCAGCCCAGTCCGGTAGACGGTCAGATGCATTAGTACCATTCCGCGTTGGTAAATGGGGACAGGGACGAGGTTCGGGAATCCCTCGTGTCACAAAATAAGTATCATTAGTAATGACCTATCACCTAATTAAAGATAATAAAAGGATTGAATGTTGCATGTTGATTGTGTATGATGTGTGATTGTGCTTTTACCTTTATAATTATGCATAGAATGTTAGCTAACGGTTTTATACCGCTTATAAATGCCTTGCAGGTTAAGACAGTTGTAGAGAGATCCGGAGGGAATGGTCAGCCGGGTCCACGTACTCATTTAGTTGGGGACGAGGTTGTCTTATATACTTCATATGCGTCGTTTTAGTACCTTTGATTTGTAAGGCTGATACATATTTTTCATGTATATATTGTTTAAAGTTTTCAAATGTTTTTAATACTTTTGTGCCTTGTTGTAAGATCCTAGTAAAATTGTTGTCAAACTAAGGTTGGGACCCATTGTGAGGTCCTAACTAGTAGCTCCCCGAGTTCTTAGAATTTGGGGTGTTACAATATGGTATCAGAGCTGTGGGTTGGCAACAATGGCACTTGAAATCTTCTGAAAGACCAAATGTATAAAATAACTAGAACCCGAAAGGGGTCTAAAATTTTCAAAACGGATTTATTTTTTTTTCATACGCGCGCATAGTCGGGTTGTTGGGTTAGTTGTACGTTGGACCTTCATCGCTCTCCGTGGATCTCTACAACTTGGATCGATATGAGTTAGCATATAGACTTATTATGATGAATATTAATGTATGTTATATATATGTAAATGTGTAGTATGTTAGTATCCTAATGGATATATTATATCCTTTAGTTGTGATATCTTGAAGCGATTATCGCCTCATGATAAATCGGTAGCAGACTTGAAGAGTTTTCAACACGAGACAAAGGACTCGGACCTTGAATCAAGTATTATACTCGGGTGGCGTCCTAGTAACCCTTGTTAACCATCCAAAGAACTAATAGGCGAAGAAGTAAGGATGTGGAGATAATTTTGACCATAAGTACAATCAAATGAAGAAGAATTCCCGAGAAAACTCAGATTAAAGAAATAGAAGGTCATACAAGGGACTTGGTTGTATGAAGCCGAGAGATGAATTATAAGAACCATGCAAGAGACTACAAGAGTTCGGAGTAGAGATAACAATATTGGAACGAGACATGTAGAATTGAGTACAACCAAGATTGCAGAATCAAGGACATTACCATCGAGGCGGATGCCCCATAGACCATTATGGGCATTAGAAACCAGAAGAGACAAAGTGTCAATCTGGGTGTGATAATCTAAGGTGCAAGGAATGAAGACCTACAATTGATTGTAAAAGCAAAAAGGCAAACCCCACAAATGTGGAGAGGTTTTGACCTCCTCGAAGATATAAGAAGTTGATAGTACCACCAACACCCGTGAAGAAAGGGGTATGGGAGAACGTCCTTGCTGGACTCGAGAATCCAAGGTAACCCGAATTATCACGGGACCTAAGCCATCAACACAGATGGTCCATGCAAAAGGAACTGCAAGTGGATGATCATTACGGCTATAAGAATTTCAAAGACGCTTGCAAGCTATCGTAGAAACTTGAAACGACTATTTATGCTAGATGAATGACACAATCGCACTAGAGAAATGGAGCTAGCCCATAAGAAGCGGAAGGGTGGAAGGTAGAACGAACTAAAGAAGTATAAAAGGATTGTTGCGAGCAACTGTTTACCTACTAGCGAAGAAAATTTTGACATATCACAATTAACACGGAATGGAGACTTACAACTTAATGTAATAGCTAAAAGGTAGACTTGACAAGCCTGGAGACATTTTGTCTCATTCAAAGATAAGAATTTTAAGAGGAATCACAACGCCAATATCGAAAGGATTAAAGCCCGGTAACATAGTCAACAGAGATCTGGAAGGAAATATTACAAACAACGCCGATTAAGGAACCTGTGCTTGTGAGAATCGTGTGGTGGACTCAAGAGTCCAGGGTAACCACCAACTATAACAGAACATAGGTCATCAACACAGGTGGTCCCTGTAAAGGGACTACAATTGGGAGGTAATTAAAAGTCATCGGAACTACAAGACGCTTACCATCTATCGTGGAGTGTTAGGACGACTTTTGACGTCAGGCGGATGGCACTGTGACACTTGAGAAAGAGAGTTGTCCCAAAGGAAGCAGAAGAGTGAAAGATAAGACCAACTAAAGAAGGATAAAAGGATTAATCTAGTAGGTGATGTGCACCAAAAGTTTAATACTAGTAGAGGTATGAAATTGAGATAAGTCAATTATAGACTGACCGATGTCAACTAAGTACGTGCAAGGGTTATTTGGTATTGACGAGCTATGTACAGTTAAGAGGAGATATCTATGATTGAGGATTATTAAAGTAATTATACCGATGCTCTAGAGGATTTCCTCAAGTAGGCAACGTAAATCTTCATAGATAACTAAATGTAAAGAGAGAATCGTGTTACAGGTTACTGCTTAGTTGATTAAAAATCAAACTCCGGTCGAGTCAGGGGGGTTCGGATCCGTGCTAAGAGAATTAAGAAAGTAAACGGAAGAAGTTGTTCTCCAGTCGTTTTTGTTTCATTAAGGCAATTAAGGAAGGTATCTGGTACTTCCTCCGGTTAGGACTTAAGGTATAATTGGAAGAAAGAGTTTGAGGTTAAGCACTTGGGATTCACACAAAAAAAAATGTCATTATGATTTATAAGTGACAACAAAATTATCAGAGAAGCGCAACGGAAGCGTGGTGGGTCCTAACCCACAGAGCTGAAGTTTAAGATGATGATAGTTGGTGAAACGCATTTCGCTTGGAAGGAACGTGAGATAGGTTACGTAGAGTGACTGAAAATATTGTACGGGAGCTGTATCACCATGAAGTTAGACGGAAAAGTATGTGCATGTAAGAGGTTATAGAAGGAGATTAGTACCCTATTATGGATTCAAGTGAATAATGACGGCTTGTCACATGTTGTCAAATAACTAGTTCGGAATCCAATACGTAACGGAGTATTCTAGAGTGAGTTTTCTTGATAGATTGAGGAAAGAATTAATGATGTAATAAAAGTATTATGCATGACTTGCACTAGAAAGCTCAAAGTGAGTAACTACCATCCTGAGTCAAAGATACATAAGAAAGAGAAGCGACAGGAGCATACTTGCAATCTAGTAACCGTGCTTAAAGAAAGCATAATCTCAGAGTAGATTTTATGTGTAATGTTATATCGGAACAGAGCCTAGTTGCGTTTTGAGTTAGAAGGATATTATTAGTCCGATAAAAGTAGAGGATACAAGAGTTTAATGTTGATGGTGTGTTAGCGTTTATCGAGTATTTATGATCAAATAACGGTGATATAAGATCACTTTGTGTCTAATACCGTCATTCCGGACATATTCTATGCCACTTAAGATCTTGGGAAATGCGTTGAAAGCCTAGGTTAGAGCTAAGGATGATTTAGAGATCTATAAATAATATAATAATGCCAAGTGAACAAAGAGGATGACCAATAGATTTGATTTTTAGTTGTCTCGAGTGTTAGACTTGAAAAGGGTAAAGGTGACGATTCCTTACCTGAGGAATAAGATGACTGAGTAATATTAAAAGACAAGACCAAGTGGGTCGTGATACGAAAATCGTTGGGCACTCGGGAAGTGTTGGTGGATGTCCAAGACCTTTGGCTTGAGTGTGTAGTCAGAACCTTTTCAGAAGGCCGGAAGCAAGTGGTCATAACGAAGGGAAGAAAGTGAATAGATTATTTTTCGTAGGGTCATCAAAGGATCTGGAAGTGATTTGTGTAAGGAAAACCATTGGAAGTTTTAAAGCGGTTTAAAAGTGACTGATGGACTAGTTTTCCTCACCCTATTGGAGAGTGTATCTTTGGTTTTCCACGGAGACTAAGATTGGGAACTGAGTTTGAGAATTTCAGTTGGAGAGATACCTACTAGACACGAGTTAGGTCATCAGATTAGAGGTTCAGACAGTTTAGCCGGATGATACCGGTGAGATATCCGGTAACCACTCTAGGACGTGGTAGCAAGCACTTGTGATCTAAGTACCTGAAAAGATTTAAGATTTAGTGGTTTTATGAAAAGCCGATAAGGCTACCTAAGATATTGGGGATAGTAAGAGACGTAACATTTCAAAGACTTATGTAGCGATAGTTATAACCTCGGGAGTGACTAGTTAGGGCTTGACCTTGTATGTGTGATATTGTTTGATTGCTTGTTTATTTCATGATTTAGTGTTTAATGAGTGAGGTGTTCTTTTGGTAACCTTGATGTATGAGATACTTAGATGTGGAAATGACGAGAGTTTTGTGTAGTGATCAAACACACCCATTTGGTGTCTTAAAGGCCGATCAAGAGTGTCTTACCCTAAATTTCGGGACGAAACTTATTTTGAGGGGGATCTGATGTAACGACCAGATTTTTCGTTACGCTTTGATAGCGTTACAGGAGTTTAGAAAACGAAATTAAAATTTAGTGAGACTAGGATATACAAGTTTAATTTATGGAAGTCGTTTAATTAAGTACCTTGTTCTAAGTTTCGGGACGAAACTTATTTTAAGGGGCTACTGATGTAATATCCGGAATTTTTATTCCGTTTATTTCCGAATCAATTCGGACTTCGAGCCGTTGACGGTTCCCATTCTATCTAGTATTTCTTTCTTCACAAATTTTATCATTTTATGTAGAATATAATTCACATAAAATGATAGAATTATATTAAACCCTAATTCTTATAATTATTTATCATTTTATGTAGAATTTAATTCACATAAAATGATATAATTATATCAAACCCTATTTCTTATAATTAATCCTTAACGACGACTTTAGACGAGATCATGACAAGGCTGAGACGAGACTGTGACAAAGCTGTGACGAGACCATGACAGAGCTGAGACGAAGTCATGACGAAGCCCGACAACTCTGTGACGAAGTCATGCATGGGCCTGACAAAGCCATGACGAGTTTTTGACAAGTCTTGACAAACTTTCAGCCCACTTATTCTCACCTTATTTTCAGCCCATGTTTCTTGTTGGATTTAAATGAAATCCCTTTGCTTCTCACTTGTCTACATGAATCTGAGCAGCCCAGGAGGCCCAGCTGGATGTGGCCCAAAGTACTCCTCTCTTGTGTGCTGGCCAGTGACGTACAGCAGCCCTAAAGATGTGCAAACCGTCGACCCTCCCTCTCCCCCACCTTGTTTTCCTCGTCAAAGTCACTCTACCGCCATCCCTCAGCGACCCTTCGTGCAGCCTGCCGAAGCACCCAACCATGGAGCCTTCTGCGCAGCCACAGCTCAGGCGGGAGTCTTGATCCGCTCGCCTTTGTACACAACCACCGGACTGCTGGATGCTTGGGACCAGATCTTCTCCCCTCTACACAAGCGGCGCTCTCCTCCACAATCGAGTACGTGATTCAGTGAGGATGGTCCTCCCTCACCTTGTCTTCCTTGTTATATTCTAGGGCTGATGGATACTTGCAAACCTTGTACAGAAACACAACAGTAGCGAGAAGGATTCCGGGTTGTTGACTGGGCATGAAGTGACAAGCAGGCTTTTTCGAGTCTATAATAGGGTATGTTAGACACCTCCTTTCTTTCTGAATTTTGGATATATTGTAGTCAGTAGTATATAGTAGATCATACTAAAATTTGGGAAGAATCGGAGTTACGGTTTGAGAGTTATGATGTTGCAAAGTTGACTCCTCATGCAGTTTTTATAAGTGTGCTGAGTGTTGATGAAAACAGCAAGTGATGTTGTTTTGTGAGATGGTTTTGAATAAGCTCTTGATCTCCGTTGGGCTTGAATTTTGGATATGATATGGTTGACATATTGTTGTAGAACATATTAAAATTTGAGAGGAATCCAGCGAGTGGTTTGGGATTTATGATTTTTCAAAGATGGAGTCGTAAGCAGTTTTTCTGTTGTGCTGAAATTCGGTTTTGTGAGATAGTTTTAAATAGGATTTTGGTCTCCTTTGCGGCTGAATTTTGGATATATTATAGATAAGATTTTATAGTAGAACATATCAAAATTTGGGATAAATCCAGTGAGTAGTTTAGGAGCTATGATTTTTCAAAGTTAAGACAGTGTGTTGTTTGTTAAGTGTTGTAATCAACTTTAAAAATTTTTGTAGAAGTGATGCTTTAACAGTTTTAAGAAATTCTTTCTCCTATGAGTAGATTGGATATCATAGATGATCTAGATAATTATTTCGGAATTTTTATATGTTTATTCGAATTTCTTATTTGATGCCGAAGTTGGACCTTAACGATCTTCCCGAAAATAAGAAAATGGGTACATTGTCAGTTTGTAACCAAACTCATCTTTAGGAGTTAGAATATGACTCTTTAGTTTCAAATAAGCGTTTAGGCATGAATTATGGAATTTTTAGAAGTTTTGGGATCAAGGGTAAAACAGTCATTTTACCATAAATTGGTACTGTATTGAATTCTGTTCTAATAGGATCTTCTACCTTAGAAGTCTTAGACTTCTAATTACCTAGAAAGTGTGCTGACACACTTGCCTCCTTTGACAGGCAACTGAGTTATACAGTTACAGATTGAGTTTTGATTAAGAGAGTCGAGATCTGATTCAGGTAAGTCCACGGACTTACTTAGCTGGCTTCTTGTATGAGTGTAATGTGTATGAGTGGTGTTTGTTAGTTATGACAAACAACGAAACCGGATTAGGCCGACTTTATTATTTACGTAATTGACCCAAGTGTATGAAAACGGGTCATGACATCATCTGCCTAGCTCTTGCGAGTGTCTAGGAGGTTCCTTGCGACCAGCCCAGTCCGGTAGACGGTCAGATGCATTAGTACCATTCCGCGTTGGTAAACGGGGACGGAGGCTGATACATATTTTCCTGTATATATTGTATAAAGTTTTCAAATGTTTTTAATACTTTTGTGTCTTGTTGTAAGATCCTAGTAAAAATGTTGTCAAACTAAGGTCGGGACCCATTGTGAGGTCCTAACCAGTAGCTCTTCGAGTTCTTAGAATTTGGGGTGTTACACAGAGCTTTGGACCGCCTTCGGACAACTTCTCCTTTCTCCCCGCCAGCGCATCCGCCGGAGTCCCCGCCTCTCCTCTGCAGCCGCCGGAGCATTCTTCCTCTGGGCAACGCAGTTGAAAAGGTTGAAGAAGCTACTTTTGGGTCAAATTACATCCGGCCCCTCCCTTTAAAGCAAATTGCTTTTGTGCCCCATTTGTTTGAATATTGTTGTTGTGAACCTTGACTTTTGGAAATGAACTTTTGTACCCCTACAAGTAGATATTACATATTTGAGTCATAGTTTTATTGCAGTTTTTTATCCAACTCTTTTACAAATTATCGATGGTTCCCTTATTGGTTAATTTTTGATTTATGGCTCAAAGTATTAATTACGGTTTACAACCAAGTTCGTGAATAGTTATTGTTGGTTGAATGGATTATTCGTAGTTAATATTATTCATAGATATTATTAATATGATATCTACCCTAAATCTCGATCCTTAATACTCACCATCCGACGGTCTAAGATTGTTCTCATGGTACACAATAAGCAATAAGAGTGTTCTCAACCTAAGGCTTCAAAAGGGTGATGGCTTCCCGTAAACTCTATCCCAAAACAGTTGTACTCTTTTAAAACCTATTTTGCAGATTGCAAGTGCCATTGTTGTCAACCTAAGGCTCTGATACCAACTATGTAACACCCCATATCCGCAGGAATCAAGGCGCTACTGGGTTAGGATCTCACAATGGATCCTGATCCTAGCATGACAACAAGTTTCACTAGATCTTACAACAAGGCACAAATAGATTAAAACCAAACATGAAACTATATAAATATATATAACCAAAGGTTTACAAAACACCGATGAGTACAAAACAGCAACACCAATCCATACATATAAAAAAAGATCCCATAATCCTTCGCACAAACTAGTGTACGGAAGCCCTCAGTGGATCTCCCATCTAGATCACTCTGTAGTCCTCCTATCCTGCAAAGCATCTACAACACGGTATAAAACCGTTAGCTAACCATTCATATATATAAGATAATGCATAAGGACATACACATGTCATGAAATAATAAAAACTGAATCATGTTGTCACACGTTTACCCGTTTAATTATCTTTATAATGTCATGCACTCAAGTCATATATATAGATGAAAATGTGTGACACAAGGAATATATCATCCTCGCTTCCGGGTACCATAGCCATCTGAATTAGTATCAGCGCACTTCCCGTGTACCATAAGGAGTGGTGAAGTTCCCATCCCGTATACTAGGACTGGCCTGACCTACAGAGAACCTCTCAGACTCCTTACAGGATGAAAGGGAAAGGTTATCAATGTCACTACAAGGGGGCTATCCAATAAACCATAGGTAGGTAATAATCAACATCGCATGCTATCAAGCATATAACAATCACCACTCATGCATACACCCAATATAGGAATACAGCTAAGTAAGTCCTACTGACTTACCTCAATCTCAAGATAACCTCAACCACGATTAACTCCAATCCGGAGGATAGAACTGCCTAATAACAAGGCATAAACAGATATCAAATCTCCTATCAATTAAAGCAGACACACCGAGACCCAAGGGATCCATAGGAATCATATCCAACCTATAAACCTCAGCAACCTACTAAACCTCAAAGCCATAACCGGGATATATCAATATAATGATCATCATCCTAATCTCATACTCATACCTAGCATGCTTCTAACCCACTCTTACTAGGAAAAGAAAGTACTCATACCACTCTAGATATGTCCTGAACAAGACGCACCGGCGTGAAAAGGAGACGCAGGGGCGAAACACTAGGGAGGCTCAGGGGCGGCGGCACAATCACGCAGGTGTGGCGGCACATGAGGCACAGGGGCGGCCTCTGGCAGGCGCAGGGGCGGCTATCTGTGCAAAAGCCAATCTCTGACTTCTCTTCAATCTTTAGATTAAAACCAAACATGAAACTATATAAATATATATAACCAAAGGTTTACAAAACACCGATGAGTACAAAACAACAACACCAATCCATACATATAAAAAAATATCCCATAATCCCTCGCACAAACTAGTGTACGGAAGCCCTCAGTGGATCTCACATCTAGATCACTCTGCAGTTCTCCTATCCTGCAAAGCATCTACAACACGGTATAAAACCATTAGCTAACCATTCATATATATAAGATAATGCATAAGGACATACACATGTCATGAAATAATAAAAACTGATCATGTTGTCACACGTTTACCCGTTTAATTATCTTTATAATGTCATACACTCAAGTCATATATATAGATGAAAATATGTGACACGAGGAATATATCATCCTCACCTCCGGGTACCATAGCCATCTGAATTAGTATGAGTGCACTTCCCGTGTACCATAAGGAGTGGTGAAGTGCCCATCCCGTATACTAGGACTGGCCTGACCTACAGAGAACCTCTCAGACTCCTTATAGGATGAAAGGGAAAGGTTATCAATGTCACTACAAGGGGGCTATCCAATAAACCATAGGTAGGTTATAATCAACATCGCATGCTATCAAACATATAACAATCACCACTCATGCATACACCCAATATAGGAATGCAGCTAAGTAAGTCCTACTGAATTACCTCAACCTCAAGATAACCTCAACCACGATCAACTCCAATCCGGAGGATAGAACTGCCTAATAACAAGGCATAAAGAGATATCAAATCTCCTATCAATTAAAGCGGTCACACCGAGACCCAAGGGATCCATAAGAATCATATCCAACCTATAAACCTCAGCAACCTACTAAACCTCAAAGCCATAACCGGGATATATCAATATCATGATCATCATCCTAATCTCATACTCATACCTAGCATGCTTCTAACCCACTCTTACTAGGAAAAGAAATTACTCATACCACTCTAGGTATGTCCTGAACAAGACGCACCTGCGCGACAAGGAGACGCAGGGGCGAAACACCAGGGAGGCTCAGGGGTGGCGGCACACTCACGCAGGTGCGGCGGCACATGAGGCACAGGGGCGGCTATCTGTGCAAAAGCCAATCTCCGACTTCTCTTCAATCTTTCACTAGCTCTTCTTCACCTCTTCATCATCCAAAAACCATCCACATACATATGTATACATATATGAGCATAAAAATGTCCATGAAAGATCCACACAAGCCTAAGCTTGTGAATTCATAAGCTAAAGAAGAAGAAAAGAAAAAAGAAGATAGGAAGAAAAAGGAGAGGAGGAACTCACCAAGCTGGAACCTAACAGAGGACAAGATCATCACCAACCACACTCAGCTAGCTCTCCACAGCTCAGCATCAACAACTATCATCATCGTCCAAGCTCAAACTCAAACAACTCTCTTGCAAGATTAAAAAGAAGAACCAAGAAGAAAGATCCAAGGAAGGAAAGGAAGAGAAGAAGAACATGAAGAGGAGAAGAGCTGGAGAATGAAGGAAACCCTTCATCTGAAGCAAAGGAGGCTTATAAAGGAAGCTAGGAGCAAAAGCACGGGTTAAGAGTCAACAAAGATGGCTACAGTCGCAGAAAACCGCAGGGGCATATCCCTGAGCCGTAGGGGCGGATCACAGCTCGCTAGGGCGGTTCACAGAACCGTTGGGGCGGCTAGCCTAAAAGACTAAGGCTCTTACAAAGACAAACAAAACAGAAAAAGAAAACTAGACACAAGCTGCCTAACCGTCCAACCAAAAAAGGTTTGCATTCAATATGTACATGTTTTATTAAACATAAGTTATTTAAATTTTGAATCCTGAAAAATATATTATGTTTTTAAGTATTGTCATTTGTGTAGAGCATCAAAGAGGACAACGAAGGGAAAATATCCTATTCCTCCTTCTACTGTGGAAGATACCCACGCATCTTCACTTAAAAAGCCAAAAGAAAAGATTAATGTTGAAGTTGACACGTGTGTTGAAGCCAAAAATCCTGAACATACAAGGTGAGTGTATTTTATGTTACACAATAACTAAAATAAATTTATGGTTATGTATATACACATAGTAATATACATATTATGCATATAAATAGTACCATTTGTGTAGATCATCAAGGAGGATAACAAAGGGCAAGAATCATATTCCTCCTTCTACTGTGGAAGATACTCTCGCACCTTCACCTAAAAAGGCAAAAGAAAATATTAATGTTGAAGTTGACACGTTTTTTGAAGCCAAAAACCATGAACATACAAGGTGAGTGTAATTTTATGTTACACAATAACTGAAATAAATTTATGGTTATGTAGATATACATAGTAATATACATATTATGTATATAAATAATACGATTTGTGTAGATCATCAACGAGTAAAACAAAGGAAAAGGATCCTATTCCTCATTCTATTATGGAAGGTACCCTCGCACATTCACCTAAAAAGGCAAACGGAAATGTTAATGTTGAAGATGTCACGTCTGTTGAAGCTAAAAGCCCTGAACCTACAAGGTGAGTGTCTATTATTCTACACAAGACATACTACTAATAGAACCAATGTGTGATATGCGTTAGTGGATACGTGTAAATATGTAAATATCTAATAATATGGACATCATATTTATGTTCACACGAATATTATTTTATGTACATAATATATTGCACACATCTAAACTAGTGTGGATTTCTGAACTCGTGGATAAGTTGAACAACATTCAACGAGATCGGAAAGACCTGACTGAGAAGGTCGAGCATCAAGGGCTGTTGATTGATGAATTCACAACATATTCTATTAGTTCACTTTAATATAGCTAGGGTAAGCTCCAAGATCCTCAAACACTCAATATTTTAGCTCAAGCTAGTGTAGCTCCTTAAGAAGCTCACTAGCTGCTTCATTGACATTCACTAAGCATTTGAGCTTGGATTGCTCCCAATTTTAACCACATATTCTTTAGCCAATATAAGGCCTAAAAACCAAAGGTGTGCCGATAAAATGTGGCTAAAAAGCCCCAAACGTCGTCCTTCTAAAAGCTAGCACAACTTGACCTTGTCGTGAATCACCTTGCTTTGATTCGACTCCCCTTATAATACTAGTTGTTCTTAGTGCTGGTCACTTGTCTTGCCTCCCGCAACCCGGACCATAGTGACACACATGTGAACAACTCATTGCACCTTGTCTCAAGACAAGCTCAACGGTTACAATGAAGACTTAGCCCAAATCTCCAACATTCCTCCCCCATTTGAGCAAAGTCAAGAAACTTTTAATAGACATACATCCAAACAAAATATTCGCATAATCATAAATATCTTTCGATTGAATTTATAGAATTAGTATAATTACACATTCTGCACTAAAGAATTGTCGTGTCCTAATGGATTGAACCACTTAACTTGTTTAAGTACATGAAGGCAACATACACGAAATTTACATTTCCTTTACAAATAAATGACACATTTAAAGGCTATTGTGTCCTAATCCTTTAATGAACATATAGGCGAGTCGACCATCTACTCCCTTGAAGAAGCCTTGACACTTCACGTTCACATAGCCAACTCTCTTTGATCTTGCACCTATAATTGCAATTTTTCAAAAGAGTTGTTAAGAAATTACATATTTCAATCTATACATATTATATAGGCATAAAGCATTACCTTGGATGGACATTTTATGCTCACAACTTCTTGGAATGGGCTTTCCTCATTGAATTCGGCTAAGGCATCAAGCCATAGGTGAATTGGGTGTCCCATGACAAGTCGTTTTCAATTTAGGTCGTTAACCCCATCCCCTTGGTTGACTTTCCCATGACAAGTCGTTTGAACTAAGTCCCTAGCCAAGCTCTTGGTTAAGTGATCGGCTAGATTATTGTGTGTTCTCACAAAATTGACCGATATTATACTGTGAGTTATAAGCTCTCTAACCGAGCTATGTCTCATACCAAGATGTCTTGATTTTCCATTGTACGTTTGGCTATAAGCTTTAGCCAACGTAGCTGCACTATCACAATGAATTGAGATAGGAGAAACCGGTTTTGGCCATAGAGGAATTTCTAGAACCAAATTTCTTAGCCATTCAGCTTCCTTACCGGCAGCGGCAAGTGCCACAAACTCGGACTCCATGGTCGAGGTTGTGATGCATGTTTGCTTCTTTGTAGCCCACGAAATGGCACCACCACCTAACAAGAAAACCCATCTTGTGGTGGATGAGTGATCATCTAGATTAGTGATCCATGACGCATCTGAGTAGCCTTCTATCACTGAAGGATACTTACTGTACAAGATGCTAAAACCCATGGTCCCCTTGAGGTACCTAAGCACACGTCTTAGTGCCTTCCAATGTTGTGAGCTAGGACAACTTGTGTACCTACTCAATTTACCAATAGCAAAAGCAATATCCGGCCTAGTGCTAGTCATTGCATACATGCAACATCCTATTACTTGTGCATACTCAAGTTGAGAGACAGCTGATCCTTGGTTGGGCATCAATTTTTCACTTGAGTCCATAGGAGTACTAATAGTTGAACTTTTATCACATTGGAAGCGTTTGACAATCTTCTCAATGTAGTGTGATTGTGTGAGGCTTAAGCCTTTAGCATCACGTTTGATTCTTATGCCTAGAATCACATCCGCCTCACCTAAGTATTTCATAGAAAACTTAGTGGACAAGAAATCCTTAGTGAGATCTACTTGTCTTTGGTTTGTTCCAAAGATCAACATGTCATCAACATATAAGCATATGATCACACCTTGACCGGTATGATCAAACTTACTATAGACACACTTGTCAGCTTGATTTATCTTAAATCCATTTGACAATACGACATCATCAAACTTTTGATGCCATTGTTTTGGAACTTGCTTTAGTCCATACAAGGATTTGACCAAGCGACACACTTTGTGCTCTTGTCCTTTTAAAACAAACCCTTCAGGTTGTCTCATATACACTTCCTCATCTAGATCACCATTAAGGAATGTTGTCTTGACATCCATTTGATGAATCACTAGATTATGTATAGCCGCCATAGCTAATAATAACCTAATGGCTGTAACCCTAGCCACCGGAGCATATGTGTCAAAGTAATCGACACCTTTCCTTTGTCTAAAGCCTTGGATGACCAAGCGTGCTTTAAACTTGTCAATGGAACCGTCAACTTTCATCTTCCTCTTGAAGATCCATTTGTATCCCAAAGGTTTGCAACCGGAAGGAAGGTTGGCTAACTCCCATGTATGATTACCCATAATGGAGTCCATCTCCTCTTGGATTGCTTCCTTCCAGAAGGCAACATCTTGAGACTTCATGGCCTCATCAAGTGTCTTTGGATCCTCATCTATATGAAAGTAAAAGTGACGATCCATTTCATTATCCCTTGACCCTTCAACCAAGAACACTTGGAAAATCGATTTTTGGGACAAATTAGTGCTCATAGGAGCAATCTCTAGCAAGTTAAGCCCGTGGGATGCTTGCCGGGATTCATCTTGAATCCTATGATGCTTGTTTGGGTATTCCTCATCTAAGGTCATGTTGATCACTTCCCTAGGCCTAGGAGCCGAGGTGAAGCGATCTTCATCAAAGATGGCATCCCTAGACTCTATTACGGTATTAACCGAGATGAAGTCATTTGGTTCTATCACATAGAACCTATAAGCTTTGGAGTGTTCGGCATAGCCAATGAACACACACTCAACACCTGTTTCACCTAAAGTCTTACGTTTGTTGTCATTTAGCCTTACTATGGCTCGACATCCCCAAACTCGAAAGTAATGTAGGTTTGGTTTCCTTTTGAACCATAGTTCGTAAGGAGTCTTCTTGCTTCTTTTTTTGGAACACGATTAAGCAAGTAGTTTGCCGTGAGCATAGATTCACCCCAAAACGAATTCTTAAGACCCGAGTAAGACAACATGACATTGACAATCTCTTTAAGCACTCGGTTCTTTCGTTCGGCCACACCATTTGATTGTGGTGTGTAAGGTGCCGTGGTCTCATGTATGATCCCGACACTCTCAAAGTATTTCTTATCCATAAATTCACCACCACAATCCGTGCTAGTCTTTTTATTAAGGTACCTTGTTGCAACTCAGATTCATTCATGAATACATAGAATTTTTCTAAGGCATCACTCTTTACAAAGAGTAGATATACGTAACAATACCTAGAGTAATCATCTATGAATGTTACGTAATACTTCTTCTTTCCTAATGAAGGAGTAGAATGCAAGTCGCCTAGATCCGAGTGGACTAAGTCGAGCATTGATTGTTCTCTTTCAACTCTAGGAAATGGAAGTCTTGTTATCTTGGTCAACATGCACGTTTTACACTTGTCTTTTGACAAGTCAAGTTTAGGTAAAATACTAGCCTTAGTCATGTCATCCATACGCTTAAAATGAACATGTCCAAGCCGTGCATGCCATTTGAAAAAATCACAATTGGAAGAAGAAGAAGACAATGTAAACAAACTATTCTTGTTTATATTAGTATTAGAAAGTTTATTACATAAAGAGAGAAGAAACATATTATTGTTCCAATGGCCAAAGCCTACAAATGTTCCTCTCCTAGATAATACATAACGGTCGGCTTCTATGACTTGTTTGAAGCCAAGCCTATTGAGTACACCACCAGAAACCACATTCTTCCTAATGGCCGGTGCATGTAGTAAATTTGACAAGACTAGAGTCTTGCCACTTGTGAAGTATAGATCAACCCGTCCTCTTCCTAGAACGGGGGTGGTAGACTCGTTTCCCATATGTATAGTGCTCCATCGTTAGCAACAGCGTATGTCTTGAACCAACGCCGATCTTTGCAAACATGAGTTGTTGCACCCGAGTCAACCCACCATCCAAGGTCATCATCCTGCATGGACAAACATTCAAAATTCAATGGCACATAATTCAAATCAGAATTTATATCAAAGTTAGAATCAAGACTCATAAGTGAGTCACCTTGGTTTGAGGGGTTTTGGCCACTTTGACCTCCACCCTTGGATCCATTGTCCTTAACCTTGCAATCCCGTTTGAAGTGGCCAGACTTGCAACACTTCTAACAACAACCTTTTGGTTACTTGTCAATATTATCCTTCTTGGATTTCTTGGACTTATTTCCCTTGTCCTTGTTTTTGTCCTTTCCTTTGAATATCTTCCTTTTGCCCTTGCCATCCATCATGTTGGCCTCGTGAGAAGTAGAAGTTGTATCCTCCTTCTTGAGTCTCCCTTCTTGTGCCCTAAGACCTTGTTCAATTTGAAGGTGAGAGCCAAGTTCCACCAACGTGAGTTCTTCCTTCTTGTGCTTTAGCACATGGCGGAAGTCCTTCCAAGAAGGGGGGAGCTTATCCATTATAGACGAAACCACAATGGCCTCATCCATATGCATGGCATGTTGAGTGAACCTCCCAAGAATCCGGAGCAATTCATTGTATTATTCCATTACCGGCCTTGAGTCCACCATTTAATATGAGTTAAAATCCAAGACTAAGAATTTGCGAGATGAAACATCCTCCGCCATGTACTTAGACTCCAGTTGATCCCACATTGATGTTGATGACTCTACACTTTAGTAGACATCAAACAATGCATCACTCATGCCATTGAGAATATGACCACGACATATGTAGTCATCATTATCCCATTTGCTCCTTCATCGGACAACCTCTATCTCCTCCACCATATCATCAACCAGCTCGGCCGGTCTAGGTGTAGTGAGTACATAAGCAACTTTTAGTGTAGTCAAGAGCAAGTGCATTTTCTTTTGCCACCTCCTAAAGTCTACACCCTCAAACTTATCCAACTTCCCAAAACGAGAAGTCATTTCTGTCATTAACATCTTACTCATTATTGATCAATCCAATTCTACAAAACAATTAACAATAAATACACTTAGAAGATTGTTGGATTTTCAGTGTCCGGTTTTAGACCAAAGGGCCATAGTCTCACTTATGTGAGTAGACGGTTCTCCCAATTTCCAATCAATTTAATATAATTATCTTGAACTAAAAACAAATTATTAACCAAGGGTTTGTAATCTCCACAAAGGAGTAGACAAAACCCAATCAAGAGTTTGTAATCTCCGAAAAGGAGTAGACAAAACTCTAATAGAAGTTATGTTTAATTGCACGTCTTATAAACCGGTTGTTATATGTTAAAACTATTGACTTGGATAATATAATGAGTCATTCATAAATGAATTTTCCTTCTAAGTGTATTCTCCCCTACACCGGGAATATCCAAATACCTTAGTGGGATAAAACGTTACACGTTACAAAGACTAAGTAAGAGACTTACTTGTCTTACTTTGTAGAAAGGGTATTCCTAGGTTTTGTCAATACAAAACCAAACTAAGATGGATGTTTATCCTTTGTCAATACAAAGGAACTATACTGGTCTTTCGAGTTTTGCAAACAAGCTTTTAAGAAGTCCTATCCAATGTCAATATAATGGAACTAAAAGCTTTATTATTGTAAAAACGAATGTTTAATCAAGTGCAACTGGCTCTCCCTTTTATAGGCATAGGGGGGCACGTTTTTGGGGAGTTAAAAGAGGTTAAAATCGGTTATGGAAGTTACGTGGAAGTTACTTGGAAGATGGGCCTTGAAGCCCTAGAAATCCCGAGGCCCGAGGCCCACATAGGAAGCCCAAAACCGCTCCCCGGAGCTAGCTTAGAGCTAGCTTATTTTTCTTGGTCCAAACACTTCCAATGAGCTTCATTCACTTTAATATAGCTAGGGTAAGCTCCAAGATCCTCAAACACTCAATATCTTAGCTCAAGCTAGTGTATCTCTTTAAGAAGCTCACTAGCTGCTTCATTGACATTCACTAAGCATTTGAGCTTGGATTGCTCCCAATTTTTAACCACATATTCTTTAGCCAATATAAGGCCTAAGAACAAAAGGTGTGCCGATAAATTATGGCTAAAAAGCCCTAAACGTCGGCCTTCTAAAAGCTAGCACAATTTGACCTTGTTGTGAATCACCTTGCTTTGATTCGACTCCCCTTATAATACTAGTTGTTCTTAGTGCCGGTCACTTGTCTTGCCTCCCGCAACCCGGACTATAGTGACACACATGTGAACAACTCATTGCACCTTGTCTCAACACAAGCTCAACGGTTACAATGAAGACTTAGCCCAAATCTCCAACATTCCTTCCCCATTTGAGCAAATTCAAGAAACTTTTAATAGACATACATCCAAAAAAAATATTCGCATAATCATAAATATCTTTCGATTGAATTTATAGAATTATTATAATTACACATTCTGCACTAAAGAATTGCGGTATCCTAATGGATTGAACCACTTAACTTGTTTAAGTACATGAAGGCAACATACACGAAATTTACATTTCCTTTACAAATAAATGACACATTTAAAGGCTATTGTGTCCTAATCCTTTAATGAACATATAGGCGAGTCGACCATCTACTCCCTTGAAGAAGCCTTGACACTTCACGTTCACGTAGCCAACTCTCTTTGATCTTGAACCTATAATTGCAATTTTTCAAAAGAGTTGTTAAGAAATTACATATTTCAATCTATACATATTATATAGGCATAGAGCATTACCTTGGATGGACATTTTATGCTCACAACTTCTTGGAATGGGCCTTCCTCATTGAATTCGGCTAAGGCATCAAGCCATAGGTGAATTGGGTGTCCCATGACAAGTCGTTTTCAATTTAGGTCGTTAACCCCATCCCCTTGGCTGACTTTTCCATGACAAGTCGTTTGAACTAAGTCCTTAGCCAAGCTCTTGGTTAAGTGATCGGCTAGATTATTGTGTGTTCTCACAAAATTGACCGATATTATACCGTGACTTATAAGCTCTCTAACCGAGCTATGTCTCACACCAAGATGTCTTGATTTTCCATTGTACGTTTGGCTATAAGCTTTAGCCAACGTAGCTGTACTATCACAATGAATTGAGATAGGAGAAACCGGTTTTGGCCATAGAGGAATTTCTAGAACCAAATTTCTTAGCCATTCAGCTTCCTTACCGGCAGCGGCAAGTGCCACAAAATCGGACTCCATGGTCGAGGTTGTGATGCATGTTTGCTTCTTTGTAGCCCACGAAATGGCACCACCACCTAACAAGAAAACCCATCTTGTGGTGGATGAGTGATCATCTAGATTAGTGATCCATGACGCATCCGAGTAGCCTTCTATCACTGAAGGATACTTACTGTACAAGATGCTAAAACCCATGGTCCCCTTGAGGTATCTAAGCACACGCCTTAGTGCCTTCCAATGTTGTGAGCTAGGACAACTTGTGTACCTACTCAATTTACCAATAGCAAAAGCAATATCTGGCCTAGTGCTAGTCATTGCATACATGCAACATCCTATTACTTGTTCATACTCAAGTTGAGAGACAGCTGATCCTTGGTTGGGCATCAATTTTTCACTTGAGTCCATAGGAGTACTAATAGTTGAACTTTTATCACATTGGAAGCGTTTGACAATCTTCTCAATGTAGTGTGATTGTGTGAGGCTTAAGCCTTTAGCATCACGTTTGATTCTTATGCCTAGAATCACATCCGCCTCACCTAAGTATTTCATAGAAAACTTAGTGGACAAGAAATCCTTAGTGAGATCTACTTGTCTTTGGTTTGTTCCAAAGATCAACATGTCATCAACATATAAGCATATGATCACACCTTGACCGGTATGATCAAACTTACTATAGACACACTTGTCAGCTTGATTTATCTTAAATCCATTTGACAATACGACATCATCAAACTTTTGATGCCATTGTTTTGGAACTTGCTTTAGTCCATACAAGGATTTGACCAAGCGACACACTTTGTGCTCTTGTCCTTTTAAAACAAACCCTTCAGGTTGTCTCATATACACTTCCTCATCTAGATCACCATTAAGGAATGTTGTCTTGACATCCATTTGATGAATCACTAGATTATGTATAGCCGTCATAGCTATTAATAACCTAATGGCTGTAACCCTAGCCACCGGAGCATATGTGTCAAAGTAATCGACACCTTTCCTTTGTCTAAAGCCTTGGATGACCAAGCGTGCTTTAAACTTGTCAATGTAACCGTCAACTTTCATCTTCCTCTTGAAGATCCATTTGCATCCCAAAGGTTTGCAACCGGAAGGAAGGTTGGCTAACTCCCATGTATGGTTACCCATAATGGAGTCCATCTCCTCTTGGATTGCTTCCTTCCAGAAGGCAACATCTTGAGACTTCATGGCCTCGTCAAATGTCTTTGGATCCTCATCTATATGAAAGTAAGAGTGACGATCCATTTCATTATCCCTTGACCCTTCAACCAAGAACACTTGGAAAATCGATTTTTGGGACAAATTAGTGCTCATAGGAGCAATCTCTAGCAAGTTAAGCCCGTGGGACGCTTGCCGGGATTCATCTTGAATCCTATGATGCTTGTTTGGGTATTCCTCATCTAAGGTCATGTTGATCACTTCCCTAGGCCAAGGAGCCGAGGTGAAACGATCTTCATCAAAGATGGCATCCCTAGACTCTATTACGGTATTAACCGAGATGAAGTCATTTGGTTCTATAACATAGAACCTATAAGCTTTGGAGTGTTCGGCATAGTGATGACATGAATTATGACCTATTTTTAGGCATGTATTTATATAGATTTTCCCTTTATTTTGCATGCATAGACATACATTCATGGCATTTATGGTTATATTCACCTACTTTGCAAGAATAGAGGTCTACACAGAGTTTTATTGCATTTGTAGGTAATTTGGCGAATTATGGAGAAAAAATGGCGCATTTAAGGATTAAGCCTTGAAGCGGGACAAAAAGGAGCATAAAAGGAATTTAGGCGGCCCAAAGTATTCTCTGATACCGTCGGGCGCGGCCCAAAGTATTTTCTGATACCGTCAGACGCGCCAAAGTATTCTCTGATACCTTCGAACGCGGCCCAAAGTATCTTCTGATACCAGCGGATTCGACTTCTTTTCAGCCCAAATATTTAGGGTTTTATCTTTAAACCCTAGGTTTATCCCTATATAAATCGAAGAGCCTTCAACATTGAAAGGGGGCAAAAACCTCCAAAGGGAGTCAATTTCTCCAAGGGGAGAATAGAAGGAGTCAAAATCTCCAAAAGGGGAGACTTAGGGAGAGCCAAATTCTCCAAAGGACGGTGACAGCCCCAAGACTTTGACCTTCGCTTACGACCGCTTACCTTGCTTGGAGCATTTTCGCCTAGGGTTGATTGAAGATCGCCGAAGGGTTAGCCTCTTTCTTAGGTTTTGATATTGAAGACGAATTGACATCCCGTTCTTCATACTTGCCTAGGATCATTGTGAGGTTTTGTATTCTATTCCGAATTCATTGAATATTCCGATTTGTGTTTGGATTTGAGATTGAGTTTTTGATTATATTTGAGTTTTCGAAGGTTTTCATCTTTTATTCTCTTTGATTTGAATATTGATATCATGACAATGGTTATTGGCTAAAACCCTTTAGCAATTCTAAGGTGAAGGGTTAATAGTTGTGGCTTAGATAATGATAGATCGATCGTAATTTGATTAGACCCTGAGAGTTAGAGAAATATCGTCGACACCCTAAATCACGGCCTGTTCTTAGGTTTCCACGGCCGTGATTCTCAAGAACTACCCGTGATTTACCCCAGTTTACGAACCTTGCTTTTACTTTAATTCAAAGTTAAAGATTTGCTTTGACTTAGTTTAGACTTGTCTTTTCTAGGTGGTAGTGAAGCCTCAACAACCTCTACCTCATTGTGAGTGTCACAACCTCAATCGGTTAAGTTAGTCTTGATCCTTGGATTACAAGTTTGGGTATTTGACACTAATTCTCGCCTTTAGAATCTTTCTATATTGAGCCTCAACAACCTGTATAGAGAGTGCCTTGTAGGTGAGTTACATAAGGTTTTTGGAACTTCACCGTACGATTACCTTACATTAGTATACCTTTGCATATCTCAACTCTGTCTTTATATCATTAAGTATATCTTGAATCGATTGCCACAATTAGATACCTGGATCTTTAGGGTTGCTGTTTTCCCAATATATTTGCAAAGCTTTACCCTTTTATTTGCTTGACAACTTTACAACTGAATTTGTTCCCCCCAAATCCCTGTGTTCGATACTCTGGAATACTTGCTAATCTACGCCGATCCGTACACTGCGGGTTCGCTTGCTTTTATTCTAGTTTTATAAATTTAAGACTTGATTGCACGCACGCTAAGTGGCGAACAACTTTACAACGGAGAAGTCGTCCATGAAGACTTCCATGATTTCCTCTACGTATTCGGAGAAGATGGCCATCATGCATCGTTGAAAAGTGGCTGGGGCGTTGCAAAGCCCGAATGGCATTCTCCTATAAGCGAACGTACCCCAAGGGCACGTGAATGTGGTCTTCTCTTGATCATCCGGATGTATCGGAATCTGAAAGAAGCCACTATAACCGTCAAGGTAGCAAAAGTATGAATGTTGTGCTAACCTTTCAAGCATCTGATCGATGAATGGCAATGGAAAGTGATCCTTCCGCGTTGCGTTGTTGAGCTTGCGGTAGTCTATACACATTCGCCATCCAGTTACGGTTCGGGTAGGAATGAGTTCGTTGTTCTTATTGGTGATGACCGTCATTCCTCCCTTCTTCGGAACTACTTGAACTGGGCTCACCCACTTGCTATCGGAGATAGGATAGATGATACCTGCATCAAGAAGTTTAAGAATTTCCTTCTTGACAACCTCCTTCATGGTCGGATTCAACCGCCTTTGAGGTTGTCTTGAAGTTCTAAAGTCCTCCTCCATTAGTATCTTATGCATGCATAGGGAGGGTTTAATTCCTACTAAGTCCTCAATAGTATAGCCTATGGCTTTTCTATGTTTCCTAAGGACAATCATGAGTTGTTCATGTTCATCTATGCTTAATTCGGAGCTAACGATAACCGGGAAGGTGGAATTAGATCCAAGAAAAGCGTACCTTAGATGAGTAGGAAGTGGTTTGAGTTCCATTGCTTTCGGAGCCTCCAATGATCCTTGAGGAGCTTCCGATGTTTCCTTAGAAGTTTCTAAGGATGTTGAATGGTTTGGAGAAGAATTAGAAGAAGTTGAAGGAGTATGCCGATCACCCTCTTCCACGGTCAAAATTACGGTCTCCTCTGGCATTCCACGGCCGTAATATCTTCTGGAATGGAGGTCGATTTTAGTCGTGGAATCCACGGTCGTGGAATACAGAGTATGACCGTGGATTCTAGTATTCTCAGCCTCATCGTGGAGTTTCTCAAACTCCACTTCATGCATCTCTTCTTGTGCTTCCAAGGCTTCAATTTCCTCTTTGCACCCTTCTTCTTCTCCTACATTGGTTAGACTCATAGTAATAACCTTTTGTAAAGGATCGTTAAAGAGAATCGCACTTACCTCCTCCCTAGACAAACCTTCTTCGTCTTGGACATTGTAAATATCCTCATCAAAGATTGGCTCCTTCACTAGAGTGGAAAGAACGAACTCTACTTTCTCTTCCCCAATATCAAAAGCGAGTCTCCCATTCTTGCAATCGACCATGCAGCCGGAAGTTGCAAGAAACGGCCTTCCGAGTATGATCGGGACCGGACTATCTGCAGGAATGTCAAGTACGACAAAATCAATGGGGACAAAGAACTTGCCTAGCTTGACCGGGGCGTCTTCTACAATGCCGACGGGACGAGTAATGGATCGATCCGCCATGTATAACGTCATCTTCACCGGTTTAGGGTCGCCTAAACCGATCTTCCTGCACAATGCAAGTGGTATGATGCTCACACTTGCTCCCAAGTCACATAAAGCGTCATATGTGACCTCTCCCACTCCAATGGGAATGCAAAATGACCCCGGATCTTTCAGCTTTGGGGGCATTTTCTCCTTCATAGTCTTGATGAGATCCGAGGAATCCGAACTCATCTTGACTTCTCCGAAGTCTTCTAGCTTCCTCTTGTTAGAGAGGAGCTCCTTCAAGAACTTGCCATAAGCCGGCATACCTACAATAGCATCAATGAAAGGTATATTAATATGCAGCTTGCTCATGAGTTCTATAAACTTTCCAAATTGTTTATCTAGGCGCGCTCGCGCTCTAGATTGAGGGAACGGTAGGGGAGGTTTGAAAGCTGGAGGAGGAACATAGACGTCTTCCTTCTCCTTCTCCTTTCCTTTGTCCTTCTCTACGGGGACTTCCACGAACGTAGGCTGCGGATCGGTGGTAGTCACTCCGCTCCTAGTCGTAATCGCCATTACCCTTCCCTTAGGGTTGTCCTCCGTCTTTCCTGGAAGTTTCCCTTGATTTCTGGGAACTTCCTCCGCATGGTTGAACATTTGGTTTTCCAAAACCTTTTGAGCTTTGTCAACCTTAGAAATTTGATCATCAACCTTGATGATGCGGTTCTCCAACCTTTGAAGCTTTCCCAAGATTGTCTCCAACATGGGATCGGGCTTCTCCTTTCCCGTATTGTTTCCTCCATTTGATGATTGCCCCTGGCTTTTCAAAGGAGTAGAGGAAGAAGAGGGTGGAGTTAGTGAATTGGAATTGGAAGGATAGGAGTTACCGGAATTTTGTTGATTGGAACGCCAATTGTTGTTGTTTGAACCCCGATTGTTGTTCCAATTGTTGTTGTTCCGGTTGTTGTTGTTTCCATTCCAATTGTTATTCCGGTTATTGTTCCGGTTATTGTTGTTGCGGTTGGTGTTATCACCGCCGTTGTTGTTGCCCAAATAGCCAACATCCTTCTCTTGTTGCTTTGGGAAGTTGGTCTTGATAGTCTCCTTCAACTCTTTGATCTCATTGTTGAGGGAGAAAATCTGATTTTGAGCTTCATGTGTGAGCTTTGCTCCTTGCTCCACACGATTTCCCTCCACTTTCCGGTGGGAATACTTCTCTATGACTCTTGCTTGCTTCTCAATGAAGTCCCAAGCGTCATCTTCTCTCATGTCCATGAACGTTCCACATGAGAGGGATTGGAGGTTGAATTGCGTTCCCGCATCCAGCCCCTTGTAGTAAATCTCCAGCAAGACAAGCTTGGATATGCCATGATGAGGGCAATCCAAGAGCAAATCCTGAAACCTTTCCCAAGATTGAAACAAACTTTCGTTAGGTCTCATAGAAAAAGCATTAATCTTACCTCTAAGTTCCGCCGTTTTGGAAGGCGGAAAGAATTTGGTGAGAAACTCTGCGGAAAGGTCTTCCCACGTGTCTAGTTTCCCATTAGGAAGAGCTTGATACCAAGATAACGCTTTCCCCTTCAAGGAGAAGAAGAAAGGCTTGAGCTTATAGCTGTTGGTAGTAGCGTTCTTCGGTCTCATCGTCTCCATCATACACTCAAAGTTTTGTAAGTGTTGGTGTGGAGATTCAGCACTTGTACCGCCGAATTGACTTTGGCGAACAAGAGTGATAACTTGAGGGTTAAAGCTAAACCCTTGCACATCTTCAGCGTCAAATTTCACACCCAAGCGGCGTGGTTGTTGTGTTGGATCCATTCGTTGGCCAAGAGTCCTTGGCTCATTATCCACACGTTCGACTCTCACATTCCTAGGTGGAATGCGGCGATTAGTAGCTCCTTGTGGATGGAAAGGATTTATGTTGATCGTGGGATCAATCTCTTCTAACGGTGGCATGGAAGAATCGCTATCATCAGCGGATGAGTGGCTTTTTCTTCTAGACCTTGATCTCCTTCTCGAGGACCTCTTGCCTACCTTATCTTCAAGGTCGCTCATCTTTATCCTCATTTGGACGATCATGTCTTGTAGACCGTTGACTTGAGATTGATGTCGATCCATCTCATCCTGGCGGAGAGTCTCATTCCATCGGAGTTGAGCTTCCTTCTCCGCCAACTCCGTTTGAAGATCGCGTTCGTTTTCTTCAGCCATCCTCTTTTCCTTGCGCTTTTGCCTCAAGGTTTTCTCTAGCTCTTGATCAAGAGGTAAGAGATCTTCGGTGTTCCTAGACCTGCGCATACACTCAAAAGAAATCAAACAACGAGAGCAAGCTCCCAAGCTTGACAACCGGCTACCGGATTCGGACGAAACCAAATCCCCGGCAACGGCGCCAAAAACTTGTTCGCCACTTAGCGTGCGTGCAATCAAGTCTTAAATTTATAAAACTAGAATAAAAGCAAGCGAACCCGCAGTGTACGGATCGGCGTAGATTAGCAAGTATTCCAGAGTATCGAACACAGGGATTTGGGGGGAACAAATTCAGTTGTAAAGTTGTCAAGCAAATAAAAGGGTAAAGCTTTGCAAATATATTGGGAAAACAGCAACCCTAAAGATCCAGGTATCTAATTGTGGCAATCGATTCAAGATATACTTAATGATATAAAGACAGAGTTGAGATATGCAAAGGTATACTAATGTAAGGTAATCGTACGGTGAAGTTCCAAAAACCTTATGTAACTCACCTACAAGGCACTCTCTATACAGGTTGTTGAGGCTCAATATAGAAAGATTCTAAAGGCGAGAATTAGTGTCAAATACCCAAACTTGTAATCCAAGGATCAAGACTAACTTAACCGATTGAGGTTGTGACACTCACAATGAGGTAGAGGTTGTTGAGGCTTCACTACCACCTAGAAAAGACAAGTCTAAACTAAGTCAAAGCAAATCTTTAACTTTGAATTAAAGTAAAAGCAAGGTTCGTAAACTGGGGTAAATCACGGGTAGTTCTTGAGAATCACGGCCGTGGAAACCTAAGAACAGGCCGTGATTTAGGGTGTCGACGATATTTCTCTAACTCTCAGGGTCCAATCAATTTACAATCGATCTATCATTATCTAAGCCACAACTATCAACCCTTCACCTTAGAATTGCTAAAGGGTTTTAGCCAATAATCATCATTATGATATGAATAATTAAATATGAAAGGGAGAAAAGGTAAAACCTTGAAATCTCAATAACAAACACAAAACCAATGTCAATAAAACTCAAACGTAACTTGCGTTCAATAGATGTAGGATAGAATAAGAATCTCTCACAAATCTCAAGGAACAAAGAAGAACGGGATGTCAATCCGCCTTCAAATGAAACCCTAAAATCTTCCAACTTCGCAAAAAGGGAAGTGCGTCCTTCCCCAAATCTTCCCTCCAAATAGCAAGACCTCCAAGTCTGCCTCTCTAAGTATCCTTTGGAGAATTTAACTCCAAGTCCCGGGGCTGTCACCGTCGTCCGGCGAAATTGACTCTCCCTAAGTCTCCCTTTGGAGAAATTGACTCCCTTTGGAGGTTTTGGCTCTCTTCAATGTTGAAGGCTCTCGAATATTTGTAGGGGTCAATCTAGGGTTTAAAGATAAAATCCTAAATATTTGGGCTGAAAATAGGTCGAATCCGCTGGTATCAGAAGATACTCTGGGCCGCATCATAAGGTATCAGAAAATACTTTGGCGCGTCAGACGGTATCAGAGAATACTTTGGGCCGTCAGGCGGTATCAGAAGATACTTTGGCGCGTCCTAAATTCCTTTTATGCTCCTTTTTGTCCCGCTTCAAGGCTTAATCCTTAAATGTGCCATTTTTGCTCCATAATTCGCCAAATTACCTGCAAATGCAATAAAACTCTGTGTAGACCTCTATTCTTGCAAAGTAGGTAAATATAACCATAAATGTCATGAATGTATGTCTATGCATGCAAAATAAAGGGAAAATCTATATAAATACATGCCTAAAAATAGGTCATAATTCATGTCATCAAAATACCCCATACTTGCATCTTGCTTGTCCCCAAGAAATGTTCAAACTTAAAATACAAGATGATATGGATTATGAATATGCAAAAATAAAGAAAAACCACAATATTTTGGTTGTGCTTCTATTCATAGATCACCCTCAAATAGTTGCTTCATAACTAATGATAATCGTCATATGGTCGAAAGGAAATATAGCATGGAAAGGATAATCATACTTTGTAAGAAAATCATAACATGCATCATAACTTGCAATATATCAAAATCAATCATGAAGAATCCAATTTAGACCACAAAGCCAAACACATTCCAATGATCTTAAGGACTTTCAAGTAAGGTCAAGAATGCAGAAAGGAGGGAAACTTATAAGGGATGTGGTGCATGAATCCGGGAAAAGGAATAACCCAACTCTTCTACTTTTTCTTTTGCGGTTTCCGCAGCACTTTCAACTTAGAGCTTCGCTCTCTTCTTTTCATTTTTCGACTTTACTTTTGGAGTTATGGATAGAGGTGCACAAAAACCGAAGCCTAGGAGATTGGCGTTTCTCAATTTTTATGAGATGCCTCAAACCCTTAGCGCACATACCATAATCCGCTAGGAATATCGCTCAATCCGACTTTGGCAAGACACAAACATCCGGCTATGTGAATGGTGCCGAGTTACTCATCATCATGATTGACTTCCCCAAACCTATAATTTCTTTCTATTCCTTTGAATGCAAAGTATTGCTTTCATGGTCCTCCCACATCAAACATGCCAAAAATCAACTCTTCCTAATTCCCGGATAGGTAAAGGAGGCAATTATTTTCATTGAGGGGCTAAGTGATCAAAGAAAGAAGTAAGAAAATCGAAGTGCCTTAATCATTTCAATAAGAAGTGTAAGAACTTATATGCGGTTTCAACCTTCAACACTCAACATGATTTAGAATGAAAGCGAATTATCAAACATGCATGAAGTTCTATCAAAGTATTCAAATCCCACATATGTCATAAATCAGTTCAAGCATATCAAAATCATCATAGCTATTCCACAAAACAATGTTCATCATAGAGATCATATCCATTCTAGAAGCACAAAAATTTTAAAATTTTTCAAAATTTTCATAATCATATGATGCAAGACATAAAACATGCAAATGGTATTGCAAATACCTCCACCCCATACTTAAAACTCACATTGTCCCCAATGTGAAGAAAAGAAAAGATGGAAAAGGATACTCACAATGTAAGATGACGAATTAGGCAAGACGAATCATCAATCTGCCGGTGGTGTTGGGAATCTATAGAAGCTTAATAGGGAACTCCGAATACCCTAATCGACGTCAAAAATGAAGAAGGGGAACGCCTTTCCGCCGAAAATTTTTCCGAAAAAAAAAAATTTTTTTTTTTTTTTTTTTTTTTTTCGGGTCGGGAATTTCCACGGTCGTGGTTTTCAAAACCACGGCCGTGGAACTTTCTGTTGCTCTCGACACGAGTCCAAGTTTCGTCAATCTTTTCGACTTTTCTCATCTTATCTTGCTTATTCCTTATTCCTGACATCCAAAAACACAAACATACCGGAAGGTATCGAAGAAAAACAAGCAAAAACAACTACTCTAATCTAAGAAAGAAAAGGGAAAAGGATTCATTACCTTGGGTTGCCTCCCAAGAAGCGCTTTGTTTAAGGTCCGTAGCTAGACCATTCTCCATAGATGACTCAATGCACCTTGAACATCTTGGATTGCTCTTCAAATCCATCATAGAGCTCTTCCAAGAAATCTCCGGTTCCTAATTTCACCGGCAAGTGGTAAGATATCCCACGTACAAGCTTGTACGGTTTGATTCTCACCGGAATCCTCCTAGCATTCTCATGCTTTAATGGGACATAATTCAGCCTTGCATCCCATCCCTTCCTAGATCGAGAAATCAGTTTCTCGAGAATCCTCTTAGCTTCCCCATCTCCAGCTTGGGGATAATGTATGGTATTCGTCATATGAATGACCCCATACTTGAACAAAAAACACTTATTGACATTGGCGTTGAAGCGCTTGCCAAATTTACTCCTTGTAGTCCAAGGAGTATCTACTTCCAACAATTTCAATGGAGGCTTCATCTTCACTTTAGGAGGTTCTTTTGGAAGAGACCTCCAACTCTCCGGAGCATTCCTGAAAAAATCAGAAATTTTAATAGGAATTTCAAATGAAGTAAGAGAATGTACCTTGTTAAGTTCTTCAAGGCTTGAGACAAATTTCATGTTGGGATGATGATCCACACATGAAATATCTCCCAACTCAGCTGGATCTTCTTCAACCTTGGCCACAGTTTCGGTAATTTGGACAAGGTTCTCCACTTCTTCCTCTTTATCCTGCACAATCGACTCTTCTTCAATCTTGACCACAATATTAGCAATTGGGTCTAGGTGTTCCGCTTCTTCCTCCAGTCGAGCAATTTCAGCAAGGATCAATTTTCTTTCAAGGTCGTCGAGATCCTTCATTGATTGCTTGATCTTTGATTCAAGTTGATCTTCAAGAGGTTGTTCATATACCTCGCGAGCGGTATAGAGCTCCTCCCAGATTTCAAGCTCCTTCTTAATAGCTTTCTCTCTTTCATTTTGTTCACTGAAAAAAACTGAAAAATAATCCAGCAAATGTCTATTCTCCTTCCATTTAGCTACCTCTTTCTTTCTCCATCTCTCTCTTTCCAAGGATTTGTTCCTAAGTCTATGTTGCTCCAAAGATTCGTTAAGTTCAACTCTGAGGCTCCATATTTCGTTCCTCGCCGTTACAAAGCTGCTTCCATCCATTGGAAAATCTGAAAACTCAAGAACTCATACCAAAAGATTAAAAGAAAAAGCAAAAAAAACTTGTTCTTTGGCGAAACTCTGTTCCGTTGCTGGAACAAGAACTTCGTATGTACCTAAGAACACAAACCTGCAAGAACACTCAAAAGAGATATCAAATAACAAGAGCAAAGCTCCCAAGCTTGACAACCGATAACCGAATTCGGCCTAAACCAAATCCCCGTGTTCGATACTCTGGAATTCTTGCTTAACTACGTCGATCCGTACACTGCGGGTTCGCTTGCTTGATTCTAGTTTTATAAATTTAAAACTTATTTGCACACACCTCTAGGGGCGAACAAGTTTTTGGCGCCGTTGCCGGGGAGTTTTATAAATTCAAAAACTTGTTCGCCCCTAGAGGTGTGTGCAAATAAGTTTTAAATTTATAAAACTAGAATCAAGCAAGCGAACCCGCAGTGTACGGATCGACGTAGTTAAGCAAGAATTCCAGAGTATCGAACACAGGGATTTGGGTGGAGCGAATTCAATTGCAAGTTATCAAGCAGGTAAATATGGGAGTTTTGCAGATATTGGGAAAACAACAATCCTATAGATCCAAGTATCTAGCTGTGGCAATTGATTCAAGATATACTTAATGATATAAAGACAGAGTTGAGATATGCAAAGGTATACTAATGTAAGGTAATCGTACGGTTGAGGTTCCAAAAACCTTATGTAACTCACCTAAAAGACACTCCCTATACAGGTTGTTGAGGCTCAATATAGATAAGGTTCTAAAGACGAGGATTAGTATCAAATACCCAAACTTATAATCTAAAGATCAAGACTAACTTATCCGATTGAGGTTGTTGAGGCTCACAATCGAGGTAGAGGTTGTTGAGGCTTCACTACCACCTAGAAAAGACAAGTCTAAACTAAGTTAAAGCAAATCTTTAACTTTAGATTAAAGTAAAAGCAGGTTCGTAGACTTAAGGTAAATCACGGTTAGTTCTTGAGGTTCCACGGCCGTGGACTCAAGAACAGCCCGTAATTTAGGGCTGTCGGCGACAATTCTCTAACTCTCAGGGTCTAATCTGTTTGCGATCGATCTATCATCACCTATGCCACAACTATCAACCCTTCACCTTATAATTGTTAAGGGTTTTTAGCCAATAATAGTCATATTGATATCAATTCAAGAATTAAAAGACAAAAGATGGGAACTTTCAAGAACTATCAATAATCTTCAAATGAATCTCAGAATCACAGTCAAGAACAAGTGTTTATCAAAAGATTCAAAACGGAGTAAACAATCACAATCTTAGGAAAGAAAAGAAACGGGATGTCAATCCGATCCTAAATCAAACCTAAGCAAGAAGAGGGATCTTCTTGCAAAACCCTTCAAGAACTTCGATCTTCCACAAACACGAAGATCACAAACAGCAACTCTCCAATACGAACTTTGATCTTCAATGAGATCTCCAAATTACCTCCAAGATGAGGGTTTGTGCGTTGCTAAACGTGGATTGTAAGCGTGCGTTTGCCGCTAAGCGAGGGTTGAAAAGGTCGTAAGCGAGGTGACGGAATCTTGCTTCGTCCGTCTTTTTATAGTGTATGGTAAAGTGTCGGCCCGGCCCAATCTTTCAAAAGATCATGGCTTCGAAGTGTGGCGAAAAGATTCGCCAAGATCACGGTCGTGGAAGATTCCACGACCGTAATTTAGGGCGTGGAAACAATTACGGTTAGTTCCACGGCCGTAGAATCCCCTGGAATGAACATCGAATTCTGACTCTGAATCCACGGCCGTAATTCTGAACGTGGTTTGTGATACGGCCGTGTTTTAGGGCGTAATTTAGGGCAAGAACGTGATTCTTCCCTGAACTCGTGCATTCTTCAATCTAAGACTCCAAATTGCTTCAAAAAGTGTCCTCGATCTATGGACATATCAACTCAACTCTCCTTTGCTCGATTCCGTTCGGAAATAGCTCCAAATTACCTATAATCAACATAGAACTAGTGTAGACATCCATATCGAAAATATAGGCAATACTAGCTCACATATGTACAAAGATCAATCAAAGACTATCAATATGAATCAAATACATTTAGAAAACGTGCCTAAAATATCACAATATTTCATGCTAACAAATAACCCCATACTTAGCACTTGCTTGTCCCTAAGCAAGGTCTTTCAAAAAGCTTTAAACAAGAGTTAGGATGAAATATGTGTACCTTCTTTTGGGTGAATGTGACTTCTAAAGAATAGATCATTCTCAAACCTTGCTTCAATCGTTTTTCAAACTTTCACACACTTAATTAGAGAGTAAGAGGTAAAGAAAATTCATGAATCAACTCAACTTCTAAACAAGCATTATAACCTTCAAACATTATCAAAATCAATCATAAGAAGCTTCAATTTAGATCACCAAGTCATATAACATTCTTTTGATCTTAAGGACTTTCAAAAAAAAGGTCTAGAGTATGGAAGGGAAGGGAAAACTTTAAGGGAAAGTGGTGCATGAATCCGGGAAAGTGGACAACTACCTTCTTCTTCTTATGCGGTTCCCGCAACACTTCAACTTAGAGCTTCGCTCTCTCCTTTTCATTTTTCGACTTTACTTTTGGAGTTGTGGATAGAGGTGCACAAAAACCGAAGCCTAGGAGATTGGCGTTTCTCAATTTTCATGAGATGCCTCAAACCCTTAGCGCACATACCATAATCCGCTAGGAATATCGCTCAATCCGACTTTGGCAAGACACAAACACCCGGCTATGTGAATGGTGCCGAGTTACTCATCGTCATGATTGACTTCCCCAAACCTATAATTTCTTTCTATTCAATTGATTGCAAATAATTGCTCTCATGGCCCTCCCACATCAAACATGCCTTTTTCTCATTCACTTTTCCAAATTCCCGGATAGGTAAAGGAGGCTAATATTTCAATGAGGAGCTAGATGATCAAAGAAAGAGGAAAGAAAGTATCGAATTGCCTTAATCATTTCAACAAGAAGTATAGGAACTTATAATGTGATTTCAACTTCAATCTCTCAACATGATTTAGGCAATGTTTTCACATTATAAAACTTGTAAAAGAGGTAGAATTCATTCATTTAAATTCTTTTCGATTTACAATCCTTTTAAGCATGCAATTGTCATCGAACTCAATTCACAAGTAGTGATTATCATGGAAATCATCTCAATTCATTAGAAGCTCAAAATTTTCAAAATTTTTCAATTTTTATGGTTTTTTCAAGTCATTTTCCATGCAATGCAATAAGGAAACGTGCAACACATAACGAACATGCAATGATAGTCTCAAATGAAGCAAACATAGAGAGTAGAGTTATTACAAACTTTAGTACATCCCACCCCATACTTAGGACGAACATTGTCCCTAATGTTCAAAAGAAAGAATAAAAGAAAGAAAAGAAAAAGAAACTCACAAGTGGTGGCGGGAATGTCTAAATCAAACGGTCATGCATCGATCACTGCGGCGCCGGTGGAGGTGGAAATGGAGAGAAGCTCGGATCATAGAACCGCCCGAACTGCTGGCGGTAGACGTCCCTCATCATGTGGTCAAGGTCGTCTAGGCGTCCGTCTCTAGCATCCGCCCGGATCTCTAGCGCTCCGACTCTCTCTGAAAGTCCGGTAGCCCAATCCGGCATCCTCTCATACCATCCCGGGGCGTGATCATACCATGAGGGGGCATCGGCTGGTGCTGGTGCTGGTGGTGGTGGTGGTGCTGCTGGCTGCGTCGTGGACCAAGGAGGAGGTGTGCTGTACCAAGTGGGAGGTGTAGTCATCCACGTGGGTCTCTCACTCACGCTGGCGCGGCGAGATGACGAGCCTGAAGCTTTAGGTGGGCGTGGAGAGCGCCTAGGTACATCCGGGGCCGCTTCCGGCTGATCCGGAAACGAGCCGAACTCCTGCTCCGCTCCTCCACCACTCTCGTACTGCTCTCCCATGTCCTCCTCATCCTCAACCGGTGGTGGAATGTAAGGGGGAGCTACAAGCCTGTTCGCATGCATCGCAGCGAACGTCTCCTTCCAATTGTGGCGTCCCGCCACAATGGAATACTCTGGCAGCCACTCAATACCCCTGCCTGTCCTACTCTTCCAGGGCATGCCCGCATAAGGCGGACCTCTATGTGTGGGGAAGATGAGTCCCCTAACCATGAATGCATGTAATCCTAGAGGTACGGCGGGTATGCGGGTGCAAGCTGAAAAATCTACACCAAAGCTCCTAGCTATGTGGGTCACTATCCCACCATATCCAATGTTCCCTCTCGATTTGTTCTTGAGTTTACTCATCGTCGCCGCCAAAAGAGTAGCATAATCTGCGCGGCATCCATAAAGCATGGCGTAAAGAAGGAATAGCTCATCCGTCTTGATCTTTTGGGGCGTCTCCGTCCTAGGAAAGAGACACTCCGAAAGAACACGGTGAGCTATCTTCAAGGCTAGATGGTACATTAATCTAGCCTTGGTATCAGCTGGTTGCCAACGGTCCTCGTCGGCATAAATCATGGCCACTTCCCCCCAAAAATCCTTGGCGGAAATGCCTCTAGGAAGTCGACCGTTGTAGGTCTCATGGAACCCGAAAATGGTCCCGAACTCAACAATGCTCAAGTGGTAGTCTCGATCCATAAGACGGAAGGAGACGGTCCTATCTACTGGGCTGTGCTCAAAGGACGTCACAACCTCTCGGGTAATCTCCTCGTAAGCGTCTTCACGAATGTTCGTGAAGACAAGCAATCCGGCTCTATCCAAGAGCCATGTAAGGTCATCAACTATGTTGAGAGGATGTAGATCCTCCAACAACAAGTACCTAGGGCCAATCACTGCCCTCTTCTCTATCCTTTCAAATGCAGCTAGGTGGTTTTCGTGTATGGTTGGGATGCTAGGGTGAGGGGGTGAAGATGGAGGTGAAGGTGAGGATGGTGGTGAGGGAGATGAGGGTGGTGGTGCCCTAGAGGTGGAGGGGTTGCCCTTCCTTTTCTTATTTTGCTCCCCTTTCTTTTCCTTAATCCTTCCCGACACTCTCCTTACGAAATCCATTTTCAGCAAAAATCACGGTCTGTTCTATAGAAACCACGGCCGTGGAACCTCCAGAGACCGTGATTCGTCACAGAATCTCGTGAATCTCAGCAAATTCACCAAATATCACCACAACAAGCAGTCCTAATCTAATTCCTTCCAATCTTTGTCAGTTCTTCCTAAAAATCTATAGCAAAAACGAACCAAATCCGCGAGAATCGAAGAGAAAGAGATAACCTCTTTTTCGGATTGAAAAATCCAAAATGCGCGTTTGTTGATCGATTTCCACTCGATTTGTTGCTTGGATCCTGTTCGTGGTTGAATTTGCTGCAGTTTAGAGCGAAGAATCGTTGAAAACGATTAGAGAATGAAGAATTGGGAGAAGCTGCGGGTTTTCGGTATCTAGGTCGTGGAATTGGGGAAGAATTGTGGTGGTTTTTGTGATGAAGTGTGGCTTTTATACTCGCAGGCAAAATTTCAAAAATCACGGTCTATCGGGGCATTCCACGGCCGTGGTTTCTATAGAACAGACCGCATCATAAGGTATCAGAAAATACTTTGGCGCGTCAGACGGTATCAGAGAATACTTTGGGCCGTCAGGCGGTATCAGAAGATACTTTGGGCCGTCAGGCGGTATCAGAAGATACTTTGAGCCGCGTCCTAAATTCCTTTTATGCTTCTTTTTGTCTCGCTTCAAGGATTAATCCTTAAATATGCTATTTTGCTCCATAATTCGCCAAATTACCTACAAATGCAATAAAACTCTGTGTAGACCTCTATTCTTGCAAAGTAGGTGAATATAACCATAAATTCCATGAATGTATGTCTATGCATGCAAAATAAAGGGAAAATCTATATAAATACATGCCTAAAAATAGGTCATAATTCATGTCATCAAAATACCCCATACTTGCATCTTGCTTGTCCCCAAGCAAGGTTCAAACTTAAAATACAAGATGATATGGATTATGAATATGCAAAAATAAAGAAAAACCACAATATTTTGGTTGTGCTTCTATTCATAGATCATCCTCAAAAAGTTGCTTCATAACTAATGATAATCATCATATGGTCAAAAGGAAATATAGCATGGAAAGGATAATCATAATTTGTAAGAAAATCATCACATGCATCATAACTTGCAATATATCAAAATCAATCATGAGGAATCCAATTTAAACCACAAAGCCAAACACATTCCAATGATCTTAAGGACTTTCAAGTAAGGTCAAGAATGCGGAAAGGAGGGAAACTTATAAGGGATGTGGTGCATGAATCCGGGAAAAGTGGACAACTACCTTCTTCTTCTTATGCGGTTTCCGCAACACTTCAACTTAGAGCTTCACTCTCTTCTTTTCATTTTTCGACTTTACTTTTGGAGTTATGGATAGAGGTGCACAAAAACCGAAGCCTAGGAGATCGGCGTTTCTCAAATTTTCAAGAGATGCCTCAAACCTTTAGCGCACATACCATAATCCGCTAGGAATATCGCTCAATCCGACTTTGGCAAGACACAAACACCCGGCTATGTGAATGGTGCCGAGTTACTCATCATCATGATTGACTTCCCCAAACCTATAATTTCTTTCTATTCCTTTGAATGCAAAGTATTGCTTTCATGGTCCTCCCACATCAAACATGCCAAAAATCAACTCTTCCTAATTCCCGGATAGGTAAAGGAGGCAATTATTTTCATTGAGGGGCTAAGTGATCAAAGAAAGAAGTAAGAAAATCGAAGTGCCTTAATCATTTCAATAAGAAGTGTAAGAACTTATATGCGGTTTCAACCTTCAACACTCAACATGATTTAGAATGAAAGCGAATTATCAAACATGCATGAAGTTCTATCAAAGTATTCAAATCCCACATATGTCATAAATCAATTCAAGCATATCAAAATCATCATAGCTATTCCACAAAACAATGTTCATCATAGAGATCATATCCATTCTAGAAGCACAAAAATTTTAAAATTTTTCAAAATTTTCATAATCATATGATGCAAGACATAAAACATGCAAATGGTATTGCAAATACCTCCACCCCATACTTAAAACTCACATTGTCCCCAATGTGAAGAAAAGAAAAGATGGAAAAGGATACTCACAATGTAAGATGACGAATTAGGCAAGACGAATCATCAATCTGCCGGTGGTGGTGGGAATCTATAGAAGCTTAATAGGGAACTCCGAATATTTCAATCATTGTCAAAGAACGAAGAAAGGGAACGCCTTTCCGCCGAAAATTTTTCCGAAAAAAAAAAAAAAAAAAAAATTTTTTTATTTTTTTTATTTTTTTTTTTCGGGTCGGGAATTTCCACGGTCGTGGTTTTCAAAACCACGGCCGTGGAACTTTCTGTTGCTCTCGACAAGAGTCCAAGTTCCGTCAATCTTTTCGACTTTTCTCATCTTCTCTTGCTTATTCCTTATTCCTGACATCCAAAAACACAAACATACCGGAAGGTATCGAAGAAAAACAAGCAAAAACAACTACTCTAATCTAAGAAAGAAAAGGGAAAAGGATTCATTACCTTGGGTTGCCTCCCAAGAAGCGCTTGGTTTAACGTCGCTAGCTGGACCTATGTCCATAGATGACTCAATGCACCTTGAACATCTTGGATTGCTCTTCAAATCCATCATAGAGCTCTTCCAAGAAATCTCCGGTTCCTAATTTCACCGGCAAGTGGTAAGATATCCCACGTACAAGCTTGTACGGTTTGATTCTCACCGGAGTCCTCCTAGCTTTCTTATGCTTTAATGGGACATAATTCAGCCTTACATCCCATCCCTTCCTAGATCGAGAAATCAGTTTCTCGAGAATCCTCTTAGCTTCCCCATCTCCAGCTTGGGGATAATGTATGGTATTCGTCATATGAATGACCCCATACTTGAACAAAAAACACTTATTGGCATTGGCGTTGAAGCTCTTGCCAAATTTACTCCTTGTAGTCCAAGGAGTATCTACTTCCAACAGTTCTAATGGAGGTTTCATCTTCACCTTAGGAGGTTCTTTTGGAAGAGACCTCCAACTCTCCGGAGCATTCCTGAAAAAATCAGAAATTTTAATAGGAATTTCAAATGAAGTAAGAGAATGTACCTTGTTAAGTTCTTCAAGGCTTGAGACAAGTTTCGTGTTGGGATGATGATCCACACATGAAATATCTCCCAACTCAGCTGGATCTTCTTCAACCTTGGCCACAGTTTCGGTAATTTGGACAAGGTTCTCCACTTCTTCCTCTTTATCCTGCACAATCGACTCTTCTTCAATCTTGACCACAATATTAGCAATTGGGTCTAGGTGTTCCGCTTCTTCCTCCAGTCGAGCAATTTCAGCAAGGATCAATTTTCTTTCAAGGTCGTCGAGATCCTTCATTGATTGCTTGATCTTTGATTCAAGTTGATCTTCAAGAGGTTGTTCATATACCTCGCGAGCGGTATAGAGCTCCTCCCAGATTTCAAGCTCCTTCTTAATAGCTTTCTCTCTTTCATTTTGTTCACTGAAAAAAACTGAAAAATAATCCAGCAAATGTCTATTCTCCTTCCATTTAGCTACCTCTTTCTTTCTCCATCTCTCTCTTTCCAAGGATTTGTTCCTAAGTCTATGTTGCTCCAAAGATTCGTTAAGTTCAACTCTGAGGCTCCATATTTCGTTCCTCGCCGTTACAAAGCTGCTTCCATCCATTGGAAAATCTGAAAACTCAAGAACTCATACCAAAAGATTAAAAGAAAAAGCAAAAAAAACTTGTTCTTTGGCGAAACTCTGTTCCGTTGCTGGAACAAGAACTTCGTATGTACCTAAGAACACAAACCTGCAAGAACACTCAAAAGAGATATCAAATAACAAGAGCAAAGCTCCCAAGCTTGACAACCGATAACCGAATTCCCGCAAAAACTTGTTTTTAGGCATGTATTTATATAGATTTTCCCTTTATTTTGCATGCATAGACATACATTCATGGCATTTATGGTTATATTCACCTACTTTGCAAGAATAGAGGTCTACACAGAGTTTTATTGCATTTGTAGGTAATTTGGCGAATTATGGAGAAAAAATGGCGCATTTAAGGATTAAGCCTTGAAGCGGGACAAAAAGGAGCATAAAAGGAATTTAGGCGGCCCAAAGTATTCTCTGATACCGTCGGGCGCGGCCCAAAGTATTTTCTGATACCGTCAGACGCGCCAAAGTATTCTCTGATACCTTCGAACGCGGCCCAAAGTATCTTCTGATACCACCGGATTCGACTTCTTTTCAGCCCAAATATTTAGGGTTTTTTCTTTAAACCCTAGGTTTATCCCTATATAAATCGAAGAGCCTTCAACATTGAAAGGGAGCAAAAACCTCCAAAGGGAGTCAATTTCTCCAAGGGGAGAATAGAAGGAGTCAAAATCTCCAAAAGGGGAGACTTAGGGAGAGCCAAATTCTCCAAAGGACGGTGACAGCCCCAAGACTTTGACCTTCGCTTACGACCGCTTACCTTGCTTGGAGCATTTTCGCCTAGGGTTGATTGAAGATCGCCGAAGGGTTAGCCTCTTTCTTAGGTTTTGATATTGAAGACGAATTGACATCCCGTTCTTCATACTTGCCTAGGATCATTGTGAGGTTTTGTATTCTATTCCGAATTCATTGAATATTCCGATTTGTGTTTGGATTTGAGATTGAGTTTTTGATTATATTTGAGTTTTCGAAGGTTTTCATCTTTTATTCTCTTTGATTTGAATATTGATATCATGACAATGGTTATTGGCTAAAACCCTTTAGCAATTCTAAGGTGAAGGGTTAATAGTTGTGGCTTAGATAATGATAGATCGATCGTAATTTGATTAGACCCTGAGAGTTAGAGAAATATCGTCGACACCCTAAATCACGGCCTGTTCTTAGGTTTCCACGGCCGTGATTCTCAAGAACTACCCGTGATTTACCCCAGTTTACGAACCTTGCTTTTACTTTAATTCAAAGTTAAAGATTTGCTTTGACTTAGTTTAGACTTGTCTTTTCTAGGTGGTAGTGAAGCCTCAACAACCTCTACCTCATTGTGAGTGTCACAACCTCAATCGGTTAAGTTAGTCTTGATCCTTGGATTACAAGTTTGGGTATTTGACACTAATTCTCGCCTTTAGAATCTTTCTATATTGAGCCTCAACAACCTGTATAGAGAGTGCCTTGTAGGTGAGTTACATAAGGTTTTTGGAACTTCACCGTACGATTACCTTACATTAGTATACCTTTGCATATCTCAACTCTGTCTTTATATCATTAAGTATATCTTGAATCGATTGCCACAATTAGATACCTGGATCTTTAGGGTTGCTGTTTTCCCAATATATTTGCAAAGCTTTACCCTTTTATTTGCTTGACAACTTTACAACTGAATTTGTTCCCCCCAAATCCCTGTGTTCGATACTCTGGAATACTTGCTTAACTACGTCGATCCGTACACTGCGGGTTCGCTTGCTTGATTCTAGTTTTATAAATTTAAGACTTGATTGAACGCACGCTAAGTGGCGAACAAGTTTTTGGCGCCGTTGCCGGGGATTTGGTTTAGGCCGAATTCGGTTATCGGTTGTCAAGCTTGGGAGCCTTGCTCTTGTTATTTGATATCCTTTTCTTGAGTATTCTTGCAGGTTTGTGTCCTTAGGTACATACGAAGTTCTTGTTCCGGCAACGGAACAGAGTTTCGCCAAAGAACAAGTTTTTGGCGCCGTTGCCGGGGATTTGGTTTAGGCCAAATTCGGTTTTCGGTTGTCGGGCTTGAGAGCTTTTTGCTTTTAATCTTTTCGGAATGAGTTTTTGAGTTTTTAGGTTCACCAATGGCTGCATGGAGCAATGAACCTGCATTTGATCCAGCCTGGTTTGCATGGCAAGGTGCTAGGGCGGACCATTATGAATATTTGGAGGAGAAGTATGCCTATTATTGTGTTAGCGACGAAAAAGAAAGAGAGGAAGCCATTGAGGATGAGCTCGCATATTGGGATGAACTTAATCCCCTTCATACGTTTCATGATCAACCTCCTCAAGTGCAAACTCCACAACAACCATCCGAGGATGGCACACAAATGATGTTGGAAGAGATATTAAAAGTGTTGGACAAGATGGAAGACAAAATAAAGGCTATGGAAAACAAAATGAAGGCTATTTCTGAAGCTCAAAAATCCTTGTCCTGCGAGGAAGAATCCCAAATCTTAAGCCTTCCTCCTATTGAGCTTGAAGCCCCTCTTGAAGTCCTCATTGAAGAAGAGGAAGAAGTGGAGAACCTTGGCCAAATCACTAAAACTGTGGCCAAGGTTGAAGAGGATCTAGCTGAGTTGGGAGATATTTCATGTGTGGATCATCATCCCAACATGAAACTTGTCCCAAGCCTTGAAGAACCCTACAAGGTATATTTTCTTACTTCCTTTGATATTCCTATTAAAATTTCTGATTTTTTTCAGGAATGCTCCGGAGAGTTGGAGGTCTCTTCCAAAAGAACCTCCTAAGGTGAAGATGAAACCTCCATTAGAACTGTTGGAAGTAGATACTCCTTGGACTACAAGGAGTAAATTTGGCAAGCGCTTCAACGCCAATGTCAATAAGTGTTTTTTTGTTCAAGTATGGGGTCATTCATATGACGAATACCATACATTATCCCCAAGCTGGAGATGGGGAAGCTAAGAGGATTCTCGAGAAACTGATTTCTCGATCTAGGAAGGGATGGGATGTAAGGCTGAATTATGTCCCATTAAAGCATAAGAAAGCTAGGAGGATTCCGGTGAGAATCAAACCGTACAAGCTTGTACGTGGGATATCTTACCACTTGCCGGTGAAATTAGGAACCGGAGATTTCTTGGAAGAGCTCTATGATGGATTTGAAGAGCAATCCAAGATGTTCAAGGTGCATTGAGTCATCTATGGACATAGGTCCAGCTAGCGACGTTAAACCAAGCGCTTCTTGGGAGGCAACCCAAGGTAATGAATCCTTTTCCCTTCTCTTTCTTAGATTAGAGTAGTTGTTTTTGCTTGTTTTTCTTCGATACCTTCCGGTATGTTTGTGTTTTTGGATGTCAGGAATAAGGAATAAGCAAGAGAAGATGAGAAAAGTCGAAAAGATTGACGGAACTTGGACTCTTGTCGAGAGCAACAGAAAGTTCCACGGCCGTGGTTTTGAAAACCACGACCGTGGAAATTCCCGACCCGAAAAAAAAAAAAAAAAAAAAAAAAAAAAAAAAAATTCGGAAAAATTTTCGGCGGAAAGGCGTTCCCCTTCTTCGTTCTTTGACAATGATTGAAATATTCGGAGTTCCCTATTAAGCTTCTATAGATTCCCACCACCATCGCCCGATTGATGATTCACCTTGCCTGATTCGCCATCTTACATTGTGAGTATCCTTTTCTTCCTTTTCTTTTCTTCACATTGGGGACAATGTGAGTTTTAAGTATTGGGTGGAGGTATTTGCAATACCATTTGCATGTTTTATGTCTTGCATCATATGATTTTGAAAATTTTGAAAATTTTTAAAAGTTTTGTGCTTCTAGGATGGATATGATCTCTATGATAACATTTATTTTGTGGAATACCTATGATAATTTTGATATGCTTGAATTGATTTATGACATATGTGGGATTTGAATACTTTGTTAGAACTTCATGCATGTTTGATAATTCGCTTTCATTCTAAATCATGTTGAGTGTTGAAGGTTGAAACCGCATATAAGTTCTTACACTTCTTATTGAAATAATTAAGGCAATTCGACCTTTCTTTCTTCTTCTTTATTCATCTAGCCCCTCAATGAAATAATTGCCCCCCTAACCTATCCGGGAATTAGGAGGAGTTGAGTATTTGGCATATTTGATGTGGGAGGGCCATGAAAGCAATTTTTTGCATTCAAAGAATAGAAAAAGTAATAGGTTTGGGGAAGTCAATCATGACGATGAGTAACTCGGCACCATTCACATAGCCGGGTGTTTGTGTCTTGCCAAAGTCAGATTGAGCGATATTCCTAACGGATTATGGTATGTGCATCAAGGGTTTGAGGCATCTCATGAAAATTGAGAAACGCCAATCTCCTAGGCTTCGGTTTTTGTGCACCTCTATCCACAACTCCAAAAGTAAAGTCGAAAAATGAAAAGGAGAGAGCGAAGCTCTAAGTTGAAGTGTTGCGGGAACCGCATAAGAAGAAGAAGGTAGTTGTCCACTTTCCCGGATTCATGCACCACTTTCCCTTAAAGTTTTCCCTTCCCTTCCATACTCTAGACCTTTTTTTTGAAAGTCCTTAAGATCAAAAAAATGTTATATGACTTGGTGATCTAAATTGAAGCTTCTTATGATTGATTTTGATAATGTTTGAAGGTTATAATGCTTGTTTAGAAGTTGAGTTGATTCATGAATTTTCTTTACCTCTTACTCTCTAATTAAGTGTGTGAAAGTTTGAAAAACGATTGAAGCAAGGTTTGAGAATGATCTATTCTTTAGAAGTCACATTCACCCAAAAGAAGGTACACATATTTCATCCTAACTCTTGTTTAAAGCTTTTTGAAAGACCTTGCTTAGGGACAAGCAAGTGCTAAGTATGGGGTTATTTGTTAGCATGAAATATTGTGATATTTTAGGCACGTTTTCTAAATGTATTTGATTCATATTGATAGTCTTTGATTGATCTTTGTACATATGTGAGCTAGTATTGCCTATATTTTCGATATGGATGTCTACACTAGTTCTATGTTGATTATAGGTAATTTGGAGCTATTTCCGAACGGAATCGAGCAAAGGAGAGTTGAGTTGATATGTCCATAGATCGAGGACACTTTTTGAAGCAATTTGGAGTCTTAGATTGAAGAATGCACGAGTTCAGGGAAGAATCACGTTCTTGCCCTAAATTACGCCCTAAAACACGGCCGTATCACAAACCACGTTCAGAATTACGGCCGTGGATTCAGAGTCAGAATTCGATGTTCATTCCAGGGGATTCTACGGCCGTGGAACTAACCGTAATTGTTTCCACGCCCTAAATTACGGTCGTGGAATCTTCCACGACCGTGATCTTGGCGAATCTTTTCGCCACACTTCGAAGCCATGATCTTTTGAAAGATTGGGCCGGGCCGACACTTTACCATACACTATAAAAAGACGGACGAAGCAAGATTCCGTCACCTCGCTTACGACCTTTTCAACCCTCGCTTAGCGGCAAACGCACACTTACAATCCACGTTTAGCAACGCACAAACCCTCATCTTGGAGGTAATTTGGAGATCTCATTGAAGATCAAAGTTCGTATTGGAGAGTTGCTGTTTGTGATCTTCGTGTTTGTGGAAGATCGAAGTTCTTGGAGGGTTTTGCAAGAAGATCCCTCTTCTTGCTTAGGTTTGATTTAGGATCGGATTGACATCCCGTTTCTTTTCTTTCCTAAGATTGTGATTGTTTACTCCGTTTTGAATCTTTTGATAAACACTTGTTCTTGACTGTGATTCTGAGATTCATTTGAAGATTATTGATAGTTCTTGAAAGTTCCCATCTTTTATCTTTTAATTCTTGAATTGATATCAATATGACTATTATTGGCTAAAAACCCTTAACAATTCTAAGGTGAAGGGTTGATAGTTGTGGCATAGGTGATGATAGATCGATCGCAAACAGATTAGACCCTGAGAGTTAGAGAATTGTCGCCGACAGCCCTAAATTACGGGCTGTTCTTGAGTCCACGGCCGTGGAACCTCAAGAACTAACCGTGATTTACCTTAAGTCTACGAACCTGCTTTTACTTTAATCTAAAGTTAAAGATTTGCTTTAACTTAGTTTAGACTTGTCTTTTCTAGGTGGTAGTGAAGCCTCAACAACCTCTACCTCGATTGTGAGCCTCAACAACCTCAATCGGATAAGTTAGTCTTGATCTTTAGATTATAAGTTTGGGTATTTGATACTAATCCTCGTCTTTAGAACCTTATCTATATTGAGCCTCAACAACCTGTATAGGGAGTGTCTTTTAGGTGAGTTACATAAGGTTTTTGGAACCTCAACCGTACGATTACCTTACATTAGTATACCTTTGCATATCTCAACTCTGTCTTTATATCATTAAGTATATCTTGAATCAATTGCCACAGCTGGATACTTGGATCTTTAGGATTGTTGTTTTCCCAATATCTGCAAAACTCCCATATTTACCTGCTTGATAACTTGCAATTGAATTCGCTCTACCCAAATCCCTGTGTTCGATACTCTGGAATTCTTGCTTAACTACGCCAATGAACACACACTCAACACCTCTTTCACCTAAAGTCTTACGTTTGTTGTCATTTAGCCTTACTATGGCTCGACATCCCCAAACTCGTAAGTAATGTAGGTTTGGTTTCCTTTTGAACCATAGTTCGTAAGGAGTCTTCTTGCTTCTTTTTTTGGAACACGATTAAGGAAGTAGTTTGCCGTGAGCATAGCTTCACCCCAAAACGAATTCTTAAGACCCGAGTAAGACAACATGGCATTGACCATCTCTTTAAGCACTCGGTTCTTTCGTTCGGCCACACCATTTGATTGTGGTGTGTAAGGTGTCGTGGTCTCATGTATGATCCCGACACTCTCAAAGTATTCCTTATCCATAAATTCACCACCACAATCCGTGGGTAGTCTTTTTATTAAGGTACCTTGTTGCAACTCAGATTCATTCTTGAATACATAGAATTTTTCTAAGGCATCACTCTTTGCAAAGAGTAGATATACGTAACAATACCTAGAGTAATCATCTATGAATGTTACGTAATACTTCTTCTTTCCTAATGAAGGAGTAGAGTGCAAGTCGCCTAGATCCGAGTGGACTAAGTCGAGCATTGATTGTTCTCTTTCAACTCTAGGAAATGAAAGTCTTGTTATCTTGGTCAACATGCACGTTTTACACTTGTCTTTTGGCAAGTCAAGTTTAGGTAAAATACTAGCCTTAGTCATGTCATTCATACGCTTAAAATGAACATGTCCAAGCCGTGCATGCCATTTGACAAAATCACAATTGGAAGAAGAAGAAGACAATGTAAACAAACTATTCTTGTTTATATTAGTATTAGAAAGTTTATTACATAAAGAGAGAAGAAACATATTATTGTTCCAATGGCAAAAGCCTACAAATGTTCCTCTCTTAGATAATACATAACGGTCGGCTTCTATGACTTGTTTGAAGCCAAGCCTATTGAGTACACCACCAGAAACCACATTCTTCCTAATGGCCGGTGCATGTAGTAAATTTGACAAGACTAGAGTCTTGCCACTTGTGAAGTATAGATCAACCCGTCCTCTTCCTAGAACGGGGGTGGTAGACTCGTTTCCCATATGTATGAGTGTTCCATCGTTAGCAACAGCGTATGTCTTGAACCAACGCCGATCTTTGCAAACATGAGTTGTTGCACCCGAGTCAACCCACCATCCAAGGTCATCATCCTGCATGGACAAACATTCAAAATTTAATGACACATAATTCAAATCAGAATTTATATCAAAGTTAGAATCAAGACTCATAAGTAAGTCACCTTGGTTTGAGGGGTTTTGGCCACTTTGGCCTCCACCCTTGGATCCATTGTCCTTAACCTTGCAATCCCGTTTGAAGTGGCAAGACTTGCCACACTTCTAACAAGAACCTTTTGGTTTCTTGTCAATATTATCCTTCTTGGACTTCTTGGACTTATTTCCCTTGTCCTTGTCTTTGTCCTTTCCTTTGAACCTCTTCCTTTTGCCCTTGCCATCCATCATGTTGGCCTCGTGGGAAGTAGAAGTTTTATCCTCCTTCTTGAGTCTCCCTTCTTGTGCCCTAAGACCTTGTTGAATTTGAAGGTGAGAGCCAAGTTCCACCAACGTGAGTTCTTCCTTCTTGTGTTTTAGCACATGGCGGAAGTCCTTCCAAGAAGGGGGGAGCTTATCCATTATAGACGAAACCGCAATAGCCTCATCCATATGCATGGCATGTTGAGTGAACCTCCCAAGAATCCGGAGCAATTCATTGTATAATTCTATTACCGGCCTTGAGTCCACCATTTTATATGAGTTAAAATCCGAGACTAAGAATTTGCGAGATGAAACATCCTCCGCCATGTACTTAGACTCCAGTTGATCCCACATTGATGTTGATGACTCTACACTTTGGTAGACATCAAACAATGCATCACTCATGCCATTGAGAATATGACCACGACATATGTAGTCATCATTATCCCATTTGCTCCTTCGTCGGACAACTTCTATCTCCTCCACCATATCATCAACCGGCTCGGCCGGTCTATGTGTAGTGAGTACATAAGCGACTTTTAGTGTAGTCAAGAGCAAGTGCATTTTCTTTTGCCACCTCCTAAAGTCTACACCCTCAAACTTATCCAACTTCCCAAAACGAGAATTTATTTATGTCATTAACGTCTTACTCATTATTGATCAATCCAATTCTACAAAACAATTAACAAAAAATACACTTAGAAGATTGTTGGATTTTCGGTGTCCGGTTTTAGACCAAAGGGTCGTAGTCTCACTTATGTGAGTAGACGGTTCTCCCAATTGCCAATCAATTTAATATAATTATCTTGAACTAAAAACAAATTATTAGCCAAGGGTTTGTAATCTCCACAAAGGAGTAGCCAAAACCCAATCAAGAGTTTGTAATCTCCGAAAAGGAGTAGACAAAACTCTAATAGAAGTTATGTTCAATTGCACGTTTTATAAACCGGTTGTTGTATGTTAAAACTATTGACTTGGATAATGTAATGAGTCATTCATAAATGAATTTTCCTTCTAAGTGTATTCTCCCCTACACCGGGAATATCCAAATACCTTAGTGGGATAAAACGTTACACGTTACAAAGACTAAGTAAGAGACTTACTTGTCTTACTTTGTAGAAAGGGTATTCCTAGGTTTTGTCAATACAAAATCAAACTAAGATGGATGCTTAGCCTTTGTCAATACAAAGGAACTATACTGGTCTTTCGAGTTTTGCAAACAAGCTTTTAAGAAGTCCTATCCAATGTCAATACAATGGAACTAAAAGCTTTATTATTGCAAAAACGAATGTTTAATCAAGTGCAAATGGCTCTCCCTTTTATAGGCATAGGGGGGCACGTTTTTGGGGAGTTAAAAGAGGTTAAAATCGGTTATGGAAGTTACGTGGAAGTTACTTGGAAGATGGGCCTTGAAGCCCTAGAAATCCCGAGGCCCGAGGCCCACATAGGAAGCCCAAAACCGCTCCCCAGAGCTAGCTTAGAGCTAGCTTATTTTTCTTGGTCCAAACACTTCCAATGAGCTTCATTCACTTTAATATAGCTAGGGTAAGCTCCAAGATCCTCAAACACTCAATATCTTAGCTCAAGCTAGTGTATCTCCTTAAGAAGCTCACTAGCTGCTTCATTGACATTCACTAAGCATTTGAGCTTGGATTGCTCCCAATTTTTAACCACATATTCTTTAGCCAATATAAGGCCTAAGAACCAAAGGTGTGCCGATAAAATGTGGCTAAAAAGCCCCAAACGTCGGCCATCTAAAAGCTAGCACAATTTGACCTTGTCGTGAATCACCTTGCTTTGATTTGACTCCCCTTATAATACTAGTTGTTCTTAGTACCGGTCACTTGTCTTGCCTCCCGCAACCCGGACCATAGTGACACACATGTGAACAACTCATTGCTCCTTGTCTCAAGACAAGCTCAACGGTTACAATGAAGACTTTGCCCAAATCTCTAACATTCCTCCCCCATTTGAGCAAAGTCAAGAAACTTTTAATAGACATACATCCAAACAAAATAGTCGCATAATCATAAATATCTTTCGATTGAATTTATAGAATTAGTATAATTACACATTCTGCACTAAAGAATTGTCGTGTCCTAATGGATTGAACCACTTAACTTGTTTAAGTACATGAAGGCAACATACACGAAATTTACATTTCCTTTACAAATAAATGACACATTTAAAGGCTATTGTGTCCTAATCCTTTAATGAACATAAAGGCGAATCGGCCATCTACTCCCTTGAAGAAGCCTTGACACTTCACGTTCACGTAGCCAACTCTCTTTGATCTTGCACCTATAATTGCAATTTTTCAAAAGAGTTGTTAAGAAATTACATATTTCAATCTATACATATTATATAGGCATAGAGCATTACCTTGGATGGACATTTTATGCTCACAACTTCTTGGAATGGGCTTTCCTCATTGAATTCGGCTAAGGCATCAAGCCATAGGTGAATTGGGTGTCCCATGACAAGTCGTTTTCAATTTAGGTCGTTAACCCCATCCCCTTGGCTGACTTTCCCATGACAAGTCGTTTGAACTAAGTCCCTAGCCAAGCTCTTGGTTAAGTGATCGGCTAGATTATTGTGTGTTCTCACAAAATTGACCGATATTATACCGTGAGTTATAAGCTCTCTAACGAGCTATGTCTCACACCAAGATGTCTTGATTTTCCATTGTACGTTTGGCTATAAGCTTTAGCCAACGTAGCTGCACTATCACAATGAATTGAGATAGGAGAAACCGGTTTTAGCCATAGAGGAATTTTTAGAACCAAATTTCTTAGCCATTCAGCTTCCTTACCGGCAGCGGCAAGTGCCACAAACTCGGACTCCATGGTCGAGGTTGTGATGCATGTTTGCTTCTTTGAAGCCCACGAAATGGCACCACCACCTAACAAGAAAACCCATCCTGTGGTGGATGAGTGATCATCTAGATTAGTGATCCATGACGCATCTGAGTAGCCTTCTATCACTGAAGGATACTTACTGTACAAGATGATAAACCCATGGTCCCCTTGAGGTACCTAAGCACACGCCTTAGTGCCTTCCAGTGTTGTGAGCTAGGACAACTTGTGTACCTACTCAATTTACCAATAGCAAAAGCAATATCCGGCCTAGTGCTAGTCATTGTATACATGCAACATCCTATTACTTGTGCATACTCAAGTTGAGAGACAGCTGATCCTTGGTTGGGCATCAATTTTTCACTTGAGTCCATAGGAGTACTAATAGTTGAACTTTTATCACATTGGAAGCGTTTCACAATCTTCTCAATGTAGTGTGATTGTGTGAGGCTTAAGCCTTTAGCATCACGTTTGATTCTTATGCCTAGAATCACATCCGCCTCACCTAAGTATTTCATAGAAAACTTAGTGGACAAGAAATCCTTAGTGATATCTACTTGTCTTTGGTTTGTTCCAAAGATCAACATGTCATCAACATATAAGCATATGATCACACCTTGACCGGTATGATCAAACTTACTATAGACACACTTGTCAGCTTGATTTATCTTAAATCCATTTGACAATACGACATCATCAAACTTTTGATGCCATTGTTTTGGAACTTACTTTAGTCCATACAAGGATTTGATCAAGCGACACACTTTGTGCTCTTGTCCTTTTAAAACAAACCCTTCAGGTTGTCTCATATACACTTCCTCATCTAGATCACCATTAAGGAATGTTGTCTTGACATCCATTTGATGAATCACTAGATTATGTATAGCCGTCATAGCTATTAATAACTTAATGGCTGTAACCCTAGCCACCGGATCATATGTGTCAAAGTAATCGACACCTTTCCTTTGTCTAAAGCCTTGGATGACCAAGCGTGCTTTAAACTTGTCAATGGAACCGTCAACTTTCATCTTCCTCTTGAAGATCCATTTGCATCCCAAAGGTTTGCAACCGGAAGGAAGGTTGGCTAACTCCCATGTATGGTTACCCATAATGGAGTCCATCTCCTCTTGGATTGCTTCCTTCCAGAAGGCAACATCTTGAGATTTCATGGCCTCGTCAAATGTCTTTGGATCCTCATCTATATGAAAGTAAGAGTGACGATCCATTTCATTATCCCTTGACCCTCAACCAAGAACACTGGGAAAATTGATTTTTGGGACAAATTAGTGCTCATAGGAGCAATCTCTAGCAAGTTAAGCTCGTGGGACGCTTGCCGGGATTCATCTTGAATCCTATGATGCTTGTTTGGGTATTTGTTCGCTCCAAACGGTGTGTGCAAGCTTTAAATTTATAACCCTAGACGTAAGCTTAAAACAAGGATGCGAACCCGCAGTGTACGGGTCAATCGTAGTAAAAAGCAAGGAATTCCAGGGGTCGATCACAGGGACTTAGTGAAACAAAGTCCAATTACGGTATGCATTAGCAATTACTAACCATAAAGCAATTAAAACAATCAAAGATGATATAGAAGTCAATAAAGGAAATATGCAATTCTAGGGATTAAAGCATCTAGTTGTGGTTCCAACTCAAGATCTAAAGATAAGCGGACAAAGCTGAGGTTTTTGCATAGGGAAGGTGTTACTAAAGTAGAATAGATCACTGGGTAAGTCTCACTACTCACTAATCCTAAACCATAACTCCTATTACCAGGTAAGTCTCAAGGAATTAAGATAAAGAACTATAACCTCAAACTAACACACCATCTAAGGGAATAGAATCAACTTCCCATAGGCGGGCATTCCTAGAATAGCATCAAGGAAAGGAATGTTAATATGCAGTTTATTCATCAAGTCAAGGAACTTACCAAAGTGCTTGTCTAGATGTGCTCTGGCCCTTGACTGGGGAATGGAAGTGGTGGTTTGTATGCAGGAGGTGGAACATAAACTTTAGTTTTCCCCTCCGCTTTCTGTGGCTCCACCTCGGTTGGCATCTCGGTCGAAGTGTTCTTCGACTGCACCTGGACCGAGGTGGTCTTCGTCGGTACTGACACCGACCGAGGCACTGGATCTGCTGTTTTCAATCCACTCCTCGTAGTTATGGCCATTATCTGGCCCTTAGGGTTGCTTTCCGTCCTTGCTGGAAGCTTCCTTGGATCTCTTGGCGCTTCATTCGCCCTACTTCCAAGTTGTTGTTCAAAGGCCTTTTGGGCCTTCGAAAATGAAGTCATAGAAGTCTCCATAGCGCTAAGTTTGATCAAGATAGCCTCCAGAACTATGTCTTTCTTTTCCGGCTGAGACGAACTTGATCCTTGCCCCTGGCTCTTTAATGGAGTAGAAGAAGAAGAAGAAGGGGAAGAGAGGAAAGGATTAGAGGAATCGTTAGAGTTGGAGTTTGAATGATTGTTACCAGAATTTTGGTTGTTCGCCCTCCAATTGTTGTTATTGGATCCTCTATTGTTGTTGTAGTTGTTGTTCCGGGAACCGTTGTTGTTGTTACGGTATCCATTTTTGTTGTTCCTTTGTCCTTGCTCTTCCTTCTTGGTTTGAGCAACCAAGAGTTCCTTCAATTGCTTCACGTCATTCTTCAAAGACGTGAGTTGATTGTTGTTGGGCTGAGTTTCTTGGAAGTTAACTCTTTTAACTCCACCTTCAGCTCCTTGATGGGTGTACTTCTCCATATGCAAAGCTTGCTTCTCGATGAAGTCCCAAGCTTCGTCAATCGCCATGTCCATAAAGGTACCGGCGGAGAGTAGTTGGAGGTTGAACTGGGTGCTTCCGTCCAGTCCCTTGAAGTATATCTCCAATAACTCTATCTTTGGAATCCCATGATGTGGGCAATCCAAAAGAATGTCCTTGAACCGCTCCCATGACTTGGACAAGCTCTCCTTGTCCTTCATAATGAAAGCATTGATCTTCCCTCTCATTTCAGCGGTCTTTGAGGGGGGAAAGAATTTGGTCAAGAATTCCGTAGTCATCTCCTCCCATGTGCTAATTTTTCCTGGAGGAAGAGATTGATACCAAGTAAGAGCTCTATCTTTTAAAGAAAAGTAAAAAAGGGCTTAGCTTGTAGTTGTTATTTTCAATCCTTGTGGGTCTCAAGGTCTCCATCAAGATCTCATAGTTTTGAAGATGTTGATGTGGTGATTCCTTCTCTAGCCCTCCGAATTGGCATTGGTGAATCATGGATAGAACTTGCGGTCGAAGTTCATAGTCATGGTCCGCTGGATCTCCTAGGTTAACTCCTGGACGCCTCAGTTGTTGATTGGGGTCCATCCTTTGACCTAGGGTTTGTGGGATTCCTACAAGAAGAACACCTCGGACTGGCATCCGAGGTGGAAGTATCTCGGCCGGGGCGTCTGGTACTGGGACCTGCCTCGGTCGAGGGTCAGCGACTGGGACCTTGATCGGTCAAGGATCTGGAACAGGATCTTCCCTCGGTCGAGGTAGAAACTGGTCTCGTAAAGCTGCCATATCAGCTTTGATCGCTTCAGTCCTGGTGCGAGTTTCTTCTCTTTCCTGCCTCAATTCTTCCTGGCTGAGGCGTAGCAGCTCTAGCGCCTCTTTCAACTCGGCCTCAAGATCGCGATTGTCTTGGTGGGCCATCTTCTCTTCTCTTAAGCGTCGTTTGTATGTCTTCTCTGGTTCGGGATCGTAAGGAACGATTTCCTTCCCAGTGCGGGTTCTTCGCATAAACCTAAGAAAGAACCTGCAAAAGTCACTCAAGTAGAGTGGTTAGTAGACACGGGGGCAAGTGCCCCAAGAGCAAACCGTAACCGGCTCGGTCTAGACCAAGTCCCCGGCAACGGCGCCAAAAACTTGTGCGCTCCAAACGGTGTGTGCAAGCTTTAAATTTATAACCCTAGACGTAAGCTTAAAACAAGGATGCGAACCCGCAGTGTACGGGTCAATCGTAGTAAAAAGCAAGGAATTCCAGGGGTCGATCACAGGGACTTAGTGAAACAAAGTCCAATTACGGTATGCTTTAGCAATTACTAACCACAAAGCAATTAAAACAATCAAAGATGATATAGAAGTCAATAAAGGAAATATGCAATTCTAGGGATTAAAGCATCTAGTTGTGGTTCCAACTCAAGATCTAAAGATAAGCGGACAAAGCTGAGGTTTTTGCATGGGGAAGGTGTTACTAAAGTGGAATAGATCACCGGGTAAGTCTCACTACTCACTAATCTTAAACCATAACTCCTATTACCGGGTAAGTCTCAAGGAATTAAGATAAAGAACTATAACCTCAAACTAACACACCATCTAAGGGAATAGAATCAACCTTTACCGGGTAAGTCTCAGGCTAACTCACAAAGATGGGATGAAAGCACACTCAACCCCCAATAAAGGACAAACCTTTATTACCTACACTTATGATCTTAGGTATACAAACTAAGGAATTACCGGGTAAGTCTCATCCTAAGCTTGCTTTGAACCAGGAAAGGTGTAATAAGAATAGGATTTGGCAAACTCTAACACTTAACTCTCAATTTCGGATCATATAATTCACCTCGGTCAGAAGAATTCCACCCCGGCCGAGATGTTCATCGACTGAGCGAGATGCTTAGGGTTAAGGTTAAAGACTCGAACTTTCAGGATCCTACTGGAATCTAAGATTATTCTATCATTGTCTTTCCCACAACCTTCAGCCAATCACCCTAGAATCACACAAAGAGATTAGCCACTCATCATCATGAAAGTATTAATCAAGTATATGGGGAGAAGCTGAATATTTGAACAAGAAGAATTTAATGAAAAGACTTCAATAACTGAATCAAATATCACAACAAAAGCGTTCCTTGGATAGAAATCCAACAAAGGAAGACAACAAGGAAGGGAATCTAAGATAACCTTACAAAAACCCTTCAAAAGCTATAAAAGCTATAGACTTCAATCTTCCTTCAACCTTCAAAAAGGTTCTTCAAATCTCCCAACTGGAGTATGGCTGCTGCGGTATAAAAACCCTGATCGATGGTATAGCATCCTCTGGATTTGTGGGAAATCCGACCTTTTTATAGGAAAATTACTCTCCAAAGATAAGATATCTTAGAAAGATCTCTTCCCATAAAAATAGGTAAAATATATGATCTAGTATATCTTCTTCCTTCCAGGAGCCAAGCCCAAAAATATAAGATCTCTTTCCAAAGATAAAAGATCTCAGCCAAGAATAAAATATTCTCGTCGCGTCCCAGGTGTTCGCCTCGGTCGAGTCGACTTCTCTGGATCACCTCGGTCGAGGTGACTCTGTGGTCAACCGATGTGAGTCACAACTGAATGTGAAATCTCTCAAATTTGGTCCAAAGTGAATCTTTAATCCATGGCTATGCTTCCTGGATGGTTCCTTATGTTCCTGAATGTAGCTCCAATGACTCCATAGCTCCTTTTTGATGCAAAACGTGCCATTTTACCTACGATTACAACAAAACTAGGTGTAGACCTCGATTCTCGCAAAGGTAGATGAAATGGTAATATAATCACATATAATACATACAAACATGCAGATTATTGAAGATAAAACGTCCAAACAAACCCTAAAATATAGACTATAATTCATGCTATCAAAATACCCCATACTTAGCCCTTGCTTGTCCCCAAGCAAGTTCCGCATATAGAAGACAAGATAGAATGGATTATAAGTCAATAAAGTCAATGAAAAGTCTTTCAAAAACATTTTTTGGTGTGTCACAATCATAGATCACTCTAAAAGAATACTTCATGGAATTTAAGATCAATGTATGATCAAAACATTTTATAAATATAAGAAAGTTGTTCATCTTTGCATAAAATCATAGAATGCATAATAAGTCATAATTATCGAAATTAATCTTGCATAATCCAGTTTAAACCACTAAGTCAATCAACAAGCTCGAGGTCTGAAGGGCTTCCCAAATGAAAGGTCAAGAAACGTGTAGGGTAGGGATGTATGTAAGGTAATGTGGTGCTAGAATCCGGGAAAAGGATATACTTCACTTTCACTTTGACTTTCAACATCTTCCACCAATAAGCTTTGCTTATTTCACACTTTTTTTCTTTTTACTTTACTTTTTGGGATGCATGGACAGAGGTGCACAATAACCGAAGCCTAGGAAATCAGCAATCATCAATTTCTTGAGATGCATCAAACCCTTGATGCACATACCATGACCCGTTAGGAATATCGCTCAATCCGACTTTGGCAAGACACAAACACCCGGCTATGTGAATGGCTCCGAGTTACTCATCATCATGATTGACTTCCCCAAACCTATTATTACTTTCTAACACTTTCACTTCCAGCCCACTTCTCAGCTTTAACTTCACTTGCTTTCACCACTTCGTTTGCTTCCAAATTCCCGGATAGGTAAAGGGAGGCAAAATGTATATGAGGGGCTAAGCATGATCAAGAAGAAGAAGAGAGAAGAATGAATTGCCTTGGTCTTTCCAGGAAGAAAGTGAGAGAACTCATAATGTGGTGTCAACCTTCAAATTCAACATAATTTAGACAAAAACAAAGTATTAAACATGCCAATAATTTCAAACAAAGCATTTAGCAACTTAAACATATTATAAAACATTTCAAACACATAAAGATTTCAAAACCAGTCAGTAAGCAAGATCTTCACTGAGATCATATCCAGATAAAAAGCACAAAAATTGTTTTCGAAAACTCTCAGTTAACCCACCTCGGTCGAGGTGTTCTTAGGTCAACCGAGGTGAAACACCTCGTTCGGCCAGAACTCCACCGGTCGAGGTCAAAAAAAAAATTTTAAAACCAGTTTTCTTTCAATTTCGACGTTTTTCTCAATCAAATAACCTGTATGTATGCATGCAATCTCAGATAAACACATAGAAGCAAACTGAAGCATAAATATGAATAAATATCCGGTCAAATAGAGTCATACATCACATAAGTCAAATAATACATCGATAAACACCCCATACTTAGGGCACACTGTCCCAGTGGGTCAAAATAAGTTTAAGGAATAAAATACTCACCGGATAATAAGTTGAACTGCATATAAATAAGAAAGAAAATCCTGCAGCTCTCAGTAGTCACGATCTGGTGGTGGCGGTGGTGGCACATACGGATATTGGGACGGGTCGAACGGATAGCCCATGACGTGCTCAAATTGAATCTGGGCCATCATGTGCTGGTAATGCTGCCGCTCCTACATCTCGCGGATATCCAGTGACAAAGTAGCATACGAATCAATAACCTGATCCGTCAGATCATCGATCCGACGGTGAGCCTCTGGATCTCTGTGTCGGCGTGTCCTACGTCTAGCAGGTCTCACTGGAGAAGTAGCAGGTGCCGGCTCAGTGTCATCATCATCCAGATCTATAACTGGTGCGCTCGTCCCTGCAGTATCCGTCCCTGTATCCATCGGGACTCCACCATCTCTGTCATCAGCAGTCACCTCATCATCTGCCTCCTCCTCAGCTGGGGCAGCTGCTGCCTCTCTGTAATCCTCCATCAGTGGGGCCCAGGCGGTCTGCCAATAATGAGGGTCATAAACAATAAACTGTGTTCACCACCTGATCCCCTGCGGTGCAGTCAGCTCCCATGGCATAGCCACGTATGGTGTAGTCAGTCCTCGGGGAACCAGAATCCGCCGAGTGATCATCTCCTGCAGCCCAAGCGGCTTGGGAGCCGCCACCATAGTGCAAGCGCTGAGATCCATGTCCTGGTAGCTGGCGATGTGGGTGACAAGTCCTCCGCAGCAGATGTCCCCCTTCGCCTTGGCCTTGATCTTGTGCAGGTCCTCTGCCAACATCAAGCCAGAGTCGGGGATCCCTCCTGTCACCATGCAGTATAGGCTGAACAGCTCCCCCCTGTCGGACCTTTTAGGGCGTCTCAGTACGCGCCAGAAGTGTCTCACTGAAGATACGGTGAGCTAACCTAAAAGCTAACTGGAAGATGACCTTCTCCCTGGAATCTCCAGGGCGCCATCTGTCTGCGTGCTCAACAATATGGGCAATCTGCCCCCAAAACTCCCTATCTACAGATCGGGACGGGAAGTCAACAGCTGTCGGGTCAGGGAAACCAAAAATCTCTCTCCAGTACTCTAGTGGCACTAGGAAGTTCCGGTTCATCAACCGGTACTTCACAGATCGCTCTGTGGGGAGGTAGGTGAAGGAGCTAACAAACTCTAAGGTGGGCTCCAGATAGGCAGGGGCTCGGATCTCAGTAAACTGATCTAGCCCTACTGTGGATATCATCCGTCTAAGGTCTCCATCCACATGGAGACAGTCAAAGGCTGACACGTCCAGGAAGCGAGGTGCAATCACTGAACGGCCGGAAATACGCTCATAATCTACCTGGTGTCGCTCGTGGATCACCGGGCAATAGGGTCAGGAAGAAGAGGAAGAAGGGGAAGGGGAGGATCTATCCCTAAGGGCAAGGCGTCTGTCAGAACTCATTCTCAAATCTGTCACTGTCAGGTCACCTCGGTCGACTGACAATACTCAAGAATCACCTCGGCCGAGGCACAGCGCGTCTGGACCGAGGCGGAAAACTGTGTTCTAATTCCTTCAGAAATTTCAGTTCTTTTCCCCCAAAATCACTACAACTGCTTCCTATGGGGTACTTAATCCTTTTCTCAGCAAATGCAGGGCAATCCAGGCCCAATTTGAAGCGAAAACAGCGAGGTTAGGGTTTCGTACTCGTTTTACCTCGTTCGGCCGTTTCGGTTTGTTTTTCTTGCAGATTGACGCTTGCACTGGAATCCTCTATCCTTTCTTAGCGATTTGGAAGCAAGAATCGTCGAAAATGGTCGAAAACTGGAGAAGCGAGGTGGATCTTCGCCGCGGTCGAGAAGAGAGTAAAGTAAAGAGAGAGAAATTCGGCCCCCTTTTATACCCTTTTCTGGAACTGCTGTCACCTCGGTCGAGGTGGTCTCGACTAGACCGAGGTGGTACGGACCGAGGTGGTTCTTCAGAAACCCTAGTCGCCTCGGTTGCTCAAGAATCATCTCGGTCGAGGTGCTCTGACAGCAACCGAGATGTGCCTCAGTCAAACTTCGTCTTCTCAAATTCTCGATCTTCTGTCCTTCCAGTTATGCTCCTTCCTTAGATGTCACCTGTTATCTGTCTAGAACGCCAAAAACAAAACAAAGCAAAGCAAAAGCAAAACTACCTAAACTAATAGAAAAAGGGAAAAGAAAGCAATACCTTGGGTTGCCTCCCAAGAAGCGCTTGGTTTAAGGTCGCTAGCTGGACCATAATGCATCTCAAACGAGGTATATTGGTGCAACCTCCTCTACCGGAATCTCCGGTTTGTACTTCTTGAGTCTATGACCATTGACCTTGAAGCTTCCGCTCGTTTCGCCCCATATCTCAACTGCACCATGAGGAAAAACATGTTTCACAACATAAGGTCCGGTCCATCTAGATTTTAACTTACCTGGATAGAGGCGGAGGCGGGAGTTGAAGAGTAGAACTAAGTCTCCTTCGTTAAGCTCCTTTGGAATGATACGCTTGTCATGCCATTTCTTCGTCCTCTCCTTATAGATTTTGGCATTCTCATAAGCGTTCAAACGCAGCTCCTCCAGCTCGTTGATATCCAATAGTCGCTTCTCGTTGGCCTCCTTAATGTCGAAGTTCAACCATTTGATCGCCCAATATGCTTTGTGTTCTAACTCAATGGGAAAATGGCAAGACTTCCCATATACCAGATTATAAGGGGTGGTACCTATGGGAGTCTTAAATGCGGTCCTGTACGCCCAAAGAGCATCGTCCAATTTCATGGACCAATCCTTCCTCGTCCTAGAGACGGTCTTCTCCAAAATTGCTTTGATTTCTCTATTCGAGATCTCAACTTGTCCACTAGTTTGAGGGTGATAAGGGGTTGATACCTTGTGGGTTACCCCATACTTCGATAGAAGTGCCTTGAACTTCCGGTTGATGAAATGCGTTCCTCCATCGCTGTTGATGATGTGTGGAGTTCCAAACCGTGGAAAGATAGTTCTGTTTAAGAACTTCACAACCACATTGGCGTCGTTAGTGGGAGAAGCAATGGCTTCAACCCATCTAGAGACGTAGTCAAATGCAAGAAGAATATAGAGGTTTCCTCCGGAGGATGGGAAAGGTCCCATGAAGTCTATCCCCCATACATCAAAGATTTCTACCTCTTGGATGTTATTAAGCGGCATTTCGTTCCTCCTTGACAAATTTCCTATTCTTTGGCACGGATCACAAGAGACTACAAATGATTGTACATCCTTGAATAATGTAGGCCAAAAGAAACCGGAACGTAATACCTTAGCGCACGTCTTATAAGTGCTAGCAAGTCCTCCACAAGGAAGTGAATGGCAATACCGTATGACGCTATTAACTTCATCTTCCGGAATGCATCTTCGAAGCATCCCATCCGGCCCGCGCTTGAATAGCAGCGGCTCGTCCCAGTAGTAATGGCGTACTTCCTTGAAGAATCTTTTCTTTTGAGAGTACGTCAATCCGGGCGGTATTTCCTGGCAAACAAGATAATTCACAATATCAGCATACCAAGGTCCTTTATTATCAGAAAGTTGGTGGATGGAATGTTCCACCAACTGAGGATGAATGTCAGAGAAGGGAGTAAGAAGTTTATTATTCTCAGTAGTCTCAGTTGACGTCATCTCGCCATCGACCTCGGTCGAGGCACAGAGGCGTTGACCGAGATGTTCTTCAGTTGCCTCGCTCAGTCCAGATAGTGCCTCGGTCGAGGTACTGTAACTGGAACCGAAACTGGAGATCTTCGTCTCCTGGATTAGCTTCTCAGTTTTAGCTCTTGGATCTTCTTCCAGTGCTTTTAAGCTCCGTATATCTGCATCACAAGAAGCATCTATATCTTCCTCCATTAAACTGAAACTAATAACTCTTTCGAGTGGATCGTTAATAAGGATAGAGCTCACCAATTCTCTTGATTCTTCTTCATCGTAGATGTTGAAGATATCATCGCTCAGCTGCTCCCCCTTCATGGCTGCAAGTAATGCGAACTCCACCTCATCGTCGCCAATGTTGAATTTCAACTTGGCGTTCTTGTAATCCACGTTGCAACCCGAAGTTGCTAGAAATGGCCTCCCGAGAATAATAGGAACAGGATAATCTGCGGGAATGTCAAGTACAACAAAATCTATAGGTAAATAGAAGTTACCTAACTTGACCGGAACGTCCTCCAAGATGCCCACGGGATGGGTGATGGAGCGATCCGCCATGTATAGTCGAATCTTGACCGGCTTGGGCTCTCCAAGTCCGATCTTCACACATAGCTCCAGCGGGATGATGCTCACGCTGGCTCCTAGATCACAAAGGGCTTCACAAGTGACATCCCCAACTTGAATGGGAATGCAAAATGAGTCGGGATCTCTCAATTTAGGTGGTATCTTCTCCTTCATGATTTGTATGAGCTCCGAGGATTTAGATGTCATCCTAACTTCACCAGGCTCTTCCAGTTTCCTCTTCCTTGATAGGATCTCCTTCAAGAACTTCCCATAGGCGGGCATTCCTAGAATAGCATCAAGGAAAGGAATGTTAATATGCAGTTTATTCATCAAGTCAAGGAACTTACCAAAGTGCTTGTCTAGATGTGCTCTGGCCCTTGACTGGGGAATGGAAGTGGTGGTTTGTATGCAGGAGGTGGAACATAAACTTTAGTTTTCCCCTCCGCTTTCTGTGGCTCCACCTCGGTTGGCATCTCGGTCGAAGTGTTCTTCGACTGCACCTGGACCGAGGTGGTCTTCGTCGGTACTGACACCGACCGAGGCACTGGATCTGCTGTTTTCAATCCACTCCTCGTAGTTATGGCCATTATCTGGCCCTTAGGGTTGCTTTCCGTCCTTGCTGGAAGCTTCCTTGGATCTCTTGGCGCTTCATTCGCCCTACTTCCAAGTTGTTGTTCAAAGGCCTTTTGGGCCTTCGAAAATGAAGTCATAGAAGTCTCCATAGCGCTAAGTTTGATCAAGATAGCCTCCAGAACTACGTCTTTCTTTTCCGGCTGAGACGAACTTGATCCTTGCCCCTGGCTCTTTAATGGAGTAGAAGAAGAAGAAGAAGGGGAAGAGAGGAAAGGATTAGAGGAATCGTTAGAGTTGGAGTTTGAATGATTGTTACCAGAATTTTGGTTGTTCGCCCTCCAATTGTTGTTATTGGATCCTCTATTGTTGTTGTAGTTGTTGTTCCGGGAACCGTTGTTGTTGTTACGGTATCCATTTTTGTTGTTCCTTTGTCCTTGCTCTTCCTTTTTGGTTTGAGCAACCAAGAGTTCCTTCAATTGCTTCACGTCATTCTTCAAAGACGTGAGTTGATTGTTGTTGGGCTGAGTTTCTTGGAAGTTAACTCTTTTAACTCCACCTTCAGCTCCTTGATGGGTGTACTTCTCCATATGAAAAGCTTGCTTCTCGATGAAGTCCCAAGCTTCGTCAATCGCCATGTCCATAAAGGTACCGGCGGAGAGTAGTTGGAGGTTGAACTGGGTGCTTCCGTCCAGTCCCTTGAAGTATATCTCCAATAACTCTATCTTTGGAATCCCATGATGTGGGCAATCCAAAAGAATGTCCTTGAACCGCTCCCATGACTTGGAAAAGCTCTCCTTGTCCTTCATAATGAAAGCATTGATCTTCCCTCTCATTTCAGCGGTCTTTGAGGGGGGAAAGAATTTGGTCAAGAATTCCGTAGTCATCTCCTCCCATGTGCTAATTTTTCCTGGAGGAAGAGATTGATACCAAGTAAGAGCTCTATCTTTTAAAGAAAAGTAAAAAGGCCTTAGCTTGTAGTTGTTATTTTCAATCCTTGAGGGTCTCAAGGTCTCCATCAAGATCTCATAGTTTTGAAGATGTTGATGTGGTGATTCCTTCTCTAGCCCTCCGAATTGGCATTGGTGAATCATGGATAGAACTTGTGGTCGAAGTTCATAGTCATGGTCCGCTGGATCTCCTAGGTTAACTCCTGGACGCCTCAGTTGTTGATTGGGGTCCATCCTTTGACCTAGGGTTTGTGGGATTCCTGCAAGAAGAACACCTCGGACTGGCATCCGAGGTGGAAGTATCTCGGCCGGGGCGTCTGGTACTGGGACCTGCCTCGGTCAAGGGTCAGCGACTGGGACCTGGATCGGTCGAGGATCTGGAACAGGATCTTTCCTCGGTCGAGGTAGAAACTGGTCTCGTAAAGCTGCCATATCAGCTTTGATCGCTTCAGTCCTGGTGCGAGTTTCTTCTCTTTCCTGCCTCAATTCTTCCTGGCTGAGGCGTAGCAGCTCTAGCGCCTCTTTCAACTCGGCCTCAAGATCGCGATTGTCTTGGTGGGCCATCTTCGCTTCTCTTAAGCGTCGTTTGTATGTCTTCTCTGGTTCGGGATCGTAAGGAACGATTTCCTTCCCAGTGCGGGTTCTTCGCATAAACCTAAGAAAGAACCTGCAAAAGTCACTCAAGTAGAGTGGTTAGTAGACACGGGGGCAAGTGCCCCAAGAGCAAACCGTAACCGGCTCGGTCTAGACCAAGTCCCCGGCAACGGCGCCAAAAACTTGTGCGCTCCAAACGGTGTGTGCAAGCTTTAAATTTATAACCCTAGACGTAAGCTTAAAACAAGGATGCGAACCCGCAGTGTACGGGTCAATCGTAGTAAAAAGCAAGGAATTCCAGGGGTCGATCACAGGGACTTAGTGAAACAAAGTCCAATTACGATATGCTTTAGCAATTACTAACCACAAAGCAATTAAAACAATCAAAGATGATATAGAAGTCAATAAAGGAAATATGCAATTCTAGGGATTAAAGCATCTAGTTGTGGTTCCAACTCAAGATCTAAAGATAAGCGGACAAAGCTGAGGTTTTTGCATGGGGAAGGTGTTACTAAAGTGGAATAGATCACCGGGTAAGTCTCACTACTCACTAATCTTAAACCATAACTCCTATTACCGGGTAAGTCTCAAGGAATTAAGATAAAGAACTATAACCTCAAACTAACACACCATCTAAGGGAATAGAATCAACCTTTACCGGGTAAGTCTCAGGCTAACTCACAAAGATGGGATGAAAGCACACTCAACCCCCAATAAAGGACAAACCTTTATTACCTACACTTATGATCTTAGGTATACAAACTAAGGAATTACCGGGTAAGTCTCATCCTAAGCTTGCTTTGAACCAGGAAAGGTGTAATAAGAATAGGATTTGGCAAACTCTAACACTTAACTCTCAATTTCGGATCAGATAAGTCACCTCGGTCAGAAGAATTCCACCCCGGCCGAGATGTTCATCGACTGAGCGAGATGCTTAGGGTTAAGGTTAAAGACTCGAACTTTCAGGATCCTACTGGAATCTAAGATTATTCTATCATTGTCTTTCCCACAACCTTCAGCCAATCACCCTAGAATCACACAAAGAGATTAGCCACTCATCATCATGAAAGTATTAATCAAGTATATGGGGAGAAGCTGAATATTTGAACAAGAAGAATTTAATGAAAAGACTTCAATAACTGAATCAAATATCACAACAAAAGCGTTCCTTGGATAGAAATCCAACAAAGGAAGACAACAAGGAAGGGAATCTAAGATAACCTTACAAAAACCCTTCAAAAGCTATAAAAGCTATAGACTTCAATCTTCCTTCAACCTTCAAAAAGGTTCTTCAAATCTCCCAACTGGAGTATGGCTGCTGCGGTATAAAAACCCTGATCGATGGTATAGCATCCTCTGGATTTGTGGGAAATCCGACCCTTTTTATAGGAAAATTACTCTCCAAAGATAAGATATCTTAGAAAGATCTCTTCCCATAAAAATAGGTAAAATATATGATCTAGTATATCTTCTTCCTTCCAGGAGCCAAGCCCAAAAATATAAGATCTCTTTCCAAAGATAAAAGATCTCAGCCAAGAATAAAATATTCTCGTCGCGTCCCAGGTGTTCGCCTCGGTCGAGTCGACTTCTCTGGATCACCTCGGTCGAGGTGACTCTGTGGTCAACCGATGTGAGTCACAACTGAATGTGAAATCTCTCAAATTTGGTCCAAAGTGAATCCTTAATCCATGGCTATGCTTCCTGGATGGTTCCTTATGTTCCTGAATGTAGCTCCAATGACTCCATAGCTCCTTTTTGATGCAAAACGTGCCATTTTACCTACGATTACAACAAAACTAGGTGTAGACCTCGATTCTCGCAAAGGTAGATGAAATGGTAATATAATCACATATAATACATACAAACATGCAGATTATTGAAGATAAAACGTCCAAACAAACCCTAAAATATAGATTATAATTCATGCTATCAGTATTCCTCATCTAAGGTCATGTTGATCACTTCCCTAGGCCTAGGAGCCGAGGTAAAGCGATCTTCATCAAAGATGGCATCCCTAGACTCTATTACGGTATTAACCGAGATGAAGTCATTTGGTTCTATCACATAGAACCTATAAGCTTTGGAGTGTTCGGCATAGCCAATGAACACACACTCAACACCTCTTTCACCTAAAGTCTTACGTTTGTTGTCATTTAGCCTTACAATGGCTCGACATCCCCAAACTCGTAAGTAATGTAGGTTTGGTTTCCTTTTGAACCATAGTTCGTAAGGAGTCTTCTTGCTTCTTTTGTTTGGAACACGATTAAGCAAGTAGTTTGCCGTGAGCATAGCTTCACCCCAAAAGGAATTCTTAAGACCCGAGTAAGACAACATGACATTGACCATCTCTTTAAGCAATCGGTTCTTTCGTTCGGCCACACCATTTGATTGTGGTGTGTAAGGTGTCGTCGTCTAATGTATGATCCCGACACTCTCAAAGTATTCCTTATCCATAAATTCACCACCACAATCCGTGCGTAGTCTTTTTATTAAGGTACCTTGTTGCAACTCAGATTCATTCTTGAATACATAGAATTTTTCTAAGGCATCACTCTTTGCAAAGAGTAGATATACGTAACAATACCTAGAGTAATCATCTATGAATGTTACGTAATACTTCTTCTTTCCTAATGAAGGAGTAGAGTGCAAGTCGCCTAGATCCGAGTGGACTAAGCCGAGCATTGATTGTTCTCTTTCAACTCTAGGAAATGGAAGTCTTGTTATCTTGGTCAACATGCACGTTTTACACTTGTCTTTTGGCAAGTCAAGTTTAGGTAAAATACTAGCCTTAGTCATGTCATTCATACGCTTAAAATGAACATGTTCAAGCCGTGCATGCCATTTGACAAAATCACAATTGGAAGAAGAAGAAGACAATGTAAACAAACTATTCATGTTTATATTAGTATTAGAAAGTTTATTACATAAAGAGAGAAGAAACATATTATTGTTCCAATGGCCAAAGCCTACAAATGTTCCTCTCCTAGATAATACATAACGGTCGGCTTCTATGACTTGTTTGAAGCCAAGCCTATTGAGTACACCACCAGAAACCACATTCTTTCTAATGGCCGGTGCATGTAGTAAATTTAACAAGACTAGAGTCTTGCCACTTGTGAAGTATAGATCAACCCGTCCTCTTCCTAGAACGGGGGTGGTAGACTCGTTTCCCATATGTATGAGTGCTCCATCGTTAGCAACAGCGTATGTCTTGAACCAACGCCGATCTTTGCAAACATGAGTTGTTGCACCCGAGTCAACCCACCATCCAAGGTCATCATCCTGCATGGACAAACATTCAAAATTCAATGACACATAATGCAAATCAGAATTTATATCAAAGTTAGAATCAAGACTCATAAGTGAGTCACCTTGGTTTGAGGGGTTTTGGCCACTTTGGCCTCCACCCTTGGATCCATTGTCCTTAACCTTGCAATCCCGTTTGAAGTGGCCAGACTTGCCACACTTCTAACAAGAACCTTTTGGTTACTTGTCAATATTATCCTTCTTGGACTTCTTGGACTTATTTCCCTTGTCCTTGTTTTTGTCCTTTCCTTTGAACATCTTCCTTTTGCCCTTGCCATCCATCATGTTGGCCTCGTGAGAAGTAGAAGTTTTATCCTCCTTCTTGAGTCTCCCTTCTTGTGCCCTAAGACCTTGTTCAATTTGAAGGTGAGAGCCAAGTTCCACCAACGTGAGTTCTTCCTTCTTGTGCTTTAGCACATGGCGGAAGTCCTTCCAAGAAGGGGGGAGCTTATCCATTATAGACGAAACCACAATGGCCTCATCCATATGCATGGCATGTTGAGTGAACCTCCCAAGAATCCGGAGCAATTCATTGTATTATTCCATTACCGGCCTTGAGTCCACCATTTAATATGAGTTAAAATCCGAGACTAAGAATTTGCGAGATGAAACATCCTCCGCCATGTACTTAGACTCCAGTTGATCCCACATTGATGTTGATGACTCTACACTTTGGTAGACATCAAACAATGCATCACTCATGCCATTGAGAATATGACCACGACATATGTAGTCATCATTATCCCATTTGCTCCTTCGTCGGACAACTTCTATCTCCTCCACCATATCATCAACCGGCTCGGCCGGTCTAGGTGTAGTGAGTACATAAGCGACTTTTAGTGTAGTCAAGAGCAAGTGCATTTTCTTTTGCCACCTCCTAAAGTCTACACCCTCAAACTTATCCAACTTCCCAAAACGAGAAGTTATTTCTGTCATTAACGTCTTACTCATTATTGATCAATCCAATTCTACAAAACAATTAACAATAAATACACTTAGAAGATTGTTGGATTTTCGGTGTCCGGTTTTAGACCAAAGGGTCGTAGTCTCACTTATGTGAGTAGACGGTTCTCCCAATTGCCAATCAATTTAATATAATTATCTTGAACTAAAAACAAATTATTAACCAAGGGTTTGTAATCTCCACAAAGGAGTAGCCAAAACCCAATCAAGAGTTTGTAATCTCCGAAAAGGAGTAGACAAAACTCTAATAGAAGTTATGTTCAATTGCACGTCTTATAAACCGGTTGTTATATGTTAAAACTATTGACTTGGATAATGTAATGAGTCATTCATAAATGACTTTTCCTTCTAAGTGTATTCTCCCCTACACCGGGAATATCCAAATACCTTAGTGGGATAAAACGTTACACGTTACAAAGACTAAGTAAGAGACTTACTTGTCTTACTTTGTAGAAAGGGTATTCCTAGGTTTTGTCAATACAAAATCAAACTAAGATGGATGCTTAGCCTTTGTCAATACAAAGGAACTATACTGGTCTTTCGAGTTTTGCAAACAAGCTTTTAAGAAGTCCTATCCAATGTCAATACAATGGAACTAAAAGTTTTATTATTGCAAAAACGAATGTTTAATCAAGTGCAAATGGCTCTCCCTTTTATAGGCATAGGGGGGCACGTTTTTGGGGAGTTAAAAGAGGTTAAAATCGGTTATGGAAGTTACGTGGAAGTTACTTGGAAGATGGGCCTTGAAGCCCTAGAAATCCCGAGGCCCGAGGCCCACATAGGAAGCCCAAAACCGCTCCTCAGAGCTAGCTTAGAGCTAGCTTATTTTTCTTGGTCCAAACACTTCCAATAAGCTTCATTCACTTTAATATAGCTAGGGTAAGCTCCAAGATCCTCAAACACTCAATATCTTAGCTCAAGCTAGTGTATCTCCTTAAGAAGCTCACTAGCTGCTTCATTGACATTCACTAAGCATTTGACCTTGGATTGCTCTCAATTTTTAACCACATATTCTTTAGCCAATATAAGGCCTAAGAACCAAAGGTGTGCCGATAAAATGTGGCTAAAAAGCCCCAAACGTCGGCCTTCTAAAAGCTAGCACAATTTGACCTTGTCGTGAATCACCTTACTTTGATTCGACTCCCCTTATAATACTAGTTGTTCTTAGTGCCGGTCACTTGTCTTGCCTCCCGCAACCCGGACCATAGTGACACACATGTGAACAACTCATTGCACCTTGTCTCAAGACAAGCTCAACGGTTACAATGAAGACTTAGCCCAAATCTCCAACAAAGGGCGCCAGTGTATTGTGCTCATCAGCAACTTGCAGACTCATGGGTAAGTACTTTCGCCTCCCACCCTGCTAGTAGTTGTATATTCTATTGTATGGATATGTCTAGGTTAGGACTTGAGTGGTGAGTTGTTGTAGTTAGGTCTTGAACCTGTGTTGTGTAGGTATAGAGTAGTTGTTGAATGTGTTGTCAGAAATGGTAGAAACAAGGTCCTACTGTAAATGAATTTCTTTTCTTCACTTTTGAAGTTGGAAACTGTCAATCTTGTAGATCAATGTGAAGGAGTTAGATTGAAGATCCACCGTTGAAATTTTTATAGGTCATAGATGGATATATGTAGTTTACTGTCTTAAAGTTTGAGAATAATTGAACGGTCGGATTAGAAGTTATAAGGTTCCAAAGTAGAGTAGTTGAGCTGTTTTTCAAGCAGTGAAAACAGCTTGTTTTGTAACCGACTTTAGAGAATTTTGTAGAAGTTATGGTTGGACAGTTTTAAGAAATTTTTGCTTCTATGAGTAGATTGCATATCATAGATGACCTAGAGAATTATTTCGGAATTTTTATAAATTTATACGAGCTTCATATTTGGAGTTAAAGTTGGATTCTAGTGACTTTTTGGAAAATAGAGAAAAATGTGTAGTTTTCTAGTTTCTACCCAAACTCACCCTTAAGAGTTAGAAAATGGCATTTTAGTCTCAAATAAGAGTTTAAGCATAAATTATGAGATTTTTGGGAGTTTCGGGATCAAGGGTAAAATAGTCATTTTACCTTAATTGAGTACTGAAATAGTTTCTGTTCAAATAGGATATTACATCTTAGGAGTTTTAGACTTCTAAGTACCTAGGACATGTGTTGATCCACTTGCCTCCTTTGACAGGCCGTTGAGTTTCTACAGTTACAGATCGAGTTGTACTAAGAGAGTCGAGATCTGATTTTGGTAAGTCCTTTGGGCTTACTTAGCTAGCTTTCAGATATGAGTGTGAATGATGATAGTGGTGTTTGAATGATGTGTGTAATAATGTATTTCATTGTAACCATCGACCGACCTACATATCTGGCCTAAAGAGTAACGGGTGGTGGCATTCTACTTAGTTAGCCCGAGGGCGCTGGGGGTTTCTTTCGGGACTAGTGCATACTTGGTTTGTGGGGACGCCACCGGCGGAGGTGTGCCAAACCATCACCAGTTGGATAAGGAACGGAGGCGAGAAATCTTAAGATTTCTCGTGCCACAACTTTTAAACGGGATGAAGTGAATCACATAAGTTATCAAATAATAACCGAATTGTGTGCTAGCATGTTGAATGTTTATATTTTCCTTCTGTGTGTTTATGTTATTTATCATTCTGCTTATATTTGATTAGTTAGCTAACTGTTTAATTGTAACACCCTGAATCCATGGGACTCGGAGTGCTACATTGGGTTAGGATCTCACAATGGATCCTGACCCTAGCCTGACAACAAGTTCACTGGATCTTACAACAAGGCACGGGTAGATTAAAACCAAATACATAAAAGCTGTATAAGATACATCAAAAGAGTTTACAAACACAAAGCCGAGTATAAAACAACAACCATAAATAGCACAAACACACAGCCGAGTACAAAACAACAACCATCAAAAGAGTTCACATCATATACTGCAAGGGTTAGGAGACTCGTCTCCATAGCTAGAACCAACCCACAACCTCGATCTAAACCTCAAGATCATAACATGCTCACAAATGCCTAAGGCATAACCTCAACATAAACACGAGTGTCTAAGGCACATCTCTATCAGACCACTCATCCTAACCAAGCTAGCTTAGCCAACATCTAAGCCAAGGCCAAAGGAAAGGAAGGAAGGAAACATACCAACAAGGTATGCCCTAAATATACCAACAGAAACAAGGAACTCCAAGCTGACCTAGTGAGGCGCAGGGGTGGCTCACTCAAGGCGCAAAGGCGGCTCACAGGCAGGCGTAGGGGCGGCCAGGTGCAGGCGCAGGGGCGGCTGTCTGTGCAGAAGCTTGGCCCCGACTTCTCTTCGATCTCTTTTGCGACTCTCCTCACTTCATCACCACACCACATCAGCATACATACATACATACATACATACATACATACACATACATGTATGAACATCAAAACATTCAGGAAAGGGTCAAACACAAGTCTAACTTGTGATCCTAAGCTAAGAAGGAAGAAAGAAGCAAGAAATAAGAATAAAGGAAGATGGAGGTGAAGAGCTTACCACAACAACCCTAAGCAGCAACTAGGAGCATCCACACACCTCACAACCTTAGCACCACAACAGCAACACTCAGCATCACCTTCATGATCATCCAAGCTCAAAAACTTCAACAAACTCTCAAAGCTTTCACACAAGATCAAAGGAGATCAAGGAAGAGAAGAAGAAGGAGAAGAAGAACGTGCAGGGGAAAAGAGAGCTGAAAGAGATGAGGAAAACCCTCATACAGAAGCAAAGGATGGCTTATAAGAGAAGTCAACCACAAAGCACAAGTCAAAGAGTCAACGAAGGCGACTACAACCACACAGAACCGCAGGGGCGGTTTTTGTGAGGCGCAGGGGCACCTAGCCGCAGGGGCAGCCACCCTGGTCCACTGGGGCGGCTGACAGGGTCCAGTAAGGGCTCAGCAAGGCTCCTAGGCTCCAAGGACTAAGGCTCTTACATTTATCGTTGTTTAGACTTGCCACAGGTTAGAGCAAATGCCGAGTGATCCGGATGTTAGTGGTCAGACGGGGTGTCATACTCCTTAGGACGGGTTGCTGTTTCTTTTATTGTTGTTTCAGTTATGACTTTTTCATATTCTCATATTGTGAGACTTTGTTATTTCCGGCTGTTAGTATTTCTGGTCACATTCATGACTTTGCTAAAACATACTTTATGATTTCTGGTTTTTCCTTATCTGTGCCTTGTTGTAAGATCTAGTTAAGTTGTTGTCAAACTAAGGTCGGGACCCACTGTGAGGTCCTAACCAATAGCTCCCCGAGTTCTGAAACTTGGGGTGTTACATCAGTTTTGACGAACATAATCAAAGCAGCAATTACATAATATTTATTAGCAACGACATATGCATGATACATAATGTATGATATGTACACTATTAGCAACTACATATGCATGTACGATTAGAATATAATCAAAACATACTATATCTATGCACACATTATATGTTATCATTTTTGTACACAAAATAAAGTTCATTGATTGCAGTCGGAATGTTGTGTACTCCATTGTTAACATTTCTGACAAACTAGGTTGAGAAGTTTTCAATGTCGGGGATTTAACAATGAATAGACCGAAAAGATGAGATCGAAAACTGGCCTGGTATATTTAAACAACAATCGATGAAGATGAACACCAGAAAACGACGATTGCAAGACGGAGAAGATGATGCACAGCGAAGATACCTTCAATCGCCTTCAATGGAGTCGGAGAGAGAGTAGAGAGTATTTGGCTTGAAATACGGGATACTGATTGTGATTTATATGAATTAGCCGCTTAGAAAGATTTCGAGAATCCTTGGTTTTACAGTTTCCAATTTTTTCAAAGCAATTTCAAATTTTAGGCAGTTTTTAAAAACAAAATATCAATCAATTGCCTATCTTCTATCCTTAATTATAATATTAAATCCCTAGTTTATCTTAATTTTTTAATTTGATTTTGTTAGGAACCTAGTTAATCTACACTAAACAAAAAGGGCCTTGTTTCACCAATCTTCTCTTAAATAAGCGGGTTAAACAAAGTTAAACAAAATAAACGGGTTAAACAAAATAAACAGATTAAATAAAGTTAAACAAAATAAAACGAGTTAAGCAACTACCGGGATTGGAGCTACGTTAAGTTCTATCCTTTGATTGTGAGACACTCGTCCCCTACTTTCAGACAATGATCGTAACAACGACATAATATCGTTTAAATTTTGAAGATTGAACAATTTATACCAAATTTAGCAAATTAATGTTGTGAATATATGAAAAATATTGTGAATATGCAAACAAAGTTGGTGGGGATGAAGTCACATTTTATATTGATGAAGAACAAGCTCGTGGAAATTGTACGTGTTTGATCTATTCGGACATAAAATAGCGCAATGGATGATTGAGAGAGCAATCACGAAGAACAAGGGAAAAATTATTCCCCGATTGGACACGTGGACGGCCGAGAAAGTAGCGTGACAGACGATGTGTCAAACACACCTGCTGCGCGTCTACTTTCTCGTGTCAATCGAGATGGGCAGCAGGCACATCTACTTTAGTCCTTGTCGGGGACAAAAATCCTCATTTGCCCCGCCTTTGTCCGCCTTCTCAACCCCTTTTTCCCCTATAAACCCCCCCCCCTAAATCCACTTCTTCGACACACAAAAGTTGTTCTATACTTCTTGAATTTTTTTTACGGAATCTTTTACTACATCGTATATGAATTGTCAAAATCAAAACGAAGATAATTATATAATAATATTTCCCCTTCTCTTGCTATATTTTTCCGTCATATTAAATATTTTTGAAATCTAAACATTATTATTTTTATTTTAAAAATTCTAAAATTTTCAAAATGAAGAACCGGTTCCACAAACTTTCGATTTTATGAACCTATTTTCCCAACCTGCACAAGATGTCTACCAATACGGTGGTTCAAAAACCCCATTAACTTACATGGGCAAAAACAACCCGAACACTGACATTGAGCATGGATTAGGTAAAAATGAAAATGATTAAAGAATATAAATCGAGATTTTTTCAAAACTTTCCCCTTATTTTTATTTTTATTAACATATAAATAAATTTTTTCTCCTACTAAGATTCCTTCCCAACCCACATTTTCCCATTCCACCCTACATCAACACAAAAACTATTTACCGTGATATATATCCAAGCAGAATTGAAGCATGAGTAAGTAGTCATCGTCTCACAACCAACTCCGAGGAAGCAATCCAAAATCGTTGATTGAGTCCTAGCAATCCATATCATTAGGTAAGTTCTTAATAATTACACGATCGGTTTTCCACTTGTTACTTTGAATTAATCGTTTCAACATTTTTAACCCTCTATCCATAGTCGTACGAGGGTAATTATTATCAAGAGTCAATGGCCGAACAAGTTCAAGAACAAGAAGACCCCCCCCTCCTAAAATTTCTTAGACCAAATCGTTGATAGAGAAAGCGGACGACCATTGTTGACAATGTCCTTGTAATGTACAGTTGTCATAAGATAGTTAAGATATGGCAAAGCCCTGACTGTGTATTATTATTTATTAATGAGTTCATTTCTTCATTTTCATTGTATTTTTTCATAAATTACAAATTATTTGATGTTTGACCAAAATAGGCCGTAATACGTAGAGTACGTCGACATGATACGTGTGTGCGTGACCTTTTGGGAATCTACCATAACACGCATCCACAAACATCATAACGGCGTTTGGTGGACGCATCTGGGTTACAAAGGATGTTATCAGTTCATCTTACAAGCATTGACAACACACACGTGAATGCGTTTATAGAGTGATGGCAACCGGATACGAACACATTTCACCTCCCCTTCGGTAAAATAACGATAACCCTTCACGATATTTGTCAAATCACCGGTTTATCAATTGACGATAACGACATGTCCGTCATGCCTTCGGAGTTTGAGACCCAACGAGCAACAAACTTATTTAGATTTTGGGATGACGACGCTTGACATTTGATCCATCGGAAGGCCGGGTTTGTGACGGCAGAACTCAAAGCACGAATGAAGTTTTTGATGAATAACAATGGTAAACCCGCAACAATTGCTTCCGCATGGATATTACAATTTTTGGGCCTCACAATATTTCAAGACAAGTCCGTTAACAAGGTTCGCACACACTACCTGAACCTTGTTTATGACCACCATCGGACGTTATGACTTGGAATTTGACCCTGTCTGACACCAGTTGATCACCCGATTGGACGCAATGTTCAGTTAGTTGCGCGATGCATTATTCATGGTAGTTATCCATGGCAAGATGAAGAGGGATATATGCTTTGGTACATCACAAATTGTCACCCATATGTCCTTAAGTCGTCTTGGATTCTCCTGGATCTACAAACGATGTCTTTTGCTTCAAGCCGTGTCCAACGGCACTTACAAATCGGAGGTATGGTGACACAAATCCAAGCCGTGGATATCTGCCTACAATGGGAGAACTTCAAGAATTGTTTAATATGTTTCATTCTCGCACACCTGTACCCCAATCACACAACCATGGAGGCAAGCACACCAAAAAATGTGATTTTTTATTTTAATTTGTTAATGTTATTTTGCATTATTTTGCATTTCCTACTTATGATGTAATTTCTAATTTTTAAGGCGGATCTTATTTACGTTTATCCCTATTTTCTACGTCATATATTCTCTTTTTAGGTTGTTTGTTTTAGGGAATCTTATTTGCGCCCAAAAAAAGAGCCCCTTATTAGGAAATATCAGTAAATTTCTGTTTTTAGGTTGTTTGTGTTTTTATTTTTCATTTTGGTCCCTACAATCATTAGGCATTTTGTGCTGTATTTTTATAAAGTTATTACGGATATTAGTCTAAGTGTTATTTAACTATATATAAGTAATCGTCATGTTTAATTAAAATGTAATTTACTACACTTGGAAAATATTAATTAATTTGTTGTCGATCTAATTAGTCTTATAAATTAACATTATAATTATGTGTAAACTTAAAAATTTAGATTATACCAGAAATTTAAAAATTATATTGAAACCATAAAAAACAAAAGTATACGAATAAATTAATATTGAAATTAGGTCATTTGTTTTTTTTTCAAGTTTGGATGACTTGAAAACGTATGCGTAAGGGGGTGAAACATGTTATATAATCGATTATTCACTATTATTGTTGGTGGGTATCTACATTTTTTTATTCGTGTCGCATGTCGATCGGGGATTAAGTGAAATTCTTTATGTAGCAAAACCAAGAAAATTTGTTTGATTAATAATAATAATAATAATATAATTATTATTATTAGCATTTTGTGTGTGGCGCACATCAGGTGCGTCTAAGAGCAAAGTTTATATTATTAAATTATTAATGATGATAGTGTTTAGTGTAACATAATGGTGTTAATGTAATATAATGGTGTTAATTGTCATAATAAAAATCATTATTATTTTGTGTGTCTCACATTTGAAATGTTATTATTAGTGGTTAGTGTAATATAATGGTGTTTATTATCACAATAAAAATAATGGTGCTAATTATTATTAATTATTAATTATGATAGTTGTTTGTATTGTTAATTAAAATTAATAATAAAAATAATTTTATAGAATGATGATAATCTTAACCAATTAACGTACAAAAATAAGGGTTGTCTAAGGTGTAGTTCGAGCGTATTGTTGACGAAGAGTCTTAAACATCTTAATTTGGGGCTCATACATCTTGTCTAATTTCTCTACTGTTTCATCGTGTGATGGATACCAATATGCAAGAATGGGTGGCAGTGGGCAATTTAGTTTACATCGTAGCTGTAAAAATTTGAACATGTAGACATATCAATTGAAAAAAGTTATTTACGATAATTGCAATTAATGATTTAACTTGATGAAAAAAATATATAACTTACCACAACAAAATGGTTAAGAGGCTTGTCAAAAGCGATGAATCCAATGATCCCGGGGCCGGGCCACCTACGGGGGCGTTTGTATGGTTAACGGGAGGCTTAAATGAACCGCATTCCAATCCAAATACACAAGAGTGCCTTGGAAGATCGTGGCAAACAATGCCCCGCATAAGGGCATTTTCATCCAATATTTGGATGGTGTCACAACATTCGTTTTAACAAATTGAGTCTCTCCAGCATCTGAATATGATCGATCCCTTCATGATCTAGGAAAACATCGTATCGTTCTGAGTATATTCTGAACTCTGCCATCATGATTTTGCGCATAATAGGCCATTTATTCCCGTCGTTACCCAACAATACGCAAAGAGCTCGAAATCCACAATTCTTGTCGCCTTGAACATTTACTAGCATCTCAACGTAGGGAACCATGAAATTTTCAAAATTGTTCGAGCCGAAGTCATACTCTCCTATGACAACCGGGGGTAAGTGAAGTCGGTGCTTCATTGGCCCCCACTTCCTCTACCTCATCTTCCTCCACCACTTCCTCTTCCGCTGTCTTCTTTCCCCTTTTCTCTCTTTCTTTGGCCGCGGCTTCTCTACTGTACGCAAAGCTTGATCTTCTACGCTCATTTGCATTCTTCTTCGGCCTTCCTCTCGGGTTTTGGATCGTTTCCGGAGGTTCTAGCATCAAGGTTTCTATTATTTCCCGATCTTGCATCAAGGTTTCTATTATTTCCCGATCTCTAAGTGTCCGCCATATGGTCCCAATTTGTATAATCTCCTCATTTGTTAAGTCACGAGATGCTTCGAGGTTACTCACACCCACGTGCCCAAGGTCATCGGATTCACTATCCTCATCACCGAACCAGTGAACTTGACGCCAAAAGATATTGACATCAGTTTCCATAAATGGGCGGCCTTCGTAAACCATCATTGACACTTCATGAATGCACGGTATCCCATATATACACCTAGTGTACAATATGTACAATCGGGGTCATAACTTCCTTTGCATACGGCGTCGAACATGTCATAAAGCATGGATAGACAATCATGAGAAACATTGTGCACTATAAATCTCAACATTGGCAAATTTTACAATTTATTTTGGACATCTCACTTTTGAACATCGCATGAGTGGATTCAAGCATGTAAATATGTTTGTAGGAGTCAAACGTAATTATGGGAACAAGTTAGTTAAATAAATAAGTGTTTAGGGTTTACTTGCTAGATGCTCTATTTCCAAGGTGCATGTTTTAATCCGTTATGAAGGTTACAATTTTCTCGGGATGACGTAACCAAGTTCTCGTCAAATACTCCATCAACCCCAAACGCTCCCCCCAAAGATCGTGCATTGTTCGGAGTTGTTCCTCGTAGACTCTCTTGACTCGGATCTGAACAAGGTGTAGCATTGAGCCAATAATTCATTACGGACACTCACACTTTGACTCTTGCGGTAACCATATTCTTCTATGTTGCGCTCAACGTGTCATATGCACAACATGTGATATGCCTCTAGAATGGTATGTGGAAGGGCTTTTAGGAGACCAAGCTCCTTGTCCATAATTATGACATTCGACAATTGGTGACGGCACCAAGCCCGAACTTGTTGAAAAACCCAACGATATGTCTCCTTCGTTTATCTCGCAAGGAAAGTGAACCCAAAGTAAAAGTCTTTTTTCGTGGGTGTTTCCCCTACAATCTGTAATATGGGCATACCATACCTAGAAGATTATACATGTAATTAGTATTGAAGGCGATAACATATGATAAGAACATAAAATGACCACTTACGTGTTTGGGTTGTAGGTTGTATCCATTATCATCACACAATAAATTTCTCCCATTGTCGAAGAGAAGTGGGGTTTGCAAATGCTATGTCTTGTAGTCGTCCCTCGCTCGTTTCTCGCCAACTATAGACGTATCTTCCTAGGCTCAATATTTTCAAGAGTAGTTGCATAGGGGTCATAACTCCCTCCAAATTGACCGTTGGAATTTCGCTCGTGCATCGTATATATGTTGCCTCCTAGTCGCATTATCCTCGTATCGGCCCCTTAGAGTTTCTACTGTAGGCTTTGGCCCGCAACCTGCTAGAGTCAAGTCAACTACCTCATTGTATTGTGAGGTTGACAATTGTCCTGCATATACATGACCTTCAAAATACTTGTTCAGCTTGTACGTGTGGACCCCGTTGTTAACTTTCAATCTCCATACATTCTTTTCAGCCTTGTAACAATGCAACATAAATGGGCAATCACACTTCTTTGACAAACAATCTCGTTTCTTTGTGGGTTGATTGTTATCGTCAACAAGTCGCCCCTCATGATCTCGTTTGGACCCATATTGTTCGCATGCGAGGTGCACCAACCCATACTTTCTCTTCTGTGTGGACTTCCATGATTTGGCAATCGTCAATATACCTTTACGTTGAGCGTGACTACGAGCCCAAGCAATACAAGATTCTCTATCAGGTCACCATTCGTCTGTTGTAAAATATTCGGTGTGGTCATGTTCAGGTTTAGTAACATCGGGTTCACTGACTCCCACCATGTGTGGTTCATATTCCTATAACAGGTGAAACAAAATAAACAAGTACAATAATTAGTTAAGTTCATAACAAGTTAGTTGAACAATAATAGGAAAATATAACAAATTAATTTGATAGTTAGTTAAGTTAATAACAAGTTAGTTGTACAATAATAAGCAATTTACAACAAATTAAGTTAACAACAAGTTAAGTTAAAAACAAGTTAGTTGTACAAAACGAAATATAACAAGTTAATAAACATGGAACAAATTAAAGTTAACAACATCGAGTTTAATAATAATATAATATAAGGTTAATAAAAATCGAACAAGTTAAACGAAATACAACAAGTTAATCTAAAGAATAAGTTAAAATTAAATAACAATCGAACAAAAATTAATTCAAACAAATTAAACAAATATCGGGATTGGAGATGCGTTAAGGTATAGCCTTCGATTCCGAGACCTTCGTCCCCTACTTCCAAACAATCCTCCTAACCATGACAAAATTTTGTTTAAATTTATATTAATAAAAATCGAACCAATTAAAATCGAGATGTTGAAGATTGAAATTTTTTTATTGTTAATATATATGAAGAAAATTTAAATGAAATAACAAAGAGTCGCTCTCATCTTTTATTTATAAAGCGGAATGAAGACGGAACGCACGGAGGAATAGTGAGAATTGCAAATAATGTATCGGATTGGGCAGGCAAACCAATGAGCGACACGTGGACGGATAAGATTAGTTCTCCTGGACGGGCAAATGGATGGGCGACACGTGGACGGCTGGATTGAAGTCAAGGGCGGCATATGACGGATGGGACTTAACGGTCAGAACTGCTCCACGCAGTGACACGTGGACGATGGGAGGAAGCGGCGTTGTCCACCTGGGTGTTGTGTCAGACGCACCTGCGGTGCGTACACTTTGTCTGTTGCAGATCGCGTCAGACACATCCCACGTGGTGGTCACATGTCTGCCTTCTGTTTTTTCCTTTTTGACTAGAAATCCCCATTTTATCCCCACTTAACCCACCCTAAAATCTCTATAAAACTCATATCATACTACCCCTTATTCACCACACCACAACTCCACTCTTCCTTCACAAAATTTTTAATCTTTGTCAAAGTAAAATTTCGTAACAACTATGTATCGTCAAAATCAAAACGAAGATGAAAATATTAATTGGGTAATAACTCATTCCTTCATTTTTTTATAATTTTTTTTATAATATTTAATACTATTGAAATGTAGCTAAAATTAATGTTTAATATTTCAAACCTTCCGCAATTTTGAAAATGAACAGCCGGTTCCACAAATGTTAGATTTTATGGATCTATTTCCTCCACCCGCACGAGATGTCTATCATTACGGTGATTCACAACCCCCATTTACTTACGTCGGCGGAAGCGGCGGGAACACTAGCATTAGCATTGCGTATGAATCAGGTGAAATCTAAAAATATTTAGGAGTATAAATCGAGATTTTATTTACATAATTTTTTTATTCTATTATTTCACATGTATATATATAGTGATTTTATTTGTATAATTTTAATCCTTTTTTCTATTAATAAATTTTATATAAATGTATATATATATATATATATAATTTTACTCAATTTTCTTTTAAATAGGAACATTTTCGGATCCACAATTAGTCATTCCACCCAACATCAACACAAAACCTATTTGCCGAGATTCATACCCAAGCCGAGTTGAATCATCGAATAACTAGACATCCTCGTACAACCCCACCGAGAAAGCAAGCCAAAACAATCAGTTTTACTATATCACAAACGATGTCGGTCCTAACATTCAAAATGATTATACGAACATCGCGGGTCCCAGCAATCCATGTCACCACGTCGGTTCTCAACAATTGCATGGTCGGTTTTTACCTTTTAATTTGACATTAATCGTTTCAAAAAACTTATAACCACCAATTCATAGCGGCAGGAGAGTAATTATTATCAAGAGTGCATGGCCGAGCCGGTTCAAGAACCAGAAGGGACACCCCTCCAAGATAATGGCGGGTTTCCGGACCATATCGTTGATAGGGAAACTGGGCGGCCGTTGTCGGGCAACGTCCTTCTCTCGTTTAACGGTCATAAGGCAGTTCGAATATAGCAAAAACCCGAATGGGTGCGTTTTACTTCCTTCATTATATTCAATGAACATGTTTATTATTTTTATAACTACAAACTATTTTTTTATTTGATCAAATAGGCCGTAGTAAATAGACTACACCGACGTGATATGAGTGTCGTGAGCTTGACTATTTACCGTAACACGCCTCTACATACACCATGAAGACGTTTGGTGGATGTATCCGGGTTACAAAGGATGTTATTGATTCATCTTACAAATGTTGATCATACACTCGTGAATGCGTTTGTCGAGCGTTGGAACCCGGATAATGTAACGCCCCAAATTTTTGGCAAGTTTTCGATATTAATTTTTCCCGACTTCTATCGGTATTTTATTAGATTAAAATATATTTTTTTTAATTAAAGTATTTTAACGGCGTAAAATATATTTCTCGAGTATAATTATATTTTGCATACGTTCACGTATTTCTATATTATTATTTTCGAAAAATCAGGAAGTTTTTCGTTCGAAAGTCTCGTTCCGATTTATTACGATCTAGTTTTTATTTATTTATTTTCTCCTTTTCTTTCCTTCCTCCCCCTTTTCCTTTTCTTTCTTTTTACCCTGTGGCTTTTCTCCCGACCCCTGGATGTTCTCGCACCAGTAGTAGCGCCCAGTCTTCTGCGACTCCTTGCTAGCCTTGTCCCCTAACCCTGCACTCCCTCTGCAGCAAGCAACCATCCCCTCGACTCAACTCCTAACTCCCTCTCGCCTCTCCTTCCAACCTCTCCAACTATCCTACAACAGCAACCCTCACTTCGACTCCCTCTCTTCCTACACCTTCGAGATCGAGAAATCTTAGCCCACTTCACACTCATCTCCCTCTGTGACAAAGCTGAAGCAGTAAGGCCAACCACCCTGCTCCCTCAATCTTCACCCTACCTTCACAGCTACTATCTCCCTCCCCCGTTTCGAACGCCGCTGCCGTCTCTCCACCAAGGAGACGCCAGGAGCCACCGAAGGCCGAGCTCCCGCCACCCCTTCTTCCTCTCCTTTCCTTCTCAGTCCTCTGCGCAGCCTTCCCTGCTCCATCGAACCCCCGCCAGACTGAGAGCGCCACCGCCTCCACTCTGTGCCGCCGGAGAGGAGGAGCCCTGCCTTCGCCGCTACAGGAGCCCCGGCACAGCCCCTTCTTTCGCCGCCTATGAAGAAGCACCACCAGGACCAACTGCTGCTAGAAATAGAAAGCAGAGGAAGAAGCATCACCGAGAATCACCACCTTGACGCCACCAGCCTGGCTGCAAGCCTGCTTCCGCCTTCGATCCGCCAGGAGCGACGCCGGAGGAGAGTCTCGATCACCGGGACCGCCAAATGCGCCGCCAAGGGGCCTGCCCGTGTTGCTCGAGCCGCTGCCTCTTCTTCTCCCTTTCCCTCCTGGTGAAAGAAAGAAGCCTTCTTTTTAATTTCAATTGGCCCCCCAAGTTTTTGGTGTAATTACTTTTCGGTACGCAAGTTTTGTATTTGCAGATTTGACCCAAGTTTTAGAAATTTTAATATATATCCCTGCATATTTATTTATGGAATTTGGCCCAGAAAATTTAATTGCGGATTATGACCTATGTTCATATGAGTGTATTTTTGGTCCGGAAAATGGTTGAGCGGTTTTGTTGTAGCCATGGTTTTGAAAACGAGTTGTTACCTTAAATTTATATAAGTTATATTCTGTTCAAATTTAGCGTATAAGCTAAATTTGCTTAGCTTTGCTTTTAGGTCTGGAAGCGCCCGATATAGACCAACGAATCCATCCTCGACATCCATAGATCGTCTTCCGTCTTTTGACGTCACGTGAGTACCCTCTCCCCCGAGCTTATGATCTTACCTGTAACACCCCAAGTTTCAGAACTCGGGAAGCTACTAGTTAGGACCTCACAGTGGGTCCCGACCACTTTGATCACAACTTAACTAGATCTTACAACAAGGTACAAATAAGGAAAAACCAGAAATTATAAAGAATGTTTTAACAAAGTCATGAATGTGACCAGAAATACTAACAGCCGGAAATAACAAAGTCTCAGAATCTAAGAATATGAAAAAGTCATAACTGAAACAACAATAAAAGAAACTGCAACCCGTCCAAGGAGTACGACACTCCGGCTGACCACTACCATCCGGATCACTCGACATCTGCTCTAACCTGTGGCAAGTCTAAACAACGATAAAACAGTTAGCTAACTAATCAAATATAAGCAGAATGATAAATAGCACAAACACGCAGAAGGAAAATATAAACACTCAACATGCTGGCACACAATCCGATTATAATCTGATAACTTATGTGATTCACTTCATCCCGTTTAAAAGTTGTGGCACGAGAAATCTTAAGATTTCTCGCCTCTGTTCCTTATCCAACTAGTGATGGTTTGGCACACCTCCGCCGGTGGCGTCCCCGCAAACCAAGTATGGACTTGTCCCGAAAGAAACTCCCAACGCCCACGGGCTAACTGAACAGAATGCCACCGCCCGTTACTCTTTAGGCCAGACATGTAGGTCGGTCGATGGTTACAATGAAATACATTATTACACACATCATTCAAACACCACTATCATCATTCACACTCATATTTGAAAGTTAGCTAAGTAAGCCCAAAGGACTTACCTGAATCAGATTTCGACTCTCTTAGTCACAACTCGATCTGTAACTGTAGAAACTCAGTGGTCTATCAAAGGAGGCAAGTGGATCAACACATCTCCTAGGTACTTAGAAGTCTAAAACTCTTAAGATGTAATATCCTATTTGAACAGAAACTATTACAGTACTCAATTAAGGTAAAATAACTATTTTACCCGTGGTCCCGAAACTCCCAAAAATCTCATAATTTATGCTTAAACTCTTATTTGAGACTAAAATGCCACATTCTAACTCTTAAGGGTGAGTTTGGGTAGAAACTAGAAAACTACACATTTTTCTCTATTTTTCAAAAGTTCACTACAATCCAACTTTGGTTCCAAATATGAAGCTCGTATAAATTTATAAAAATTTCGAAATAATTCTCTAGGTCATCTATGATATGCAATATACTCATAGAAGCAAGAATTTCTTAAAACTGTCCAACCATCACTTCTATAAAATACTCTAAAGTCGGTTACAACACCCAGAATTTCTATACTTAGCCAAATTTTCACTGCTGGAAAAACAGCTCAACTACTCTACTTTGAAACCTTATAACTTCTAATCCGACCGTTCATTTATTCTCAACTTTTAACACAGTAAACTACATATATCCATCTATAACCTATCAAAATTTCAACGCTGGATCTTCAATCTAACTCCTTAACATTGATCTACAAGATTGACAGTTTCCAACTTCAAAACTGAAGAAAAGAAATTCATTTACAGCAGGTCCTTGTTTCTACCATTTCTGACAAAACACTCAGCAGTTACTCTCTACCTACACAACACAGGTTCAAGACCTAACTACAAAAACTCACCACTCAAGTCCTAACCTTGACATATCCATACAACAGAATATACAACTACTAGTAGGGTAGGAGGCGAGAGTACTTACCCACGAGTCTGCAAGTTGTTGATGAGCACAATACACTGGCGCCCTTTACCCGACCTTGGTTGCTGAATCCTTTGACAATAGGACTATGGTGAATGTTGGGTTTGCTGAAGTTGGTTTCGACAGTCCTCGTTGCCCTTCTCAGAGTTGAAGACACACGGTTATCGCTGGCTGGTATGAGTCAGGGAAAAAATAGGAGAGGAGTCAAGTGGTGTTGGCGTGAAAGAGGGAGGAGATAGGGAGTAAGAGGGACAGTTGAGACTCGAGACTTACCTCTGAAGAAGCAGCGTGCAGGTGCAGAACCAAACTCCTGTCGTGGATCAGCAAGGGAGGAAGAAGGAGGGCGCGACACTGGCTTGTGTTGCTTGCTGTTGTTGAAGCTTTCGATCGAATGGCTACTTCGCTGCAGAAGGAGGAGATTGCAAACCGTGGACAGAAGGGAGGAAGGAAGACGGATATGGCTGCTTGGATGAAGAATACAAACTAGCTGAGGAGGAAGGAAGGAGTTGCTTTTGTACGTGAATCTGGACGTATTGTGTTAGGGAGGTGAGGAGCTGCACATCGTGATTCTAGGGAGTGTTTATGGCAAGTGAATCTGCTCTCCAACTGCACCTATACACACGCTGAAACGGATGCATCACTGTTGGGCTGACTTCTCCTCTAGCTTCCGGCCGGGCCTTAGAAACGGGTTGGAATTGTCATAGCATTGCTGGGCTGCGAGTGCAAGACAAGTTGCATGGAGCGATGGGGTAAAACAAGGGAAAAAGGGGTGGGCTGAGATTGTCAAGGCCTTGTCAAAACTTGTCATGGTCTTGCCAATTTCATGCATGGCCTTGTCATGATCTCGTCTTGGCCTCGTCAAATCTTGTCATGGTGTCGTCTTGATCTCGTCAAAAGGACGTCATGACCGTGTCAAGGACATGTCATGATATAAACTAGGGTTTGATGGACTAGGGTTTGATATAAAAATTTTATCATTTTATGTGAAGTGAGGTTACATAAAATGATAAAATTTTGAGATAGTGTGTACAACTAGGTAGACAAATAAGGATCAACGGATCAAAATCCGGTTTGCTACGGAATTAAACGGAATAAAAATTCCGAGTATTACAACTGATAACATTGTGTACATATCATACATATGTAGTTACTGAAATATTATGTTCTAATCACACGTTTATGTAACAAGTAAACAATTTGTACAAAATGAAGGACCAGCAAAAATGGACATTCAAATCAGAGTCCACGAATGAAGGATACTGTTAACATTTGTTTCCTATTTTAACGGGTTTTGATAATTATTATCGTTCTTAATTAGGTAAATAAATAAAGATAAATAGGAGAGAGAGAAAGGTTATGATTTATTGAGTATCTTTATTTCTGTTTTTAATAAATCTTTTTATGAATATATGGAAGGGCCTAGTTTGTCAACATATAAACAGAAGGGCCTAGTTTATACACCTTGATACATAAATTGCTTACTTAGTCAACTCATCCTTTATTTAACTTTTGTTATATTTGTTTAACTTTTTCAACTCGCTTAACCCGTTTATTTAATTTTTAATATTTTTTATACTTTGTTTAACCCGTTTATTTAATTCGTTAAATTTGTTTAACTTTGTTTAACCCATTTATTTAACCCGTTTAACTTGACTTGTTATATTTGCTTATTATCGTTATACTAATTATTAACTTAACTAATTATTAACTTAATTTGTTTAATTTTGTCTAACCCGTTTAGCCCATTTTTGTTAATTTGTTAACTTTGTAACTTGATATATTGGTTTATTATTGTTCAACTAACTTCTTAATAACTTAATTTGTTAATTTCGTTTAAATTTGTTTAACTTTGTTTAACCCATTTATTTAACCCGTTTAACTTGACTTGTTATATTTGCTTATTATCGTTATACTAATTATTAACTTAACTAATTATTAACTTAATTTGTTTAATTTTTGTTAATTTGTTAACTTTGTAATATGAACTACACATGGTGGGGGTCACTGGACCCGATAAACCAGAAGACTACACCGAATTTTTTACAATGGACGAATGGTAGCCTGATATAGAATCTTTGATTGCTTGGGGTCGTGGTCAAGCTCAACGTCAAGACATGGTACTGACGATTGCCAACGAGGTAGTTGACTTGACTCTAGCAGGTTGCGGACCAAAACCTACAATAGAAACCCTAAGGGCCCAATATGAGGATAATGCGACTACGAGGCAACAAATATACAATGCATGCGCAACGGTCAAAGTTGGAGGGAGTTATTACCCCTATGCAACTACTCTTGAAGATGTTGAGCCTATGGAGATATGTATATAGTTGGTGACAAACGAACGAGGGACGACTGCAAGACATAGCATTTGCAAACCCCACTTGTCTTCGACTATGAAAGAAATTTCATTGTGTTATGATAATAGATACAACCTACAATACAAACACGTAAGTGTTCATTTTATCTTTTTATCATATGTTCTCGTCTATAATACTAATTACACATATAATCTTCTAGGTATGGGATGCCTCTATTAGAGATTGCAGGAGAAACACCCACGAAATAAACTTTCACTTTGGGTTCGCTTTCCTTGCAAGAGAAACAAAGGAGACATACCGTTGGGTTTCGCATCAAGCCCGGGCTTCGTGTGGTCACCAATTGTCAAATGTGATAATCACTGACAGGAATCTTGATCTTCTGAAATCCCTTCCTTATACAATTTCAAAGGCATATCACATGTTATCTATATGGCACATTGAGCGCAACATAGAAAGTTATGCTTACCGTAAGAGTCGAAGTGTGAGTGTCCGCAAAGAATTATTGGCCCAATGCTACACCTTATTCAGATCCAATTCAAGGGAGTCGTAAGAAGAACACCTCCGACACATGCACGATCTTTGGGGAATCGTTGGGGGTTAATGGAGTATTTAAGGAGAACTTGATTGTGTCAAGCCGAGAAAATTGTAAGCTTCATGACGGATCAAAATGTGCACCTTGAAAATAGATTATCCAGTAGGTAAACCCCAAACACATATTTCTTGAACTAACTTGCACGATAATTTTACGTTTGACTCCTACAAACATATTTACATGGCTGAATCCGTTCATGTGTTTTACAAAAGTGAGATGGAATCTAGAAACAATTGTCTCGACACGTGTTTGGAGCATATACATAGGATGTTGAGGATCAAATTCCGTCAACTTATAACTTCCTTAGAGAAAATTGCGCTTCAAAGTCCAAAACAAAGTGCAAAATTTGACAATGTTTAGATTTATAGTAAACAATGTGTCTTATGACCGTCTATCGATATTTTATGACATGTTCGATGTCGTATGCAAAGGGAGTTATGACCTGGATTGTACATATACACTAGGAGTACATATGGGATACCGTGTATTCTTGAAGTGGCAAAAATGGCTTATGAAGGCAGCACATTTGTGGAAACGGATGTTGATATCTTTTGGTGTCAAGTTTACTAGTTCAGTAATGAGGATAATGAATCGGGTGACCTTGGGCACGTGGGTGTGAGTGACCTTAAGACATCTCGTGACTTAATAAATGAAGAGATTATGCAAATTAGGACCATATGAAAGATGTTTAGAGATCCGAAAATCATAGAAACCATGATGCTAGAACCATCGGAAACAAACCCAAACCCGAGAGGGAGCCGAAGAAGGATGCAAATGAGAGTAGAAGATCAAGCTTTGAGTACAGTAGAGAAGCCGCGGACAAATCAAGGGATGAAAGGGAAAGGAAGAGATCGTGGGAGAAAGTAGCGGATTGGGATGATGAGGAAGCGGCAGGGGAAGCGTATAACGAAACGGCAAGGGAAGATGTGGTAGCGGAAGTGCCAGGGGAAGATGAGGTAGAGGAAATCGGGGCCAATGAAGCATCGGTCCTCACTTACCCCTAGGTGGTCATAGGACAGTTGAATTCTGCTCTTATAATTTTGAAAATTCCATGGTTCCTTATCTTGAGCGGCTAGCATATGTTGAGAGCGACGGAAATCGTGGATTTTGAGCTCTTTGTGTATTATTGGGTCGCGATGAGTTTGTGTCAAATCCACCTAGAGGACCACCTCAACCTCAGTCAAATGTAGTGAACCATGGTGGAAGGACAACAAATGCAAAAATTGTAAATGTTGGAAATCAAAAAAGGCAGTACATAAAGAATGTATTATACTTTACAAGTGTCTTAACTTATTTCTCTTTGATGTGTCTATTGTTCTAACTTGTTTCATTTGGAATTTAAGAAGAAAACTGCATTTTGTTGGCATCAACACACTACATGGAGAATGCTCATCCATACCTACTACATTAGTTACACAAGTTGACATGGTAATTGTGAGGAATAGTCAAGCAAGAAATTCATCCACACCTACTCCATCTCCAAGTAGATCAGCCACTGGACAAGCTCTAGAAGAACCAGAAGGTTGTGGCAACATTTGTCTTATTTGTTTTGTTATTATGTTGATAGACTATGTTCATCCAAACATGATGGTATCCCAATATTGGGTGATTTATGTCATTTTAAGGTTATTATGTTGATAGACAATGTGCCTCCTTGTTTTATATCAAGTTACACTTGTTTTTATGATATCTACAAGGTTGTGTCAAGCATTTGCTTGTTTGTGTTATATGCCCATACTAAGAGCATATATTTTCTATAATCCCAACACTCATGAAAGAAGGTTGTGTCAAGATGGGTGATTTTGTTTTATATGCTCATCTATAAAGCAACACTTATAATAGAATACAAGTACATTAATTCATGCAAAATACTGAAGATACATTGTCTCATCCCAATCTATAATCACAACAACTTAAACTACATATACAATGTAAACTTCATCATAACATTCAAAGACATAATCAAATACATTAACCTCATAATCACGAGCATACGAGAATGGTCACAATTTTTGAACTTCATTATCATTATCATGTCTTTACAGTCTTCTCTTTCTTTTGCTTTCTCCAACTGTAATTGAGAAATTATGGAATCTTTAGATGCAAGCTCCATGTATAACATCGTCATCTCAGCAGCATGAACTTCACTTGACTTTGTTAGTTCCATATTAGAAATTTGTAGTTATTTCCTCTCTTTCACCAATCCTTGGATGACAAACGTTGATCTTGGAGTAAATCTTTCATCATCTCATTTAAAATAGTTACACTTGTTACATATTACATACAAAGGGAAACCAAAAAACCTTCTACCATAGTGATCAATAGTACGTGAAATAGTAAATCTAACTTCCAAACCATGTTCAAATACTCTATGGCATGTAAAGGATGATGTGCAAATAGGGCTTGACATTTCCTTAGCCTAGACAACACAATTAATAGAAATGGAATTAGATGTGCAAATGTGCAAATCAAACCAATGTGCAACTATGCAAATTGAATGAATGTGCAAATGTGAATTACATAAAAGAATGATAACTACTACAACCTATTAAAAATTATCTCAATCGAATGAACCCTAAATCGACAACCCTAAATCGAATTAACCCTAAATCGGCAACCCTAACTCGACAGCTTCGGTTTATAGTGTACACAGTAGAGCGAATTACATAAACCCTAATTATTAAACTTGTAATGAAACTAAAATCCATTGAAACTAATGACTTGATATGAAACCATACCTATTCTACTCGTAATCGAAAGAAGACAGTGGAACGAATGGGAAATGGTTTCACAAGTTTTGAAATGAAGGATGTATTCTTAGTTAATGAAAGATCAAAAAGGAGTGGACTTTGTTTTATCCAAATGAATGTCATTGGTTTTTTATTTATTCCTAAACCCGGTCCAGTTCATTAATTTATACATTTTAACAAATTGTGTTGGTTTACTAAGGATAATAATAAAAAAAAATTAAAAGTGGGGTAATTGACGATAAAACTAACAGATCTAGGAAGAGGGTGTTAATCTGATAACGGGATGCATTTAACGGGTGGTTCTTGGTAAATGTAACACCCAAAATCTCATACTTGGGCGCTACGGGTTAGGATCTCACAATGGGTTCCGACCCTAGCCTGACAACAACTTTATCGGACCTTACAATAAGGTACAAATATAAAAGTCTATAAACTGAATAAATAATATGCAATGTCATATGATCAAAGTAAAGGACTCTCAGTCGAGTACTACATCAATGTCATAATATAAACTACTAATGTAAATCAAAAGAACTGAAATATAAATCCACACCTGTCCTATATCGTACGGGAACCCCGGCTGACCACTCCGTCCAATCACTCGGCAGCTACCTTATCTTGCAAAACATCTGCAACGTCGGATAAACTGTTAGCTAACAACCTAGATATTAGAAGAATAACAAAAGCACATACACACCACAATGCGGAAATAACACACATATCAGGCTTACACATAACTCATTTATTATCTTTATTAGGTGATACACTTCTAATTCAACTTTGCTTGTGGCGCGAGAAGTCCCCTGACTCTCGCCTCCATCCCCGTATACCAACATGAATGATTCAATGCATCTCCCCGTATACCATGTCTAGTTTAGTCGCGGAGAACCTCTCAATCTCACGTTGGAGCTAGGCATTGATGTCGTCGTCCATTATCGTACACTTGAGTCAATTATTCAATAAGGTCGTCTATTCAGGTTATAGTTATAAACATGCAATAACACACGTCACTCATGCAATTCAACCAATACACAGATTGCAAGTAAGCCCAAAGAACTTACATGTAACAGGATAAGTCGAGCTAATCACAACTCGTGGTCCGTACTAGAACTCTCAATAGCATAATATAAACAAGGCACGAAGATCAACGATCTATCACCCATAACCAAGTCCGAAAACTGCATCCTAGCAGTTTTCCTACTTTTAACATATCATCAACATCAAAATCCCTATCTTCTCACAAATCTAAATTTCAACCCACTACTTGGGATTCACTCTAGTTTTGTTAGGTTCCCCTTACATGATACTACTATCCTACCAAACTTAGATAGCAAGAAAGATCAACATACCGAAGTTCGGTACTTTCTAGAGAGATCACGCGACCGTGGAATAAGGAGGCACAATCGCGAAAGGGGAGTGTCGGCTTGACCGCGGAAGAAAGCAGACGCGACCGCGGTGACAGGGCGTGATCACGATGACAAGGCGCGACCGCGGTGAAGTTGAGGCGCGACTGCGAGTATGCAAGGACTGGCGCAACCGCGGAGATTCTTGGTTGCAGCCGCGGGATACGTCGTCTAGCTACTGCCTGAATCTGGCTCGCGTGTAGAGGGAGAACGGTTACTCTTTTCGATCCGTGTGAGGAACTCTCAAACTTCCCTGCAGTCCTAAAGGTGAAGGTTTTACACACTTCTCCCCTCTCAATCTTGCAACGACAAAAGATCGGTATAGAGTAAGATGGAACCTTACCTTGATCCGACGAGATGTTGTAGACAACACGATTTTGGTTCTTCGGTCCTCTATAACACAACAGCGGTATGAAGACAGGGAGTAAGAGAGAGAACGCTCGTTGGAAGAACGTGTGTGAGAGATCAAAGGGAAAAGAGAGGAAGAGAAGTACGTAAGAAGAAGAAATGAGGAGATGATTGCTAGGGCTTTTGATAAGATCGAAAGAAGGACAGAACTAACATAAGGAAGATATCGGGATATATTCCTTAAAGGAAACAATCCCGATGGTTATGAAACAGAAAAACCACGATTTACTGTTTAACCACGACCGCTGAAAACAGCAGCCGCGACCGCAGTGCGCGACCACGGGTAAGCAATCCGACGCGATCGGACTCAAAATTCTCGGTTGTTACAGTAGTCAAGCATTTAAGGGATAGTCAAGTGCAAATGATCACTTTTAACGGGTGGTTTTCGCCATTTTACACTAAACACTATATACAAAAAGAAAAAATAACCAGGTTACAACCTAGTAACAAAAATAAGAGCTTCCAAACAAAAAGATAATAGCAACAATTTCTAAAAACGATGGTCAATCCTATCAAAGGAAGAAGATATAAATATTGAATTCATGGATGATTATGAACATAGATTGAAGGCCTCGGTGATAGACGAAATTAAACTTGAGAAACAACTTGAAGTCATCAAATCGGAGATAAAGGAAACGAGAACATAGAACTAACAAACCTTTTCCCACAAGAGCAATTAAAAAGGCAATCTTCGATATTGACAACGATAAATCACCTATACCTGACGGCATGCCAGCTAGTTTCTATCAGCAGCTGCCGCCGACGACGACAACAGTATATCCATCTTATGTGACTATATCTTGGTAGTTGGTCAAGTAATAAATTACTACAAATCAGCATTCCAAACAATTATAAATGTTAACCCGACAACTAAAAGAAGTACATGTGCACATATAGGCATTACAACAATAAACAACCTAGAAAAATATATTTGATACCCGACAATGAAAGGGAGAGTAAATAAAAGACATGTTAAGCATTGCCATCTGAAAAATAAAACAAAACCCAACAATATAAAAAGCAACGTTTGTGTCACAAGGACACATAACCTTTATAAAAGTCAATGTAAATGCAAACAAGTTACTTTAAGCATCACCCGCCGGGTCGACGGGTCCGACCCGCCGGGTCAAGGGTCCGGGAAGGGTGACCCGGACCCGTATATATGGCCGACTTGCCGGGTCACGGGTCAGACCCGGCGGGTCGACGGGTCGGCCACCTCACCTTAAAAAAATTAAAAAAAAATAATGGAAATAAACTTAAAAAAAGAAGATAATAAAGAGAAGAGAAAAATTGGACTTAAACTTAAAAAAGAAGAAAATAAACTAATAAAAATTTGGACTTAAACTTAAATAAGAAGAAAATAAACTAATAAAAAGAGGACTTAAACTTAAAAAAATTGGACTTAAACTTTAAGTCCAATTTTTTTAAGTTTAAGTCCTCTTTTTATTAGTTTATAAGTTTAAGTCTTAAACTTAAAAAAAAAAAGGGAAGAATTGGGCTTGAACCGGAATCCCGATTGCCTACGTATCCTCTCGGGAAGGAGGAATCAAAGCCCACGTAGTTCTCTTACCTTTGTTTATATCCCCGATTGGCCCTTACCTTAGTCGGACTCTCCCGCCGATACATCCGATGGCGTTTGTTGTCGCTCGTCGTCATCTTCGTCGCCTTCCTCCGCCGAGAGGTTGTTTTTTTGTGTTCGCATTTCCGCTTTCCTCCAATCGGCTAGGAGGACTTGTGTCTTCAACGTCTCGGGCAACATGTTTGATCTCGTCGGATCGAGCACCTTTCCACTCCGGCTAAAGGTTTGCTCAACCGCTACCGTTGAGGCGGGGAACGGCGAGAATTTGTGTCGCGATCCTTGAGAGAGTAGGGAACCTCATTCTCTCCGGTCGGCTCCACCATTCTAATACGTTGAAATCCTCTTCTTCTTCATCATTGGCAAACTCAAAAGAAATGGTTAGATATTCGTCGAGTTTCGAATGGGAACTCGACGTGGTTTTTGCCCTTTTCGGGCCAAACAAATCTCTAGCAATTGATTTAAATTTAGATGAAGGACGAGGAGGGGGTTGAGAAGATTGACCTTGATCGAAAACACGATATTGAAGCAATAATTCATCAAATAATTTTCTAACTTTAGCAATTATGGTAGAAACATGACAATCGGGATATTGTTCTAAACCTAAAAATTCATAATAACTTTTTAAAATTTATTTTAAACCATCCATTTTACGTCTAGGGTCTAACACAAATGCAACAAGAAAAACATCGGGAATGGTTGTATAATAATCTAACCATTTAGTTCGCATTGAAAAAATAGCTTGTGAAATATTTTCAATTAAAAGACCGTGTTGAATTGCAAATGCAATATTAATTGCTACATAACAAAATATGTTTGAAGTTGGTTTATAAACATAACTAAAAGTGTTAGTAGCATCATAAAAATATTTAAAAACCTCCATTACATCTTTTGCTAAAACCCAAGATTCACCGAAAACAAAATTACCGTCAATATGTTGTCTGGCAAAACCGCTTAAAAGTTCTCGATATTCATATGATTCGTAAATCATTTTGTAAGTAGAGTTTCATCTTGTACAAACATCTTTTGGAAATTTTTTAGGATAAACGTCATTTTGTTTACAATATGCATACCATTTAGTACGTACACTTTTTTTAGACCAAAGTTCATTAAGAATATTTCGAATAGGTTGTACTAAATCTCCAACGTATGCTAAACCGTCTTGAATACACAAGTTTAAAATATGAGCGGCACACCTAATGTGAAAAAATTTACCTCCAACCGTCGGCTTACAATAGTTGGTTAAATATTTAATGGAAGCCGTGTTAGCGGAGGCGTTGTCAAAACCGATTGAAAAAACTCGTGAAAGTAATCTATATTCTTCCAAAACATTTGTAATCAAAAGGGCAATGTTTTGGGCGGTGTGTTGTACGTTGAAAGCTCGTAATGCTAAAACTATTTTATTTAAAATCCATCAACAAAATGACAAGTAATACCCGTATATGAATTTTTTTTGAAAACCGTCGTTCCAAATCACTACAAATAGAAACTTGAATATCACCGTTTTCCATAAAATATTTAATCAATTCTTCTTTACGAAGTTTATATTTATGCATCATTTTTCTTTTAGCGGTTTGGCGAGAAATCGGTTTATATGCGGGTTGAGCATGATTTTGCATCCAATCATTAAAACCAACATTATGTGCAAAACTAAATGCTAAAGAATCTACGGCTTACATTTCCGAAAATGCATCCATAGAAGAATAATGATCATATGTAAATAAAGAAGGAGGTTGGTTAGAAGTAGATGCGTACCCGGTAAGTTGTGTTTGCCCTCGTGCTAATCTCATTTTTTCGGGATGCTTGTTTCGGATATGCCTCTTGTAGTTCCCGTAGTCTTCTCCCTTTTTGTGCTTGTATTGTGCCGCACAAAAATTGCATTTGGCATAGTAAACCCCGTTGGCATCGGGAGCACCTTTTGTGAACCAAAATCGGAAGACTGCCGCCGTTAGTTGAGTGTTGTTCAACGGCGGCTCCTCCGCCTCCTCCGTGAATTGGGTCTCGGATTCTTGGGTGTTGGGGAAAGTAGTTGAATTCATATCCTCCTCGAAGATCTCGTGATCTCCACTTAATAAGCCGAACCGGTTGGAGGACCGCTAACGGAATGACGTCCTCGGGTAACACCTTCGCCGGATGAAGGACTAGCACCGCTAACGGAACGTCTTCCTCGGCTAGACATTTTTTTTTTTTTGAATAATAGAATGTAGTAGTAAGAGTAGTAAAATGAAAAATAAGAGAATGAGAATATGAGATTAGGAGAGTAATTGAATGTAAGAGTTGGAAATTATGGAGAGATTGAATAGATGATTGAATGAGAATTGGTGTGAGATAAAATGAATTGAGTTTGGGGTATTTATAAAATTGTTTTTGGGTTAGATTTATTAAAGTATATTGTTTTTTAATTTTTTTTTTAAATTTTGTGACCGTTACGGGTCGACCCGGCGGGTCGACGGGTAAGGATCTAACGACCCTTACCCGTACCCGCGACCCGGGGGAACCCGTGGACAAGTTTAAGCTACTTAATGCAATCCTTCATACTTTCAGCAAGTATCCACAAAGAACTGCATCAATTTCCACATGACATTATAAAAATAAGTACATACAATCTACCTCAAATGAAATACAATAAATAAATATGAAATACAATAAATAAATAGGTTGTATTGGGCATCGAGTGAAGAATATGATTCTCCACTTAATCATAACTTATCCAAAAACATAGGGGCACTGTAACAAACATGAATATGTGATATCAACATAATTATGAAAAGTGTTTTTAGTATTGATGGACGAGTCGTGAGTTCAAAGGATATTGTACCAAAACCAAATGAATCCGTAAGTGTTACCCAATTTAATCTAAACCGAACCAAAAGGCAAACCCAACGCAAACCCTCAAATGACCCAAGCACTCGGACATTACCACCAACTCAAATGATCCAATAGCCACCTTTTGGTTAACCCAGTTTATATGAAATGTACTACTATATGGCCTGACCCTGAATTATAACACTAGGCAAGTCTATGATAGTTATAGCAATAACAAAACACATAGCACACAATGCCACTAATAGATTAGCTCATCAAGTTCACCCGGAATTTTTCATAATCGAGCATTCCAAAACAATTAAGGATAATAACCTGTCAATTTATATTAACAGCAAGTACAGAACTTCTGAATCTCTACATATTATAATAAGATAGAATATGACAAGCTTAAACAGCCACAATGAAAGTCTCATCATCTTTAAAGACACGTTCTTCAATCATTCATAACGGCAGGAACAAAGGGGAATGAATTATAAAAGCACCGTTCAATCTTGACACAGACAGCAAGGCCGTAAATCCTTTCTTAAATCCCTGTGACCAAAATTCAGCTAACTCGCAATGGAAACTCTACAGCTTTCACGCCTGTCACATAGTTTAAGATTGAATTTAATAAGCAGATTAAAGTTTAATATTAGCCTATACTAACCACTGAACTACTTGTTACAAAGAAGTTACCTTGTTTGCAATGTTGTTTGAGAGCCAGTCCAGCCCTTCATATAGCCCTTCTCCGGAGGTGGCACATGTGCTCTGAATGTACCTGCAACGTAACATGATGAATATTACGCATTTGCTATAGAGTAAGGAAACTGAAAATAGAAGGGAAAGCTTACCAATGGCGCTGACGAAGGGAGTGAAGACCAAGCTTGTCAGTAATCTCAGCTGCATTCATTGCATTTGGAAGATCTTGTTTGTTGGCAAAAACAAGAAGCACTGCATCCCTTAGCTCATCCTAATTAAAGCCAATCCGACAAAGAAGGTTAACCTCTAGTAAAAAAAATTTTACTATCAATGACAGAACAATGCAATTGTACTTACTTCATTCAACATTCTATGCAGTTCGTCTCTTGCCTCAACAACACGGTCGCGATCGTTGCTATCCACCACAAAGATTAACCCTTGAGTATTCTGGAAGTAGTGTCTCCACAATGGACGAATCTGATTTTATATATAGAAACATAAGTGATCTGGCATAACATTGAGTTTTAAAAAAACAAACCCAGGAAAAAACATTCAACTTCGAAGACAACTACAATAATAGTTCCAACAAAAAGAAAACACACAACAAACACCATTGTGGCAAAAATGTGAGCAACTTGTAAATTCATCAATTGCACCATTAAAAGCAAAGGAATTCACAAAAAGAGCTCAATCAATTTAGCTTATGATAACGTAGAGCGCTGACTCAAGCACAATTCAATCAGCACCGAACCAAAATAAGCAGACTTCAGGATTTTACATCCTACATGTAACACATTCAACATGTCTAAATAAAGATTGAAAGAAGGGGGTAGAGTAAAACTCCAAAACAACTGATTCTTTGAAGTCTTAACTCTTAAAAGTCTTTTGTTCACTCCCTTCTGAAGGAGGAAATGATTCAGCAAAGTTGTGCCAGGAATATAGCTTAGGTTTTAATGTTTAGTACTTGTTGTATACTAATCAACACTCACCGTAACTAATATCTCAACAATTCTAGCTTGCATCGCTAACAGAAAAGCACACAAATTTATAGGAAAGATATAAATCAACAATTTAGGCTGCAACTTGTGCACTCCCTTATAGAGACGGGGAAAGCTTGTAAGAATGAAACCAATAATGTAGCTTAGGTTTTAATGTTAAGTACTGATGGTATACTAATCAACACTTGACCGTCCCTAAGCACCTCCCTAGTCTAGCTTGCATCGTTAACAGAATAGCAATTAAGTTTACAGAAGAAATAAAAATCTACAATTTAGGATGCAACTTGTGCACTCCCTGATAAAGAGTGTTAAAGCTTGTAAGTAGTAGTCCAACAATGTAGCTTAGGTTTTAATGTTAAGTATTGATGGTATACTAATCAACACTTGACCGTCCCTAAGCACTCACCTAGTCTAGCTTGCATAGTTAACAGAATACCAAACAAATTTATAGAAGAGATAAAAATCTACAATTTAGGATGCAACTTGTGCACTCCCTAATAAAGAGTGGGAAAGCTGGTAAGTAGTAGTCCAACAATGTAGCTTAGGTTTAATGTTAAGTACTGATGGTATACTAATCAGCACTTGACCGTCCCTAAGCACCGACCTAGTCTAGCTTACATCAGTAATAGAATAGCAAACAAATTTATAGAAGAGACAAAAAAAAACTATAATGTACGATGCAACTTGAGCACTCCCTAATAAAGACGGGAAAGCTTGTAAGTAGTAATCCAACAATGTAGCTTAGGTTTTATGTTAAGTACTGATGGTACACTAATCAACACTTGACCGTCCCTAAGCACTCACCAATCGCAGCTTACATCAAGAACAAAAAGTAACAAGAAATATGTAGAAGAGATCACATCCATAATCTAGGGTGCAGCTTGTGCACTCCCAAATAAAGAAAGGGAAAGCTTGAATGAAGTAGCACCAAAAATGTAGCTTAGGTTTTATGTTAAGTATTGATGGTATACTAATCAACACTTGACCGTCCCTAAGCACTTAACCAAATTTAGCTTTTATTAGTAACAGAAAAGCAACCCAAAGTTGCAGGCTTGCAGATAATATAAAATAAAATAAAAAAGTACAATTCAGGACTAATAGAATACTAATAGAGAATTGACAGTCCTCAGAGCACCCAGCAATTCTAGATTGCATCAAACTACAGAAAACCAACTCAAATTTATACAAATCAGTGTATCACGTATATAATTTAGGCAGCAACTTGTACATTTCCTTATAAAGATAGGGAACGTTTTATTAAAGTACCTCCAAAAATGTAGCTTAGGTTTTATGTTAAGTACTAATGGAACACTAATCAGCACTTGACCGTCCCTAAGCACTCATGAAGACTAGCTTGCATAAACAACAGAAAAGTGATCCAAACAACCTCTCAAGTGAAATTAACATTCAAATTGATGACACAAATCCAGCAATTACACCATACAAGCTGCTCTAAAACAGTGAACAGGGAATACTAAAACAGAGGAAGCACAGCAAAGGTAACTTATAATTTATCAACTGGTAACGGTACACACAACTAATTAGCACAAGAGTTGCAAGCACCTTGAAGAATTTCAATACATCAACAAAATTGGAACAAGCAAAGCTTCACAAAGATGAAGAAAGACTACACAGAATGTTGCACATAACATGATAGCAATATGTATGCTACATCTTGGATACTCTCCCCCATATGTAATCAAAAGGGGAAAGTTGAAAGACATGACAGCAATTTTAGTTGTAAAGCTTATGAATATGTTAGGTGCTGGTGGCAAATTAACTAACCAGCACCGGACCGTCCATAAGCACATTCATTTATTAAGGATGTAAATTTATCATTTAAGGCCACAATTCACAAGGCAACAACTGCTGGACATCCAAAGAATGCTTAACTAAACAAATAAAACCCTTCAGTATCTTAAATTGCATACCTTGTCCTGACCCCCGACATCCCAGACAGTAAAGCTTATGTTCTTGTATTCCACAGTTTCAACATTGAATCCTGCATACCAAATTTCCAATGAAAATTTAAAGGATAGGATAACAATTAAATCTTTACAAGAAAAGAACTACAACTATAAATTGAACTGCAATAAAAATGCCCAACCAAATTTGGATGTATAAGTCTCAGATCCAACTTTTTTCAGTAAACAATGTTATATGTTTGCATGCATGATTCAGTTAGTGGAAGAATCTAAAAACAAATAATGGGAGTCAGTAGTTATGAGCAATAGCCCTAGTTGAAATTCATTTTCGCAATTACCATAAAAGCGTTCCCAGAATGATTTATAGATAGCCATAGCTCAGAGTACAAGACCCAAATGTGCAATGCAGAAACCTAACAACACAATGAATTGAAAGGGCGAGGAGAATATATCGTCATCGAACAGAAACTTACCGATGGTTGGAATCGTTGTGACAATCTCTCCCAGCTTAAGCTTGTACAAAATGGTGGTCTTACCAGCAGCATCGAGACCCACCATGAGAATTCGCATCTCCTTCTTGGCAAACAGCCTACTAAACAACTTGGTGAAGGATAGCCCCATTTTGCTGAACCAATACAATAAAAATAGCAATTGTAAGACTTCCAGAAACATCAAACAACAAAGCATAGACTATATCTACGTTGACAGCATTTCCGATCGTAATCAATAGTCACGAAAACAGCTTAATCGGTTCGATTTGGTCATTTAGAAACCGTTGTATTAGAGTTTTATGCAACTGAATCCTTCAAAACACTCAATCATAGACACGAACATGGAAATACGAAAGAACACAGATCGTATCTGCATCCATAAGTATGGAACCTCGAAGAGAAATAACAATATCAAATCCAGATGTGATCAGATATGTGGAATTTATCATCCACGAAGACAGATAACAACAGCATAGATTGTATCTGTATCCATAAGTACGCAAATATACACACAAAATCAATCAAAACGCATAATCAAAGTTAAAAAGAAAATGGAGAAAATGAATAAGAGTTGAACTTCGGATTCAGATCTAGATCTAGGACATACAACTCAAACGATCGCAAGCAGAAGAGATGGAGAGAGGACTTACAAAGAGATGAAAGTGCTCTGGGACTAGGAAGGTCGGAATGTAGATCTGAGATGTGGTGGAGCCAGTAATTTCGGCGATATAGCTTCTAGGCCAAACGAGTTATATTTATAGACCCACCAAAGGTAAACTTTGATGTGCTTTATGTGGATCTACTTGCAACCCTAATATTTTGACAAGAATAAAATGAAAATTCCTAAAACGCCCTTGTGGTTTCAAATATTCTTGCGGTGCCGGTGCCCCCATCAATCCTTCGAGTAGGGCCGGACACAAATTTCGGGACCGTCTACTTTAGTCCCGATTCCGTTTCGATTCCGTTTCAATTCCAGTAATTTTTCATTCAAAAAATAAATAAATTTCGTCTCGTCCTACTAAAATTTACGGGACGAGAAACGGGTCTTATTTTCTTCATCCCACTAGGTTTGTCCGTCAATATACCAACTAGGGATGGGATGGGATGGGACGGGACGGTACGGGATTAGGTCGTCCCGCAAATTATAACCGGAAAGGGACGGGACGGGTCTAATCCCACAAAAATTATGCACTGATTATGTACCATATATTATACTTGTACTTGTTTTCTCTCATTTTAAAGACACAAATGATAAAATAAAATAAAAAACTCGACAACGAATTATCAATTCAAGAGGTCTACATTAGTAATTAGTATATTCAAAACAAATACAAGTTACATTAAAGTTTGTCTTATCGATTCACATTCAAAAAATTTTAACACTACACTAATGATAGTTTGCAAAAAAAAAATATTATTTTATATGTTGTGAATACCAACACATAAAAGAATGTTATCTTTTAGTATTTTATTACTTTTTATAACTCTAATCAATATACAATTATAATTTATATATATTATTATTATTATCTAATATATATATATATATATATATATATATATATATATATATATATATATATATATAGAGAGAGAGAGTATAGATCCTATGAGAACACCCCCTAACGTGAGAACATGAGAACAGATTCATAATTATTATTAGTTTTGTTACGAATGTGCCATATCGTTTAATGTATTATTCGTAGTTATTGTTGGTTGAGTGGATTATTCGTAGTTATTGTTGGATTCCTAATTATTATTATTCGTAGTTATTATTATTTTTGATATCTACTCTAAATCTCAACCCTTAATACTCACATCCAACGGTGTACGATTGTTCTCATGTTTTCACGTTAGAGGGTGTTCTCATAGGAACCACACCCTATATATATATATTATTCATCGAACGATACATAAGTGTTCTTATTTCTTACCGTAATATACGTTCTCACCGGATCCTGACCCTATATATATATATATATATATATATATATATATATATATATATATATATATATATATATATATATATATATATATATATATATATATATATATATATATATATATATAGGGTCAGGATCCGGTGAGAACGTATATTACGGTAAGAAATAAGAACACTTATGTATCGTTAGATGAATAAAAGGATGGCTAAGATTTAACGCTCCATTAAGGCAGTTTTTTATTGTTAATTTAATATAGACGTGCATATATATATAACTATGGAAACAAAATCTTTTTATATTAGTTACAACGCCGGTGAATTTAAAAGTAAAATGTAACTTGTGCACGTTCAAACGTTTGCGTGTTTAATTTTATACGTTCGATTTCGCTTTTGGATGTGCATCGTGCATTTTGGTCGTGCTAAAGTTTTATGGATACGTGTTGCTAATGTGTTTTTTTTGCTAAAGTTTGTGTTTATGGATACATGCTATTGTGCACGTATGGTTCATATAATTATGCGCCTGCACGGTGTATGCACGACTCATGCACGACTCACAACTCTTCACCAACATATTTATATATTATGCACGTGCAAGACTGGTGCACTAGCACACACGCACGACTATTGTACACGCACGACTATTGTACACACACGCACGACTATTGTACACACGCACGACTGGTGCACTAGCACACACGCACGACTATTGTACACACACGCACGACTCTTTACACGCGCGACTCTGCACCAACACACCATATATATACACGTATACAAATTGAATATAATTGTGCACGAGTTTATTATAAAATTCATTTCATCGTTATTATAGAACACAAGTATTAAAATACCTCGGTTCTGCGAAAGAAGAATGAAAGGTTTGCCGCCAATTATATATGGTAATAATTGTATGAGGATGTGATTAAGGAAATAACATTTATTCACCGTATTAATATGGTAATATGTAATATTTTATTAAATATAGGCTATATATAAATCTCATCATAACCGTTAAATTATTTAAATCGTGTGGTTTATATTCATTCTCATTTCTTACCGTAACTCTTGTTCTCACTTGATCCTAACTCTATATATATATATATATATATATATATATATATATATATATATATATATATATATATATATATATATATATATATATGCGGGACGGGACGAGATTAACCGGGATGGGAAGTTTATGTCCCACGTCCTATCCTGCCAAATTGTCACAGGACGGGACGGGACGGGATACACATTTTTTTTTAAATCCCGCCGGAATAGGGACCGGGACGGGATTAACCAGGATTTATGTTCACCCCTAAAATTGATATAAAAAAAAAAGTCGAATGGAATTAGAAGTACTTTGTTGGAGTCGAATCTTGTTCGTGTATTTCTCTTAAAGCGCTTCTTTTAGGTCATATAGTTGGATGTGATTCGCTGTTTTTTTTCTACTATATACAGTAAGTGGTTCAAGGGCCATATCCCTTGGTGCTCTTGGTGTGATGTTGGGTAGAAACAAGTATGTGTATCCTATAGTTTCTTTCAATAGTGGGGTATTTTGTTGAAGTTAAATCTTGTTGGTGCATTTTTGGATTAGGTGGATCTAAAGGAGGAGCAATAATGACTTTTATTTTTGTGTCTTGATCAAGTCGACAATTTCCGTCCGGATCAAATGAGTATGGAGAATTCGTTGGTATTGTCATAACAACAATCTCGAGGGTTGATGATGTTAGGGATCCCTTGGTCATGTTGAACGATTATGACTTCTTGTCATCTTCATCCTTGATATATGTCATGTGTGTAACACTCCAAATTCTGAGAACTCGGGGAGTTACTGGTTAGGACCTCACAATGGGTCCCGACCTTAGTTTGACAACAATTTTACTTGGATCTTACAACAAGACACAAATGCATTTAAAACAATTTCAAAACATATTATTTTTAATGTATGAATGTACACATGTGACAGCCTTACAAAACATATATATAGATACATAACATGCATGTCGTATGAGAGACCCCCTATCCCCATCTAATGAATACGTGGACCCGGCTGACCATCCGTTCCGGATCTCTCTGCAACTGTCTATTTCTACAAATCTACAACACGGATAAAACCGTTAGCTAACATTCTATGTATAAGTATAAAGGTAAAAGCACAAACACATAACATACACAATCAACATGCAACACTCAATCCTTTTTATTATCTTTTAATTAGGTGATATGTCATTACTAATGATACTTATTTAGTGACATGAGGGATTTCCAAACCTCGCCCCTGTCCCCGTTTACCAACGTGGAATGGTACTAATGCATCTGACTGTCTACCTGACTGGCTGGTCGCAGGGAACCTCCTAGACTCTCGCAAGAGCTAGGCAGATGATATCACGACCCGTTATCATACACTTGGGTCAATTATGTAAATAATAAAGTCGGCCTAATCCGGTTCTGTTATTTATTATAACTAACAAACACCACTCATACACATTACACTCATACAAGAAGCCAGCTAAGTAAGTCTGTGGACTTACCTGAATCAAATCTCGACTTTCTAATTCGCAAATCGATGTGTACAGTAGGAATTCAGTGGCCTGTCAAAGGAGGCAAGTGTGTCAGCACACTTTCTAGGTGATTAGAAGTCTAAGACTTCTAAGATAGCAGGCCTTAATGAAACGGAATTGATTACAATATTAATTTATGGTAAAATGACCATTTTACCCTTGGTCCCAAAACTTCTAAAAATTCCATAATTTATGTCTAAACTCTTATTTGAGACTAAAATGTCATATTCTAACTCTTAAAGATGAGTTTGGTTACAAACTGGCAATTGACACATTCTTCTTATTTTCCGAATGATCGTTAAGGTCCAACTTCGGCTTCAAATATAAAATTCGAATAATCATATAAAAATTCCGAAATAATTCCCTAGATCATTTATGAAATCTCATCTACTCCTAGGAGCAAGAATTTCTTAAAACTGTTCAACCATCACTTCTACAAAAATTTCCAAAGTTGGTTACAACACTTAACAAAAAACACACTGTCTTAACTTTGAAAAATCATAACTCCTAAACTACTCGCTGGATTTATCCCAAATTTTGATATGTTCTACTATAAAATCTCATCTATAATATATCCAAAATTCAGCCGCAAAGGAGATCAAAATCCTATTTAAAACTATCTCACAAAACCGAATTTCAGCACAACAGAAAAACTGCTTACGACTCAATCTTTGAAAAATCATAAATCCCCAAACCACTCGCTGGATTCCTCTCAAATTTTAATATGTTCTACAACAATATGTCAAATATATCATATCCAAAATTTAAGCCCAACGGAGATCAAGAGCTTATTCAAAACCATCTCACAAAACAGCATCACTTGCTGTTTTTCCCAACACTCAGCACATATATAAAAACTGCATGAGGCGTCAACTTTGGAACACAATACTCTCAAACCGTAGCTCGGATTCCTCTCAAATTTTAGTATGTTATACTATACAATATCGACTAAAACATATCCGAAAATCAGTAAGAAAGTAAGAGTCTAGCGTACCCAAAAATGGACCCGAAGTTGACTGCTCAACACTTCCGAAAATTCTGGAAAACGCAAGAATCTGTACAGCTCTCCTACGGTTGTTCTGAGTAGGTTTAACAAACGAAACGGGTACACGTTAGGCAAGGAAAAGGTGGACTGAAGTGTAGTGTAGCAAGGGTTACAAGCCTTACCCGATTCCGAGACTCGAAGGCATGAAGGAAGATGGCCCGAAGGCTGCTGCTGTCCCTGTGGCGCATCTGCAGTGAGTAGGACACGCACTCTAGGGCTGGCTATGTTGTGTCGTTGTAGCTGCGTGATTGGAGGGCTGGAGAGTGGTGCGACAGTGGCCCAAGAGGCGCACCCGCGACCCTAGTGCGGCGCTCCCACAACCTGGTTCTCAACTGCCCAGCGGCTAGAGCAAACACGCACCATCTGCTGTTCCCCTGGCGCTGCTGTGCACGAACCGAAGGGGATGGAAGGCCGCCTGCTGTCTTGGAACGAAGGGGAGAAGGAGACGGCTTCAGTCGAGTATGCAGGAGGCGAGGAGAGGCGTTAGGTTAGCAGCGAGATGTTCGCTCCTGGTATGGCAACGAGGCGGCCATGCTTGTCGAAGGAGGAAGGAGAGAGCTCCGGAGTATCTTCCAGTGTGACGGTGAATTAGGGTTGTTGTGTTGCGGCGTGAGTTGGGATGAGGCAGATGGGCAATCTACTGTTGGGCCGGGTCGAGAGCAGGCTGGGAGCACGCACAGAAATGGGCTGAGGTGAGGCTGACATGAGAGTTGGGTTGAACCAAGGTGAGCTGAAATTGTAAAAAAGCAAAGGTGGGTTGGGTTGTCAAAACTCGTCATGGCCTTGTCAAGCCCATGCATGACCTTGTCACGGATTTGTCATGGCCTCATCATAACTCGTCATGGTCTCGTCACAGCTTTGTCACAGTCTCGTCTCAGCCTTGTCATTATCTCGTCTAAAGTCGTCGTTAAGGATTAATTATAAGAATTAGGGTTTGATATAATTCTATCATTTTATGTGAATTAAATTCTTCATAAGAATTAGTGTTTGATATAATTCTATCATTTTATGTAAATTAAATTCTACATAAAATAATAAATAATTATAAGAATTAGGGTTTGATATAATTCTATCATTTTATGTGAATTAAATTCTACATAAAATGATAAAATTTGTGAAGAAAGAAATACTAGATAGGATGGGAACCGTCAACGGCTCGAAGTCCGAATTGATTCGGAATTAAACGGAATAAAAAAATTCTGGATATTACATCTTAGATACAGGATAGAATGAATTATAAGTCAAAAAGATCAATGAAAAGTTTTTCAAAACATTTTTGGTGGTGTGCTCCGCTCATAGATCACTCTAAGAGAATGCTTCATGGTAATTAAAATCAAAATATGATCAAAACATTTTATAAATATAAGAAAGTTGTTCATCTTTGCATAAAATCGTAGAATGCATAATAAATCATAATTCTCGAAATTAATCATGTATAATCTAGTTTAAACCACCAAGTCAATCAACAAGCTCGAGATCTCAAGGGTTTTTCAAAGTTAATTATTTAGTTGGAAATAATTTATAACTCAATCGAATCAAACTTATTACACGAATAAAATCTTTAAACAACGGTTTAAAATGGAGTTTTTTTTTACATTATTATCCCTTTAAAAAAACTTTTGTTCAGAAACTCAACTTTTGTACACCAATCTCATGCAAAGTTAATTCAACTTTGTACACCATATCTTACGACATTCGCTATTAGCACATATAATGACTATAAGAGTTTATCGTAGGTTAATTCATAAATATAACAGCTATCTTTCATATTCTCGTCTATTCAGGAGAATTTCGATAACTAACAAGTTAGATTTCACCAATTCACCCTATACACTAAATATAACTTTGCTCTTTTAATCTTAGCAATCGCATAATATCGCCCAAGACACACATAATACACATACATAGAAATGTAATTTCACTTATAACCTCCTAACGAAGGGATCAACATAATACATATATTGGATAACTCCTTAATACATATTTTTTTTTTATCTTTTGTGTTGCTTTCTATTCGACGCACAACTATTGCACCTACCCATTGTATTTCTTTGTTCCTTTAAATAGCTTCATCTTCTTATTCAAATTTGTTGTAGGCGGAATGATCCATATATTATTCTAGATTGAAAACTTCTCCCGTAGAGGAAAATAAATTTGATTACTAGACATACCAAGTGAAATAAGAAGCTGCATAAAACAACATACATATAAGAGAACAAGCAAAAATAATATAACAAATAGAATCTTAGAAATATTTTTATGTAGATAACAATTTTACATAATATATTCACATTACAAATCTAAACTCACATCAACCATCACTACTCTAAATAGAACGTGTAATTTCTGACCCAAAATTTTGATGGAGTTGGATCGAAAACCTATTGGTGGATCGGACTTGTACATAATACCAAGTTTAGCCCAAATCCGGTTTCTCAAAAGTTTAAAGGCCTATTTTCCAAGCTAAAAAAGTCAAAAAAAATAAGTGTAATATTTTTTTATCTACCCGGTTTAGACCAAATATCCTGTCCAAGTTAGATACAACAATGATTTTTGGTCTGATCTAGGTCCTATACGGACTGTTAAACAATCCGAACTTCAAACATGAATGCAAATTTAAACTCGGGTCATAATAATCACTACAAATCTAAACGCCTCACAACATTTTTCAAAGAACTTGAGAGCATTATTCCCTAGAATTACTCGAGATGATAAACGACTATAGAGAACATTAAAATATAATTCAATCATAAATATTCACTAGATTATAGTGAAAGTTCAACATAACTCCACCCAACCATTTTTATATCCTAGACGACGAGCAAATTATCGCTTCTTTTAAATAGAGATTTGTGGAGAAGTATGACCGTTTGTTTTAAAATAAATTGAATTTGTCCATTACAAACTAAAATATGTTCCTATTTTTTCTTTTTATTTTAATTTTATTATAAATTTCAATTTTAACCGTATTATTAAATGATTTTCAATGTGATTTGACTTGCTAATTAAGTGTAAGTGTAATGTATTTATAAAAGATCTGAGTTAGATGAAAATACTGATTTATGCTTTATGTTTTCCAAGATGAGATTTTGGGCGGCCAAAGTTAAACACCTTTGCAGATCATTCTGCACGCAATTGCCGGTATCTTGCAACTCCCGAATTTATAGGTATGCACGTCTGGGTGACATCCATAATGCTCGCTACCTGTTCGATACAATGTCTTATAAAAGTGTCAGTTCGTGGAACTCCATGATTGCTGGTTACTTCCAGAACCATAAACCCAAAGAAGCCCGACGCTTGTTCGATGAAATGCCCAAAAGGGACATTGTATCTTGGAATAATTTGCTGGCCGGGTATGTGAAGAATGGGATGGTGGATGAAGCTCGGGAGGTGTTTGATAATATGCCTGATAGAAATGTTGTTTCATGGACTTCAATGATTAGAGGGTATGTGCAGAAGGGGATGCTGTCTGATGCGCAATATTTATTTGAGAAAATGCCTGAGAAGAATTTGATTTCACGGACTGTCATGATTGGAGGCTTAATTCAAGCTGGACTGATTGACGATGCACGGATGTCCTTCGATGAGATGCCTGTGAAGGATGTGGTTGTTAGAACGAATATGATAGCAGGGTATTGTAAGGGAGGTAGTTTGGTGGAAGCACGGCAACTCTTTGATGACATGCCCAAGAGGAATGTTATTACTTGGACTACTATGATAAATGGGTATGCGAAGAATCAGAAAATTGATCTTGCTAGGAAGCTTTTCGAAGTCATGCCAGAGAGAAACGAGGTGTCTTGGTCAACAATGTTGATGGGTTATGTTCAACTGGGACGGATGGAGGAGGCATCACAGCTGTTTAATGCAATCCCTGTGAAGACAGCTGTAATTTGTAATGGAATGATCCTTGGCTTTGGCCAGAACGGAGATCTAGCCAAGGCAAAGCAGACGTTTGATGATATGCGGGAAAGGGATGAATGGACATGGAGTTCACTTATTAAGGTGTATGAAAGGTATGGACATAACTTGGAGGCCATCAAACTGTTTACCTCGATGCAAAAGTTAGGAATTAGGCCTACGCTCCCTTCTTTGATCAGTATTCTTTCAGCCTGTGCAGGCTTGGCTACCCTTGATCATGGCAGACAGATTCATGCCAAATTACTGAGGCTACAGTTTGAAGATGATGTGTTTGTAACCTCTGCTTTGATAACAATGTACATTAAATGCGGTGATCTCCTGAAGGCAAAGCTAGTATTTGACAAATTTTCTTCGAAGGATGTTGTGATGTGGAACTCTATGATTACAGGTTATGCACAACATGGATTAGGATCCGAGTCCTTGCAAATATTTCATGAGATGTGTTCGTTTGGTTTTTCACCAGATGATGTGACTTTTGTTGGAATATTGTCGGCTTGTAGCTACTCAGGAATGGTGAAAGAAGGAAGGGATATTTTTTACTCAATGAAATCAAGATATCGCATTGAGCCAGTATCTGAGCATTATACGTGTATGATTGATCTGCTCGGTAGAGCAGGCCTTTTTAATGAAGCAATGGATATGATAAATGATATGCCAGTGAAAGCAGATGCTTCTATTTGGGGTGCTTTATTAGGTTCCTGTAAACTCCACATGAACACAGATTTGGCTGAAGTTGCTGCAAGAGAACTTGTTGAGCTTGAACCAGAAAATTCAGGGAACTATATATTGCTATCAAACATATATGCAATAAAAGGGAGGTGGCGCGACGCTTCCAAGGTACGGAGAAAAATGAAAGCTATGAAAGTGCGTAAATCACCAGGTTGTAGCTGGATAGAGGCAGAGAAGAAAGTGCATATGTTTGGTGGAGGAGATCATGAGGTTCATCCTGACCTCCAACTGATTGTCAAAACGTTAGAAAATCTAAGTGGTCGATTAAGGGAAGCAGGCTATGAACCTGATAGTAGTTTTGTGCTGCATGATTTGGATGGGGAAGACAGGGCTAATACTTTAGGTTATCACAGTGAGAAGCTTGCTGTAGCCTTCGGACTTCTGAAGCTGCCGCAAGGAATTCCGATTAGGGTGATGAAAAATCTAAGAGTTTGTGGTGATTGTCACTCTGCAATCAAGTTGATAGCAAAGGTCACCAGCAGAGAGATCATATTGAGAGATACAAACAGATTTCATCATTTCAGAGAAGGTTTCTGCTCTTGTAGAGACTACTGGTGATTGTGAAGTAATGCATGAAGGTTCAGCATTCATCATCTCTAAATCATATGTTCTGAAATTTTAAAGGTCAGGATTTTCAAGCAAATTTGTCTCTGTGATCACTATATATCTATAATGATATTCGTGGATACTTGTTTTTTTATGCACACTCCCAATATTCATGGACCTTTTAGCATGTGCCTTTTGTTTGTTGTTGGTTGACTACTCGTTTTCCAGTCAGCGGAGTTATTCTCATACAGAAATACGAAAGAATTTGGCCAAATAGGCTCTATCTATTTCATTAGGTTTGTGTACCCCTTTAATTTTTACGACTTTCATTAAATTGAAGTTGGAAGGTAAGAGGTTTAATTAGGGTACATTTACTAAAAATATTTATATCACCTGCCTAGTTACTAGAGAGAAATCTCAAAAAGACTTACTTAGCTAATTTGGCCAAAAAATACTGAGCCGAGAAAAGCTTAAGAGGAGAGAAGGGAAAAATGGTAGAAAGTTAGAAAATTTTAATTTGCTGATAATATTGTAATGTCCCATGGTACATAAGGTTGTCTAAAACTTGCAACCCTATTCTTTTTTTTAATCTACTTTTACCTTACATGCTTCTAAGTACCTTACACAATTGTCTTGTTATATTTTCTTATCAGCACTGAACAAGATCAGTTGAAGGTATAGAGAACGGCATTCCTTCTAACAAGCAATACACTGGTGGAAGAACGGAATCAATCGCGAGAGTCCCATATGCATTCCAACAGAATGGCTGCACCCACTTGTGTTGCTTCCCAGCATCCTGGCCAGCTGCAGGGGCCAGTTGCACGTTTGAGAGTGTGAGGTTTGTGCAGGGTATTGCATCACTGCATGCAAGGTGCACAGGCGGGTCCCGTGTGTCGTAGGTTCCTTGAATGTTTGAGTACAAAATGTCTGAGATGAAAACTGCTGATGTCTGGTTGAGGCAGCTCTTGCTGAGACAGTAGTACTGGTCTATCATGATAGGGTTCCGAACCGTGTCCATGTAGATGTTCTTGAATGTTATCCTTGAAACCGAACCAGACCCACCTTGCCATGTCTTGATACGGACACCATTGTCCGAGTGCCTTATCACCGCGTTGTCTACTGTTATGTTGGATACACAGGCTTTTGAGTTGTGAACCCCAAGGCTTCCGATGCTGTGTACGAGAGATGAACATCGTTAGTGTGAAAGTTTCGTCTATCATGATGAAATTCTGTCTCCTTACCTTATACCGTGGCTGGGGCCGCAAGTTACGTTCTTGATTTCCATGTTGTGTGTACCAGAACCAATCGATATGCAGTCATCACCTACAAAGGGAATGGACAGTTTTGAATCCTATAAGCTGGTGAAACCCGAAAAAAACGAATATATATATTTTTGGTAGTTGGAAGGAGAAAGCTTTACCGTTGGAAATAATGGAGTTATATATTGTGACGTCGTTGGTGTTCTCGACATGAATTCCGTCAGTGTTGGGGCTGTTACCCGGAGATTTGATGATAAGAGAGTCTACATGTACAGTTTGACAACTATCAAAGCGAATGTGGAATTCAGGACTGTTGATGAACTTGAGCCCTTGCAGTGTCACATTTGAGCTGCCAAAGAACCTTATAGCCTGCAGCAAGGAGGATCAAATGATTTGTTCGTGACAGGAACGAAAACTGAAAATCTCATTGGTGATTTGGATGCTTTCTTACCACTGGGCTATCACAGGGGCCAGGCATGGTTGTTCCATTAATCCCCTGTTCAGAAAATGACAGTTGATCATAAGCCAAATGTTGTATACTTTTATGATTAACTGAATAACCGAAAAAGGAGGCACCTTGTGAGGTTTACATGGAAGATCCCACCATTTCTCTCCTCTACCATCAATGAGTCCACCGCCTTGCATTCTGAGCCCATGAGTCCTGTAAAAGATGAGCCATTGCCTTTTGCTGCTAGTCTTTGGCCATGATTCCGGACCGTCTGGTGGCACGAGCGTCCCTTGAACCTTTTCAAACCATCAAAATCTTATCAGCATTATGATTTATGACAGTAAACCAACATTTAAGGCTTATTGAATTCAAATTCTTACCTGGAAGACTAGTCCGGCCTTGCAGGGTCCAGTGAATATAGTAGGCTGTATCAAGAATGTATAGCCACTTGGTGCAAGAACCATAGAGGATTCAGTCTCGTCACAGGCGGCATCCCAAGCTGACTTAAACGCGGATGTATCATCCGTCATTCCATCCCCAACAGCACCATAGGACAGGACATTGAAAACCCGAGTCTTAGGAGGTGAAACAGGCGGGAAAGTGTCACTAGGCGGATCAGCGTAGCGTGGGGCTTCAGCTGGAGGAAGTGAAATTCGAGAATACACTCGCTGGTGTTTGTCTTGATGATGATGAAGCAGGGATCTAGCTTGAATGGGAGATAGAAGCAGGAAACACGCGAAAACCGAAGAAAACATGAAAAGCTTGATGGATGAATCCATGGCGGGTGTGGATAGGATTGAAAGAAGGTGAAATACAATGTATACGGAGAGGGGGTCTCTTATATAGGTGAATGACCACAGTAGTAGAGGGATGGTAGAAATTGCAGTAGAGATAGTGGAAATGGGCGGTTGGATTGAGATTATGAAATGATGAAGAGAGTACCGACCAAGTCCACTGCCGGAGAGGAGTGGAAGGTGGCGGCGGGAAAGGTAGTTAAAGTGGTTGGGTTTTTGGAAATAAAAATATGTAAAGTTAGTGGCGGAGAGTGTAGCAAAGTAGGCATCAGCATGCTCTCTGTATTTGCTCTTAACGTTAATGGATCTAAAGCAGTTGCCCCTTACTTCTTGGTCCCCTGCCTTTTACATAGTTTGGAATTTGCATTTACAAGGTTGTTTACTATTATTATGTTTTCAGTTTTTTAGGTTCAAATGTTATTTTTAGTTGTATTATGTTTTCAGTTTTTTTGTAATTGTTAGGCAGTGATTTTTTTTAGGTATACTTAGAATTAAGTTAATTAGTGACATTCACAAATCAAAACCAAACTCCCATCACTGTGCGCGAAAGTGAAAAAGGGAGGTTTTTCATCCGGCCCATAAACCCGACCTGTAGATATTGGATTTTAATAAGACTGTAAGAATGTAAACTTGTTCAACCTGTGACATTTAGGTGCGGGTGGATTCAAGGGTCGACCTATTTAGTATTTGTGCTATTTAGGACATGATTTTAGAATTTCGGTTAGGAGGATAAAATTTTTGTTGTTGTTATTTATCTATACGTATAAATACTACTCATCCTCGTCCCCGTCCGTATTGAAAATTGTCCCATCTCAATACTCGTTGGACATTCGTCTCCAACGAGAATTCCCGTCTCTGTTTAATTTTTTCATTTTCTAAAATTTTAAGAGTTTTTTCCGTAAAATTCTCCGTCTCCACCCGTCTCCGTTTAACTTTAAAAAATTTGGCAAAAACATTAACTCAATGAATAAAACATAAACTTAATATCATGAAAGGGAAAAAGGGAAAGAAAACATAAACATAACATTATACGTAAGTGTAGATGACTTATATAGCACGTTGGATGTAGAAAATGTTGGGTAACCCACTGAATAAAACAAGTTGATTCCTTGTATGTATGTGCTATTGGGGTGTATTAGAGTCAACTTAGATAAAGGAAATGGTATGGACTATGTTTGTACTAGTCATGATAACTTAGTGTGGTCACAACCTTCATTTGCTAATCTAGATAGGTGCCCATTTTAAACATCATTTGTCACAATCGGATGCAAATTGCAACCAAAATGTTTACACTCTCCATAATGTCAAATGAGATACAAGATTGTATCTATGGAGAAACAAGATATGTTATCAAATTGTTTACTTGTACATAATGTCTCATACATTATAAAAGATAGAGTTTTATATGTTCTTATGACCGTGTTAAATGAAACATGCACTGTCAATTCGATATCCGTTCATTATTTTAGAAAAATAAATAAATAATGATCTAGATTTGATTTGTCTTTTTTTTTAAGAGAAAGAGCGTTCAACTCCATGCCGTAAGGCGCTTTATTGAAAAAGAAGCATTACAGACGTGTGACTCGAGGGAGGGCTACTCCTCGTAAATCATCTAAAAGTAAAGCTCTAATACTCAAAGGGGGGACCTGAACGCGATGAACGTCAAAGTAATAGGTAAAAGCTAAGTTAGCCAACGAGTCAGCCACTCGATTACCTTCCCTGAAAATGTGACCAAAACTGACCTCCAGTCACGAATAAGGAAGCCTTGACAATGATTTACTAGGTTAGAAAGCGAGAGGGAACTACTAACCCCTTTCTCAATGAAGCCAACCACCAGCAACGAGTCAAGCTCCAGTTCCAATGTCCTTAAGCCCATCTCCCACGCAAGATCAAGTCCATGTAACACTCCCCACAATTCTGCAGTTGAGGATGAGGTGGCACCGAGATTGGTAGCGACACCATAAAAATATTATGAGTCTATGATGAATACCATATAAAGTCAAAAAAATTGGGCTAATATTAATTTGTCCATGCCCTATAAACTTCTTTTAGTCCAAGATGAGAGACCACATGAATAAAAAGATTAATTTTTGTTTTTGGTTACTCCAATTTCGATAGTGTTTTCCACACACAAAATTAAACATCATTTTTCTAAAAGCAAAGCTTAGGGTTTATAGTACCCCGTCTTTTGGGTTGACTAAATTTTAGTACTTCATCGTTTAAACTATCATTGTACTTCACCTATTGAGCCCGACCAAAGATTAGTATCTATGTTACTATTCACACGTTAACTTCACAGATGGGTGTTAAATCTCATGAGCAAAATTGTCCACCTACCTTAGACATAAACCCTAAGCCCCAAATTACGCAAATCAAATCTAAGAAATAATGGAATTTGAAAATCGGTAAACAGTAAACACAAAAGGAGGACTAGACTCTTGAGATGGACTCCTTTGTGTAGTGTAAATTTAGATTGAGAATTTTTTATTTTTATTTTTGGTATAGATGAGAAATGTGTAGGAAGAAATGTGAAAAGGAGGAATTATTTGGATATTGAATGGTTGTATGAGTCAGTTGGAGTTGGTAAACACAAAGGATCTCTGAACATTCACTATTGTCATACATTATCTGGTATGCATGCGATTTATAATGGTTTGACCTACCGAAGACTTGGCAGCTTGCTTACGGTGATATCTCTTTCCTCAACATACTGAGAATCCAATAGAACCAAGGGTGTGCTCCACGCTAATCAATCTCAAAGAACAATAACACATGAACTTCTCAGATTCCATGGATACCGAGGGTTCGTTTGTGAATAAAAAATTTGCTGCTTAGGGTTCAGGTTGTTGAGTTTACTGTATAGGATTCGATTGTAAAGAGGAAGATGAAATTGAAAGTGACAACAAAAAGGGTGAAGAAGAAGAAGAAATGGCGACGAATGAGAAGAAGAAAGATGAACGACAAAGGATATGAGAACAAGAAAGAGGGCTTTTTTCGTAATTATTTTTTATATCTGACTCTCAAATCTAGTAAAATCTAGTAAAGATGAACGACATCGGTTAGGGATGTTGAGGCTTGATCCATAGCCTCCAGTCTTCAATTCAAAGGAAGAATTTTGGGGCTTAGGGTTTATGTTTAAGGTAGGTGGACAATTTTACCCTTGATATTTAACACCCATTTGTGAAGTTAACGTGTGAATAGTAACATGGATACTAATCTTTTGTCGGGCTCAATAGGTGAGGTACAATTGTGATAGTTTAAACAACGGGATACTAAAGTTTAGTCAACCGAAAAGATGAAGTATTGTTTAGGCAATTATCGCTCATTGTTATTACTATTTACATACCTTTCATATTTAAACTCCAATTATATTGGATTTTATATTTTAAATATACCAGTCGGATATTCAGATAATATAATGACATATTATTATTATTATTAAAAAAGGTCATAACTATTTTATTGAACTTCATTATGAATGAACTAGGTAAACAAACTTACTTTATAAAATAATATGTTTAAAAGTTATATATTAGTCTTATTATTATATGATGTTTAAAGATTGTTATGACATTTATGTTATTTGGATATGGTATTACAATAACACGTATAATATATATATATATATATATATATATATATATATATTATAATAGAACAGTTCATAGTGCAAAACTTATAAAGGATAGTGCATAAGCACTATGACCACCCCTAAAAAACCCAAAAGCCTCCAAAGTATGCGCCCCTCACGCACACCACTTTTCAGCCCTCCTGCACAAGGAAATATATAAGGTGAAAGAAACCCTAGCCGCCGCCGCCTAGCGAGAGATGGGAGCGCTGAAGTCCCTTGGCTGAACCTAGCCCCAATTCTTCTTACCCTTTCCATTACCCAATCTCAAAATCGACCTCTCCCGGTGATTCACTCACAATCCAATGGAAAATGGAGCGATGTCTTCCAATGCACAACTTCAAAAAGAGGAAAGGAAAGCCTGTCTATGCTTCGGAACGGGAAAAGAAAAGGACGTCTCGAAGCGAGGTGCCCAATCAACTATACACCCAACTTTGCTTTCCGGTGGAAGAAGATATACTCAGATAAAATGACCCAGTCCGGCCTAGGCCCTCACCACGCCGTGCTCGCGTTGCCCAAGGCCCCCCCGTGGGTACCTTTTTGCCTAGGGATATTTGAAGAAGCTTTGACTCCTATGAATGTTGATGACGATCCTGAGATACTCAAATCCGGAAAAGAAGCCAAAAATTGGAAGAAAATGAACCTGATGGCCAGAAATCACGACTCCAAAAGATGGATTTTATCAGCTTCTACAGACCACAATGTCAGTACCCCAAAAACAACAAGAATGGGAAGAGGGGAAACAAAATCAGGTGTTCCCTAACCCTTCTTAATTCCACCAATGAAATTGAATCAACCTTTCTATGTGATTTGAGTTCCTGCAATAGTCCATGGAGAATAGTTTACTCTTATGGTAGTACCAAGCTTACTCAGCACCTAGCACAATACAGTTTGTATCACTATCACGCTGTTGAGTTTTTGTTTAGAGATGTGATTATCAAATCTCTACTTCCTTTCAGCTGTGCCAAAGTTGTGTTGTTCTCTAGTTGTACATGAATTTACTATGATGGCATTCTTGTTGATATTTAGACAAGTAAGCAAGAATACAAAGGGAGTTTTAATGATAATAATCAATCCTAAACCCCGATATGATAGAGAAATCTGGAGATATGAAACCCAAATTCTGTCAAGTGGACTCACTTTGTGTGTGTCTCTTTGCAAATGGATTAGTATAAGGCTTGTATTGATCTACTCCTTGTTTTTTTATCTATTTACAGGAACAAATTAAACACAACACTAAATATGAAAAAGCATGCTACAAATCGGAGCAGCTAACTGATGCTAGTAACAAGAGCTTAACCCTCAAATCAGATCACAAACTGGAGCAGCTAACTGATGTTAGTAACAAGAACATGACCCTCAAATCCGCCTGCACTCTATGGTGTTTGGCATAGAAGAAGGAACCTATCAAAACAATTTACCTTAGCAACTTCTCCTGTTATAACAGGGAAGAAGTTATGGGATTAACTAAACTTGATACCAAATCTCCAATTCAGTGGGAGATATCAAAAATCTACGGAACAAACTTAGATAGTGTTCCTAAGTTGATAGGCTTTATAATTAGAAAATGTGTTCTAATAGAGTGTCCTTTCCTGAAATCTTGTATGAAATTTTTTTTAGTGTTGTTGGCTCTTTTTATTACGATGATGAGCATTGTGATGATAGGATTCCTTTCATGAATTCACCAAAAATGAAGGAAAGATACAGAAATGCATTCACTACAAAGAACAAGAAGGAAGTAATCAAAAAAGCCCCCAAATATATGAACTTGATAATTTAGGTAATAATGATGGTCACCTACCATCCGACCAATATATGATGTTTAAATGAAGATATCCTTTTGGAACTGTCGAGGTATACGGAAAATTTTTTTTGGACAGATATCAAAATTACAACTCAAAACGATCATATTGATATGATTATGCTAGCAGAGCTAAAAAACGAACATTGAACCTACCGAGGCATGTTGGCGGGGTGCAGGTTTTGATAGCATATGCTTTATCCCATCGGATGGCCTAACAGGTGGATTATGCCTACTATGGAAAAATAATCTACTCATCAATGAAAAAGTAGAACTTCGTCATAGAGATAAAAGATTCGTTATAGTGGACCACACTAACTTCGAATCAAATTTCTCTATGTCCATTTTCCTCATATATGCACCTCCAAATGAGAGGCTTAAAGAAGAGTTCTGGTCCAAAGTTACAGACTCTATAAACTCACAAACTAAACTAGTACTCCTAACGGGGGATTTTAACGACATCCTTAATCCGTCCGAAAAATTGGGAGGCGCGCCTGTAACACCCCAAATTCTGAGAACTCGGGGAGCTACTAGTTAGGACCTCACAATGGGTCCCGGCCTTAGTTTGACAATAATATTACTAGGATCTTACAACAAGACACAAAAGTATTTAAAACATTTGAAAACTTTAAACAATATATACATGGAGAATATGTATTAGCCTTACAAAGCAAAGGTACTAAAACGACGCATATGAAGTACAAAAGACATCCCCGTCCCCAACAAAAGGAGTACGTGGACCCGGCTGACCATTCCCTCCGGATCTCTCTACAACTGTCTTAACCTGCAAGGCATCTACAAGCGGTATAAAACCGTTAGCTAACATTCTATGCATAAGTATAAAGGTAAAAGCACAAACACACAACATACACAATCAACATGCAACACTCAATCCTTTTATTATCTTTAATTAGGTGATAGGTTATTACTAATGATACTTATTTTGTGACATGAGGGATTCCCAAACCTCGCCCCTGTCCCCGTTTACCAACGCGGAATGGTACTAATGCATCTGACCGTCTACCTGACTGGGCTGGTCGCAGGGAACCTCCTAGACTCTCGCAAGAGCTAGGCAGATGATGTCACGACCCGTTATCATACACTTGGGTCAATTACGTAAATAATAAAGTCGGCCTAATCCAGTTTCGTTGTTTATTATAACTAACAAACACCACTCATACACATTACACTCATACAAGAAGCCAGCTAAGTAAGTCCGTGGACTTACTTTCTCCAAGAGCAACCGATCAGCACACTCTCAAGTTCCCCTCGGGAAAACGCACAACGCCTGTTCAAGACAAGGCACACGAACCAAACAACGCTCTAGTCAACTAGAAGTCCTTAGACTTCTAGGCTCAACATCCTCACAAGAACATAAACGCATAAGATGGATCGACACTTAAAGCCTAACACAACTCTTCTAAACTAAACTATACTTATACCCCACTTCGGAACATCCTAAATCTAGATTAACCCAACGGATCGCTCTCAACTTTTACTACATGCTCCTATACATATCCCTCAACAACATATCCAAAAATCACGTCCGAAAGAGGTCAATAACCCCTCCAAATCTACCTCACAAAACTGCATCACAAGCAATTTTTCTAACACTTAGAATATTTCAGCAGTTCTAAAAACTGCATGAGAAACCAACTTTGGAGAATCATATCTCCTAAACTATAACTCGGAATACTCCCAAATTTTAGTATGTTATACTATATAATACCAACTACAATATATCCAAAAATCAGCAATAAAGGAGGAGTCTAACTTAGCCAAATCTGGATCATAAAATTGTATCAACATGCAGTTTTCCAACACTTACGAAATTCAACAACATTCAACAAAACTGCACTCTGCCTCCACTTTGAAAAATCATAACTCCTAAACTACATGCTGGATTTATCCCAAATTTTGATATGTTCTACTATAAGATATTAAATATGACACATACCAAATTCAAGTCTAACCGAGAAATATAACCCAATCAAATCTATATCACAAAACTGGATCACAAGAAGTTTTAGACAAAATTCAGCACAACCTATAAACTGCTCAAGGTCTCTACATTGAAAAAATCATAACTCCTAAACCACTTGCTGGATTCCTCTCAAAATTTAATATGTTCTATAATAATATCCCAACCATATCATATCAAAATTTCAGCCAGAACGGATGAGTTTTGCATACCTAAATATGATCCCGAACTCGACTGCTTGACACTTATTGAAAACTCAGAAAAGTGCGAATCTTCACTGCTTCTTCTATGGCTTATCTGAGTATGATTTGAAGACATAAAGGGAACTCATTAGGCATGAAAAGTGTGGAAGGCAGTGCAAGGAAGGAAGGGGTATGACTCTTACCCGACTCCAAAACTCGAGAGAGAGAGAGAGAGAGAAGAAGACACAAGGCGGACTGTAAGGCCACTAGATCCGATAGCTCTCTGCGTCCAGATCTACAAGCTGCATGGTATTGTCAACACTGCAGGGAAGTGAGATGGCTGGTCTACTGCAACGCTTGTCCAGAGGGCTGAGTTCTTCTACGAGGGTGATCATTGTGTGCAGGAGGGAAACCAATGAAGACGCAAGACAGCAGATCCTCCCTGGCTGATAGCGCCGTTGTGTGTTGGTTTGACAGAAGGATAGACGCAAGGTAATAGATCCTCCCTGGCTGGCGTGAATCAAGGTAACAGAAGGAAGGAAAGTGGCGCTGATGATGGAGTGAAGAGGGAGAGCATCTGTCGAGGCTTGATTACCGACGGTTGGGGAGCGAAACGTGCAGGCGTTACGGGCTGCTCACTAAGGGAGAGGGAGTAGCAGCAACGTCTTGGGCCGACTATCCTCATGGGCTGGCAGAGATCCAGCTGCGAGATAGGGGATCCAGGGTTGCTGTCTTCTAGGGTTAAGGTTATGGAAGGCAAGGCAAAGTTGGGCTGTCCGGAAACACACCACTGCTGGGCTGGACTGAAACACACCACCGTTGGGCTACTTGTGTGACTCTAGAAATGGCTGGCTGGAAACAGGAGGAAAAAGGGCTGTCAACTGGTTGTCTGGGCCTTGTCACAGGGTTGTCGGGCTTCGTCATGGCCTCGTCTCAGCCTTGTCATGGTCTCGTCACAGCTTGTCATGATCTCGTCTAAAGTCGTCGTTAAGAATTAATTATAAGAATTAGGGTTTGATATAATTCTATCATTTTATGTGAATTAAATTCTACATAAAATGATAAATAATTATAAGAATTAGGGTTTGATATAATTCTATCATTTTATGTGAATTAAATTCTACATAAAATGATAAAATTTGTGAAGAAAGAAATACTAGATAGAATGGGAAACCGTCAACAGCTCGAAGTCTGAATTGATTCGAAATTAAACGGAATAAAAATTCCGGATATTACAGCGCCATTAAGAACAAATCGATTCCAAAGGTTACAAAATGTAATACAAGAATGTAACCTTGTGGATCTTGTTTCTAAAGGGAACAAATTCACATGGCGAAAAAAAAGAGAGGGTGACAATAATACATATGAAAAACTAGATAGAGCAATGGCTCATAGCGAGGTGTTGAATGCTTACAACCTAATCCATGTTTGGAATTATGCGTTCACATCATCAGACCATTGTCTAACCACAATAGAGGTCAACAATAAAAGACAAAGAAATAAAAACAAACCTTTCCGATTTGAACTCATGTGGGCTGAAAGAGACGATTGTGAAAGAATCGTCAAACAGTGTTTGAGAACACAATTCCCGGGAACTCACATGTTCAACTTAGTAAGGAAACTAAATTTGCTTAAAATCAAATTGAAAGTTTGGAGCAAACAAAAGTTCGGGAATATAAATAAACAAGTTCGAGAAACGAACGAAACCATTGAAAAGCTACAAAAGCTTAATTTCAGAAATTTTTCTAACCAACAAAATGAGAAATTAAATAGATCGATTAAATAAGAAGAGAGAATGTCTAATCGAATTCCAACAGAAATATTGGATGCAAAGAGCAAAATCTAAAGCCTTAGAATGTGGTGATAGAAATTCAAAGTATCACCATAGGAAAGCAACAGGAAGACGAAAAAGAAAGTCTATAACCTCTATTCATAAGGTAAACGGCATAAGATTAGACATTGAGGATGAAATTTACTCCGAGTTCCTTATGGACTATAAGGATCGATTCAGGTCCAACCGAATTAATGAGTCCACCATAGTGGAATACCTAGATGTCATTACCAAAGAAATTACGGATAGTGAAAACATGGAGCTCCCAAAACCATTCTCGAACGAGGATATCCGAAGAGCTTCTTTCGATATTGGTAGCGACAAGTCCCCAGGTCCAGATGGAATGTTTGCCGGCTTCTTCCAAAAGTATTGGGCAATAATAGGACCGGATGTAATCCGTACCACGAGAAGTTTCTTCAGCTCCGGAAAAATCCTAAAACAAATCAATCTTACCTTTATTACTCTAATACCTAAAGTGGATAACCCGTCCCTAACTACCCACTATAGACCGATAAGTCTATGCTCAAGTATATATAAAATTATCGCCAAAATTCTAGCAAATAGACTTAAGAAATTGCTGCCTAAACTAATCCACCCGCTCCAAAGTGCCTTCACTTAGGGTAGACCAATTCACGATAACATTCTTATCGCCCATGAGATCTTTCATGGGTTCAAAGCAAAAAAAGGGAAGCAGGGTTTCATGGCCGTGAAACTAGATATGGAAAAAGCATATGATAGGGTGGTGTGGTCATTTATTTTAGCTGTCCTTGAAAAATTTGGGTTCGAATATAAATTCATTAGCTGGATTAGAGAATGCATTTCTACGGTCTCGTATTTCATCCTAGTCAATGACAAACCATCATAAGTAATATATCCCGAGAGGGGATTACGCCAAGGTGATCCACTCTCACCTATGCTATTCAATTTAGGAGCTGAAGTTCTAGCAAGTAACATTCATAAAGAATGTTACCAAAATAACAAGACAATTGGCTTCCCAATCACAAGAGGGGAAACTTTAGTCCCCTTTCTAGCCTTTGCGGACGACATCATTATATTCGCTAAAGCATCCTTAGATGCAAGCACAAAAATTTTGGATATACTAAATAGATATTGCCATATATCGGGACAAAAAGTTAATTTCCATAAATCCTCATTCCAAACTACCAGAAATGTAGGGAGGGAAATGGAAAGGCAAATTCAATTAAAAACCGGAATAACTGTTTCAAAAGAGTTGGACAAGTATCTTGGGTGCCCGATTATTAATGGTAGAGTAAACAAGACCGTCTTTGAAGATGTAATAATAAAATCTAGAAAGCAACTAACTAAATGGAAAGCCTCCACACTTTCACAAGAAGGAAGAACGATTCTAATCAAGGCTAATCTGAATGCGAAGCCAAATTATATCATGCAAAGCTTCATGCTCCCATACATAAAGAACTAGATCAAATCAATCGCACATTCTTTTGGAACAAAGGACCTAAATATCACCCCCTCATCAGCTGGGACAAAATCTGCAAAACGAAAAAGTGTGGAGGAGTGGGTACTAGAAAAGCAGAAGACATGAATAAGGTCCTCCAAATGAAATTACTATGGAAAATTATGGAAGAACCTAACAACATATGAGTCAAAATAATAAATGAAAAATACCTCAAAGACTCATTCTTATGAAACTATAAAACCCAAAAGAACACCTCCTGGCAATGGAGAAGACTAATGAATCTCCCACCTGAATTTGAAAATGGATTCAGATGGAACATTAGGGATGGTAACACCGTTAAATTCTGAAAAAAGAAATGGGTGACTGATCAACCGCTCATTAAACTTCTTGAGAACGGAAGTAATATTGATGATAATGAATTATTCAATAACTACATCATAGAGAATAAATGGAATACCCGAAAACTAGATACGGAACTTGGCAATCTCCTCCCACAAGAGATTATGACCGCAATTAAATCATACCAACTTCCGAAATCTTTTATTCAAGATTGTCTCTATTGGGCAGCCTCGGATAAGGGATCGTATAATACAAAATCAGCCATGGACCTCATCCACAAAAATAAAGGGCTTTCACTAGTTTCAAATGAGTGGATTTGGGAAATGGATATCATGCCCAAAGTTAAAAACTTTATCTGGACACTATCTATAGACGGACTCCCAACCAAGGAAAATCTGGAAAAACAAAGGGTATCAGTGCCCATGCAATGTACTCTCTGTAATCACCCATATAAATCAGCAAAATATTTGTTCATCAATTGCCCTTTCACGTTGGAGAACCTCCATAATTCCAACATAAAGAGAGAGCTCCAACAGGTAAAACTATTCTCATATAATTCATAATTCTAAAAATCCATTATACATTATTCAAGTAATGTTTTAATCTCATCCGTCCATTGAAGTGCTTTCTCCGTTTACTGATTTAGTCATCTAGCCTTTATTTAACTTATTTATCTACTCTGTTTTGTATTAATTTTTGCTTGTTAGTTGTTACTGTTAGAACTGGTGTTCTGTTCTGTATTATTTTTGTATTAATTTTAGTTTGTTATTGTCATAGCATATGCACTATAACATTTGTTTTTGTTGCATCTGTTGTAGTCAGCATACTAAACCTAAACTTTAGCTTGTTACCATAACACCATCTATTTTGTATTAATTTTTTTACTATTATATCTATTGTTCTATCATCTAATCTTCATTCTTTTGATAGAGAATTCTTTCAATCAATGCTATGAGGCAGGAAGGAATGCAACAAGCTCTAGTTCGATTCAAATAAGAAATCATGTGGGGCACAAGTCGAGATTGGACTATTGAACTCTATAGCCTATAACTTGGGATGATTGCATATTTAATTATTTGTGTTTGGTTTGTAATGAAGTATGAAGTTCTATGAACTTGTTAAACATATTGTACTCTAATTTGCGGATTGTTGGATTGATGGAGTTCTTGTCTTGTTTTAAATATTGTACTCGAATTTGTGGATTGTTGAATTGATGAAGTTCTTGTCTTATATAAATTTAATTTTAGGAAACATATAAGTTGGTAAAATGTCATTACCAACCGAAAAAGTTGGTATACCGAAGAGTTGGTAAATGGGTTTAGGTGGTTGATAATGGTACAAGATTTCTCATTACCAATTATAGTTGGTTGATAGGTGGTAAGGGTAAAAATAAGTTGGTAATGTACCGAACACAACCCTACACAAGCCCGACCTGTAAAACCGGGTGGGTACGACAAACACTATAGGCCCGCCAGCCGGCTCAACCTGAGTCTGGATAAACGGGCAAAAGAATTTATAAAGTTTAGCTCAAATCCGGTCCGAATAGATGAACAAAAAAATTTATAAAGTTCGACTCGAGTTCGGTCCAAATCCGGATATAAACATGTCTAAATATAATGTAATCCTTTCAATGCGAAAATAATTGAAAAAAGGAAGAGAAAGTCGATGTAAATGGCTTATTGTATCGAGAAATAGGAGGCCCCAAACTTTTTTAGTTAATTCAAATAGTTTACGTCAAACTCTTATAATAGTCACCTCCTACTAACCTATTATTAACCATACTAATTTTTTTTTTTTTCCCAATCATAACTCTTCAATTTTAATGCCTAAAATGTAATACTCGAAAGTTATTTTTTAAAATTAAACGTACCCAAAATCAAAAATTATACACTTAAAATTTAATACTGAATTTTAATACCCAAAACACCAATACAATTTTATTAATTTATTATCTAAAACAAATAGAGTTTGTTCAAAAACTGAACTTTGCATTAAAGCATGAATAATACTTGGACACATGCATATTAATCCGAGTTTTAAATAATTATTACCGAATGAGCGGATATATTCAATCTAATTTTTGCTGAAACTCCGATTCGTATTCTCTAGTTAACCAAAAATTCAAACGGATGGAATTCTAATCACAATTAAATGATAATACAACAGTTAGATTAAGTTTATTTTCTTTTCACTTCGTTTATCTTGAATTTATTTATTTTTATTGGATATTTTGAACCGTAATAAGATCCAAATGATTGTAAACCAGTAAAGTGTCGATGGATATTGGGAATTTGTGTTGCATACTCCAAAAAGTCGTCTAAAGACAAAGTAAAGGTTAGAGTTTGTAAGTGTATATTAATTAATGATTCATAATGTAGAAATTTGAATGAAACGCACTATCATCCAAAGTAACCAATCTCACTCACGCTTCTTCGCTCTTCCTAAAGTGTGTCTTACATTTCGGAAAGGAAAATTTGCGACATACTTAATCTATAAATGTAGCCGCCCATAAATAAATCAATCCATAAGGATTTTGTTTTTTTTTTTTTTTTTTTTTGGAAAAGAGAAACATATAGACGCAATTTTATTAATTAAAAAGATGAGTTAGGTAGTCATCAAGTTGGGATAACCTAACCCCTAACATCATCAGATAAAAGGTTGATAATACCGGAGAGGATCAAGCAATACATAAAATATTATGGAGGATAGGCATACCCAAGTAGTTACCGAGGTTTTTGGTAACCTTGAAACCACTAATAATCTCCAGATTCTTACTCAAGTCTTCCGTACATTAGAAGAGACATATATCTTAGACTTGTCTTGACTGACCTTTTATCCCGAAGCTTGAGAAAAAAACATCTATACATCTCATAACCAACTTCGTTTGAAAAGTCGAAGCCTCCGTAAAAAGAGTGATGTCATCCGTAAAAAAAACATACGGAGATTTGAGATCTCTACGATGAATACCAACCTCCAGGTGAAAGTACTCGGTAACTTCCCCGTTCCATAATAATTGTATCTTAGTAGTAAATGCATTGTCTAATCATAGCAATCCAACTTAGGGGGAACCCAGCAATCCTTATGGACGGGTTAAACACAAATCCCGGCTGGTAAGGAAAAGAAAAAGAAAAAACGCTCTCTTTTTGGCCTGTCTAACAGCGAAAAGACTAGACAAAGGGGCCGGTAAGGAGCGCTAAATCCCGGCTGGTGATGGAGGCAAATGTCTCTTCTCCGGCCACGGTTCAAGGTTGTGACACAGAGGTAAGCAAGGGGACTGATACTCTGGACATGGAAGTTGACACACTACATAAGTCTCAAGATGGAACTACAATTGTTAAGGAAACCACGGAGAATACGAGCCCTACGGAAGCCGACGGGTTAAACACAGGAGGGAAACCTCTGGAGGTTCAACTGCCTGAGGCGCAGGAAACTACAACAGGTCTTCCAGATGGGTTAAATCTAGTTTTCGCTATGGGCAGTGACGGAGGTGACAAAGGAAACCCATCTGGAGAAACTGCATCATGGAAGGATATAGCCACTGGAATTGCTGGAAACAATGGTAAAAAAGACCAAAGAAGATTAGTGAATATGGAGTCTCTCAAGGGGAAGATGGTTGTAACTTACCCCTTTGGACCAGAAGGAGATCCATGTTTCGAGGTGGATGGGAGTATAGCGAAGATCCTTGAGGAAGAGTGGAAGGCTTCCATAGTATTCAAGGTACTAGGATACCCCATTGCTTTTCCGGTTATGGAACGCAAAATCAAGGAAATGTGGAAACTGGGTGAAAATATACAATTGATCGACCTCGATAATGGTTACTTCGTAGTCCGATTTAAGAATGAAAACGAACTGTTAGCAATTCTTACGGGCGGTCCTTGATCTATCTTCGGAAGATGCCTGATTATGAGAAGATGGTCGCCGGACTTCGTAACTACGGAAGCGATATCCTCTGCACCCACTTGGATAAGAATAATGGGAGTTCCTATGCAATGGTGGAACGAAGCGGTCCTTTGGAACATGGCGTCTGGGATTGGAAACCCTATTGCTATGGACCAGAAAACGCTTCAACTGAACAGAGGAAGATTCGCGAGAATTTGTGTTGAGTTGGATCTGAGCAAACCCCTAAAAAAGGCTGTCTACATCAACAATAAGAAATGTAACATAGAGTACGAAGGACTAGAAGTGGTATGCTTCAACTGCGGACGATACGGCCATTACGCATCAAACTGCCCATACCATAAATCGAAAGATGAAACGCGAAACAAAAGTGAAAAGAGTGCCAGCGGAAACGCTGAACATGGTGACGCAGAAACGACCGGAAACACCAACGTTGCATCGGAAGGGAATATTCCGATTAATAATGAAGAAGGCAAGTATGGCCCATGGATGCTAGTTGGGAGAAAGAATAAGAGTCTCAAAGGGAAAGAATATATATCGCCAATATTAGGAAAATGAATGAATGCTACAAAGAAATCATTTCCTACTCAGAGATACTCACAGAATCAGGCTGTATCTGGAGATATCATGCAAGGACGTAGGATCTCAAAGGATAGCATTGGAGTGGACCCCACTAGTAACAATAAAGATACAAATCCAAACGGTGGGCCCCAAGTTGGTAGTCTGACTCCACAAGAAGTAAAGCAAGGAAAAGGAATACACATTACAGAAGGAGGTGTTGTCACTGGAAGTAACGTTGCAAGTACTAGTAAAGGTATAAGAGTGAATCAAGACGCAAAGGTTGTTTTCGAAGCAAAGGCTTGCACTAAGGAGCAAGTAGAGGCGGAAAAGAAAAAGAAGCGCAACAAGATACGGAATGAAAGAAGAAAACTCACAAGGAAAGCAAAGTACATTGAGGAACAGAAAAATAGTGTAACGTCACTGAAGCGCCAAAGAGCGGGAGATGAAATACAGGACTTGCAAGGGAGGCAAAGAGATGAAGAAAGAGGAGGGTCCGAAGAAAAGAAGAGAGCCCTTGAAAAAGCGGAGGCACGGGGCGATTATCCAGAGGTACCGTCAACCCATCGGAATACTGAGGATACCAAACAGAGGGAGCACACTGCAGTAAGCCCAGGAGAAGTACCGGACCAATCGGTAGAAGGACCCAAAATCAGTAGTGTGAGCCAGTGTAATGGTAAACATAGCATACTGAATCCAGAAAACAAATATACACCAGGGACTGAGGAGGCAGCAATGGAATGCGAAGAGGAGGAGCACAATATGATCGCAGGTGACAGACCCACTGAAGGGGAGGTATCACTGTAAACTTTACTCCATCTAACTCTCCTGGTGAGTAGCATCATCTTTTTCGTTTATGATGAATTGCCTACTTTGGAATGTCCACGGAGCTGCTAAGAGTAGTTTCCGACGTGCAATTAGATATTTATGCAACTCTCACAAGATTGATATGTTGGCTATCTTTGAACCCCGAATTTCGGGGGAGAGAGCTCGGAAAATATGTGATAAGTTAAATTTTGGGGGCTGTGTTAGAGTCGAAGCTAATGGCTTCGAGGGAGGTATTTGGCTCCTGTGGAAGGACTCCAATCTTAATATTACGATAGTTAATACTTGTGACTATTTCATTCATGCTCATTTTGTGAGAGCAGGAAATCCTCTACATTTGATTTTGGTGTATGCTCCGCCGTCGTTTACCAGAAGAGTTCCTTTTTGGGAAGCGTTGGACAAAGAATTGGCTGGCATTACAGAACCGCTCATGGTGGGAGGAGATTTTAACTGCATTCTTTTTGATCATGAGAGAAAAGGAGGGACCGGAGGACTGCATAAAGACTCAAGAGTTTTTAATGATCTGATTCACAATTATGGCCTTCTGGACATGGGGTTTACTGGATCCGAGTACACATGGGACGACGGTAAAACCAGAAATCAAGGAGTACAAAAGAGGCTAGATAGAGTACTAACGAATCAGATTGGACGGCTATCTTGGCCGAATGCCACGGTTCGTCACCTAGCGAGATACTCTTCTGACCATGCACCTATTCTCCTCAAGCTTCAATCCAACATCAAAGTCAGACGGGATAAAAAACCGTTTAGATTTGAAGCAGCGTGGATGACACACATGGACTTTTTCCCTATGGTGAGGAGATGTTGGGACCAACACGCTAGTTCAGGTATTCCCCTCCCTATTCTTAAGAAATGGCTTATTACTTGGAATCGTTGGGTTTTTGGTGATGTCTTTTGCAGGAAAGAAGCTATCTCTAGAGAACTGATTGCTATCCAGAGTAAGAACCAAAGTAATGGACGCCTATCAAACATGCTAAGGGACCAGGAAACTTTACTGAAAGCCGAGTTGGACAGTGTTCTGGAGCGGGAGGAAATTATCTGGTTTCAAAAGTCTAGAGAGCAATGGCTCTCCTTTGGAGACAGAAATACTTCGTTCTATCATACCTCGACGGTTATTAGGAGAAGGAATAATCGGGTAGATGGACTGAAGAACGCGGAAGGTAATTGGGAGGAAGAGCCAATACGGCTGGAGAAGTTGGTGGTGGACTATTTCACACAACTTTACAGTACCTGGGATGTGGACTACACTCTTACTAGTGAACCCATTGATAACGGGTTCCCTTTGATGAAGGATACGGATAGAACTGAACTGATCAAGTGTGTTTCTAAAGAGGAGGTCTGGAAGGCTATTAAAGAAATGGGAGCCTTCAAAGCTCCAGGTGCGGATGGTTTCCAACCAGTGTTTTACCAGAAATGTTGGAGCATTGTTGGTGATTCTGTCCTGAATGAAGTGGATAGATTTTTCAGGACGCAGATTCTTTCGGAGGGTTTCAATGATACTCTTCTGTGTCTTATTGCGAAAGTTGGTACTCCTGAACATATCAGCCAATTTAGACCCATTGCACTCTGTAATGTGATATATAAGATTTCCACTAAGGTTCTTGTCCAGCGGATGCAGGGAGTAATTAGCTATCTTGTAGGACCTACTCAGGGAAGTTTCATCCCGGGGAGGTATATCCAAGATAATATTGTTCTTATGCAGGAAGTGGTGCATTCTACTAGAAAGAAGAAGACTGGTAGAAAATGGATGATTCTCAAACTGGACCTAGAGAAGGCTTATGACAAGGTTCGTTGGGATTTCGTGATTGAGTCCATGGAGTTAGCAGGGTTCCCTAGGGAATGGGTATACATGATAAAGGAATGTATCTCCACGGTCAAGATGCAGGTTATATGGAACGGAGAACTCACGAGTCAGTTTCAGACGGAACGAGGCCTGCGCCAAGGAGATCCGATATCACCTTACCTTTTCGTCCTGTGTGTTGAGAGACTTAGTCACCTTATTTTGGAGGAGGTGGAAAAGGAAAATTGGAAACCGATTCGTTTGTCTAGAGAGGGCCCAAGGCTTTCACACCTCTTTTTTGCTGATGATCTTACCTTATTTGCTGAGGCCTCTACAAGTCAGATGGAAGTGATCTTAAAATGCCTGGACATCTTTTGTAAGGCCTCGGGTTTGAAAGTCAGCACACAAAAATCCAGGATATACGTGTCACCCAATGTTAACAGAGACCTCCAAGAGAGACTCCAGAATATGTGCAGTATAGAAGTCACGAAAAACCTAGGAAATTACCTAGGCATGCCGCTTCTTCAAGGGCGAGTAAATAAAAGGACCTTTTCTAGCCTTTTGGATAAGATCAATGGGAGATTAAGTGGTTGGAAGGGGAGGACCCTCAACTTTGCAGGAAGAGTCACCCTCACTAAGTCGGTGATAACGTCCTTACCGATTTACTCCATGTCATCCATGATTCTACCCAAGAGCATATGTGAAGAAGTAGATAGAATCTGTAGATCTTTTGTCTGGGGACATAGCGACGGCAGGAAAAAGATGCACACTATAGAATGGTCAAAGATGTGTTTGCCTAAAAAGAGTGGAGGTCTAGGGCTTAAATCCATGCATGAACTGAACCTAGCTCTTGTGGGGAAACTAGGGTGGCGATTCTTGAGAGATGACAACAGCCTTTGGGCGAAAACATTACGGGATAAATATGTGCGATCAAATGGTAGCTCACACTCAGCGCCCTCGCACGTATGGAACAGCATCAACCGAGGCATTCGTGAAGTGGTGCATCCGGGACACAAATGGAACCTGGGGAATGGCCGAAGCATTGCTTTTTGGGAGGATGTTTGGTTAGGTGAACAGACCCTGCTAGAGCTTGCAACTCAACCAGTCAGCAGTGATCAAATGGGGCGCAGAGTGTGCGAGTTTTGGGATGTCAATGGAAGATGGAAATGGGAAATGCTAAGCAATTTTCTACCATCCAGAATCCTTCTCAGACTAGCAGCAGTTGCTCCAACCACTGGGGCGTACCAGGAAGGGAGGGTGGATCCACAAGAAGATCGAAGAGATGAGCTGAGTTGGAAGTTTAGCAAAGATGGGAACTTCACAGTCAACACTGCGTACTGCATGATCAGAAGAGAGAATGAGATTCATGAAATCGTTGGTGATATTTACACGCAGGTCTGGAGCATTAAAGCGCAAGAGAGGGTGAGATGCTTTGCCTGGAAAGTGTTGAGAGGAGGCGTTTTGGGAAATGAAGACAGGTGCGCGCGACACATAACAACAAATGCTAAGTGCCCCTTCTGTCAGACTCAAGATGAATCACTATTACACTTGTTCAGGGACTGCACACACAGTACACTTCTCTGGCAAAGGCTCCAAGGGCACCACCGTTTGGATGGATTTTTTGACCGGCCTTTCGCCAACTGGATCAGAGGTAATGTCTCCTCCACAAACCTCTTTAATAACGATTGTAGTTGGAACTCGGTTTTTATTGTAGGTCTATGGTGGCTTTGGAAATCGAGAAACGCAAAAATCTTCAATTCAACACCTATTATGGAAGACACCCACCAGTTCGTTATAGAGAGAACCATGGAGTATGTGCGAGCATGGAAGAAGAATAGCAATCGCAACGTATTACCCTTGAGAAGGATCGAACAAATCAAATGGGAACCCCCTCCCAGAGAAGTGATGAAGATTAATTCCGACGGAGCAGTTAGAGATGACGGGCACGCTACGGCAGCGGGAGTCATTAGAAACAACGTAGGTGAGTGGCAACGAGGGTTTGTTGTTAACCTGGGTATTTGCACTGTACCAATGGCCGAGTTGTGGGGTATTTGCCATGGTCTAAAGCTCGCATGGGAGTGTGGATACCGTAAAGTAATTGTCGAAACTGACTCGCAGTTGGCAATCACTTTATTGGGTAGAACAACCCCAAGGTGTCACCCACTTGCTAGTCTGGTCAGTAAGTGCCAAGACTTCATAAAAAAGGACTGGGAGATCCAGTACCGGCATGCCTACCGTGAGGCGAACACTGTAGCGGACCAACTAGCTAGCAGTGCTTTTAATTTTCCTGTTGGACTAAGTGTATTGCTTGACCCTCCCGAGGGTATAGTTGATCTTTTACGTTGCGATGTAAGGGGTCAGGCTATCCCCCGAGTGATTACTACTTAGCCATTTTATTAATAAGAAGCGCATTAGAAGCGCCGGAGACCACCGACTCTCCTTCCCACCAAAAAAAAAAGCAATCCTTATGGACTCCTCCACAAAGTCCCACCGTATTCTATCATACACCTTCTCTAATCGAGTTTTAGACGTGTTTATTTCTTTCCATTTTCTTCTTCTTCATGGAGTGAACAACCTCATGCATGAGCATGACATTATCCTCTCTCTCTCTCTCTCTATATATATATATATATATATATATATATATATATATATAGAGTTTGGCTCCCATGTAAACAACTCTTATAGTGTTCAATGAGAACGAATTATATTCGTTGGATTGTTATAATGGATGGCTGTGATTAAGTGAGATTTTAAGGAAAAAAATATAAAAATAAAATTGAAACTGCATATTTGGAAGTAATAGGAGCGTGATACACACCACACCATATCTACCCCAATATTAAAATTTCCTAAAATAAAATCCCTAAATCTTTTACAGTTATTGCTTCCTCTTCTTCCGCCTAATCAAGATCGTGTGTTGTTCGTCCTCAAGCATACCATCGATGCTGTCTTCTTCTTCCGGTATCCGATGTCGCTGGTCAAGCCGGTGTTGTGTTCCCCTCCATTCTACATTAGGTACTGTGTTCGCCGGTGTTGTGTTCTTCCTCCTAATCAACATTTCAGTGCCGATCGTCATTCCGATTAGTGTATTGTTCGACTCGCCGCTCCACTCCGTCACTCGAGGTATTGTCGACGACAATGAAATTTCTGGTTCATTGATTCTGATTAGGGTTTTGCGGATTAATGTAATATTCCCTAAAATAATACCCCTCAAATAAAACCCCTAAATCTTTTATAGTTTTCCGTGCCGTCTTCTTCATCGGGTATTCGGCACTGTTGGTCTCCTCGGTGTTGTGCTCGACCTCCAATCTACATTCGGGTGTTGTGTTCGCCGGTATTCGGTGCTGTGTGCGCCGGTATTCGGTGTTGTGTGCGCCGGTATTCGGCGCACACAACGGCCTAATCACCATTTCAATGTCAATCGTCATTCAGATTAGGGTATTGTTTGTCTCGCCGCTCTCCTCCGTCACTCGAGGTATTGTCGATATCAATGTAATTTCCGGTGCATTGATTCCGATTATGGTTTTCTGATTTGTTTTTTTATTTTGAAATATGGTTGCCGAATTGGATTGGTTGTCCATTGTTGTTGAATGTTCGTTCATGCCCTATCGAATGCGAGTTAGGCTGCAGCCATTCAAAACTTGTCTGTTCATAAATGATTGGTGTTAAGGGCTATGAGTTTGTTTGTTTTTTTCTGAATGCACTTGTGGATGCTTGGGCATCGTATCTGAACGCACTTGAGTGGTTTAGAGGCGAAAATTCACCAAAGATCTTTTTTGTGTGGGTTTAATGCACGGTAAAATGGAAATACAACTCGCTATTCGGTCCTTTTATTATTTATATTCGATAGCATACTACTTTTTTATTCGCTAATAGCTGTTTTGTTTCTGTGTGGAAGATAACGTTAAAAATTGTTACAGACTGGTACGCAACTACTTTCAATTGGTGACGAAGGGAGCGTTGAGTTCGATGAAATGTACGACGTTTTCAACTACGAACTGAACAAGTGCATAATATCAACTGATCACATGGAAGATTTCAGAAATCTTGACATGGTAAAACACAGTGTTGCCAGAAATACCGCGTATAGTTGCTAGAGGGGCATTGAAGACTGACAATGCTATGAATGATGAGGAATAGACGATTCAAGTTGTTATTTTGATATGTTGTTCCGGACAACTGTTTTGCTACACTATGTCAAAACTATATGCTACAGTTTCTTTCTCTTTTTGGATATTTGAATCACTTAGGTAGGGATTAACGCGTTTGACACTCCTGTCTATATTAATGTCAAAGTTTTATGCTACAATGTCAAACTCTTTTGATATGTTGTTTCGAAAAACTCTTTTGCTACAGTGAGTATAACACAACAAACATTGGAAGACAATCTTTATCTTGTATGCAAACACTGTTTACCATGCATAATATGATAGATTAGTAAGTGTATTCATTACCGAATATGAACGATATAATTTCAGAATATACATGATATAGTTAATGGATGCTTCATATATTAGGTGTTGTATGTTAAAGAGCACAACCCTTACACTTGAGGAAACATACGAAGACGATAGTTATCTTGTATGCAAACTCCGTTTACCATAGATAATATGACGGATTAGAAAATGTACTTTTTACCGAATATGAACGATATATTTTATAGAATATACAAGATATAGTAACCGGATATATAATATTTTAGTGTGTCATATGTTAATGAACGCAACATGTACACTTGGGTAATGGAGTTTACACTTTCTTATTTGGTGTTTCAATACTATAAAATGTAATCGTATTACAAACAAGATTACCGAAAATAATATTTCTATATTAACGAATATAGTTATAAATATTTCTATATTACCGGAAATAATATTTCTATCAATGGTTCTTTTTTTGGAAATAATTTGTCTTCACAAAAACGGTGAGAATAACACAGCCAACATAGAAAGACGAACGTTATCTTGTATGCAAACACCGATAACCATACAAAAAAATGATAGATTAGTAAGTGTTCTTCTTATTGAATATAAACGATATAAGTATGGAATATAAAGGATATAGTTGCCGAATATATTCGATATAAGTTCTGGATATTATACTGTTCGTGTACCGGATTCAGATGAACGAATTAAGTGCGTATGATCGAGTAAATATAACAAGTAACACCACAATTGGTTATAGAATTCATTATAGTAGTTCACCGATTACGAAATATCACATTCATCTAAGACAAGTTTCACAACGTACATGATATAAAGAGTGAAACTCTTTGACACTTTCCGGTAGTGAGTACATTTTCCTTGAGAACGACTACACAATATGCGACGATGCAATAGAGTCCCGTCTTGTGTGCATACACGGGAAGATGACAAACGAACATCAAAACCAACCTTTTTAGCATACGCCTTATAAAAATCGATACCTTCCTCCGGTGTCTTGAAACACATTTCAATACATGGATGTATGGATTCATCGTACTGTGGAGTCCAATATTTTGTTTTCGCTAGTGATTGCGTCATGTCTATTGCATCGTTGAGCTCTTCATTTGCCGCTGCTTCATAAAAATCATCCATACTCTCCATGTTAGCATCAATGTCGAATCCATCAACATCTCAATCCCTTTTATTTCCGGAATCTGTAAAAAATTCACTACATATTTATAATCTGATAATTGAAATATAGCTAACGATTACGAGTATGTTTGATGTTTGATGAGTGGGTAAACCATAACCGGTGCCATATCTGTTTTCGTAACCATGTTATAGAACGTATTCGGAAGTATAGTCACATATATTCGTTAATATGAAACCAAATATCTGTTGATATATTAATTTAATCGTGTATGATGTTTCACATTCACTTACCTTCTTCCATCGATGTCGAAAATGTTGCTTGCCAGAATGCCCTACACAAATCAACCGGTAAATGTGGACATATAATGATAAAAAAACGTAAGACTGTAAAATGACTCAAGCCGTTTGAAGAACAAAAACCGAGTGGTTGATATTTAGGTAAGAATGCTTCATAAAATTCATCCATACTCTCCATGTTAGCATCAATGCCGGATCCATCAACATCCCAATCTCTTTCACATGGGGAATTTGTAAAAAATTCAATAAATATTTATATTATGATAATTTAAATACGAGTTTGTTTAATAGTTGATATTTAGGTAAACCTTCACCGTCACCGAATCGTATTCTGTGGTGTATTCAAATATATTCGTTAATATGAAACCAAATATCCGTTAACATATTACTTTAACTGTTTATGTTATTCCACGTTCAGTTACCTTCTTCCATCGATTCCGAATCTGTTGCTTGCCTGAATCCCCTACACAAATCAACCGAACAATTGAGGACATATATTGATGAAAAACGAAAAAATTGAGGACAAATCAACCGTTGTTTGTTGATGAGAATATTGTATACTGAAAAAGATACACTTACTGTTAACTATTCCGGCGAAAATATGTTTAGTTCTTCCGGCGACAATGGAGTGTATGGCGTTTCAGCAAAACGTATCATCCATATAATTGATATTGCTTTGATCGATTTTGTTGATATTAATTGGAAGATTCTGTATATTGTAACTCCCTAAAATAGTGGAAGAAGATCTCATTTATAATTTTTCTAAAATATTGTAATTGCCTTATTTTGGAGAGTGTATTACACATTCCAATGAGGAGGGTGGGCTGAATTTTTCATTGAATATTTATGTTAATTTTCAACCTTTAGATTAATCAGATCAAGGGCTACTATTTGTTCTCATTGTACACTATAAGGGTTGTTTACATGGGAGTATGATTATATATATATATATATATATATATATATATATATATATATATATATATATATATATATATATATATATATATATATATATATATATATATATATATATATATATATATATATATATATATATATATATATATATATATATATATATATATATATATATATATATATATATATATATCAGGTATAATCTTATAGTTCACATTACAAAGAGATATTGGTCTGAACTAGCTAATATACTCAAGATTGCCCATTTTCGCAATTAACAATATAAGAGTATCATTTGCGATAATAATGTAGTATTCTGTGCATATTACTTGTGAGACGTTGCTACAGATACAATTATCATTTTCTTTTAATGAATACTAGATAGTTTGATTTTAAAAATTAATATTATAAAATTATGTCATATTCAAACAAATACAGCATGAAATAAACGGTCAGATCGAAAACCCTAAACAACGCGAAAAGACTAGGGTTGTTCCTGTTGCTGGCATTCAAATCATCATGGAAGGATGTTCTAGGAGGAGATACGGGATGCAGGACACAAAAGTGTGACTGGAGGATGTTGGAAGGTAAAACCATCATGACGTTCCCCTTTGGGCCGGATGGGAACTCCGTCATCAAAATGAACAGTGATATATGCAACGGAGGTACTGTAGACTAACCGGAAAAACTCATCGTGTTCATATCACATTTCAGGTTATGGAACGTAAGATTCGGGGAACTATGGAAGCTCGGGGGAATTTGCGGTTGGTGGACCTTCAAAATGGGTATTTCATGACGGGATGCCTTGTTATGAAGAGAGGGTCACCGGAGTTAAGTATATCGACAACTCTAGGCTAGAATTACCAATGTCCCGATACAGTGATTCGGACGTCCTGTTACTATAGATTCTAATACTTTCCATTAAGAGTAGGGGAGAGCTTGTGACAAACTGGACCTAAGTAAACGTACCGGTGAAACACTAATGGTAAGACCCAATCCCGAAGGAATTACAGAGAGTCGCCCAAGATAATACACAAACGCTATTAAATGGTGTCCACTGAAGCAACAAACATATACACGACGAACGACCAACTTAACATTCACTAGAGGAACGCTATTAAATGGCGTCATCTATATCGAAAGCGCTACAACCATTCGGATACATAGAAACATGGCAGATCCACCTAACCAAACGATGATCGTTGGTGGGTCATTTTGTGTACAAAGTCTCTAATTACTCTCTAGGGTTTGCTTATATAGGAGGAAAACAAAAAAACAACATAAATAGGAACACACTTCTTTTTTGTTACACACAAAAAATGGTGTCTTCGATTACAGCTCAAAGAACGGGCATTGCTTCCTTGCGTGCTCTGGGATCAGTCTCACGAGCATCTCAGCCGGCACCCCCTTCAACTCTACACAAGCCACCATTTTTATTTATCAGAAGCAGGCTTTGAAAGTCATGCACTCATACGAAAGGGTGGCTGAATGTAATATTCAATATAAATGGCGGGTAAGTGAAGTTCACCCCATGAAAAATAAAGACATGAATTCATACCATGATGTTTGAAGTTAAATAGTGGTGGAAGGTGACGTCCATTTGGTAGACGGGTAGCAGGATCACGTAGCTCGTCAAAGAATGGATGTACAAGAACATCCAGCTGCATCAGTTTGATACATACTATTAAATAACAATGTTCATCCAAAAAACACAAGGGAATGCTAAATGTATCATTAGACTTCTCCATTTTCAGATTTAGAACAAGCCACAGTTCCTAATATAATAGCCTTCATTTCATACACATTTCTACAACCACTGTACCAACATTTTCCATTATTTTTCCTATCTATAATCTTCTATGTTTATACTTAGAAATCATGTTGATCTGAAAGATAGAAGATTTAACTGAAGAGCCTGAAACAGTATATATTACTTCCTCCGTCCAACAATATTTTTCACTTTAACATTTCGAGGAGATCATCATATATACAACTATACTCCTAGTTAGTATTTACTGATCTTTTTTTTACTTCCGTAGAAACCACAGCCAACAATCTACTAATATTTACAAGGGAAATGTGCAAGCGAGACCAGAAGTGATAAAGTGACAACTATTTTTTAACAAGAATACAATGCTAAAAAGACAATTAAGTTTAGACAGAGGCAGTATAAGGAAAAAACATCAGCAATTAAGGATATAACAAAAGTTTCCACTTACAGCTTCACATCGCAAGTAGGGCGAGTACTGTAATAATCTTGAGACCAAATCTACAGCTTCAGGAGGCATGCGTTTGTGGAATATCTGAGATTAAATAATTCATGTATCAGCAGGATTCCATTCTTCATAGTAATTATAGGAAATTTGACGAAGACTACCAGGGCAGATTGCTATCTAAAGTAAAAATTATAGAAGGATGTTATAGCAGTAGGGTAATGCAGCTTGCATGTATATTTTGTCTGTTCAAACATACCTTGTGCCACGGATGAGCTTTGATCTGCGGAAACTTAAATTCAGTGTAGTTTGGGTTCATGCACTTAATTTCCTCCCTCGTTGGTGTGCCTAATACCTGCAAAATATTGGATGCATTTGTCAGAGGAATACAATATGAAGGATTCCTCAACACAAAGGTCACCAGATGCAGAGTGAAACTGATGAATAACACAGGAAATGTCAAAGCTCAGAGCTCATTTGATGCACACATCAAACTAGAACATCAAGTAGTTCACAGAGAGAAGATTCAGAACGCATACCTTTATTATCTCCACAAGCTGATCCACTCCACTTTCTCCTGGGAATAGGGGCTGGAAAAGACAAATATAATATAAATAGATAATTTATTATACATATCACATGATCCAATGATAGTAAGAAACACCAATAAGTAGAAATTGGTTGGTTACTTGTCCAAGAAGCAGCTCGGCAAACACACAACCAGCAGACCAGATATCAATGGCTGTGGTGTATTCTGTTGCTCCAAAGATGAGCTCAGGTGCTCTGTAATATCTAGAACAGATGTAAGAAATATTTGGCTCCCCTCTAACCTGTCAAACCAACAAATATCCATTTTTAAACCAAATAATATATGTTATGCTTGACAGAAATCATGTGGGTCGAAGAGAATCGTCCATACCAAGACTTTTGCACTTCCAAAGTCACAAAGTTTAAGCTGGTGGGTGTGTGGATTTACCTGTACACAAAGGTCATTTACCCAAATGGTAAGCCAATAACAGTAGTGAAAGTTTGAATATGTAAGCATCTTCAAAATCAAAACATTATTAACAGTCTTGCTGAAAAATGATCATTCAAGGTAAGCCAACAATATGTGTCCAGATTATTGTTTTGTTTTGTTTTACTTTTTGCCATAAATGAGATAGCAATGGAGAAGCAGGATGAATACATTTTGTTTCTTCATAAGAAGGGCAATTCCTTATAGAGGAAGAGGTATCTACAACAGAAAAATGGAAGGCAACCTTTATTCACTCATAAGCTTACCAGAAGGTTTTGTGGTTTGATGTCCCGGTGACAAACACCAATACAACGATGAATGTATGACAATGCCCTGAATATCTGTCAAGAATGAAGGGATCAAAATTATTATTTCACCTGATAAAAACTAATTCAAGTACTCCTTTACAAAAATTGGAAAGCACGTATATATGGTGGGAACACTATGATTGCATTTTCTACCTGGTATGCGTAAAGTTTTACATATATCAAAGGCATAGTTTGGCTCAGCTTATTGAAGTGCCTAATGACCCGATGAACTGTCTCAGGGACAAACTCTAGGACCAAATTCAGATAGACTTCTTCCTTATCAGTTGTTGAGAAGAAGCAATGCTTCAAAGAGACAACATTAGGGTGGTCAAGTAGACGCATAGTCTGCAGTTCACGATTCTTGTATCTCTTGTCCTGAAGAACCTTCTTGATGGCAACAGTTTCCCCCGTCTCTAAGCACTTGGCCTGAATAAAACCCAAAATTATCCATTAGCAGACAAACTATGGCACAACGTTTCCCGATTCTGTTTTCTAGGGAAACTCAGATAGACGAATTTTTATGTAAATTTATGGAACTATGGCAACAATGAAACATATATAACTCTCAGCTTAGTGGAAGTCAAGCCTTACCTGAAAGACAACTCCAAAAGATCCTTGCCCAACAACCCGCTCTGCCATATAACTAATAGTCTGTATTTGGAAAACAAGAATTTAAGAACACAAAATAAGATAAAAGGAAAAAATATCAGTTAAACATAATAATCTAATCATTGATTTCTTGGGAATTGCATGATTGCTACACCTCCATTATTAGTTGAGACAAGAAACATCATAATGGAATGAAAAATTATTATAAAATGAATCCTACAAGATAAACTTTGTACCTGCCTCGGTTGACCATTCCTATCGCCGATCGTTGTAACAATTATATGGCCTGTCTCTGTGCCATTACCATCAACAACTACAACCTCCATGTCCTGAAAATATATCGAGAGTGTGACTAACCGACACTAGTTACCATAATAACACATTCAACTTAGAGTCTAAGAATGAATCATTCAGATGTGAAACACGCCTTCTCATCTCTGATTTTCATATCACTCATTTCCTCATGAAGATTATCAACACCATGGCCACTGGAATCTCTCAGACTAGAGGTAGATTCCACCCCAACTGAAGCCATTTTTTTGCAGGTATGGTCTATAGGGTCTCAAACAGACATCTGCCTGATCAACCATGACAAAGACATAAATTAGCAGGCCTTAAAATTTTACATATCCATGAGCAATGCTCAAAATATATCTTAATTTATGAATGACCACCCCACCCCGCCCAAAGATGCCCAAGCCTGGCTATTGTTCTTGCATCAAAACACAAAATGTTAGGCAGTCCAATTGTACTTAGGGGTGTAAACCTTTAAGGCTGATTTTTAGACAGGTGATTTCTAGAGCAACACAAGTTAAGAAACAATATATACCATCAAGAGTATATGGGAAGGATTTGCCATTTCCCTGAGTAATTGCTACAGAGACAAGCTAAGACATTTACCCAAAAGAGGAACTACTCAACTAAAAATGATCAAAACCAAAAAGTGATACTGTATTATTTAGAGCAGAATAGAAATCGCTCCCTTTTGCAACAATAATAAGAAACTCCGTCAGTATTTCCTTTTCAAATTGTGATGTGAGACGAGGAAGATGAATTCCTGAAAGCTTCTATAGATGGTAAGCAAATCCAACAAAAACCCAATCAGGAACACAGGATCGCCGATTAACTAACCCCAAAAACGATCATATATCTTCCTATTAAACCAAACACAAAGCAAACCCCAAATATGAAACCCTAAAACAGAAAAAAGGAGCAATTGCGAAAAAAACCATGAAATTGAACAAACAAAAAAAGAAATCGTACCGATCAAATGAGGAAGATGAAACCGTGAGGCAATCGAGAAGAAGAAGAGGGAGATCAGAAGCTGGGGGATGAATTTGTGAAAGGTGGGTGGGTTTTCAGACTTCAGTCGGGTTTTTTCTTTGGTTGTTTAGCTCCGACTCCCTTGTGGCCTTGTGGGTGTCATCATGAATTTGTGAGCGGTGACACCATTTCCAGGATTTCTTTATATGCTATTTCATTTTTGTATTTATTATTAATTTAATGTATTTATTTCATTTTTAGTAATTTTTAATAATTTAAATTATTTTATTAATTAAGAAATACAGTATTTATTTATAAAAGATATTGACCTGAAAAATATTTGACACCACAAAAAAGTTTATTTTCTATAAAATTTTCACCAGTTTCTTATCCTCATCATGAAACAGATTCGTTGTCGGGACGTGTCTTTGTAAAAATATCGTGTAGATGGATAGAAATTAATGCAAAACGACAAATCGTCCGTTTAAAATGCAATATCAATTAAATAAATTAATCAATAATTTTTCCTACCAGATTTCTCCATCCAATCCATGGTATTCATTTTCTACCTACTCTCTATATCCATTTTTTAAAAACACATTTTATGTCATGCGGTGTTGTTGCAAAAATATTGTGGGCGAATAAGAATTTTAGGAGAAAAGACAAATTATTTGTTTAAATATTTATTTTATTTATTATTAATTTCTTAGACGTATTCTTCCTTTTACTACCATTCTCCGCCCATATATTTTCTAAAGCATATTCGATTTTAGAATACACCCTTGTAAAATATCTTGTGCGTGGATAGAAATGTAGAAAATGACAAATTGTCCGTTTAATATTATAATCTAATAAAAAACTATTTATCGGATAGAGGTATCTGTTGGATAAAATGTACTTTTTTGAAAATTTTTCTATGCATATCTTTTCTAAATCATATTCAATATTAAAAGATGTCATTTTAAAAATGTTGTAGAGACGAAAAAAACTTAGAGAAAAAGTATTTTCTATTCAAACTTATAAATTTTTTTTAAAAAAATTTGTCAATAATTATTGATTTCAATTTAATGAAAGATTTTTTATTAATAATTTTGGATGAGTCCTTCATTTTTCCCTTTAACTACAAGATCACTGTCTTTTTTTAATTATATATTGTTTTTCTGATAATTTTCCATCAATATTTTTCCTTAAGAAATTTCGGTGTTAAATGGTTTCTTTGCATAAATAGCGTATGGGTGGATAGAAATTTAGGAAAACGACAAAATTTTTAGTTTTGATACTTTTAATGCAATTTTTTATTAGTAATTACTCGGACTGCTTCTTTAAATATAAACATACATTTATTTTCAATTATATATGATTTTGTTTCGTACTAAATCTTTTTAACCCATAATTATCTTAAAACATATTCAATGTGAGATGGTGTCATTACAAAAACGTTGTATGAATATACATTAGGCAAAGAAAACAAATTGTTTGTTTTAAATTATAGTTTTAATACAATATTTTTTATCATTATTAAGGATTCCTCCTTTATCTATTGCATATTATCATACATTTTCAATTGTATATGATTTTATTTTCTACTAGCTTTATATTCATACTAGTGCTCAAGCTTGTACTACGCACAAGTAAATTATCTTAATTAGAGTTAATTGTTCATACATTATTGTAACTTAAAAATTAATAAAATTCAAAACCTATGTAATAATAATACGAGCTAAATAACCAAAGAAGTTTTGGTTATGTTATGTACACAAGTTTGCCATTTACACAAGGTTTGGTTACACAAGTCTGTCATTAACACAAGATTTGGTTACACAAGTTCGTCATTAACACATGCTTTGGTTTTATAGTTTGTCATTTACAGAAGTTTTGGTTACACAAGTCCGTCATTTACACATGGTTTGGTTACATAAGTCTGTCATTTACACAAGATTTGGTTACACAAGTCTGTCATTTACACAAGACCATCTCTTACACAAGACCAATTAAATAGATCCAAATCTAACCTTTCCACTTAGATACAACACGAGATCAATGGAAACAAATGAGAATTTAAAGAAACCTAGAAAGTCAGGTATGTAGAACCGACAAAAGGAACAATGGGAATTAAGCATGTACAGGGGTCACAGGTTACCCGTGACCCGGCGGGTTATGGGTACGGGTCGAGATGATCCTTACCCGTGACCCAGTGGGTCGGACCCGTCGACGGTCAATTTTGTAAAAAAAAATAAAATCGAACCCAATGACTATTTTAACCGTTGGGCATACCCATTGGCGGGTCGACCGCCAACGAACCCTTTTCTTTTTTTTTTTTAAAAAAATCGGGTTTGAAAACAAAAGGGTCAACCGTCGACCCGTCGGGTCTGACCCGTAACCCGGTGGGTCACCAACACGGCGGGTTGGCCTATTAGGCGGGTCCGGGTTCGGGTCACCCTTCCCGAACCCTTGACCCGGCGGGTCCGACCCGTGGACATGCTTAATGGGAATAATGTAACCCATACATCTAGTAAATCTAAACAACAAGGCGCATCATAAACATTAATTCACAATCGCATGAAATTATCCAAAGATCGACTCAAACAAAAAAAGGAAGGCAGAGACAATGTTACAGGTGGCGGCGAGAGCGAGTTTTACTTCGGCGCCTAGGCGAGTGGATCTGTGTGACGGGCTTGCACTAGCGGACGTGAATCTAGGCAAAGACAATTGGATCTGGGAGACTTATAGGGCAAGGCTCACACTTGTAGATGGGGATCGATGGGTTGAGAAGAAGAATTGAGGACGGTTCCAAAAGACCTGTCAGATTTGTTAAAGTCCGTAGCAATCGGCGCCGCCATAGAAGCCGTCGTCGACTCCCGCCTTCATTGCCACCTTTTGTAGATTTGGATCTATGGATCGAGCCGGCAAGCCAAACAACCACGCCATAGAAGACGTCGAGTCATTGTTGTTCGCCTGGGACGTTCGCCTCACTTGGGTTGGAATCAATGCCACCTCTACACTCGCCGCCCGGGCACACCATATAAGGAAGAATGGATTTGGAGGTTGAAGATGAAGTGATGAAGATCTGGAACGACGATGAAGATTGAGTTGAAGAAGACACATCCATAAAAATAGCGATGAAGGTCTTGCTTTCGACTGTAGAGTTTGTTTTTTGGATGTGACATTGGTTTCCGCTAAAAGAGCGATAATGATGGATAAAAGGATTCTCAAATCTCAAGTGTACAGTTACCAAAATTTGGTAACTGGTTTCCATATTTCTAGCATAATTAAAATATTCTAATAATTATTTATCTCTCTTAATATCGGTAACTGCCTAATAAAGATCATCTTAATATCTTTACCTTTTTTAAAAGTTGTTAAATAATAGGGGCCTAATTTGTTTTCTAAAAAAAAGGTGTCTTAGTAGCTTAATCTTTTCTTTTTATTATCCGGTAGAAATTCTCGTAGTAGATGTCCTTCAATTTTTTTGATGAATGAGCGGTATTAAGATATAGTCGGATATATATTGAAGTGACAAGTCGAAACAACAATTTTGGAAATTTAGTGATGATGTATTATCTTCTTTCAGAATTTAGAAATATATTGAGGATTTTTCCAAGCGATATCAAAGTTGAGAAAAATATCGGAATTCATATAAACTCGTAAGGTTTTAGGGAGTTCATTAGAAACTCGTTTCAAATTTCGTATGGTGGTTCCCGAGATTTTACTATTCATCATCTCCTTCCTTACCCTAACCCTTACCCATTTCCGGCAACCTTACTTCTGGCCACCTATGTCGCCGGCCACCACCTGGAATGCTTGGGCCCATCGCGCCGAACGCTCACGAGCCCTCCTTTGTGAGTTCAAACCTGAACCTTCTTCTCTTGTCTTCTTCGTATCTGACCGGTCGCGAACAGATCAAGAATGTCGACCTCCTTCAATCCACACCGTATTGTCACCAAAACTGCCACCTCCTTCGTGACACTACCTTCGAGAGGAGGAGCCAACGCCAAAATCGACGGCTTGCTTCCTTCACGCCATTGCCGTCGGGAGGAGGAACCAACGCCTGTAACAACCTTCTTTTTGCCTTCACCGCCCTCGCGGTGAAGAGGGCCGCCCATGCAATCAGCCGCGCTCGCGATAGGGTCAAGTCGCGGGTGCGGCCGACCCCAAATCCCGGGATCTGTTTTTAATTCCATTTTATTTCTTTCCATAGATAGAAGATCTGATCTTTTATCTTATGGGTAGGCTTTCCTTTGATCTTCTAACCCTAAAAACGACCTTCCTTTATCTTTTCCAACCGTCCACTATAAATTCCCGCCTTCTCTTCCGTTTCTCTCTTCTTGCTTACGTTTTCTTCAACCTTCTTCTTCTTCTTCTTCTTCTTCTTCTTCACAAGTATCAAGATCAAGTCTGATCCTTGTTGACATATCTGTTGTTTATACGTTGATGTTCACATGCTCCCTTGGTTGAGATTTGAAGTGTGTGGATTAAAGATTCAAGCTTTGGTTGCTTGGTTGTGAGGTGTTGTCAAAAAGGAGTCACGATAGTCGCTTTTGTTAGTGCACAGCCTCCGCGCCTGATTTGTACTGCCCCTACGGATTTGCCCAGTGCTGCCCCGCGGTTCTGTCTGCCGCCCCTGCGGTTCTGTCCGTCGCTCCTGCGGTTCTTGTGTAGTAGCTCCCGTCTTTGGTGAGCTGCTTTCTTTCCTTGTTTCCTCATTCCTTTTCCTTAAGCTGAGTGTTGATTTTGTTTCTTGGAGTGTCTGGAAGACTACGGATCGTGTCCCTAGCTTGTGGAGATCTCTTAGAGGTCATGGAGACTAGAAGTTATAAACTTCTAGCAATCGTTCAATTCTAATTCGAGTTGTGTTGTTTGATTAGGCTTTTCCTCCCTCTTTCCTTCGGGAAACTAAGTTGTAGATGACCCTTGTGTTTACCTTCGAGTGAGGTAAGTCCCTTGGACTTACTTAGCTGCATTCCGTATATTGGTTTGGTTATATTAGTTTGTTTGTGTTGTTGTTTATCATTATAACCGATAATCGGAATAACATTGACCTTTTATACCTTAATTGGTCCAAGTGTATTATAACCGGGCGGTGACCGCTTGTCTAGTTCAAAATTGGGAAACTAGGAGGTGCTCTTGCGACCAGTCCAACAGGTGACAAAGGGATGCATCCGCTCTATTCGTTTTGGTGAAAGGGGGCAGAGGCGAGATCATAGTGATTCTCGTGTGACAACATAAGTTGAATTAGTAAAGGAATTAACTTAATGAAGATAACAACCGGTTGAGTGCGAGCATGCTTTATGTTTATATTACCTTATGTGTGTTTGGGCCTCTAATGTCTTTCTTTTATCTAGAGTGTTAGCTAACGGTTTATACCGATTTTGTAGATGCTCTACAGGTTAGAGATGTTGTTGAGTGATCCAGATGGTGTGGTCAGTCGGGGTTCCCGTACATTATAGGATGGGATTGGGTTTTATATTTCTATTTTCGTTCTTTCAGTTTGTTTTGAACTCGGTTCCGAGTCTTTTACGTTTTCCTTAGTTATAACCTTTGGTTTTAATTAAGTATTGCTTTTCATTTATTTGTGTTTTATTGTAAGATTCGATGTTATTGTTGTTACTCTGAGGATCGGGATCAATTGTGAGATCCTAGCCTGTAATGCTTCGAGTTCCCAGAACTTGGGGTGTTACAATATGGTATCAGAGATCTAGGTTTACAACAATGGCACTCGAAATCTTCTAAAGGTTGAATAGATAAATAAACAAAACCCTCAAGGGGTCTACCTTAAAAAAGGGGGGTTTTGTTTTAAACTTGTCGGTATGGGATAGATGTACGGGCGACCACCACTACCTTCGCAGATCTCAACAGTTTAGTTTTCTTTTATGTTGGCCTTTATGTGCTTTTTTTGGATTTCTGCAGTAGTTGATAGTATGGTCTTATATATCTATATATATCCCTATCGCAGATGACACGTACTAGAGCTACATTTGTTGTAGGGGGAGGAAGGAGTCGACCGCCTCTTCCACCTGCCGTCTATGGACGAGGACGTGCAGGAAGACCTCCACTAGCTAGAGGTCGGGGCCAAGCCCTAATTGCTGATCCGTCTATCGCTGAGGCGTTCATCGAAGAAGTTGTTGAGAGCGTTGTTCCCGAGGTAGGGAACGGAGCCGCTGCTAGGTCCGGAGCATAGAGAGCACAATCGACCTATTACGGTCGAGTGTCCGTCGGAGCATTTGCATACCGCGACTATGTGCAGCGAGTTAAGGTGGATATCAGGACTAGAGGACCTGCCACAACACCGCCAGTACCCACGAGATCAACTGAGGTTCCGTAGAGAGTGACGCAGGTTGTTGCCGCACCTCCTAGAGTTGCTGAGGTTGCTAGAGTACCGTATAAGGCGAGAGAGCCGATACCCGACTGTTGGTTGAAGTCTTTCAACTAGCTGAGGGTTCCTTCTTTCGGAGGAAAGACCGGATTGGAGGTAGAGCTTTGGCTAGGACAATTGGATTCTGCTATGGAGGCGATCCGTTGCCCATAGGGTCATCGAGTTGATATAGCACAAGCGTTGTTGCAGGATCAGACTCATCACTGGTGGAGGACCAATCGCAACAAGGTCACGAGTTATGAGCAGATGAAGACAGTGATCAGGGATTGCTATTACCCTGCATCTATGAGAAGGGATCGACTACAAGATTTCCTCAAGGCTGGATTCCAGGATATACCTATTGTTGAGATTGTCAGCAAGTTTCAAGAGGAGCTATCTTTGCTAGGTCCGTCTGCACCACCCGAGGATCAACATGTTTACCTTTTCTCTTGGAGATTGAGGGAGTCTACTCGCTCTTATCTTGTTTGTTCCATTTATGCGTCTTTGACGGATTATCAAGATAGAGCCTCTGCTTATGAGAGAGAACGACCGGGTCACAAAAGAGCTTCTCAAGTAGGAGGTCCTGAGAAGAGGCGGAGGACTGAACCAACCAGTACTAGAATTGGAGCTTCTGGATTTGGGCATAGTCAAATGCCGGGACGCTTTGGTTTCCATCAGACGATATAGAGTTTCGACAAAGGTCGGAAGTACTTTAACTACGGAGGTGTCGGACATATGAGAGCTGATTGTAAGAAGACTATAGTGACTTGCTTTTCTTGTGTCAAGCCCGGACATAGAGCTGCATTTTTATATCAAGGCAAGGCGCTATCACAACAAGGTTCTTCACCTGCTAGCGTTGCAGGAGGTGGGCAGAGACATCCGTATCAGCAACAACAACAAAAATAGAGAGCTTCTGGTTTTACCGCTCCTCAGGGTTCCGCTCAGGGGCAGGGGAGAGGTAGAGGACGAGTCGGCAGTACGTTAGACACCAAAGATGCTTCAACCAGAGTTTATGAGCTGAAGAGTGCAGTGGAGCCGACAACTCTAACGACCACAGGTACCATTCATATTAATGGTTTTCTTGTCACAGTTCTTTTCGATATTGGTGCTACGCATTCTTTTATATCTGATGTATGTGTAGATAGATTGACCTTAGTTACCGTAGAGGAGAGACCCTTCTTTATAGGATTACCCGATGGGGGTAAGATCAGGGGTACACGAGAGGTTTGCGATTGTCCTATTAGATAGGGAGGTCGCGATTGATCAGTTGACTTCTTCTTCATGTACTTAGTACATGAAGAGGTCATTTTAGGCATGTATTGGATGGATCGACATCACGCTGTTTTGGACATCGGAAAGAGGAAGGTGACAGTGACTACAAAGTCAGGCCACGTGGAGATTTTTCGAGGATGTGATCTCGGGAAGACCGGTACAGTCATTAGGGCAGTCCGAGTTGCAAGACTTATCGGTCAGGGTTGCGAGGCTTTCTGTGCTATGCCATGAAGGATAATACGAGATCAGCAATTGAGGATGTTCTGGTGGCAAGCAAGTTTACCGATGTTTTTGGAGAGCCATCAGATTTGCCTCCACAGAGGAGTGTAGACTTTGGCATTGATTTAGAGCTCGGGACGAGACTAATCTCGAAGGCTCCTTATTGCATGGCACCTATCGAGATGCTTGAGCTTATGAAGAAGCTCGAGGAGTTAGCTTAGAAGGGCTTCATCCGTCATAGTGTATCTCCTTAGGGCGCACCAGTACTCTTCGTCAGGAAGGAAGACGGGTCGATAAGGTTATGTATTGACTATCGAGAGCTTAACAAGGTGACAATCAAGAACAAGTACCCATTGCCCCGTATCGACGATTTTTTGGACCAGCTGCATGGAGATTTAGTGTTTTTACAGATCGATCTGAGATCCGGATATCACCAGTTGAGGGTGAGAGAGCAGGGCATAGCCAAAACGGCATTTCAGACCAAATACGTTCACTACGAGATTGTAGTGATGTCATTCAGGCTCACGAATGCACCCGCTATTTTCATGGAGTTGATGAACAACATCTTCATCGACTACCTAGACCAGTTCGTGGTGGTCTTCATCGATGATATTTTGGTATACTCTCGTAGTATAGAGGAGCACGCAAGACACTTAAGGATCGTACTCCAAGTCTTGCAGGATAGAGAGCTTTACGCCAAGCTCTCTAAGTGCAAAATTTGGATGTTTGAGGTTGCCTTTTTATTCACATTATTTCTGCAAAAGGGATCAAGGTAGATCCGACGAAGATCGAGTCTGTAGCATCTTGACCACCTTCTAGGAACGTCAAGGAGGTACGCAGCTTCCTAGGATTGGTGGGATACTACCGCATATTTGTGGAGGGTTTTTCAGTTATCGCCCGACCCCTTACTTCCTTGTTGAGGAAGTCTACGAGTTTCATGTGGTCCGAGCCATGCCTGCAGAGTTTCGAGGAGCTGAAGAGGAGGCTGACCTCTTCTCCTATCTTAGCTCAACCATAGGGCATTGAGGACTTTGTGGTTTATAGTGATGCATCCAAGCTCAGCTTGGGATGTGTTCTGATGCAGAGGGGTAAGGTTATAGCTTACGCATCGAGACAGTTAAAGACGTATGAGAAGAACTACCCAACCCACGATCTCGAGTTAGCTACTTTTGTTCACGCTTTGAAGATCTGGAGGCATTATTTGTACGGAGCTAAGTGTCAAATATTCACAGACCATAAGAGTCTGAAGTACATATTCACTTAACGGGAGTTTAATAACTGCTAGAGGAGATGGTTGGAGTTGATCAAGGACTTTAATTTAGAGATCTTGTACCACCCGGGGAAGGTAAATGTGGTAGTTGATGCCCTTAGTAGAAAGACTCCCCGGGAGATGACAATCGTTCGGCTGACAGTTCAACCTCTGTTACAACGAGACTTGGCATGGCTAGAGATGAATATCCACTTTCCGGATTCCGACAACCATTTGTCCACCTTGAAGATGTTACCTGATTTGTTGGTAGAAATCTAACAAAAGTAGGATAGTTGCCCAACTTTGACACGGATCCGAGATAGGATGTCTCAAGGAGAGGCACCTCAGTTTGCCGTCGGTGCCGATGGAGTTTTGAGACGTCAGGAGCGCGTATGTGTGCCCTTAGACCCAGATATGAGACAACGGATCTTATAGGAGGCTCTCTACACCTTAATCAGTGCATCCCGGCGCGAGTAAGATATATTAGGATATCAGACGCTCCTTCTAGTGGGGAGGTCTAAAGTCAGACGTGACGAGATATGTAGCTCAGTGTGCGACCTTTCAACAGGTTAAGATCGAGCTTCATTGTTCTCTCCAAAAGGTGTGTGCGCAAATAAGCTTTAAATTTATATCAAGAACTAAGCCTAGCGATAGCAAACCCGCAGTGTACGGATCAATCGTAGTATGAGCTAATATTCCGGAGTCGATCTCAGGGAATCGGTGAGAACAAAACAATAAAGGTAATCCAACTTGGGTAGCAAGCAATGCAATGATCACAATAAATAATGTAGAAGCAAGAATAATGGGAATGCAGATTCTAAAGATCCAAGTATCCGGTTGCGGTATTCGATTCAAGATGTCTAAGGATGTGTTTGGACAGAGCTGGATAGCAAGGTATGTATATCTTCGATAGGAATGTTGTCCGGTTTAAGATCCGACTTCCCTTTATGTCCCACCCAAAGGATTCTACTTAACGGATGTTGAGTCTCGTCAAGAAGAGGTCCCAAGGATAGGATTAAGCTCTCACACCAACCAAACCCCAAGGAAAATAAAGATAAAGGATAAAGGGCATGACACTCCTCTTCACCTAATAGAGGGGTTTGAATCCTCTATCACCTAGAGCTTGTAAACACTCACAATCGGCAAAGCAAAGGCCAGAAAAGGTTAACAAAGGTAGGATTTATGCAATCTTGAACTTTGGATAAAGACAAAAGCAAAACGTGCAAGATAAAGGAAACTACGGTCAGATCTTGGGAAACCACGGTCGTGGTTCCTTAAGAACAGCCCGTGGAAATCCTCGTTCTAGGGTTTCGTCTCACAACTCTCAGGGTCCGATCTGTTAAGGCTCAATCTATCATCATCTATACCATAACCATCAACCCTTCACCCTAAAATCGCAGGGAGGTTTAGCCAACAATCATCATCGAAATCAAATCAAGATTAAGAAAAGAAATCAAGAAGAACATGCAACCAAGAACACAAAGATGAATAAAACTAATCTTCAAATAATCAATAACTTCATCAATCAAACAATATAATCCCAAAATGTGTTCTCAAAGACAAAATCAAAGACTAGAATAATCTCACAAATCTCCAAAGTAGAACCAATGGCTTCTTCAATCTCCTCCAATGGTGAAGCAATCCTTTCCGATGTGCGGAAAATGGAATCCAAGAGCCTTCCTTCCAGCCTAAAGCGTGATCTTCGTCCAAAGCGAGATATCCGAAATGCAGCCGTCAACCTCCTTTTATAAAATAAAATTAGGTCAAAAGGCTCCTTTCTTTCATTCTAACATGACAATTAACGTAAAAGACTTTTCCGAAGAAAACCACGGGTGACGTCACAAAACCACGGCCGTGGTTTCTCCCGTGACGACTCTCGACCTTCATTTCCACGTGTGAAATTCAATTAATTATCAAAACCCCGGCCGTGGAACTCCTTTCTTGACCGTGGTTCTTCCTTTTTGACGCTTTTCACCCTTGCTTCACTTCATACTTCTTCCAATGACGTTCCAATGCCTCCCAATGAAATCCTCATTGACCAACACTCAGTGAATTGCTCCTTTTCACCCCATTTCAGCTCCAAATCACCTAAAATCACAACAAAGCTTGTGTAGATCTCTATTCTAAGATAATAGGTGTATATACTCGATAAATGCTACAAATGCATGTTCATGTACTCAAAAGAAAGGGAAAAACTACCTATATGCACATCTAAACTAGATCATATTTCATGTCATCAATCATCGACCAAGAGGAGAGCTACACCCACTTCCTGTTCCTCAATGGAAGTGAGAGGACATCTCTATGGACTTTGTTACCGGTTTAAGATCGAGTTAAGATTTTGACATCATTTGGGTGATAGTAGATCGACTGACGAAGACCGCATGCTTCATTCCTATCAAGGAGACGTGGCCGGTAATTTGACTGGCAGAGGAGTTCACTAGACAGATAGTGAGACTTCATGGAGTACCTAGGACTATAATCTTTGACAGAGACGGACGGTTCACCTCGAGGTTTGGGCAGCAAGTGCATGCCACCCTAGGTACGAGTCTACAGTTCACGACTACTTATCATCCTCAAGCCAATAGTCAGTCGGAGCGGACCATCCAAATTCTAGATGATATGCTGAGAGCTTGCTTGTTAGATTGGTGAAAGGTGTGGCCATATCACCTTCCCTTAGTGGAGTTTTCGTAATAGTTGGCACGCATCGATCAGGATGGCTCCTTACGAGGATTTATACAGACAAAGATGTCATACCCCACTGTGTTGGGACGAACCGCTTAGTGCTAGCGGTGCATCACTTGAGCAGATACAAGACGTCGTCATGTATCTGCTCAAGTGATACACTCCGGGCTGACCCGTCCGGCCCGGCCCGTAAAACGGGCGGATATGGACAAGGCAAAAAAGTCCGGTCCGGCCGGACAGCCGGGCCGGATCCGGACATAGTGAGAAGCCCGGTCGGGCTGCTTGCCCGGCCCGTTTTTTAATATCTATATATATACACTTTAGATGAAACCCTAATAGCCTTATACCACTCAATTCCACACGTAGCAGCCTCGCTTCTCTTCTCTCTCAGACTAAACTATGCACTCAGTTTGCCTCTCGGTGGAAGATCGGAAGATCCTCAATCGTCACCCTCTCACTTGCCCTCAACGATGTCGGCAACTAGTCGCCTCTCCCCCTCGGCGTCTCCTCAACCCACAATCTCTCCGCCGAGCAGCCCTCACTCTCCTCGACGTCTCTTGGATCCTCTGAGTTGTGGCTCTCCCTCTTCTCGGTGTCTTTGAGTAGTCCTCCCTCTCACCTCTCAATCTCTGTTTCGTTAAGTATTTCAACGAATCGGCCCTCACTCTCTCCTCGGCGTCTCAGATCCTCAAGAGTCAAGATCTATAATTACCTCAAATCGAGATTGAATGCAGTTTATATATTCAGATTCATAGATTGTGTATGCTCTATATTCTCTGTATTACTGTATATATTTCAATTCACTCTATAGTATATTCAGATGTTCAATGATCAACCCTTCGAATTCTAGTGTGTATATATGATAACATGAATTATTGTCTATATTTTGGGACTTGTTTAGACGTTTTATATTTAATAATCTGCATGTTTGTATGTATATTATGTGATTATATTGTCGTTTCATCTACCTTTGCGGAAATCGAGGTCTACACCTAATTTTGTTGTAATCGTAGGTAAAATGACACATTTTGGACTAAAAAGGAGCAAAAGGAGCTAAGGAGTCATTGGAGCTACATTCAGGAGCTTAAGGAAAAAATCCAGGAAGCTTGGCCATGGATTAAAGATTTACTTTGGACCAGATTTGAGAGATTTCACATTCAGTTGTGATTCACCTCGGTTGACTACAGAGTCACCTCGACCGAGGTGATCCAGAGGAGCCGACTCGACCGAGGCAAACACCTTGGACGCGGCAAAGATATTTTATTCTTGGCTGAGATCTTTTATCTTTGGAAAGAGGATTTTATATTTTTGGGCTGGGTTCATGGAAGGAAGAAGATAAGTTAGACCATATATTTTACCTATTTTTATGGGAAGAGATCTTTCTAAGATATCTTATCTTTGGAGGGTAATTTTCCTATAAAAAGGGTTGGATTTTCCACAAATCCAGATCATGCCATACCACCGATTGTGTTTAGACATCCGCTGCAGCCATACTCCAGTTGAGAGATTTGAAGAACCTTTTTGAAGGTTAAAGAAGAAGTTTATAGCTTTTATAGCTTGTGAAGGGTTTTGTAAGATTCTCTTAGATTCCCTTCGTTGTCGTTTGTCTTGTTGGATCTTAATCCAAGGAACGCTTTTTGTTTGATAATTTATTCAGTTATTGAAGCCTTTCTCTTAAGGTTTTCTTGTTCAATTATTGTCTTTCTTCCCATATATTTGATTAATACTTTCATGATGATGAGTGGCTACTTTCCTTGTGTGATTCTAGGGTGATTGGCTGAAGGTTGTGGGAAAAACAATGATAGAATAATCTTAATCACAGTAGGACCATGAAAGCTCGAGTCTTTATCCTTAACCCTAAGCATCTCACTCAGTCGATGAACATCTCGGCCGGGGTGGAATTCTTCTCACCGAGGTGACTTTTCTGATCCGTAACTGAGAGTTAAGTGTTAGAGTTTGCCAAATCCTATCCTTATTACACCTTTCCTGGTTCAATGCAAGCTTAGGATGAGACTTACCCGGTAATTCCTTTGTTGGTTTACCTAAGATCATAAGTATAGGTAATAAAGGTTTATCCTTTATTGGGGTTTGAGTGTGCTTTCATCCCATCTTTGTGAGTTAGCCTGAGACTTACCCGGTAAAGGTTGATTCTATTCCCTTAGTTGGTGTGTTGGTTTGAGGTTATAGTTCTTTACTTTGATTCCTTGAGACTTACCCGGTAATAGGAGTTACGGTTTGGGATTAGTGAGTAGTGAGACTTACCCGGTGATCTATTCACACTTTAGTAACACCTTCCCTATGCAAAAATCTCAGCTTTGTCCGCTTATCTTTAGATCTTGAGTTGGAACCACAACTAGATGCTTTAATCCCTAGAATTGCATATTTCCTTAATTGACTTTTTATCATCCTTGATTGTATTAGTCGCTTTTGTGGTTAGTAGTTACAAAGCTTACCTATTCCGACTTTGTTTCACTAAGTCCCTGTGATCGACCCCTGAAATTCCTTGCTTTTTACTACGATTGACCCGTACACTGTAGGTTCACATCCTTGTTTTAAGCTTACATCTAGGGTTATAAATTTAAAGCTTGCACACACCGTTTGGAGCGAACAAGTTTTTTGCGCCGTTGCCGGGGACTTGGTCTAGACCGATCCGGTTGCGGTACGCTTTTGGGGCACTTGCCCCCGTGTCTACTAACCACTCTACTTGAGTGACTTTCGCAGGTTCTTTTTCTTAGGTTTATGCGAAGAACCCGCGCTGGGAAGGAAATCGTTCCTTACGATCCTGAACCAGAAAAGACTTATAAACGACGCTTGAGAGAAGCGAAGATGGCCAACCAAGACGATCGCGATCTTGAGGCCGAATTGAAGGAGGCGTTAGAACAGCTACGCCTCAGCAGGGAAGAACTGAGGCAAGAGAAAGAAGAAACTCGCACCAGGACTGAAGCAATCGAAGCAGATATGGCAGCCTTACGAGACCAGTATCTACTTCGACCGATGCAGGATCCAGTTCAAAACCCTCGACCGAGGCAGGTCCCAGCACCTGTTGCCCCGGCCGATGTACTTCCACCTCGGATACCAGTCCGAGGCGCTCTTTTTGCAGGAATCCCGCAAACCCTAGGGCAAAGGATGGAACCCAATCAACAACTGAGGCGTCCTGGAGTTAACCTAGGAGATTCGGCGGACCATGACTACGAACTTCGACCACAAGTTCTTTCCATGATTCGCCAATGCCAGTTTGGAGGGTTAGAGAAGGAATCTCCGCATCAACATCTGCAAAACTATGAGATCTTGATGGAGACCTTGAGACCCTCAAGAATTGAAAACAACAATTACAAGCTAAGACCTTTTTACTTTTCTTTAAAAGATAGAGCTCTTACTTGGTATCAATCTCTTCCTCCAGGAAAAATCAGTACTTGGGAGGAGATGACTACAGAATTCTTGACTAAATTCTTTCCCCCCTCTTAGACCGCTGAAATGAGAGGGAAGATTAATGCGTTCATTATGAAGGACAAGGAGAGCTTGTCCAAGTCATGGGAGAGGTTTAAAGACATTCTTTTGGATTTCCCACATCATGGGATTCCAAAGATAGAGTTGTTGGAGATATACTTCAAGGGACTGGACGGAAGCACCCAGTTCAACCTCCAACTACTATCCACCAGTACATTTATGGACATGGCGATTGACGAAGTTTGGGACTTCATAGAGAAGCAAGCTTTGCATATGGAGAAATATTCCCACCAAGGAGCTGAAGGTGGAGTTAAAAGAGTCAACTTTCAAGAGGAGCCATCAAACACTAATCAACTCATCTCTTTGAAGAATGACGTGAAACAATTGAAGGAACTCTTGGTCGCTCAAACCAAGAAGGAATATTAAGGATCAAGGAACAACAACAATGGATACCGTAATAACAACAACAACAACAACGGTTCCCGGAACAACAACTACAACAACAATAGAGGATCCAATAGCAATAATTGGAGGGCAAACAACCAAAATTCGGGTAACCCTTACTCTAATTCTAATTCGAATGATTCCTCTAACCCTTTCCTCTCTTCCTCTTCTTCTCCTTCTACTCCATTAAAGAGCCAGGAGCAAGGATCAAGCTCATCCCAGCCGGAGAAGAAAGATGTGGTGCTGGAGGCTATCTTGATCAAGCTTAGTGCTATGGAGACATCCATGACTTCATTTTCGAAGGCCCAAAAAGCCTTTGAACAACAACTTGCTAGTAGGGCGAATGAAACGCCAAGAGATCTAGGGAAGCTTCCAGCAAGAACGGAAAGCAACCCTAAGGGCCAGATTATGGCCATAACGACGAGGAGTGGACTGAAGACTGCAGATCCAGTGCCTCGGTCGGTGCCAGTACAGACGAAGACCACCTCGGTCCAGGTGCTGTCGAAGAACACTTCGGCCGAGATGCCAACCGAGGTGGAGCCACAGAAAGCGGAGGAGAAAACTCAAGTTTATGTTCCACCTCCTGCATATAAACCACCACTTCCATTCCCCCAGTCAAGGGCTAGAGCACATCTAGACAAGCACTTTGGTAAGTTCCTTGACTTGATGAATAAACTACACATTAACATTCCTTTCCTTGATACTATTCTAGGGATTCCCGCCTATGGGAAGTTCTTGAAAGAGATCCTATCAAGGAAAAGGAAGATGGAAGACTTTGGTGAAGTAAGGATGACATCTAAATCCTCGGAGCTTATTCAAATCATGAAGGAGAAGATGCCACCCAAGTTGAGAGATCCCGGCTCATTTTGCATTCCCATTCAAGTTGGGGATGTCACTTGTGAAGCCTTATTCGATCTAGGAGCCAGCGTGAGCATCATTCCGCTGGAGCTATGTGTTAAGATCGGACTTGGAGAGCCCAAGCCGGTGAAGATTCGGTTATACATGGTGGACCGCTCCATTACCCATCCCGTGGGCATTTTGGAAAACGTTCCGGTTAAGTTAGGTAACTTCTATTTACCTATAGACTTTGTAGTACTTGACATTCCCGCAGATTATCCTGTTCCTATCATTCTCGGGAGGCCATTTCTAGCAACTTCGGGTTGCAATGTGGATTGTAAGAACGCCAAGTTGAAATTCAACATTGGCGGAGATGAAGTGGAATTCGCATTACTTGCGGCCATGAAGGGGGAGCAGCTAGGAGATGATATCTTCAACATCTATAATGAAGAAGAATCAAGAGAATTGGTGAGCTCTATCCTTACTAAAGATCCACTTGAAAAAATTATTAGTTTTAGTTTAATGGAGGAAGGTATAAATGCTTCTTGTGATGCAGATATACGGAGCCTAAAGGCATTGGAAGAAGATCCAGGAGCCAAAATTGAGAAACTAATCCAGGAGACGAAGATCTCTAGTTTCGGTTCCAGTTACAGTACCTCGACCGAGGCACTCTCTGGACCAAGCGAGGCGATTGAAGAACATCTCGGTCAACGCCTCTGCGCCTCGACCAAGGTCGATGGCGAGACGATTTCAACTAAGACTTCCGAAAGTCTAGTTTCTGGATCTACTCCACTGGAAGAAGGAAGCAAGGATTCCCCTCAGAAAGCACCCCCAGTTGTGGAGCTTAAACAACTCCCAAATCACTTGAGGTATGTCTTTCTTGGACCGGATTCCACTTATCCCGTTATTGTTAGTGCTTCCCTCTCCGAATCTGAATTGTCTAAACTGATGCATGTCCTGAGAAAGCATCAAAAGGCTTTAGGTTATACTATAGATGATCTTATTGGCATTAAGCCTTCTTTCTGCATGCATAGAATTCTAATGGAAGACGATCATAAGACTTCACGGGAACCTCAAAGACGGTTAAATCCGATAATGAAAGAGGTTGTGAAGAAGGAAATTCTTAAGTTGTTGGATGCAGCTATCATATATCCTATCTCGGACAGCAAATGGGTTATCCCAGTACATGTAGTTCCGAAGAAAGGAGGGATGACCGTTGTGACAAATAAGAATAACGAGTTAATCCCGACTAGGACCGTCATGGGCTGGAGGGTCTGCATTGATTATAGAAAGCTGAACACGGCCACTCGGAAGGACCATTTTCCACTTCCTTTCATTGATCAAATGCTCGAACGGTTGGCCCAGCATTCACACTTCTGCTATTTAGACGGCTATAGTGGTTTCTTCTAGATTCCTATCCATCCGGATGATCAGGAGAAGACCGCTTTTACTTGTCCATGGGGGACATTTGCTTATAGGAGAATGCCATTTCGATTGTGCAATGCACCCGCTACCTTCCAGCGATGCATGATGGCTATCTTTTCTGAGTATATAGAGGAGATCATGGAGGTATTTAGTGATGATTTTTCAGTATATGGTTCCTCTTTTGATGATTGCCTATCTAATCTTTCTCTAGTGCTACAAAGATGTGAGGACACTAATCTTGTCTTGAATTGGGAGAAGTGTCATTTTATGGTTAATGAAGGCATTGTGCTAGGACACCTCGTTTCTAATCGAGGTATTGAGGTCGATCGCGCTAAGATCGAAACTATTGAGAAACTCCCTCCCCGTTGTTCTGTTAAAGGTGTGAGGAGTTTTCTCGGACATGCAGGTTTCTACAGGAGATTCATCAAGGACTTCTCTAAGATTTCTAAACCTCTAACTAACCTCTTGAATAAAGATGTTGTTTTTGAGTTTTCGCAGGAGTGTCTTGATGCATTTTACAGGATTAAGGAAGCGTTGATCTCCGCTCCCATTATCCAACCTCCAGATTGGACCTTGCCCTTTGAGATCATGTGTGATGCTAGTGATGTAGCCGTAGGAGCGGTGCTTGGACAGAAGAAGGATGACCGGACCACCGCCATTTACTATGCTAGCAAGACCCTAGATGAAGCCCAGCACAACTACGCTACCACCGAGAAGGAGTTATTGGCGGTTGTATATGCTTTCGTGAAGTTTCGTTCTTACTTAGTAGGAGCGAAAGTCATTGTCTACACCGACCACGCAGCCATTCGTTACTTACTTGCTAAAAAAGATGCCAAGCCGCGTCTTATTCGATGGATTCTCTTACTTCAAGAGTTTGACCTAGAGATCCGCGATAAGAAGGGATCCGAAAATTCTGTTGCGGATCACCTCAACCGGCTACCTCCATCTTCACGCGAGAAGGACAACCCACCCATAGACGATTCATTCCCCGATGAGCACTTGCACTTGTTGGAGCGTTTGATAGACTTACTTATCTCACCCCATGGTGAAGGTGAAGTATGGGGTGAGGACACCTCCCATCACGCATAGAGACGCAGTACGGTCCAGCTAGCGACCTTAAATCAAGCGCTTCTTGGGAGGCAACCCAAGGTATTGCTTTCTTTTCCCTTTTTTTAGTCTAGCTTAGATAGTTTGCTTTTGCTTTGCTTTGTTTTGTTTTTGGCATCCTAGACTGACAACAGGTGACAACTAAGGAAGGAATACAAACCAGGAGCACAACTGGAAGGACAGAAGTTCGAGAATTTGAGAAGACGGAGTTTGACTGAGAAACATCTCGGTTGCTGTCACAGCACCTCGACCGAGATGATTCTCGAGCAACCGAGGCGAATAGGGTTTCTGAAGATCTACCTCGTTCTGTACCACCTCGGTCCAGTCGAGACCACCTCGACCGAGGTGACAACAGTTCCAGAAAAGGGTATAAAAGGGGGCTGAAATTTCTCTCTCCTCCTTTACCTTCTCCTCGACTGCGGCACGCCCTTCGCCTCACTTCGCCAATCTTCGCTCATTTTCGACGATTCTTGCTTCCAAACCACTAAGAAAGGGTAGAGGATCCCAGTGCAAGTGCTAATCTGCAAGAAAAACGAGCCAATCGACCGAATCGGGGTAAATATCGAAAAAACCCTAACCTCGCTCTTCTCCACTGTTTTCCTTCGAATTGGGCTTTGGTTGCCCCTGCATTTGCTGAGAAACAGATTAAGTATCCCATAGGAACCTGTTGTAGTGATTTTGGGGGAAAAGAACTGGATTTTTGAGGAAATCAGTCGCGCAATTCTTCGCCTCGGTCCAGTCGGCCTGTGCCTCGGCCGAGGTGTTCTTCAGGGTTGTCAGGCCGACCGAGGTGATCTGACAGGTTGTTTGAGAGAGGAGTTCAGATAGACAGCTGGTCCTGAGGGACAGATCCTCTCCTTCCCCTTCTTCTTCTTCTACCCGCCGCACGAGACCGGTGATTCATGAGAGACACCAGGTCGACTATGACCGCATCGCGGCCCGTCCAGTGATTGCACCTCGCTTCCTGGACTTATCAGCTTTTGATTGTCTCCATGTGGATGGAGATCTGAGACGTATGATTTCTATGGTGGGGCTAGATCAGTTGACTGAGATCCGAGCACCTGCTTACTTAGAGCCGACTATGGAGTTTGTCAGCTCCTTCACCTACCTTCCCACAGAGCGTGCTGTGAAGTACCGGTTGATGAACCGGAACTTTTTAGTTCCTTTAGACTACTGGCGGGACATCTTTGGTTTCCCGGCCCCGACTGCTGTTGATTTTGCCTCCCGAGCTGTAGCTAGGGAATTCTGGGGACATATTGCTCACGTAGTTGAGCATGTTGATAGATGGCGCCCTGGAGACTCTAGGGAGCATATTATATTTCATCTGGCCTTCAGACTTGCTCACAAGATTTTTAGTGAGACCCTTCTGGCGCATACTGAGACGCCCCAGAAGGTCAGACAAGGGGAGTTGTTTAGCCTTTACTGCATGGTGACTGGAGGGATTCCAGACTTTGGGTTGATGCTGGCAGAGGATCTGCATAATATCAAGGCCAAGGCGAAGGGCGATATCTGCTGCGGAGGCATTGTGACTCACATAGCGAGTTACCAGGATATGGACCTCATCGCTTGTACTATGGTGGCGACTGCCAAGCCGCTAGGACTTCAGGAGATGATTACTCGGAGGATACTGGTTCCCCGAGGACTCACTGCACCGTATGTAGCTATGCCATGGGAGCCTATTGCACCACAGGGTATCAGATGGTCACCCCAGTTCTCAGTGTATGATTCACACTATTGGCAGACTACTTGGATCCCACTGATGGAGGATGCGAGAGAGGCAGCAGCTGCACCAGCTGAGGAGGATGAGGTTGAGGAGACTGCTGATGATGATGATGATAGGGATGGTGGAGTTCCTATGGATACAGGTACTGATACTGTTGGGACTAGTGCGCCGGTCATTGACTTAGACGATGACGAGACTGAGACCGCGCTGGCTGCATCACCAGTACGACCTGCTAGGCGTAGGGGACGCCGACAGAGGGATCCAGATGCTCACCGACGGATCGATGACCTCACCGATCAGATGATAGACTCCTATGATGCCCTGACTATAGACATCTAGGAGAGATTTGACGCCCAACACCGAGAGATCGACCGCTGGACTCATCAGATGCTAGAGGGCCAACACTATCAGCACCGGATGATGGAGATCCAGTTTCAGCAGACTATGGGTTATCCATTTGACCCATCCCAGTATCCGTACGTGCCACCACCACCACCACCGGATCGTGATTATTGAGAGCTTGCAGGATTTTCTTTCTTATTTATTATGCAGCTCAGCTATGTCCGGTGAGTTTTCTGATTTTAGACTTTTATTTGATCCACTGGGACAGTGTGTCCCAAGTATGGGGTATTTATTGATGTATTCCATGACTTATGTGTTGTATGACTCGACATTATCGGATATTTATGCTTTATTTTACTCTATGTGCTTATCTGAGATTGCATGCATGCATACATGTTATTTGATTGAGAAAAACGTCAAAAACTGGTTAAAAAAAAAATTTATGACCTCGACCGGGACAGTTCTGGCCGAACGAGGTACTTCACCTCGGTTGACCTAGAACACCTCGACCGAGGTGGTTTAACTGAAAGTTTTCGAAACGATTTTGTGCTTCTTTTCTGGATATAACCTCAGTGAAGATTTTGTTTACTGACTGGTTTTGAAATCTTTATGTGTTTGAAAGGTTTTATGATATGTTTAAGTTGCTAAATGCTTTGTTTGAAATTTTGGCATGTTTAATACTTTGTTTTTATCCAAATTATGTTGAATTTAAAGGTTGACACCGCAAGATAAGTTCTCTCACTTTCTTCCTGGAAAGACCAAGGCAATTCATTCTTCTCTCTTCTTCTTCTTGATCATGCTTAGCCCCTCATATACATATTTGCCTCCCTTTACCTATCCGGGAATTTGGAAGCAAACAAAGTGGTGAAAGCAAGTGAAGTAAAAGTTGAGAAGTTGGCTGAAAGTTAGAAAGAAACATATATAGGTTTGGGGAAGTCAATCATGATGATGAGTAACTCGGCACCATTCACATAGCCGGGTGTTTGTGTCTTGCCAAAGTCGGATTGAGCGATATTCCTAACGGGTCATGGTATGTGCATCAAGGGTTTGAGGCATCTCGTAAAATTGATGATTGTTGATCTCCTAGGCTTCGGTTATTGTGCACCTCTGTCCATGCATCCCAAAAAGTAAAGTAAAAAAGTAAATAAGCAAAGCTTATTGGTGGAAGATGTTGAAGTTCAAAAGCAAAGTGAAGAAAAGATCCTTTTCCCGGATTCTAGCACCACATTACCTTATATACATCCCACCCTCACACGTTTCTTTGACCTTTCTTTTGAAAGACCTTGAGACCTCGAGCTTGTTGATTGACTTAGTGGTTTAAACTGGATTATACATGATTAATTTCGATGATTATGATTTATTATGCATTCTATGATTTTATGCAAAGATGAACAACTTTCTTATATTCATAAAATGTTTTAAGCATATTTTGATTTTAAATTCCATGAAGTATTCTCTTAGAGTGATCTATGATTGTAGCACACCATTAAAATGTTTTTGAAAGACTTTTTCATTGATCTTTATGACTTATAATCCATTCTATTTTGTATTCTATGTTCGGAACTTGCTTGGGGACAAGAAATGGCTAAGTATGGGGTATTTTGATAGCATGAATTATTGTCTATATTTTGGGACTTGTTTAGACGTTTTATCTTCAATAATCTTCATGTTTGTATGTATATTATGTGATTATATTGTCGTTTCATCTACCTTTGCGGGAATCGAGGTCTACACCTAGTTTTGTTGTAATCGTAGGTAAAATGGCACATTTTGGACTAAAAAGGAGCAAAAGGAGCTAAGGAGTCATTGGAGCTACATGTTCGCCACTTAGCGTGCGTGCAAATAAGCTTTAAATTTATAAAACTAGAATCAAGCAAGCGAACCCGCAGTGTACGGATCGACGTAGTTAAGCAAGAATTCCAGAGTATCGAACACATGGATTTGGGGGGTTAAATCCAGTTGTAGATTATCAAGCAAGTAAATGTAAGAGCTTTGCAAATTATTAGGAAAACAACAATCCTAAAGATCCAAGTATCCAGCTGTGGCAATCGATTCAAGATATACTAATGGTATAAGGACAGAGTTGAGGTATGCAAAGGTATGCTAATGTAAGGTAATCGTACGGTGAAGTTCCAAAGACCTTATATGACTTACCTACAAGACACTCTCTATAAAGGTTGTTGAGGCTTCAGTATAGAAAGGATCTAAAGGTAAGAGTTAGTATCAGATACCCAAACTTGTAATCCAAGGATCAAGACTAACTAAATCGATTAAGGTTGTGACACTCACAATCGAGGTAGAGGTTGTTGAGGCTTCACTACCACCTAGAAAAGGCAAGCCTAAACTAAGTTAAAGCAAATCTTTAACTTTGGATTAAAGTAAAAGCAAGTTCGTAGATTTAAGGGAAATCACGGTTAGTTCTTGAGGATCCACGGCCGTGGACTTCAAGAACAGGCCGTATTTTAGGGTTCGTCGACGATTCTCTCTAACTCTCAGGGTCCAATTTGTTTATGATCGATCTATCATCATCTAAGCCACAATTATCAACCCTTCACCTTAGAATTGTTAAGGGTTTTTAGCCAACAATAGTCATTATGATATCAAATTCAAGGTTTAAAAGATTGAAAGATGAAAACTTCCGAAAACTTTCAATAAACTTCAAATCAATCTCAATGTCACAATCAAGAACAAATATTGTCACTAGATTCGGAATAGAACAAATAAACACAATCTTAGATAAGAAGGAAGAACGGGATGTCAATCCGTCTTCTAAATCAAACCTAAGCAAGAAGAGAAATCTTCTTGCGAATAACCTTCCAAATCTTCTATCTTCCGTCAATCCGGAAATCTCAATCACAATCTCCACCAAAGAGCGAGATTAGGGCAACTCCGAAGATGAGCGCAAATACGTCCTTTGCAAAAATCGCAAAGATCTCTAAGTCGCGGCGTGGGCGAAAGTGCGTCAAAGCAATGTGTAAGCGTAAGCCTAAAGCGAGGTCCAAGCGAAGGTACAAGCGAAGGTGACGGAATCTCTCCTAGTCCGTCCTTTTATAGTGTATGATGAAATAGCGGCCCGGCCCAATCTTCTAAAAGATCGTGGCTTAAAGTGTGGCGAAAAAGATCGCCAAGATCACGGTCGTGGAACCTTCCACGACCGTAATTTAGAGCGTGGGAATCAACACAGTTTGAACAATCTTCTCCACGGCCGTAGAAGTTGCTGGAATGAACCACGTTTCCTTAGCCATGGTTCCACGGCCGTGGAACTGAACGTGGAAAGTAGTACGGCCGTATTATAGAGCGTGGTTTAGGGTAAGAACGTGATTCTTCCCTAGACTCGTGCATTCCTTAAGTTAACACTCCTTTTACTCCCAAGAATGTCCTCAATCCATGGACATTGCTCAACAACTCCATCTTGCCCGATTTCGTTCGGAAATAGCTCTCAATCACCTATAATCAACATAAAGCTTGTGTAGACATCCATATCGACAATATAGGCAAACTAGCTCACAAATGCAATAATGCTCAATCAATGACTATCAATATGAACAAAATACACTTAGAAAACGTGCCTAAAATATCACAATATTTCATGCTAACAAATAACCCCATGCTTAACACTTGCTTGTCCCTAAGCAAGGTCTTTCAAAAGCTTTAAAACAAGAGTTAGGATGAAATATGTGTACCTTTTCAAAGCAATACTTCTTTTGGAGGAATGTGCCTTCTAATCGATAGATCATTCTCAAATCTTGCTTCAATCGTTCATAAGACTTTCATACACTTAATCCAAAAAGTAAAGAGTAAAGAAAACTCATGAATCAATCAAACTTCCATATAAACATCATAACCCTTAAACATTATCAAAATCAATCATAAGAAACTTCAATTTAGATCACCAAACCATATAACATTCTTTTGATCTTAAGGACTTTCAAAGAAAAAGGTCTAGAATGTGGAAAAGGAAGGAAACTTTAAGGAATGTGGTGCATGAATCCGGGAAAGTGGACAACTACCCCTTCTTCTTCTCTTGCGGTTTCCGCAACAACTTCAGCTTAGAGCTTCGCTCTCTTTCTTTCATTTTTCGACTTTACTTTTGGAGTTATGGACAGAGGTGCACAAAAACCGAAGCCTAGGAGATTGGCGTTTCTCAATTTTTATGAGATGCCTCAAACCCTTAGCGCACATACCATAATCCGCTAGGAATATCGCTCAATCCGACTTTGGCAAGACACAAACACCCGGCTATGTGAATGGTGCCGAGTTACTCATCATCATGATTGACTTCCCCAAACCTACAATTTCTTTCTATTCTTTTGATTGCAAATAATTGCTCTCATGGCCCTCCCACATCAAACATGCCTTTTTCATTCACTTCTCTAAATTTCCGGATAGGTAAAGGAGGTCAATATTTCAATGAGGAGCTAAATGATCAAAGAAAGAAGAAAGAAAAATTGAATTGCCTTAATCATCTCAACAAGAAGCATAAGAACTTATAGTGTGATTTCAACTTCAATTCCTCAACATGATTTAGGTAACATTTATCACATTATGAAACTTGCAAAAGAGGCATAATCAACTCATTCAAATTCTTTTCAATTCACTATTCGTTTAAGCATGCAATTGTCATCAAACTCAATCCACAAGTAACGATTATCATAGAAATCATCTCAATTCCTTAGAAGCACAAAATTTTTCAATTTTTATGGTTTTTCAAACTCTTTTTCATGCAATGCAATAATGAAACGTGCAATAATATAGTGAACATGCAAATGATAGTCTCGATAGAAACAAACATAGTGAGTAAGAGTTATTACAAACTTTTAGTCACACCCCACACCATACTTAGGACGAACATTGTCCCTAATGTTCAAAAGAAAGAAAGAAAAGAAGAAAAGAAAAAGAAACTCACAAAATGGCGGTGGAGCGTCTAAAGCAAACGATCATGCAAATCAATCACTGCGGCGCTGGTGGATGCGGGAATGGAGAGAAGCTAGGATCATAAAACCGTCCAAACTGCTGGCGGTAGGCGTCTCTCATCATGTGATCGAGGTCGTCCAAGCGTCCATCTCTAGCATCGGCTCGTATCTCCAATGCTCCTACTCTCTCTGAAAGACCAGTAGCCCAATCCGGCATCTGCTCATACCATCCCGGAGCATGACTGTACCACTCTGGAGCGTCGGATGGTGCTGGTGCAGATGCTGGTGTAGATGGTGTCTTTGTAGCCCATGGAGGTGGAGCTCCATACCATGCAGGAGGTGTCTCAGCCCAAGTAGGTCTCTCACTCACGCTGGCGCGGCGAGAAGACGAGCCTGAAGCTCTGGCGGGACGTGGAGAACGTCTAGGCACATCGGGGGCCGCATCCGGCTGATCCGGAAACGTGCCAAACTCCTGCTCGGCTCCTCCTCCACTCTCAAACTGATCCCTCATCTCCTCCTCCTCAACTACGGGCGGTGGTGGAATATACGGAGGAGTTGCAATCCTGTTCGCATGCATAGCAGCGAACGTCTCCTTCCAATTATGGCGTCCAGCCATAATGGAGTACTCCTATAGCCACTCAATACCCCTACCCGTCCTGCTCTCCCAAGGCATGGCGCATAAGGTGGACCTCTATGTGTGGGGAAGATGAGACCCCTAGTCATGAAGGCATGAAGTCCTAAGGGTACGGCTGGTATGCGGGTACAGGCAGAAAAATCAACACCCAACGCCCTAGCAAGGTGGGTAACTATCCCACCGTATCCAATGTTGCCCTTCCTCTTGTTCTTAAGCTTGCTCATAGTAGCAGCTAAGAGGGTGGCACAGTCAGCTCGGCGCCCATACAGCATGGAGTATAGCAGAAAGAGCTCATCCGTCTTGATCTTTTGGGGCGTCTTGTATGCAGTCCGGTACGCCCACAATGCATTGTCAAGCTTCAAAGACCAATCCTTCCTAGTCCTTGAAACCGTTTTCTCTAAGATTCCTTTGATTTCCCTATTTGAGATCTCAATTTGTCCACTTGTTTGTGGATGGTAAGGGGTAGCAATCTTGTGAGTAACCCCATACTTAGCTAGAAGAGCTTCAAAGCGCCGGGCAATGAAGTGAGAACCTCCATCACTAATAATAGTCCTTGGCGTCCCAAATCGAGGAAAAATGGTCTTGTTGAAGAACTTAACCACCACCATGGCATCATTGGTGGGAGAGGCAATTGCTTCCACCCATCTAAAAACGTAATCTACCGCCAATAGTATGTATTGGTTTCCACAAGAGGATGGGAATGGTCCCATAAAATCTACTCCCCAAACATCGAAAATCTCCACCTCTTGGATGTTGTTGAGGGGCATCTCATTCCTCCTAGAGATATTGCCTGTTCTTTGACAAGCATCGCAGCAAGAAACAAAGGATTGCACATCTCTAAATAAAGTAGGCCAAAAAAATCCGGATTGCAATACCTTTGCGCTAGTCTTGTTCGAACTAGCGTGTCCTCCACAAGGTAGTGAATGACAATGGCGGATGACACTTTGCATCTCATCTTCCGGCACACATCGCCGAATGATGCCATCCGGACCTCTTTTGAAGAGGAGAGGCTCGTTCCAAAAGTATTCCCGGACATCATTAAAGAACTTCTTCCTTTGTGCGTAGGATAATCCGGGTGGTATCTCCTGACAAACCAAATAGTTAACAAAATCAGCAAACCATGGTTCGTTACCTTTGGAGATCACATCGATGCACTCCTCTATGATGTGTAGGTGTTCGTCCGGAAAGGAGTCATCGATGGGTAAATGGTCGTCCTCTAGATGTGTTAGACGACTCAAATGATCCGCAACAGAATTTTCTGAACCTTTCTTGTCGCGGATCTCTAGATCGAATTCTTGTTGGAGAAGAATCCATCTAATTAGCCTTGGCTTCGCATCTTTCTTCGCAAGGAGGTACCGGATCGCAGCATGATCCGTGTAGACAATCACCTTTGCACCTACAAGATAAGAGCGAAACTTGTCAATAGCATAGACAATGGCTAAAAACTCTTTTTCGGTAGTGGCATAATTGAGCTGCGCTTCATCTAGCGTCTTGCTAGCATAGTATATGGCATGGGTTCGTCCTTCCTTTCGTTGTCCAAGGACAGCTCCTATAGCTACGTCACTAGCATCGCACATAACCTCAAAGGGAAGAGTCCAATCCGGAGGTTGGATAATAGGTGCTGAAATTAGAGCTTGCCGAATGGTGTTAAACGCATCCAAGCATTCCTGCGAAAACTCAAAAACCGCGTCCTTCATCAATAGATTAGTGAGAGGTTTTGATATCTTAGAAAAGTCTTTAATGAAGCGTCTATAGAATCCGGCATGTTTTAGAAAACTCCTTATCCCTTTCACCGAAGTTGGGGGAGAAGCTTCTCTATGGTCTCTATCTTAGCCTTATCCACCTCTATCCCTCTACTAGAGATTAGGTGTCCTAATACAATTCCTTCCTTAACCATAAATTGACACTTCTCTCAATTAAGAACTAGGTTAGTGTCTTCACACCTTTGTAAAACAAGAGCAAGGTTATAAAGACAATTGTGAAAAGAGGAACCGTATACGGAGAAGTCATCCATGAAGACTTCCATGATTTCCTCAATGTATTCGGAGAAGATGGCCATCATGCACCTTTGAAAGGTGGCTGGGGCGTTGCAAAGCCCGAACGGCATTCTCCTATAAGTGAACGTACCCCACGGGCACGTGAATGTGGTCTTCTCTTGATCATCCGGGTGTATCGGGATCTGAAAGAAACCACTATAACCGTCAAGATAGCAAAAATGTGAATGTTGTGCTAACCTTTCAAGCATTTGATCAATGAATGGCAATGGGAAGTGATCCTTCCTCGTTGCATTGTTAAGCTTGCGGTAGTCAATGCACATCCGCCATCCCGTTACGGTTCGGGTAGGAATGAGTTCGTTGTTCTTGTTGGTGATGACCGTCATTCCTCCCTTCTTCGGAACTACTTGAACTGGGCTTACCCACTTACTATCGGAGATAGGGTAGATGATACCTGCATCAAGAAGTTTAAGAATTTCCTTCTTGACAACCTCCTTCATGGTCGGATTTAACCGCCTTTGAGGTTGTCTTGAAGTTCTAAAATCTTCCTCCATTAGTATCTTATGCATGCATAGGGAGGGTTTAATTCCTACTAAGTCCTCAATAGTGTAGCCTAAAGCTTTCCTATGTTTCCTAAGGACAACCATGAGTTCATTATGTTCATCTATGCTTAAATCGGAACTAACAATAACCGGAAAGGTAGAATTAGATCCTAGAAAAGCGTACCTTAGAAGAGTAGGAAGTGGTTTGAGTTCCATTGCTTTCGGAGCTTCCAATGATCCTTGAGAAGCATCCGATGTCTCCTTAGAATTTTCTAAGGGTGTTGAATGTGTGGGAGAAGAATCGGAAGAAGTTGAAGAAGTGTCTCGATCACCCTTTTCCACGCCCAAAATTACGGGTTCCTCATGTCCTCCACGGCCGTGGTTTAGGGCGTGGAAGGTGGTCACGGTTGCTCTGCCTTCTCCACGACCGTATAACCCCCTGGAGTGAGCCACGCTTTGGGTTGTGAGATCCACGGCCGTGGAATATAGTGTGTGGCCGTGGATTCTCACGTTTTCTGCCTCATCGTGGAGTTTTTCAAACTCCACTTCACCTATCTCTTCTTGTGCTTCTAAGGCTTCAATTGCCTCATTGCACTCTTCTTCTTCCCCTACATTTGTTAGACTCATAGTAATAACCTTTTGTAGAGGATCGTTGAAGAGAATAGCACTTACCTCCTCCCTAGACAACCCTTCTTCATCTTGGATATCGAATATATCCTCATCAAAGATGGGTTCCATTAGTAGAGTGGAAAGAACGAACTCTACTTTCTCTTCTCCTATATCAAAAGCGAATCTACCATTCTTGCAATCGACTATGCAGCCGGAAGTTGCAAGAAACGGTCTTCCGAGTATGATCGGGACCGGACTATCTGCAGGAATGTCAAGCACGACAAAATCAATGGGAACAAAGAATTTACCTTGCTTGACTGGGACGTCTTCCACAATACCGACGGGGCGAGTGATGGATCGATCCGCCATGTACAACGTCATCTTTACCGGTTTAGGGTCGCCTAAACCGATCTTCCTACACAATGCAAGTGGTATGATGCTCACACTTACTCCTAAATCACATAGCGCATCGTATGTGATGTCTCCCACTCCTATGGGAATGCAAAATGACCCCGGATCCTTTAGCTCTGGGGGCATTTTCTCCTTCATGGTTTTGATGAGGTCCGAAGAATCCGAACTCATCTTAACCTCTCCGAAATCTTCTAGCTTCCTCTTGTTGGAGAGGAGCTCCTTCAAGAACTTGCCATAAGCCGGCATACCTACAATAGCATCAATAAAGGGTATATTAATATGCAGCTTGCTCATGAGTTCTATAAACTTACCAAACTGTTTATCTAGGCGCGCTCTCGCTCTAGATTGAGGGAATGGTAGGGGAGGTTTGTAAGCCGGAGGAGGAACGTAGACATCTTCCTTCTCCTTCCCCTTCTCCTTGTCTTTCTCTACGGGGACTTCAACGAACTTAGACTGCGGATCGGTGGTAGTCACTCCGCTCCTAGTTTTGATTGCCATCACCCTTCCCTTAGGGTTGTCCTCCGTCTTTCCTTGAAGTTTCCCTTGATTCCTAGGAACTTCCTCCGCATGGCTGAACATTTGGTTTTCCAAAACCTTTTGGGCTTTATCAACCTTAGAAATTTGATCATCAACCTTAATGATGTGGTTCTCCAAACCTTGAAGCTTTCCCAAGATCGTTTCCAACATGGGATCGGGCTTCTCCTTCCCCGAAGTGTTTCCTCCATTAGATGTTTGCCCCTGACTTTTCAAAGGAGTAGAGGAAGAAGAAGGTGGAGTTAGTGAATTAGAATTGGAAGGATAAGAGTTACCGGAATTTTGTTAATTGGAGCGCCAATTGTTGTTGTTTGAACCCCTATTGTTGTTCCAATTGTTGTTCCGGTTGTTGTTATTGCCATTCAAATTGTTCCGGTTGTTATTCCGGTTGTTGTTGTTGTTGTTGTTGTTGTTGCGGTTTGTGTTCTCACCGCTATTGTTGTTGTTGCCCAAATATCAAACATCCTTGCCTTGTTGCTTTGGGAAGTTGGTCTTGATTGCCTCCTTCAACTCTTTGATCTCATTGTTGAGGGAGAAAATCTGATTTTGAGCTTCATGTGTGAGCTTTGCCCCTTGCTCTACACGATTTCCCTCCACTTTTCGGTGGGAATACTTCTCTATGACTCTTGCTTGCTTCTCAATGAAGTCCCAAGCGTCATCTTCCCTCATGTCCATGAATGTTCCACATGAGAGGGATTGGAGGTTGAATTGCATCCCCGCATCTAACCCCTTGTAGTAAATCTCCAGCAATGCAAGCTTGGATATGCCATGATGAGGGCAATCCAATAACAAGTCCTGAAACCTTTCCCATGATTGAAACAAACTTTCGTTAGACCTCATGGAAAATGCATTGATCTTACCTCTAAGTTCCGCCGTTTTGGATGGCGGAAAGAATTTGGTGAGGAACTCCGCGGAAAGGTCTTCCCACGTGTCTAGTTTCCCACTAGGAAGAGCTTGGTACCAAGACAACGCTTTCCCTTCAAGGAGAAGAAGAAAGGCTTGAGCTTATAGTTGTTGGTAGTAGCATTCTTCGGCCTCATTATCTCCATCATACACTCAAAGTTTTGCAAGTGTTGGTGTGGAGATTCAGCGCTTGTCCCGCCAAATTGATTTTGGCGAACAAGAGTAATAACTTGAGGGTTGAAGCTAAACCCTTGCACGTCATCAGCATCAAAGTTCACACCTAGACGGCGTGGTTGCTGCGTTGGATCCATCCTTTGGCCAAGAGTTCTTGGCTCATCATCTACACGGTTCACCCTTACATTCCTAGGTGGAATGCGTCGGTTTGCGGTCGCCTGTGGATGGAAAGGATTCACATTGATCGTAGGATCAATTTCCTCTAGCGGTGGCATGGAAGAATCACTATCATCAGCGGATGAATGGCTTCTTCTTCTTGATCTTGATCCCCTCTTTGAGGATTTCTTGCTCCCCTTATTCTTAAGGTCGCTTATTTCTATCCTCATCTGGAACATCATGTCTTTTAGATCGTTAACTTCAGATTGATGACGATCCATCTCATCCCGGCGAATATTCTCATTCCATTGGAGTTGAGCTTCTTTCTCCGCTAGCTCCGCTTGAAGATCACGTTCGTGTTCTTCAGCCATCTTCTTTTCCTTACGCTTCTGCCTTAAAGTCCTCTCAAGCTCTTGATCGAGAGGTAAGAGGTCTTCGGTGTTCCTAGACCTGCGCATGCACTCAAAAAGATAATCAAATAATGAGGGCAAGCTCCCAAGCTTGACAACCGGCTACCGAATTCGGCCTAGACCAAATCCCCGGCAACGGTGCCAAAAACTTGTTCGCCACTTAGCGTGCGTGCAAATAAGCTTTAAATTTATAAAACTAGAATCAAGCAAGCGAACCCGCAGTGTACGGATCGACGTAGTTAAGCAAGAGTTCCAGAGTATCGAACACAGGGATTTGGGGGGTTAAATCCAGTTGTAGATTATCAAGCAAGTAAATGTAAGAGCTTTGCAAATTATTGGGAAAACAACAATCCTAAAGATCCAAGTATCCAACTGTGGCAATCGATTCAAGATATACTAATGGTATAAGGACAGAGTTGATGTATGCAAAGGTATGCTAATGTAAGGTAATCGTACGGTGAAGTTCCAAAGACCTTATATGACTTACCTACAAGACACTCTCTATAAAGGTTGTTGAGGCTTCAGTATAGAAAGGATCTAAAGGTAAGAATTAGTATCAGATACCCAAACTTGTAATCCAAGGATCAAGACTAACTAAATCGATTAAGGTTGTGACACTCACAATCGAGGTAGAGGTTGTTGAGGCTTCACTACCACCTAGAAAAGGCAAGCCTAAACTAAGTTAAAGCAAATCTTTAACTTTGGATTAAAGTAAAAGCAAGTTCGTAGATTTAAGGGAAATCACGGTTAGTTCTTGAGGATCCACGGCCGTGGACTTCAAGAACAGGCCGTATTTTAGGGTTCGTCGACGATTCTCTCTAACTCTCAGGGTCCAATCTGTTTATGATCGATCTATCATCATCTAAGCCACAACTATCAACCCTTCACCTTAGAATTGTTAAGGGTTTTTAGCCAACAATAGTCATTATGATATCAAATTCAAGGTTTAAAAGATTAAAAGATGAAAACTTCCGAAAACTTTCAATAAACTTCAAACCAATCTCAATGTCACAATCAAGAACAAATATTGTCACTAGATTCGGAATAGAACAAATAAACACAATCTTAGATAAGAAGGAAGAACGGGATGTCAATCCGTCTTCTAAATCAAACCTAAGCAAGAAGAGAAATCTTCTTGCGAATAACCTTCCAAATCTTCTATCTTCCGTCAATCCGGAAATCTCAATCACAATCTCCACCAAAGAGCGAGATTAGGGCAACTCCGAAGATGAGCGCAAATACGTCCTTTGCAAAAATCGCAAAGATCTCTAAGTCGCGGCGTGGGCGAAAGTGCGTCAAAGCAATGTGTAAGCGTAAGCCTAAAGCGAGGTCCAAGCGAAGGTGACGGAATCTCTCCTAGTCCGTCCTTTTATAGTGTATGATGAAATAGTGGCCCGGCTCAATCTTCTAAAAGATCGTGGCTTAAAGTGTGGCGAAAAAAATCGCCAAGATCACGGTCGTGGAAGGTTCCACGACCGTAATTTAGAGCGTGGGAATCAACACGGTTTGAACCATCTTCTCCACGGCCGTAGAAGTTGCTGGAATGAACCACGTTTCCTTAGCCATGGTTCCACGGCCGTGGAACTGAACGTGGAAAGTAGTACGGCCGTATTTTAGAGCGTGGTTTAGGGCAAGAACGTGATTCTTCCCTAGACTCGTGCATTCCTTAAGTTAACACTCCTTTTACTCCCAAGAATGTCCTCAATCCATGGACATTGCTCAACAACTCCATCTTGCCCGATTTCGTTCGGAAATAGCTCTCAATCACCTATAATCAACATAAAGCTTGTGTAGACATCCATATCGACAATATAGGCAAACTAGCTCACAAATGCAATAATGCTCAATCAATGACTATCAATATGAACCAAATACACTTAGAAAACGTGCCTAAAATATCAGAATATTTCATGCTAACACTACATTCAGGAGCTTAAAGAAAAAATCCAAGAAAGCTTGGCCATGGATTAAAGATTTACTTTGGACCAGATTTGAGAGATTTCACATTTAGTTGTGATTCACCTCGGTTGACTACAGAGTCACCTCGACCAAGGTGATCCAGAGGAGCCGACTCAACCGAGGCGAACACCTTGGACGCGGCAAGGATATTTAATTCTTGGCTGAGATCTTTTATCTTTGGAAAGAGGATCTTATATTTTTGGGCTGGGTTCCTGGAAGGAAGAAGATAAGTTAGACCATATATTTTACCTATTTTTATGGGAAGAGATCTTTCTAAGATATCTTATCTTTGGATGGTAATTTTCCTATAAAAAGGGTCGGATTTTCAACAAATCCAGATCATGCTATACCACCGATTGTGTTTAGACATCCGCTGCAGCCATACTCCAGTTGGGAGATTTGAAGAACCTTTTTGAAGGTTGAAGGAAGAAAGTCTATAGCTTTTATAGCTTTTTGAAGGGTTTTGTAAGATTCTCTTAGATTCCCTTCGTTGTCGTTTGTCTTGTTGGATCTTAATCCAAGGAACGCTTTTTTTTTGATAATTAATTCAGTTGTTGAAGCCTTTCTCTTAAGGTTTTCTTGTTCAATTATTGTCTTTCTTCCCATATATATGATTAATACTTTCATGATGATGAGTGGCTAATTTCCTTGTGTGATTCTAGGGTGATTGACTGAAGGTTGTGGGAAAAACAATGATAGAATAATCTTAATCACAGTAGGACCCTGAAAGCTCGAGTATTTATCCTTAACCCTAAGCATCTCGCTCAGTCGATGAACATCTCGGCCGGGGTGGAATTCTTCTCACCGAGGTGACTTTTCTGATCCGTAACTAAGAGTTAAGTGTTAGAGTTTGCCAAATCCTATCCTTATTACACCTTTCCTGGTTCAATGCAAGCTTAGGATGAGACTTACCCGGTAATTCCTTTGTTTGTTTACCTAAGATCATAAGTATAGGTAATAAAGGTTTATCCTTTATTGGGGTTTGAGTGTGCTTTCATCCCATCTTTGTGAGTTAGCCTGAGACTTACCCGGTAAAGGTTGATTCTATTCCCTTAGGTGGTGTATTGGTTTGAGATTATAGTTCTTTACTTTGATTCCTTGAGACTTACCCGGTAATAGGAGTTACGGTTTGGGATTAGTGAGTAGTGAGACTTACCCGGTGATCTTCCCTATGCAAAAATCTCAGCTTTGTCCGCTTATCTTTGGATCTTGAATTGGAACCACAACTAGATGCTTTAATCCCTAGAATTGCATATTTCCTTAATTGACTTTTTATCATCCTTGATTGTTTTAGTCGCTTTTGTGGTTAGTATTTACAAAGCTTACCTATTCCGACTTTGTTTCACTAAGTCCCTGTGATCGACCCCTGGAATTCCTTGCTTTTTACTACGATTGACCCGTACACTGCGGGTTCACATCCTTGTTTTAAGCTTACATCTAGGGTTATAAATTTAAAGCTTGCACACACCGTTTGGAGCGAACAATATACTCAAATTGTACTGTCTAATTATGTGGTGGATAAGAAAATTTTGGTACAAATTAAAAGTAAAGAAGAAACGGATGTAAAAGTGGAAAAGTGAATCCGGGTACCCGGCGGGAAGCCCGGCCCGGCTTGGCGGACGGGTACGGACATGCTCCGAAGCCCGGGATCCGGGCTCAGTCCGGATCCGGCCCGGACATCCGGACAAAAATTTAGGAGAAGCCCGGTCCGGATCCGGCCCGAACCCGGATAGTATCAGCTCTACATGATGATATGGCTCGAGTAGCGATGATACGAGAGCGGATGTTAGCAGCACAAAGTCGCTAGAAGTCTTATGCAGATAAGATTTGCATACCTCTAGGGTTCAGAGTTGGAGCTCTAGTATAGTTGACAGTATCCCCGACACGAGGTGTTAGACATTTCGGCGTCAAGGGGAAGCTGCGTCCTGGATATGTCAGACCTTTCGAGATTCTTGAGCGAGTTGGAGAGGCAGCATACAGACTTGCTCTGCCACCGAGACTTGAGGGTCTTCACTCGGTCTTCCATGTGTCTCAATTACGAGAGTACGTACCAGATTCGAGGCACATCATCAGTCATGAGTATTTAGTGGTTGAGCCAGACCATACATTCGTAGAGCATCCGATAGCTTTCTTAGAGTGTAGTATGAGACAGTTGCGATCGAAGGATATACCGATGATGAAGATTCATTGGTCAATGCGAGGAGCTAATGAAGTGGCTTGGGAGACAAATGATAGTATCACGAGGAACTATTCGAAGTTTTATGTTGAGTTGGAAGTACGTATAGCATAGATGTTGGAGTTTAGTTTTCTTTGTTGAGTTGTATATACGCTTATGTGAAGTTTTGAGTTATGTGCCCCGCGAGGGAATATGAGTTGAGTTCAGTGTATCTGCTTTGTCGTCGTGTGACCTTGTGGTTTGTTGCGACGAAACTTCTTTTTGGGAGGATCTGATATAACAAATGTCTTTTTGCCTTCATCACCCCTGCGGTAATGGGGGCCGACCCTAGATCGCGTGATTTGTTTTAAATTCCTTTTTATTTCTTTCCATATATGGAAGATCTGATCATCTATCTTATGGGCCGGCTTTTCCAACCGTTCCCTATAAATTCTCACCTTCTCTTCCGTTTCTCTCTTCTTGCTTACGTTTTCTTCAACCTCGAGCAAAGCTCCCTTGTGATCTTCTTCAGAACATGTAAGTTTCATCCCCTTTGATCTCTCTCATGTTCATGAGCCTGCTGCATCCTTCTTCTTTCTGTTTCTTTTTCTCTTTTCTTTCTTCTTCTTCTTCTTCACAAGGATCAAGATTGAGTCTTGATCCTTGTTGTCCTTTCCGTTGTTGATACGTTGATGTTCACAAACTGCCTTGGTTGAGATTTGAATTGTGTGGAGCAAAGATTCAAGCTTTAGTTTCTTGGTTGTGACGTGTTGTCAAAAAGGAGTCACAACAATCGCTTCTGTCAGTGCACTACCCCTGATTTGTCCTGCCCCTGTAGATTTGCCCAGTGCCGCCCCCACGGTTTTGTCTGCCGCCCTTGCGGTTCTTCTGCAGTAGCTCCCGTCTATAGTGAGTTGCTTTCTGTCCTTGTTTCCTCGTTCCTTTTCCTTAAGTTGAGTGTTGATGTTATTCCTTGGAGTGTCTGGAAGACTAGGATCGTGTCCCTAGCTTGTGGAGATCTCTTAGAGATCATGGAGACTAGAAGTTATAAACTTCTATCAATCGTTCAGTTCTGATTCGAATTGTCTTGTTTGATCAAGCTTTTTCTCCCTCTTTCCTTCGGGAAACTGAGTTGTAGTTGACCCTTGTGTTTACCTTCGAGTGAGGTAAGTCCCTTGGACTTACTTAGTTGTGTTCCGTATATTAGTTTGATTGTATTGGTTTGTTTGTGTTGTTGTTTATCATTATAACGGATAATCGGAATATGATTGACCTTTTATACCTTAATTGACCCATGTATATTATAACTGGGCGGTGACCACTTGCCAAGTTCAAAATGGGGAAACTACGAGGTGCTCTTGCGACCAGTCCAACAGCTTACAAAGGGATGCATCCGCTCTATTCCTGTTGGTGAAAGGGGACAGAGGCGAGATCATAATAATTCTCGTGTGACAACATAAGTTGAATTAGTAAAGGGGATTATCTTAATGAAAGATAATAACCGTTTGAGTGTGAGCATGCTTTATGTTCATATTACCTTATGCGTGTTTGTGCCTTTAATGTTTTTCTAATATCTAGAGTGTTAGCTAATGGTTTATACCGATATTTTAGATGCCCTGCATGTTTGATATGCTGCTGAGTGATCCGGATGGTGTGGACAGTCAGGGATCCCATACATTATAGAACATGATCGGGTTTTATATTTCTGTTGTCGTTCTTTCAGTTTGTTTTGAACTCGGTTGCGAATCTTTTACGTTTCCCTTTGTTATAACCTTTGGTTTATAATTAAGTTTTGGTTTTCATTTGTTTGTGTCTTGTTGTAAGATCCGATGTTATTGTTGTTACTCTGAGGGTCGGGACCCATTGTGAGTTCCTAGCCCGTAACGCCTCGAGTTCCCAAAACTTGGGGTGTTACAAGACCTTCCCTCCAACTTTGTCTTCCTTCGTTCCATCACCGCCGCCCTTGTTGGATTCCACTTGTGCCGCCACCACCAACGTTCCGCTGTCAAGCCTCTACCCACGGAGGCGAGAGACGGGTTGCCGGAAAGACGTAACGGCTGTTGTTGTTGAAGACCCTCCCAAAAACCCTAACGGGACTTTGAACCTTAGGTGAAATTACACAAAACCTATCCAACCTTTTATTTACGTTTATGATCCATAATTTTATAATTTGCAAATCTGCCCCTAACTAGATAATTACAAAAAATGACCCAAGCTTATATATACGAGAATGACCCATACTTTATGTTTTTGTGAAAAATGCCCAAAAGCGGATAATTGCATAAAGTAGCCCAAGTTTTGTTTATAGAAATGACCCATGTTTTTTAGGATTGTAAATTATTACCTTAGTTGGCAAATGGAAGCTAATTTGTCTACGTGCTTAATTAAGTGTTTGAGACCTTTATTTTATAGGAGTTCTTGATATTCATACAAGGCATAGAATATCTTTATTGACATGAAAATAGTCGGAAAATGACTAAGGATGGATTTTAAGGTTGGAGGAATCATGACCTAAGTTGGTGGATTTTATAAGTAATGAATTGGATTCTTCGTTCCGATAGTACAAAAGGAGTTATATCACTTATATTTGCCTTATTTATATCTTAGAAGCTAAATGGTTAAGCGCATAGTTTTAGATAAGCGCGTTGATAATTTTGGAGATTTGTGTGTATGCCATTTTATGTCGCTAGGAAGTTTAGTAAACTCTTAGAAAGTTCGATAAGAGCTTTTCACTCTTAGAAGTCATAAGAGAGTCCTATGAGTGTTCCCATAAGTTGATAAATATATTGATCGGTATGTTCACCGTTGATCGGGTATTTGATATTGTATGCACGTATGGACTATGTCGGGTAATGGTCAATTGTCGATGAGTTCAAGTAAGTCTCGTGGACTTACTTAGCTAGCTTTTCTCGCATTGGTGTGTCCTATTGTAGTGGCGTGTGTTATGATAATTACAATAATAACTTGAGTAGGACCATATTACTATTATGAGACCCAAGTGTATGTATATCGGGTCGTGGCATCACAACCTAGCTTTGACATGAGACTGAGAGGTTCTCCGCGACTAGTCCATTCATGTATACGACGAGATGCACTAGATCCACTCTTGTTGGTATAAGGGGACGGAGGCGAGGATGGGAGACCCTCGAGCCACAAAATAAGTTGAATCTGGAGTGAATCACCTAATAAAAGATAATAATGAGATTGTGTGTGCAAACATGTTGTTGTGTTTATTTTTTCACATTGATGTGTAATTGTGCTATTATAGTACTTAGATGATGCCTTAGAATTGTTGGCTAACGGTTTTAACATTATGTTGTTAGATTTCTTGTAGGGTAAGAAAGTTGCAGAGTGATCCAGAGCGGATGGTCATCCAGGTCCACGTATTCATATAGATTGGGTGGTCTTTTAGATATTGCATTCATATAAAATGTTTCAAAATTTTTAGGATGTTAGTAGTTATCTCGTACAAGGCTGGCTTATGTTATGCTTTCACAACATTATTATTTTTATATGTTTTCCGTTTGTTTTAGTTACATTTGTGTCTTGTTGTAAGATCTAGTGAAATTGTTGTCAAATTAGGGTTGGGAGGTCCTAGCCCGTGAACTCTCGGGTTTAGAAAATTCGTGGTGCTATAACATGGTAACAGAGCGCTAGGTTGACAACAATGACACTTGCAATCTAACAGAAAATACCAAATGTAGAGAATAAACAGAACCGAAAGGGGTCTGAAGATTTTTTAAAATGAATTTTTTTATTAAAACCATGTGCATAGCCGAGATGTTGGGTTAGTAGTAGGTTGGATAACCATCGTTCTCTGTGGACCTATGTAGGTTAGTATTGTAGGTGAGGTATATTATGGACTTAAATTATTTTATTATTAGGTTATACTAGATAGTTATATATATAGTACGTACTTAGCTTAGTGGTTATGCTGTTCTTTCAGTTACACTAAATAGTTAGAATGGGACGGTTATTTTAGATTCTTTAGTTAAGCTAGTACGTCGTGATCACCGTTCATTTAGTAGCTTATAAGTAGGCTTCAAGGTATATCAGTACAAGGACATTATGCTTAGATTAAGTCAGCTTTTGTATCATGCTCCGGCGAGTTATTACATTTAGCTCATACGAATCCACCGAAGAACGTTTAGGCCGGAAGAGGCGGATATGAGATTACAAAGATGAAATTAATAGCGATAAGAATGAGAACCAGTTGGAAGGAAATCTTAAGTCAACTGAATTTGAATCGAGTTACAGGTTGCACAAGAGACATACTCGTATGAGGCCATTAGGTGGATTTACAAAATATTTCAATCTCTAACAATTCTACAAACAAGGGAGTATCAACTCAAGAGCCATATCGAGTGCTACACTATTAAGTTGGGGAATATTGACTACACGGAGTGGAAGCACCACCATGCCTTGTTCTGTCAAGTGACGTTATGCCAATGATTAGAGTCTAGCAAGATGATTCCAAGAGATAACCTATGCAACGAAATCATTAGAGTAAAGATGAGATGTGGTGTTGATCCAAATAGGAAGAATTAAAGAGGCTCAAAGTTGAAATTCCTCGATGACCCAAATTTGCGATCTCATGAATGTAGATACGGTTTGACTTCATCAAAGATATGAAATTAACGGACAGAACCACGGTGCAAGTATCCACCATGGTGGAGTCCATTAAAGTAGTCAAAGTGTTTCTATGAAAGCGACATTGTTAAGCAGCATTAACAAGAAGGAAGTGGGTGTGGAAATGGTCCTTGGTGAGAGGCGAGATTATGCAATGGTTCCTCTTTTATCGAAGGTGATGCGGGGGTGATGCGGGGGTGATGCGGGGGTGATGCTTCAATTCCCGATCTAGATTGAAAGTCCTCGACTGAAGCAAATCTCGGTTAACTCAAAGAAATCTCGGGCGAGATTTGATGAAGAACAAACCGAGATTTATCAAAGCTCAAAATGAGGAATAATGAATGACATGGAAAGATAAGAAGATGATTGATGGAATGAAATATGATAAATATAGGAAGATAGGACTATGATAAGACTTTCAAAGAACCTTGACCAATTATGTGTCAAAACTCAATACAAAGAGTTACCTTTCACCCTTCATTCTTTAACCTTACACAAGTCTTTTAGATAAGACAAGGAAAAGGAGGGACCAGTTTGACTTGTAGCACAAACTTTCAAAAAGATTAACACACACAAGAACAATCTAGAAGAGACTCACAACTTTTCAATCAAAAACTCTCCTTTTGTTTGAATAGAAATGATAAAATGCAAACCCCGTGAGTGAAGTCACAAGTATCTCACAATAATATGGAATTCAATAATCACAATTAAGATACCTAACAATCTCCCCCTCTAAATCTATTTATAAGGGAGATCTCCTAGGTAAACTGGGAAAGATATCTTTTTGAAGATAATCTAGGAAAGATATTGTTTTAAAAGATATAAAAATAATCCCAACAATAGGATAAAAAACTAACAACTTCCTTAAAGACTGTTTGAGAGCTTTAAGGAAAGAAAATATAAAAGATAGTTGTCAAAATTAAAAGATCTTTGGTCAGATATTCTAGCACGCATCAAAGACGAAATATCGGGTGGAATTTCGTCCTAGATTACTGAGTGTTGGCCGAGATTTTGCATCTGACATGCATTCTTCCACTCTATCGATTCCTCCCATGTTTGCAGCTTGTAAGCGACCTTACCTTGAGTTTCTCTTGCTCCTGGATTAGTGAATGTTATATGTAGTGTAGGTGTAGATGCTATCAAGGATGGTCCCGCATTAGAAGGGCTTAAGACAGCAATGTCAGTGGGCCACACAAGAGAACTACGAGTGGACAAGAATTAATGTTATAGTAATTATGACGATGCACGTGCAAGCCATCATGAAGTACTTGTCAAGTGTGTTAATGTCGGTTGAACAATGTAGGTTGTGTTTGAGAAGTTTTATATATCTCGTGGTATAGAGGGAGACAAGTATTGTAGAGGAAACCAGAGGAGTCAACTGAAATGGATATATTCATAAAAATAGTTCTTCTAGAGGAATATCAATATCAGAAGCTATGGAAGAAGAGTAAGTCTATGATTTTGTACAATGGTATTCATAAGTCAAACCGGTGACAATCAAGGACATGTACATGCCTTTTGTTACATATTGACGAGCTGTTCGATTAGATATAAGGATTTAACGTAACTACGGATTTTTTAAAACTGAATTTTAATGACTCCTTGGATGAGTTCTTCATGATGTTCAACGATGACATTTGAGTTATGTTATAATAGAATAAACAAGTATGTCCTTTGATAAAATGAGTAATTATGGTGAGTTAAAGAGGAGGATGTAACACCCCGGATTCTCGGAACCCGGGATATTACTGGTTAGGACCTCACAATGGGTCCCGACCTCAGTTTGACAACAATATTACTAGAATCTTGCAACAAGACACAAATAGGAAAACCGAAATTTATAAAAATGTATTTGTAAAAGGATGAATGCAACAAATTCTAACAGCCTATCGTACTTAAACAACAGAAAAGACTAACTGTCTTAACAAAAGGGAAAGACAACAAAGCAACAACCCAAACCCCCACTCTAAGGAGTACGGAGACCCGGCTGACCACTACTTCCAGATCACACAGCTGTTGTTCTAACATGCGGTAAAACTAAAAATACAACAAAACAACCATTAGCTAGTTATCTAAACATTAGGAGAATAATAATAGCACACACACATATAAAATAATAAACACTCATCATGACGTTCTCCGGGCTCTTGGATAAGATCAACGGCAAGCTTAGTGGGTGGAAGGGTAGAACTCTCAGTTTTGCAGGTAGAGTAACTCTTACTAAATCTGTGCTTACCTCCCTACCCATCTACTCCATGTCATCTATGATTCTACCCAAGAGCATTTGTGATGAGGTGGATAAAATTTGTAGAGCCTTTGTTTGGGGACATAGTGAAGGGAGAAGCAAAATGCACACCGTAGCTTGGCCTAAGTTGTGTATGCCTAAAAGCTGTGGCGGCCTAGGTCTCAAATCCATGCAGGAGTTAAATTTAGCATTGGTAGGAAAGCTAGGATGGCGCTTCCTCAAAGATAACAATAGCTTGTGGGCGAAAACCCTCAAAGGTAAATACGTTAGAGCCAATGGGAGTTCACATGCAACACCCTCCCATGTTTGGACTAGTATCAAGAGAGGCATAAGGGAGGTGGTATATCCGGGACACAAGTGGAACCTGGGTGATGGGAATCTCATTGCTTTTTGGGAGGATATTTGGATAGGGGACAAACCTCTAGTGGAGATGTCTTTGCAACCGTTTGACGAGGATCTGCGAGGACGTAAGGTGAATGAATTTTGGGTCCAAGGAGAAGGATGGAGATGGGATTTACTAACCAATCTGCTGCCGGCACACATTCTTCTCAAGCTAGCCGCTGTTGCCCCAAGCGCTTTACAGACTCAAGACAGTGAGGAAGAAGACCACGACTACAGGAGTGATGAACTGAGCTGGGCTTACAGTAGGGACGGAAATTACACTGTAACTTCGGCTTATAGCATGCTCAGAGGAGAGAGTAGCACACAAGAGATTGATACGGTTATATACAAACAAATATGGCAGTTGCAAGTTCAAGAGAGAATTCGGACCTTTATGTGGAAAGTTTTGAGAGGAGGCGTGTTGGGGAATGAAGACCGGAGAATACGCCACCTATCCAGAGATGGAAATTGTCCCTTCTGCACAACCCAGGCCGAGACCTTGGATCACCTTTTCAGAAGATGTGATCACAGTGCTCGGTTGTGGCGTAAACTACAAGCACAACACCGCATAGATGGCTTCTTTGATCTTCCCTTCGCCGTATGGCTTCGAGGTAATATCACTTCATCCTTGCTTTTTAAATATGATTGTAGGTGGAACTCGATATTTGCTGTAGGTATTTGGTGGCTTTGGAAATGGAGAAACGAGAAAGTCTTTAAATCGGAACCGGTTAGAGAAGACGGTCATAGTTTCATCATCGAGAAAGCCATGGAGTACGTGAAAGCTTGGAAGTTGAAGACCAACCGCAACATACAACCTAGCAGAAGCATTGAGAAGATCAAATGGGACCCTCCCCCGATGGATGCGATGAAGATCAACTCCGATGGTTCTGTTAGAAAAGATGGTCACGCCACCGCAGCGGGTATTATTAGAAACAATGTGGGTGAATGGCAACGAGGGTTCGTGGTTAACCTAGGTATATGCACTGTACCAATGGCCGAGTTGTGGGGTATTTACCACGGTCTAAAGCTCCCATGGGAGTGCGGTTACCGGAAAGTGATTGTCGAAACTGACTCGCAGTTGGCAATCACCTTATTGGATAAGACGATCTCGCGTTGTCATCCACTCGCTAGTCTGGTTACCAAATGCCATGACTTTATAAAAAAGGACTGGATCATCCAGTACCGTCATGCCTACCGCGAGGCGAACTCTATTGCGGACTATCTAGCTAGTATTGCTTTTAATTTTCCTATTGGCTTGAGTGTATTGCTTGACCCTCCTGAGGGTGTAGTGGATCTTTTACATTGCGATGTAAGGGGTCAGGCTATCCCCCGAGTGATTACTACTTAGCCTTTTTTATTAATAAGAAGCGCATTGAAGCGCCGGAGACCACTGACTCTCCTTCCCACCAAAAAAAAAATAAACACTCATCATGCTTTCAAACAATCCATTTATTATCTTCATTTAAGTCATTCACTCTAATGATACTTATTTTGTGACACGAGGGATTCCCAAACCTCGCCTCCGCCCCCGTGTACCCATCAGGAGTGGATCCGATGCATCTCACCGTGTACATGTATGGTCTGGGTATAGAGAACCTCCCAGTCTCCTGGCAGTGATGTCACGGCCCGTTATACATACACTTGGGCCTTAACTCAATATAATCACGGTCGTCCTAACAAGTTGTTATTTTTATAATAACACCCATTGCACACACAACCATTATCACCCAACTAATATCCAGAAACCAGCTAAGTAAGTCGCAAGGACTTACCTGAATCAAACCACAACTCTCACAATCTCAACTCGGTCCGTACTCGTGGTAACTCAAACGCCTGCCAAACAAGGCATGTTGATCAAAATCACATCCCGTACTCTTAGAAGTTATAAACTTCTAAGAGGTGAAATCTCATATAGAGAAAATACGAACGTACAACTCTCTTAAAGAAAAAGGCTATTTTACCCCTGGTTTTGAAAATTTAGAATGCTAATTAGGGTTAACCACATTCACTCACCAATAAATCCTAATATATATATATATATATATATATATATATATATATATATATATATATATATATATATATATATATATATATACTACTGTTTCCAAGCTTCTACCACGCTTACATATATATATATACTACTGTGCATATATGTATATTTACTAACTTTCAAACTTCTACCATTAACACCCTATATATATATACACTACTGCACTTTTATCTATATATATATAATATATACTACTAATATGTAGAAGTTTCTACCTTTAACTCCTTATAATATATATACATTTCTATATATATATATATATATGTTAACTTTCCAGCTTCTACATTCACCACCCTGAAATATATATATATATATATATATATATATATATATATACTACTGCACATTGAAGGATAACTCACCCGTCCCATTAACAGACAGAAGATGCCCACCATGAAGAGAAGACCTCTACTTGACTCGAAGTTAGAACCGTCCTTGCGCGTAGCCTAGTCGAGGCTGGGAAAAGAACAAAACGACAATCGGTAGCAACACCGATTCAGAGACTACAAATAAGAACGAGCCCAGTCCAGCCTTCATCGATCTGAATTTGGAGAGAGAGAGAGGGAAAGGAGCTCACCTAGACAATGGTAGACGTGACGCCGGCAAATAGTTTCCGTCGACTGCACCGGTCTCCTCGTTGCCGTCTCGCAAGGGCTATGACTTCGTCTCCGATTGCTCGTGAGGAATAATTGACGCCGACTCGCAAGGGCGTACTATTGATTCGTCTCGCAAAGCTGTTCGAGATATGGGTTTGAGGAGAGAGAATTCGGGGTTGTTGGAGATAGAAAACAAAGTTGTTGGGAGGGAGTCGCGGCCTTGGTAGCGTCCCCGGCGAGGCGGTGGTGTCCAACTCCAGGCGTGCACGTTCAATCTCAGACGGGCACCAGTAGCGTTCAACCTCTAGGCTTGCGGCAGTTTAGACGAAGGTAGGGGATGGTTAGGTTGGATTAGTTTAGGGCAATAGGATTAGGTTAAGTTAACCTCTCATTAATGGAGGATAGGTAGTGGGCCGGTGGCCATTGAGCCAGTTAATTGGCCGGTTCAATAAATTATAAACCGGGCAGAGAGGATAACTCGTTACCCGCACGGAACCGCTCTTCGGTTTTTAAAAAGTGCAGAAAAAAAATAAAAATTAACGGGTTACATAAATTATGAATAATTGTATCCGGGTTCCCTATTTATTATTTTAGGTGAATTAAAATCACATAAAAAATGATAGCATTTGATAAAGCTTTATTTTATTTAAAGAATATAGAGTTTGGCGGATCGGAATCCGATTTGATCCGGTATTAAAAAGGAGTTTTTTTTTTTTTTTTTTTTTGGGTATTACATCAGTGCCCTCTTAAAAGAAGTTTCGTCCCGAAACTTAGAATAATGTATCCAAACAAACGACTTTCTTTGTATATCATAGTTTCATAAAAATTTCGTTCTCTACCATGCAACTACTCAATCATCATACTCAGACACACATCACGTAAAACATAATCACTCAATCCAATATCAAAACATGAATGGTCAAACAACACAGCATCCGAGTACTAACTCGTCGATACAGAAGTAACATCTAACCCCACAGAGAACTCGGGATAATTATGTCTAATATTCTCCTCTATCTCCCAAGTGGCCTCATCAGTTCCTCGTCTAGACCACTGAATCCTAAACATCGGTATCTCTTTGGACCGCAAACATCTAGTATTGCGCTTCAAGACAACTACTGGGTACTCTACAAATGTATGATTGGGCTCAACTATCAAATCCGCGTGACTGATAACGTGTCTCGGGTTTGGTAGGTACTCTCTCAACGGTTTGGTTTCCTAAACTTACTTCCAGATCTTTTGATGACTCTACCAAACTTTTCCTTCCATTGACCCACTTGCTTTTTCCTTTCGAAAGTTCCCGACTACCGATTCTAAAATAATGATCTTAAACTTCCGTCGGCACTTTACTAAGTGCCTAATGCTCTTCGTAATACAAACTGCTTGGCCCGATTTCCTCAATGTTAACTAATCGGATCGTTCCTTAATTAGTGGGTTTTCACCTACTTCTTGTTAAGCTTTCAAATTTATATAACTCAAAACAAATCACACTCCCAAGTGGACCTTTTCATATAGATCTCTAATTCCTTAACTTGAAATCATAGTTAACCTAACATTGATTTTCTTCATCTGTGAGTTATGGGCCTACCACGCTTCTGGTGTAACACCCATTAGTCACAATGGCGTCATTCTAAGGGTCAACATGATTTACCCAACTCCCGCCTATACTTCCCTTCTAATACTAGCAAGATCCTCTTCAAACAGACCCTTACTCTCTTACTCAACCGTAGTCTGTTCTTAACCAACCAACAAGCAACTTCTAATCCGATTCTCTCCATATCCTTAGATCACCCCAGGAAGTTGTCGTTGCCTACTTGGGGAATCCTCCAAGGCATCGGTAAAGTTATCTCTTAAATTCGCAGTCACTAATATCTCTTCTTAACGGTACCTACTCGTCAATACAAATCAACACTTACACGTCCTCAGTTGATGTCGGTCAGTCTATAATTGACTTATCTCAATATTCCGGACTTGCTCTTCTCATACCTTTACTGGCGTTAAATTCTTGGTGAGCATCATTTGCTTGATTAATCTTTTCATGCTTCGCTATTTCGTTTTATCTTCCACACTTCTGTTTCCTTAGGCTAACTCTACTTCTCGAGCCCAACTGGGTCATTCATCTTGACCTAAATAGTCATTCCAAGTCTTCAATGATAGTTGGTAAGTGTCTTTGTAGTTCTGATGATTTTAGTTATCATCCCCTTGCATGGAATGTCGGTGTTGATGACTTAGGTCCTGTGATAATTGGGGTTACCTTGGACTTTCGAGTCCACCAAGGCCGTTCTCTTATATACATTCCTTCGCTGGTGTTACCGGCAATATTGCCTTCCTGATACTCCGTTGTTTCCGCTACAGGGCTTCAACTCTTTGATACCAACATTGTTATTTCTTTCAAATTCCTATATCTTTGAGGAGGTCAAAACCTCTCCACACTTGTAAAGTCTACATTTTGCTTCTACACTCCATTGTAGGTATCCCTTCCATGCACCTTAGACCCTCATCTCCGGGTCAACATTTTATCCTTTTTTTTTTTTTTTTTTGGTCTCACAAGCTTGTCTTGTGAACTCTTCTACTAGGTGACTCGTCCTATAACAATTTCCTCCCCTGAATCGGTCTAACCTTTCAGTTGATCATTACTGCCCATTTCATGTTGGAACCTCAGTTACGTTGTACTCTTGTATAGATTCTACAAAGGCATCCTCATCTCAACACTTTATTCCAATTTAGCAAGACCCGCCTTTTGATACATGACTTTCCTTCTTATTGGTGAAGTTATTCTTCTGGTTTACACTTTAGTCATCCTAGCGTTATCGGTCCGATATGTATGACTTTTATTAAACACATATCGTTATTATTTGCATAAGAAACCTCAGTTGTATATGATTTTCTCAGAAATCAAAGTTCTTGACTCGCATTTATTATGTTGTCCTTATGCTCGTGTCGTTTTACCTTCTTTAAATCTTTACCACCTAGTAGGATAGTTACCCCTTTGAGTTTCCTTGTACTCGCTTTACGAACCGCGTTGGTTGGTCTTATTACTTTCATCAACTCTTATGTTATCAGTCCAGCTTGAATTCTCATTGAAGTACCTCCATTTCTCATTTAACTTTTATACCTACATTTTTCGGTAATCATCTTATTGGTGTAATATCGGATCCATATAAAAGTCTTTAGTCATTCAATTTTACTCCTTCTCATGTCTGTTCTAGCCAACATGTAGATTCCATCTGCAATCACCTCACAACTCGATCAGACATTTCACCAAGGCTTTAAATTATACTCTCTATGTTTGTGCCTCTTCTGTAATTCCAATTATTCTATGTCACTTCTTCAGTCACAAGGGTTTCTTTTGTCAATCTAGACAATTTGACCCCACTTTTTCTCGGAGGAGCAACATCAGTCCTACTTGTGTGGAATGTTAAGATATAGGACATGTCCACAATCATTTGTTTCTTCTTACTCTTCTAGTTCTTCTTACAGGGATCCCTTCATACTAACTTTGATATGTATCTTTCTTAGTCAGTAGTAAGTAACTACTCCCAACAATTCCATTTACACCATTACTATCATCAATGGCCATCACCGACCGTCAAGAGTTGCTCTTAAATTTCTTAATTAGAGTTATCATAGTGGACTCATTCAATGTTACCATCAAGGCTACTAGTACTTGTATTGATTTAACTTCACCATTGTCGTCGTTGATCTCTGAAAGAAATTCACCAGATGTCGGTAAATTTCCTTTATAACCTTGTGGTTATTCTTCTTATTTGTCAACCACCATCACTAGTTAGCCAGCATGTGTAAATTCTCTGTTGTTACCAATTCGTCTGTTGTTGACCTTCTATAAGATTGTAGACTTACTTTTCTTCTATCTCCTTTGAGGTTTACTATACAAGGTGAAAATATATCTCTTCCATTTATTTTCCTTTAACTCCTTCTACAATTTACCCTCTTATAAGAGTACTATACTCTTACGAGTCTAGTTGTCCCTTCGTCTCCCGTCAACGGACTTATTAATTCTTCTACGATAACTTGTAGGCCTTTCTTCATGACTCTTTTTACCCGAGTTATTGTCCACTTGCGGTTCTCTGTTATGACCCGCTAGTGTTATTAACTTAAATCCATTCGTGAGTGAGAAGTTATTAGAGAACCTCTTTTTTTTTTTTTTTTCCCCAAGACTATTCTCCTACACCCTCCTTCTTGGGGTGCTGCTTGTACTTCCGCGTTCATAGAAATCCGGTCTTGGTTATATCCTAATCCTTGTTGTAATTCTTGTGTGTTCTAGGAGGTCACACCACTTCCATGTTGGGTGAAATCGGCCTTCCCTTTTCTAGCAACCTGTAAGCTTTCATTTTGCGGCTCTTTAATTCTTCGTATCGGGATGTGCAATGTATCTTATCTTGACACCTACGCTTATGATTGTCTCGGTTTCTCATCTTGATTGTGGTGGCAAGTAGCTTGTCGAGAGTGGTCATCTTCCGCTCTGCTGCTAGCCTCAAACTCTCACCTTCTGGTCCGTCAGTAAGCTTAGATTCAATGCCTCTTGTCTGGATCGCTACTATATTTTACCTTAATCTTCATGTCTATGTGTGTTTCTGAAGTAATCCGCTTTGTTTGTAACGTTGCTTTACACCACACTTGAAAGAACCTATGGGTTGTCTCTTTCAATTTGTATATTTGTCGGTCATCAAACGCTTTTCCGGAACTACTCTCATGTATTCTCTTCATTTGGTCCTATTGAGTTGACTCGGGGTTCCCTTCTTGTCTTCGTCGTTGGTGTTGTCTTTTAGTCTTCCCTTTTCCGTCTCGACGTTCCTTAACAAGTTCGAAGGAGTTGTCCGTCGTTCGTCTACCCTAATGCACATAAGATGTGCATACTAATCCTCACATTGACACCCTTCAAAATCTATTTAGATGTGTCAATGGGGTGAGAACTCATTATGCTATCTCCGTTAAGGAAATAACATAACTATAATTTCTACTAATCTTTGGCATATAATCATCTATATCACATATCTTTATAATCAAGCTAAAAAGTCCAACTAAAGTAAAACATAAAGTCCATACTAAGCATACTGAGATCCGCGGTAGTAGTGGTGGTCAACCGTACTTTCTATTCCCACCCAGACTATGCATGCATTTAAAAATCAAAAGTCCTTTTTAAAACTCAGATCCCTTTTCGGGTTCCGCTTAAGTACTTATTCGGTCTTTCAGAAGATTTCAAGTGCCATTGTTGCCAACCTAGAGCTCTGATACCATGTTGTAACACCCCGGATTCTCGGAACCCGGGATATTACTGGTTAGGACCTCACAATGGGTCCCGACCTCAGTTTGACAACAATATTACTAGGATCTTGCAACAAGACACAAATAGGAAAACCGAAATTTATAAAAATGTATTTGTAAAATGATGAATGCAACAAAGTCTAACAGCCTATCGTACTTAAACAACAGAAAAGACTAACTGTCTTAACAAAAGGGAAAGACAACAAAGCAACAACCCAAACCCCCACTCTAAGGAGTACGGAGACCCGGCTGACCACTACTTCCAGATCACACAGCTGCTGTTCTAACCTGCGGTAAAACTAAAAATACAACAAAATAACCATTAGCTAGTTATCTAAACATTAGGAGAATAATAATAGCACACACACATATAAAATAATAAACACTCATCATGCTTTCAAACAATCCATTTATTATCTTCATTTAAGTCATTCACTCTAATGATACTTATTTTGTGACACGAGGGATTCCCAAACCTCGCCTCCGCCCCCGTGTACCCATCAGGAGTGGATCCGATGCATCTCACCGTGTACCTGTATGGTCTGGGTATAGAGAACCTCCCAGTCTCCTAGCAGAGCTGGGCAGTGATGTCACGGCCCGTTATACATACACTTGGGCCTTAACTCAATATAACCACGGTCGTCCTAACAAGTTGTTATTTTTATAATAACACCCATTGCACACACAACCATTATCACCCAACTAATATCCAGAAACCAGCTAAGTAAGTCGCAAGGACTTACCTGAATCAAACCACAACTCTCACAATCTCAACTCGGTCCGTACTCGTGGTAACTCAAACGCCTGCCAAACAAGGCATGTTGATCAAAATCACATCCCGTACTCTTAGAAGTTATAAACTTCTAAGAGGTGAAATCTCATATAGAGAAAATACGAACGTACAACTCTCTTAAAGAAAAAGGCTATTTTACCCCTGGTTCTGAAAATTTAGAATGCTAATTAGGGTTAACCACATTCACTCACCAACAAATCCTAATATATATATATATATATATATATATATATATATATATATATATATATATATATATATATATATATATATATATATATATATACTACTGTTTCCAAGCTTCTACCACGCTTACATATATATATATACTACTGTGCATATATGTATATTTACTAACTTTTAAACTTCTACCATTAACACCCTATATATATATACACTACTGCACTTTTATCTATATATATATAATATATACTACTAATATGTAGAAGTTTCTACCTTTAACTCCTTATAATATATATACATTACTCTATATATATATATATATGTTAACTTTCCAGCTTCTACATTCACCACCCTGAAATATATATATATATATATATATATATATATATATATATATATATATATATATATATATATATATATATACTACTGCACATTGAAGGATAACTCACCCGTCCCATTAACAGACAGAAGATGCCCACCATGAAGAGAAGACCTCTACTTGACTCGAAGTCAGAACCGTCCTTGCGCGTAGCCTAGTCGAGGCTGGGAAAAGAACAAAACGACAATCGGTAGCAACACCGATTCAGAGACTACAAATAAGAACGAGCCCAGTCCAGCCTTCATCGATCTGAATTTGGAGAGAGAGAGAGGGAAAGGAGCTCACCTAGACAATGGTAGACGTGACGCCGGCAAATAGTTTCCGTCGACTGCACCGGTCTCCTCGTCGCCGTCTCGCAAGGGCTATGACTTCGTCTCCGATTGCTCGTGAGGAATAATTGACGCCGACTCGCAAGGGCGTACTATTGATTCGTCTCGCAAAGCTGTTCGAGATATGGGTTTGAGGAGAGAGAATTTGGGGTTGTTGGAGATAGAAAACAAAGTTGTTGGGAGGGAGTCGCGGTCTTGGTAGCGTCCCCGGCGAGGCGGTGGTGTCCAACTCCAGGCGTGCACGTTCAATCTCAGACGGGCACCAGTAGCGTTCAACCTCTAGGCTTGCGGCAGTTTAGACGAAGGTAGGGGATGGTTAGGTTGGATTAGATTAGGGCAATAGGATTAGGTTAAGTTAACCTCTCATTAATGGAGGATAGGTAGTGGGCCGGTGGCCATTGAGCCAGTTAATTGGCCGGTTCAATAAATTATAAACCGGGCAGAGAGGATAACTCGTTACCCGCACGGAACCGCTCTTCGGTTTTTAAAAAGTGCGGAAAAAAAAATAAAAATTAACGGGTTACATAAATTATGAATAATTGTATCCGGGTTCCCTATTTATTATTTTAGGTGAATTAAAATCACATAAAAAATGATAGCATTTGATAAAGCTTTATTTTATTTAAAGAATATAGAGTTTGGCGGATCGGAATCCGATTTAATCTGGTATTAAAAAGGAGTTTTTTTTTTTTTTTTTTTTTTGGGTATTACAGAGGACTTCCGATCCAAGTTTTGTAGCATAACTAGATAAAATGAGTAATTATGGTGTATAGTGATGCACCCAAAATGGAATTAGAGATGTGTTCTCACAAAGAGAAGTGGGGAATTAGCTTCCCTTCATCGCCAGGGATGACATGGTAAGATATCCCTATGATATCTTATACAAAGATTGATGCGACAATGTTGCGTTAAAGTTTGGGAGTCAATACCTTTATGAAAGAAATTGCTAGATTTTCAATGACCTGAATTGGAGCATACCTCGATAGTATCAAGGATGAGATTGATAAGATGATTGACGGATTTGGGATGGTTATAGAAAACCACTACTACGTTGACAGGACCCGTATAACAATAAATATACTTAGACAAAAGACGCCTAGGAAAAAGAGCAATAACTCACTTGACAATCCAATCTTAGTTGCTCATTGACCTAGCTTGTCAAGTTAGAGGTTGTAGTATTAATACAGAGTTTGAGAGGTTTGTTGCCTACAAATTGTCATTGTTTGACTTGATTGGACTAAATCTACCGCAAATAAATAGGGTCATTAGACGCCAATAACTAGGAGGTACGCCGATCGATGTTGGGATGACAGATCAAGTGTTACGTGAAGATCGCAATATATGTTTATATATATTGGTGAAATTAAGATGTGTACATTTTAGTAGGTGAAGAAAGTCAATGGAAGCTAAGTAGGTAACTCAATGTCAGGATTATTAGCAAATCAAATAGAGAACCAAAAACCAATAGGGTATTGTCACCACCTTGAATGTTGGTATTGTCACCACCTTGAATGCTAAAGTGATTGTAAAAGGATATCTACATTCAGTGGCGGAGCCAGAAATTTTTTATTGGAGGGGCACAAAAAAATTTTTTTTTAAGGAAAGTCGAATATTAAGCTTGAAATTAGACAATTTAATATATAAATTAAATAAATAAATAAAAGTTTATTTAAATTTTGTACTATAAATTTGAGCTTTAAATTTATTTATTTTACTTAGATAAAATTTAAAATTATTTTATATATTTAGTTTCTTTTATAAATATATTGTCATATAAATTAGATAGTTGTTGATGAATTATTGTATTAAAAATTGTATGAATTTTATTAAATTTATTTTTTTACTTAGATAATATTTTATTAAATTTATTGTATTAAAAATTATTGTATTAAATTTATTTTTTTACTTAGATAAAATTATTTTATATATTTAGTTTCTTTTATAAATATATTGTCATATGAATTAGATAGTTGTTGATAAATTATTGTATTAAAAATTATATTAATTTTATTGTATTAGTTAGGAATTAAAGAAATAATTAATAAATATCATTTAATCTCTCCATCTAAACATATTGTAATTTGTTTAAAATAAATCCATAAATAAAAAAAAACGTTTTGCTACTCCCATAACTCGAACACACGACTTCAAGTACCTCATTCCCTTCCTCTACCAAATAAGCTAGTAGAACAGTATGTAACATAATTTGTTTTAAGGAGGGTTTTTTCCTTCTTTTTTTTTTTCCTTCCTAAGGCAAAACGACGTCGCAAGCCGGGGCACCGTACCACCCGTTACCCCCCTTGGATCCGCCACTATCTACATTAAGGTTGTTACCGGTTTGACTCAATTTGAAATTTCAACGAGACATGAGTGAAAACTGATTGATTGACGGAGCTAACCGACTTTACCATATTAAAGAAACGTGACCAAATGGTTTGTCTTCCATGAAAGGGCAATATGCACTTGGTAAGGTTTACTAAATTCCTAAGATCGTGGTCTTATACATATTTATATAATTGGTCCTTGCAATTAAGGAGGTTGGAAAGAAATGCATAAGCTCGTATGACGAATATTACGTATGATTATCGGATTATTCTAATACAAATCGATAGGGACATAAGAGTCGTATGTTACTAACGGAGACGTATTCACAGTGTTATGATGAGTTGTTATAGGAGGGACTCGGGATGCCGTCGGTTGGGTAACTTTCATCCGGAAATACAAGTTAACGAGTTCAAGATCTCTAGGTATGTAACTAGATTATGGAAAGACACTTCGGAGTTATGGCTGATGCACATATGTGATTAAGAGTTCCCCAAGCTAAACTATTAGACGTTTAGACATTAAAGTCAAATTTACGAAAATTTTTGTAAAAATATCATGTGGGTGGATAAAAATTTATAAAAAACGACTGATTGTCCGTTTAAAATGAAATATCAATTAAAAAAATTAATCAACAATTTTTCCTAGCAAATTTATTTATCCTTTTCAAGGTATTCATTTTTTACCTACTCTCTATCCCCATTTTTCTAAAAACACATTTCATGCGTTGCAAAAATATTGTGGATGAATAAGAATTTTAGGAGAAAAGACAAATTGTTTGTTAAAATTATTTATTTGATTTATTATTAATTTCTTGGATGTATTATTCCTTTTACTACCACTCTCCGTCCATATATGTCCTAAAGAATATTCGATGTTAGAATAAACCCTTGCAAAACATTTTGTGTGTGGATGGAAATGTAGAAAACGACAAATTGTCCGTTTAACATTATAATCAGATAAAAGTTAATATTTTTTATGATAGATCTATCGTCGGATAAGATATACTTTTCTCTAATAACTTTCTATCCATATCTTTTCTAAATCATATTGAATATCAGAAGATGTCATTGTAACAATATCGTAGAGACGAAAACAAACTTAGGGAGAAAAATGTTCGTTCAAACTTACAAAAAAATTTTAAAAAAAATTTATCAATAATTTATTGGAATCAATTTAATGAAAGATCTTCTTATTGATAATTTTGGACGAGTCCTTTATTAGCCCCTTAACTACAAGACTACGGTCGTTTTAATTGTATGTTTTTTTCCCTACTAATTTTCCTTCCACAACTTTTCTAAAGCAATTTCGGTGTCAAATGATTTCTTTGCATAAATAGCGTATGGGTGGATAGAAATTTAGAAAAGCAATAAATTTTTGGTTTTAATACTTGTTTTATTAGTAATTACTCGGATTGATTCTTGAAAGAATTTGGCCTACTAGGCTCTTTTTGGTTTTTGTTAAAGAAACTATACCCCATATTTTTTTACCACTTTTATTTAATGGTAGGTAAAACTAATTAACCCTTCTATTTAAACATGTTTGTTATTTTTTATTTGTTATTTAAGTGTGAGTTTTAATTTTTAAAAACTAAATTTTTTTGTTTATTATTTTTTTTTTCTTTTTTTTTTATTTATTTTCTGGAATGATGAATTTTTCACATACCGGAATTTTCACATACCGGAATTTCACATACCGGAATTTTCACATACCGGAATTTCACATGCCAGAATTTCACATACCGGAATTTCACATACCGGAGCTTCACATACCAGAAGTTCACATACCATAAGTTATCATACCAGAAGTTATCATATCATACCGGAAGTTATCATATCATACCGAACGTTATCATATCATACCAAAAGTTATCATATCATATCGGAAGTTATCATACCGGAATTTACTTTTTTACTTTCTTTTATTTTTTTTGTCTTTTTTATTTTATTTTTTTTCTCTTTTTTGGAATGCATACCGGAGTTTCACATACCGGAAGTTCACATACCGAAAGTTCACATACCGGAAGTTATCATACCGGAAGTTATCATATCATACCGAAAGTTATCATACCGGAAGTTATCATACTGAAAGTTATGATATCATATTGGAAGTTATCATACCGGAAGTTATCATACCGGAAGTTATCATACCGGAAGTTATCATACCGAAAGTTATCATACCGGAAGTTATATCAAACAAACTGATTTTATGTCATAGTTTAGAATTAAGAATTACATACCGGAGAATTACATACCGGAAGTTATAAAAATGGTATGAGAAAAAACGCAACATTCAGGTATCAACCTTGAAGCAACAAAAATGTCTCTAAAAATGGTATGACCTTCTTCTTTGCCCAGAGACGATCAAGACCACTCTCATCATCACCTTGAGCGAGCAAAGGTTGTAAATTCACCAATGAACTTCCGGTATAAAAAGGTTGTAAACATCATTGGCATCCGGTATGAAAAACTTTGTTATGAACTTCCGGTATGAACTTTCGGTATGACCTTCCGGTATGAACTTTCGATATGAACTTCCGGTATAAAAAATTTCGGTATGAACTTCCGGTATGAAAAACTTCGTTATGAACTTCCGGTATGAACTTTCGGTAATAACTTCCGGTGTATGAACTTTCAATATGAACTTCCGGTATAAAAAATTTTGGTATCAACTTCCGGTATGAAAAACTTCGTTATGAACTTCCGGTATAAAAAATTTCGGTATGAACTTCCGGTATGAAAATATTCGTTATGAACTTCCGGTATGAACTTTCGGTATGAGCTTCCGGTATAAAAAATTTTGGTATGAACATCCGGTATAAAAAATTTCGGTATGAACTTCCGGTATGAACTTCCGGTATGAACATCCAATATGAACTTCCGGTATAAAAAATTTTGGTATGAACTTCCGGTATGAAAAATTCCGTTATGAACTTCCGGTATGAACTTCCAGTATGTAAAATGTTCGGGATGTAAATGTCCGGTATATAAAATGTCTGGTATGTAAATGTTCGGTATGTAAAATGTCTGATATGTTGTCCGGTATGTTAATGTCCGGTATGTAAATGTCCGGTATGAAAACAGAAAATAAAAAGGAAAATAAAATAAAATAAAATAAAAAACAAATTCAGTAACTAAAATCAAAATTTACATAACAAACATCAAATATTCTTTCTTTTTTAATAGAAGGGTTAATTAGTTTTACTTACCATTAAATGAAAGTGGTAAAAAAATCATGGGGTATATTTACTAAATAGAAAACTAGAAAAGGTCTAGTTAGTTTATAATAAAATAAAAAAGCCTGCTTACCTAATTAGCCCTTGATTCTTTAGGTATAAACATGCATTTGTTTTCAACTATATATGATTTTGTTTCTTACCAAAATATTTTTACTCATAATTGTCCTAAAACATATTCAATGTGAGATGGTGTCATTGCAAAAACGTTGTATGAATATAAATTAGAGGAAAGAAAAAAAATTTGTTTGTTTTAAATTTAATTTTAATACAGTTTTTATTATTGTTAAAGATTCCTCTTTTATCTATTGCGCATTAACTTACATTTTCAATTGTATATCAATTTGAATTATACCAACTTTACATTCGTACTAGTGGTCAATTCCGTGCTCCACACAGGTAAATTATCATAATTACCTTTACTTGTTCATAAATTATTTGTGACTTAAAAATTAATAAAATTCAAAATATCCTAATCAGACTTTGTTTTCATCATCTTCTTTCTTTGCAGGAATAAAAATGTTTTCAACAGTCTTGTACGTATATGAATGTTCCACTTAATTCCTCTAACACCAGCCATCGAACAAGTGTTAGATGCGATCCCTTATGAATTGAGTTAGTGCATCATGTAGATTACTATATATGCTTCGGAGGTTGTATCGATTTCATCGCAGTTGGCAACGAAAACGACATCGCTCCCTAGGATATTTTTGCTACCTCTTCCTTATTCACTTCGGCGTTCACGAATCAGATCTAATTTCACCTTACAAACATCATGTAGGGTTTTTGTTTCATGTTTTTCACTCTTCTCACGTTCCTAGATCATAGTTTCATTTCTCAACTAAGGTGAAACAAAGGTGTGTGCAAGCTTTAATATTTATACTAAGAATAATTGCAAATAAGTGAACCCGTAGTGTACGGATCGATTATAATAAAAGCAAGAATTCCAGGGTCGAACACAGGGACTATGGTGAAACAAAGATCGGTAATTCAGGTTATCAATAACAAACATGCAACAAAGCAAAGCTATCAAAGATGATGTAATAACCAGATAAAGAGAATGCGGATTCTAGATATTAAAGCATCCAGTTGTGGTTCCGACTCAAGATCTCAAAAGATAACGTGGATAAAGCTGAGGTTTGCAAAGGGAAGGTGTTTCTAAGGTGGGAACAGACCGCCGGGTAAGTCTCACTACTCACTATCCCAAACCAAAGATCCTTTCACCGGGTAAGTCTCAAGGTACTAAGGAAAGGAACTATAATCTCAAACCAACACACCATCCAAGGGGGTATATAGAATTAACTTTTATCGGGTAAGTCTCAGGCTAACTCTGAAAGATGGGATGAAAGAACACTCAAACCCCAATAAAGGATAAACCTTTAGTACTTAACACTCATGATCTTGGGTAAACAAACAAAGAAATCACCGCTAAGTCTCATCCTAGGCTTGTGTTGAACCAGGAAAGGTATAACAAGGATAGGATTTGGCAAACATAAACCTCAACACAGATAAGGATCAGGAAAGGGCTCGCATCGTTCAGTTTATGTACCATCTCGGTCGAGATGTTCCACGGCTGACCGAGGTGTTCGTTGGTTAAGGTAAAGGCTCGAGCTATCAGGGTCCACTAGGATAAAGGCTCATTCTTTCATTGTCTTTCCCACAACTTTCAGCCAATCACCCTAGAATCGCATAAAGAACTTAACCAACAATCATCATGATAACAATAATCAAATATGTGAGAAAGGAATCAATATTCAAATAAGAAAACCTTAACACAAAGGTATCAATAACTGAATTAAACAAACAAACAATCAACGTTCCTCAATCACAAATAAAAAAAGACAACAAAACCAAACCAACTAAGAGAATCTTACAAACTTCTTTCAACTTCTGAATCAGAGATTTGGTGATCCGAAGATGGCTGAATTCCAGAAAATCAGCCTCTATATATAGGAGAATTATCTTCCAAAGATAAAATATCTTAAAAAGATAATTTTCTTCTTTAAAATATCTTGCAATCTTCCTTGCTTCCAAAATATATCAGCAAAAAAGGATCTGCTTCCTTCCAGGAATCCTTCCAAAAATATGTGATATTCACTTTCCAAAAATAGAAGATCTCAGGCAGAGATAAAGATCTCATGTCCCGTCATCACTTTGCCTCGGTCCAGACGCTCCTGAAGATCACCTCGATCGAGGTGGCACTATAGCCAACCAAGGTGAGTCTCAGCTCATTGTTAAACTCTTTGATCTGGTCCAAAATCAATCTTCTAAATCATTTTCCTACTTCCCGAGCTCTTCCTATAACTCCTCAATGCTCCAGAATGTAGAATGACTCCTTATCTTCCTTAGTTCCAAAACGTGCCATTTTCCCTACAATTACAACGAAACTAGGTGCAAACCTCGATTCTCGCAAATGTAGACAAAACAACATAATGATCGAAGAATATACATCCATACATGCAGATTTATGAAGATAAAACGTCTAAACCAAGCCCAAAATATAGATTATAATATATGCTATCAAAATACCCCATACTTGTTCATTGCTTGTCCCCAAGCAAGATCCAAATCTTAGATACAAGATAGAACGAATTATAAGTCATCAAAAAGATCAATGAAAAACATTTCAAATCATTTTGGTGGTGTGCTCCACTCATAGATCACCCTAAGAGAATGCTTCATGGCAAATAAAATCAAGACATGATCAAAACATTTTTTTATAAATATAAGAAAGTTGTTCATCTTTGCATAAAATCATAGAATGCATAATAAATCATATTTATCGAAATCAATCATGTATAATCCAATTTAAACCACCAAGTCAATCAACATACTCGAGGTCTCAAGGGCTTCCAAAAGAGGTCAAGAAACGTGTCAGGATAGGATGTATATAGGGTAATGTGGTGCTAGAATCCGGGAATAAGATATTTTCTTCACTTTCTTTGAATCACAACACCTTCCACCAATAAGCTTTGCTTATTTTCACTTTGCTTTACATTTTGGGAACATGGACAGAGGTGCACAATAACCAAAGCCTAGTAGATCAACAACCATCAATTTCTCGAGATGCCTCAAACCCTTGATGCACATACCATGACCCGTTAGGACTATCGATCAATCCTACTTTGGCAAGACACAAACACCCGGCTATGTGAATGGTGCCGAGTTACTCATCATCAAGATCAACGTCCCCAAACCTAAATGTTTCTTTCTAACACTTTCAGCCAAATTCTCAACTTCACTTTCACTTGCTTTTCGTCACTTGCTTCCAAATCCCCGGATAGGTAAAGGGAGGCAAATATGTATATGAGGGGCTAAAGCATGATCAAGAAGAAGAAGAATAAGAAGAAGAAGAAGAAGAAGAAGAAGAAGAAGAAGAAGAAGAAGAAGAAGAAGAAGAAGAAGAAGAAGAAGAAGATGAAGTGTCTTAGTCATCCCAGGAATAATGTGAGAGAACTCATAATGTCGTGTCAACCTTCAAATACAACATCATTTTGATAAAAACAATTAGACATGTTAGAATTTCAAACAAAGCATTCAGCAACTTAAACATATCATAAAACCTTTCGAGCATATAAAGATTTCAAAACCAATCTGCAAACAAAATCATCATCGAGGTCACATCCAGAAAAGGAGCACAAAATGTTTCGAAAACCTTTTAGTTAAGAACCCATCTCGGTCGAGGTGTTTTGACGTCATCCGAGGTGTTCATCCTCGATCGGCCAAGAACGTCTTGGTCTAGCCATAAAAAAATTTCAAACTGGTTTTTGACGTTTTTCTCAAACAAAATCCTGTATGTATGCATGTAATGACAGATAAGCACATAGAGCCAAATAAACAATAATATCCGGGAGTCATACAAACCATAGTAGAATATAAGTCACATAAATACATCCAAATACCCCATACTTGGGAAACATTGTCCCAATGGGTCAAAATATAAGTCTAAGAAACAGGATACTCACCGGACCTAGCAGAGCTGCATAATAAATAAAAGAAATTCATGAAGCTCTAGTCCTCGTCAGCAAGCGGTGGTGGATGTGGAATGTAGGGATGTTGGGTCGGATCGAACGGATAGCTCATCATCTGTTGGAACTAGATCTTCTGCATGCGACACTGATAATGCTGGCTCTCCTCCATATGGTGCATCCATCCATCAGTGTATCGGCGCTCATCATCGAAGCGTTGGGAGATGTCAACTGTCATATCCGCGTAGGAGTCAATCATTTGCTCCGTAAGCTCATCAATCCGTCGGTGGGCCTCAGGATCTCTACGGCGGCGGGATCTGCACTGAGGTGGCGGTGGTGGTGCTGCTCTCTCATCCTCTGTCGCCTCGTCATCAAGGGTAACGGTGGAAATACTAGGCCCGCCGGTATCAGTACCGGTCTCCATAGCTGCATCTCCGTACTCATCATCATCCTCCTCCTCAACTGCCTCTCTAGCGTCCTGCATATAAGGGAACCAGGCAACAGACCAAAACTGACGGTCAAAGACAAAAAACTGAGACGACCACATAATCCCTTGAGGTGACTTCGTCTCCCATGGAATGGCAATGTAAGGTGCGCCAAGTCCACGAGGGACGAGAATACGGCGAGTGATCATCTCCTGCAATCCCAGCGGCTTCCGAGCCACGACAAGTGTACATCGTGAAAGGTCAAGTCCCATGAAAGTGGCGATGTGGGTCACGAACCCACCACAACAGACATCGCCCTTCGACTTCCCCTTTATCTTGTGCAAATCATCTACCAGCATGACAGCAAAGTCTGTTACTCCTCCTATCACCATACAAAACAAATTCAAAAGCTCCCCCTGTCGGACCTTCTAGGGCGTCTCAATACGCGCCAGAAGTGTCTCACTAAAGATCCGGTGAGCTAGACGGAAGGAAAGGTGGAAAATGATACGCTCCTGGGAATCTCCGGGCTGCCATCTGTCTCTATGGTTTGTAATGTGGGCAATCTCGCCCCAAAAACTCCGAGCCGCCGCTCGGGAAAGAAAATCAGTAACAGTAGGTGTAAGGAAACCGAAAAATCTCCCTAAACTGATCCATCGGAATTGCGTAGTTCCTGTTCAACAGCCTATACTTGTTCCCATGATGCTCCGACACATAGGTGATTGAACTCACAAACTCCGTCGTCGGCTCCAAATAGGCCGGCGCTCTAATAGCCATGAACTCCTCCAAGCCAACCATGGAGATCATCTTCCTCAACTCCTCCGCCACATGGAGGCACTCAAAGGTAATTATATCAAGGAATCGTGGGGCAATGATGGGGCGCCCGCAAATTCGGTCATAATCCCGTTGGTGTCGTTCATGGATCACCGGGATAGAAAACTGAGAAGTTAAGGAAGGAGAGGAATGGTGTGAACTGCTAGGTCTGACTCTCAAGGCCAACTGTCGATCAAATCTGTTGCTCATGATGAAGAACACCTCGGTTGCCAAGAACACCTCGGCCGAGACACAGTCGACTAGACCGAGTCGAACCACTATTCGAACGCACTCTCTGAATCTGTAAGCTTTTTCCCCCAAAATCACTACTAAAAGCTTCCCATGGGGTACTTATATTTTTTTCAAAAACAATCAGTGGCGACCAATGCTAGATTTGTCCAGAATCGACAAAAGAAGAAAGGAGTTAAGGTTTGGAACGAAATACCCCAAATTCTGCAAAATAAAGCGTTTTCCTTGTTGTTTGTTGCTTGGAAATTGAATATTATGCTTCCTCCGATGATTTCTGTTCGCTCCAAACGGTGTGTGCAAGCTTTAAATTTATAACCCTAGATGTAAGCTTAAAACAAGGATGCGAACCCGCAGTGTACGGGTCAATCGTAGTAAAAGCAAGGAATTCCAGGGGTCGATCACAGGGACTTAGTGAAACAAAGCAGGAATAGGTAAGCTATGTAATTACTAACCACAAAAGCGATTAAAACAATCAAAGATGATAAAAAGTCAATAAAGGAAATATGCAATTCTAGGGATTAAAGCATCTAGTTGTGGTTCCAACTCAAGATCTAAAGATAAGCGGACAAAGCTGAGATATTTGCATAGGGAAGGTGTTACTAAAGTGGAATAGATCACCGGGTAAGTCTCACTACTCACTAATCCCAAACCGTAATTCCTATTACCGGGTAAGTCTCAAGGAATCAAGATAAAGAACTATAACCTCAAATCAACACACCACCTAAGGGAATAGAATCAACCTTTACCGGGTAAGTCTCAGGCTAACTCACAAAGATGGGATGAAGGCACACTCGAACCCCAATAAAGGATAAACCTTTATTACCTATTGCTTATGATCTTAGGTAAACAAACAAAGGAATCACCGGGTAAGTCTCATCCTAGGCTTGCATTGAACCAGTAAAGGTATAATAAGAATAGGATTTGGCAAACTCTAACACTTAACTCTCAGTTTCGGATCAGATACGTCACCTCGGTCAGAAGAATTCCACCCCGGCCGAGATGTTCATCGACTGAGCGAGATGCTCTAGGGTTAAGGTAAAGACTCGAGCTTTCAGGGTCCTACTGTGATTTAAGATCGTTCTATCATTGTTTTTCCCACAACCTTCAGCCAATCACCCTAGAATCACACAAGGAAATTAGCCACTCATCATCATGAAAGTAATAATCAAATATATGGGAAGAAAGAGAATAATTGAACAAGAAAACCTTAAGAGAAAGGCTTCAATAACTGAATCAATTATCAAACAACAAGCGTTCCTTGGATCAAAATCCAATAAGACAAACAACAATGAAGGGAATCTAAGGGAATCTTACAAAACCCTTCACAAAGCTATAAAAGCTATAAACTTTCTTCCTTCAATCTTCCTTCAACCTTCAAAAAGGTTCTTCAACTCTTCCAGCCCTAAGCGGTGTATAAGCAGATTATCGGTGGTATGCGGGTTGTGGATTTGTGGAAAATCCAACCCTTTTTATAGGAAAATTACTCTCCAAAGATAAGATATCTTAGAAAGATCTCTTCCCATAAAAATAGGTAAAATATATGGGCTAAATTATCTTCTTCCTTCCAGGAATCCAGCCCAAAAATATAAGATCCTCTTTCCAAAGATAAAAGATCTCAGCCAAGAATAAAATATCCTTGCCGCGTCCAAGGTGTTCGCCTCGGTCGAGTCAGCTCCTCTAGATCACCTCGGTCGAGGTGACTCTATAGTCAACCGAGGTGAATCACAACTGAATGTGAAATCTCTCAAATCTGGTCCAAAGTGAATCTATAATCCAATTCCATGATTCCTGGATTCTTCCTTAAGCTCCTGAATGTAGCTCCAATGACTCCTTAGCTCCTTTTGCTCCTTTTTTTATGCAAAACGTGCCATTTTACCTACGATTACAACGAAACTTGGTGTAGACCTCGATTCCTACAAAGGTAGATGAAACGACAATATAATCACATAATATACATTCAAACATGAAGACTATTGAAGATAAAACGTTTAAACAAGTCCCAAAATATAGACAATAATTCATGCTATCAATTTCGAGCCAAGAAACGTGGAAAACGAGCAAGAATCGATGAGAGTAGGGCGACAGCGGTCGAGGTGGGTCGTGAGAAGGAAAAGGTGGGAAGAGAGAGAAACCGTCTCGCCTTTTATACCCCTCGCTGAATTTGATTACACCTCGGTCGAGATGTTCTTGAGCGGACCGAGGTGTTAGAAGGATGTTAGACCTAGTCGTCTCGGTTGACCAAGAACATCTCGGTTGAGGTCCTGTGACTGCACCCGAGATGTGTCTCAGTCAAACTCCGTCTTCTCAATTTCTCAAAATTTTGTCCTTCCATGTAGCTCCTTAGTTGTAATTCCTTCCTAGAGTACCTAGTTCCTGTCTAGGAGGACGCAAAAACAAAACGAAGCAAACTATTTAAACTAAGCTAGAAAAGAGAAAATAAAGCAATACCTTCGGTTGCCTCCCAGGAAGCGCTTGGTTTAAGGTTGCTAGCTGGACCGTACGTCATCCTCAAACAAGGTATAATGATGCAATCTCCTCAGCTAGACTTCCAGTCTATACTTCTTCAGCCTATGACCGTTGACCTTAAAACTTCCGTTAGTTTCACCCCATATTTCAACTACACCATAGGGAAAAACAATTTTCACAACGTAAGGTCCTGTCCATCTAGATTTCAACTTACTTGGAAAGAGGCAGAGGCGGGATTTAAAGAGTAGAATAAGATCTCCTTCTTTGAGCTCCTTGGGAATGATATGCTTGTCATGACATCTCTTCGTTCTTTCTTTGTAGATTTTGGCATTCTCATAGGCGTTTAAGCGTAACTTGATTGCCCAATATGTCTTGTGCTCCAGCTTAATGGGTAGATGACAAGACTTCTCATATACCAAATTGTAAGGGGTGGTACTAATAGGAGTCTTGAATGCAGTCCTATAAGCCCAAAGAGCATCATCCAACTTCATGGACCAATCCTTCCTCGTCCTTGAACCGGTCTTCTCCAAAATTGCCTTGATTTCTCTATTCGAGATCTCCACTTGCCCACTAGTTTGAGGGTGATAAGGGGTTTCTACCTTGTGGGTTACCCCATACTTTGATAAAAGTGCCTTGAACTTCTGGTTGATGAGATGTGTCCCTCCATCGCTGATGATGATGTGCGGTGTCCAAAACGTGGAAAGATAGTCCTATTGAAGAACTTTACAACCACCATGGCGTCATTAGTGGGGGAGGCAATGGCTTCCACCCACCTAGAAACGTAATCAACAGCTAAGAGGATGTAGAGGTTTCTTGCGGATGATGGGAAAGGTCCCATGAAGTCAACTCCCCATACATCAAAGATCTCAACCTCCTGAATATTGTTGAGTGGCATCTCGTTCCTTCTAGATAAGTTCCCTGTTCTTTGGCATGCATCACAAGAAACAACAAATGCTTGCACATCCTTAAATAATGTATACCAAAAGAAACCAAAACGTAATACCTTAGCGCACGTTTGGTGAGCGCTAGCATGTCCTTCACAAGGAAGCGAGTGGCAATGCCGTATGACACTAGCAGCTTCATCCTCCGGGATGCATCGTCGAAGCATCCCATCTGAACCTCTCTTGAATAGTAGATGTTCATTCCAATAGTAGTGACGAACATCCTTGAAGAACTTCTTCCTTTGAGCGTACGTCAATCCGGAAGGTACTTCTTGAAAAACAAGATAGTTGACAATATCAGCGTACCAAGGCTCTTTACCCTCAGAAACTTGGCGAAGCCAGTGCTCCACCAACTGTGAATGATCATCAGAGAGTGAATCAGAAAGATTATCATCCTCAGTTGACAACATCTCGCTTGTTGTCTCGGTCGGGGTCCGAGGTGGGTGACCGAGATGTTCTTCAAATAAGAACACCTTGCTTGCTCCAGAAAATGCCTCGGTCGAGGTACTGGAACTAGAACCGAAACCTAATGTGCTTTCCTTATCCTAAATCAGTTTATCAAATCTAGCTCTTGGATCTGCTTCCAATGCTTTCAAGCTTCGCACATCTGCATCACAAAAGACATCTATACCTTCCTCCATCAAACTAAAACTTAGAACTTTTTCAAGAGGATCTTTAATAAGGATAGAGCTCACCAATTCTCTAGCTTCTTCTTCATCATAGATGTTGAAGATGTCATCTTCCAGTGGCTCTCCCTTCATTGCAGCCAGCAATGCAAACTCCACATGATCGCCACCAATGTTGAATTTCAACTTGGCGTTCTTACAATCAACATTGCATCCTGAAGGTGCTAGAAATGGTCTCCCGAGAATGATAGGAATGGGATAATCTACGGGAATGTCAAGCACAACAAAGTCTATAGGTATGTATAAATTACCTAACTTGATGGGAACGTCTTCCAAAATACCGACGGGACGAGTAATGGAGTGATCCGCCATGTATAACGTCATCTTTACGGGCTTGGGCTCTCCAAGTCCGACTCTCTCACATAGCTCCAACAGAATGATGCTCACGTTGGCTCCTAGATAACATAATGCATCATAAGTCACATCCCCAACTTGGATGGGAATACAAAACGAACCGGGATCTCTCAATTTAGGTGGCATATTCTCCTTCATGATTTGAATGAGCTCCGAAGATCTAGATGTCATCTTTACTTCACCAAAATCTTCCAGTTTCCTCTTCCTTGATAAGATCTCTTTCAGAAACTTCCCATAGGTGGGCATCCCTAAGATAGCATCAATGAAAGGAATGTTAATATACAGCTTATTCATAAGGTCTAGAAACTTATCAAAGTGCTTGTCTAGATGTGTCCGTGCCCTTGATTGAGGGAACGGGAGTGGTGGTTTATAATCAGGAGGTGGAACATAAACTTCAGATTTTTCTTTCGCTTTCTGGGGCTCCATCTCGATTGGCACCTCGACCAAGGTGTTCCTCGTTTGATCATAGTCCGAACGAGGTATTGGATCTGCAGTCTTCAATCCACTGTGTGTTGTAATAGCCATGATTTGTCCTTTAGGGTTGCTCTCTGTCCTTGCTGGGAGCTTCCTTGGATCTCTTTGCGCTTCATTCGCCTTGTTAAAAAAATTGTTGTTCTAAGACTTTTTGTGCCTTCAAAAATGAATTCATGGACGTCTCCATAGCGTTGAGCTTGATCAATATTGCCTCCAGCACAACATCCGGTTTCTTCGGTGGCTGGGACGAGCTTGATGCAGGCTCCTGACTTCTTAATGCAGTAGAAGAAGAAGAAGTGGGGGCATTAAGAGCATTTTCAGCATGAGAATAAGGGTTACCGGAATTTTGTTGATTTGATCTCCAATTGTTGTTGTTGGAGTTTCTGTTATTGTTGTTGTAGTTGTTGTTCCGCGGCCCTTAATAGTTGTTTCTTCCTTGGTATCCACCATCTTGATCCTTTTTCGTTTGAGCTACTAAAAGCTCCTTCAATGCCTTCACTTCATTGCTAAGCGAGGTGAGTTGAGCTCCATTTGATGATGTGTCTTGAAAGCTAACTCTCATCGCTCCATCTTCAACTCTTTGATGGGAGTATTTCTCCATGTGTAAATCTTGCTTTTCAATGAAATCCCAAGCTTCATCTATCGGCATATCCATAAAAGTGCCGGCGAAAAGTAATTAGAGCTTGAATTGAGTATCTCCATCCAAATCCTTGAAGGTATATCTCCAGCAACTCGATTTTTGGAATCCCATGATGTGGTCAATCCAACAAAAGGTCCTTGAACCTCTCCCATGACTTAGACAAACTCTCTTTGTCCTTCATGATAAAAGCATTGATCTTGCCCCTCAATTCAGCGGTCTTTGAAGGGGAAAAGAACTTAATAAGAAACTCCGTCATCATCTCTTCCCAAGTGTTGATTTTTCCAGCCGGAAGTGATTGATACCAAGCAAGCGCCTTGTCTTTCAAAGAGAAGTAGAAAGGCCTCAACTTGTAATTGTTGTTTTCCACTCTTGAAGGTCTTAAAGTCTCTATCAGAATCTCATAGTCTTGCAAATGCTGATGTGGAGACTCTCTCTCCAAACCTCCAAATTGACATTGTCGAATCATGGTTAGAACATGCGGTCGAAATTCATAATCATGATCAGCTGCATCTCCTAGGTTGACTCTTGGACGCCTGACTTGTTGATTGGGGTCCATCCTCTGTCCTAGGGTTCATGGAACTCCAGCAAAAAGAACATTCCGGACTGGCATCTGAGGTGGTGGGCGTATCTCAGCCGGGGCAACTAGAACTGGGTCTTGCCTCGGTCGAGCATCTGAGATCATCGAGGTAAAAACTAAGCCCTTAGAGCGGCCATATCAGCTTCAATTCCTTCAGTTCTTGCGCGAGTCTCGTCTCTCTCTCGTTGCAATTCTTCTTTACTGAGGCGCATTTGTTCCAATGCCTCCTTCAATTTGGCTTCAAGATCGCAATTGTCTTGATAAGCCATCTTTGCTTCTTTCAATCTTCTCTTGTAGGTCTTTTCTGGTTCGGGATCGTAAGGAACGATTTCTTTTCTAACACGAGTTCTTCGCATAAACCTAAGGAAAGATCCTGCAAAATCACTCAAGTACAGTGGTCAATAGCAACAATGGCAATGTCCCCGAAAGACAACAGAAACCGAACTTGGTCTTGACCAATTCCCCGGCAACGGTGCCAAAAACTTGTTCGCTCCAAAAGGTGTGTTCAAGCTTTAATATTTATACCAAGAATAATTGCAAATAAGCGAACCCGCAGTGTACGGATCTATTGTAATAAAAGCAAGAATTCCAGGGTCGAACACAAGGACTATGGTGAAACAAAGATCGGTAATTCAGGTTGTCAATAACAAACATGCAACAAAGCAAAGCTATCAAAGATGATGTAATAACGAGGTAAAGAGAATGCGGATTCTAGAGATTAAAGCATCCAGTTGTGGTTCCGACTCAAGATCTCAAAATATAACGTGGACAAAGCTGAGGTTTGCAAATGGAAGGTGTTTCTAAGGTGGGAACATATCACCGGGTAAGTCTCACTACTCACTATTCCAAACCAAAGATCCTTTCACCGGGTAAGTCTCAAGGTACTAAGGAAAGGAACTATAATCTCAAACCAACACACCACCCAAGGGGATAGAACTAACCTTTACCAGGTAAGTCTCAAGCTAACTCTCAAAGATGGGATGAAGGCACACTCAAACCCCAATAAAGGATAAACTTTATTACCTAACACTCATGATCTTGGGTAAACAAACAAAGAAATCACCGGGTAAGTCTCATCCTAGGCTTGCGTTGAACCAGGAAAGGTATAATAAGGATAGGATTTGGCAAACAAAAACCTCAACTCAGATAAGGATCAGGAAAGGGCTCGCCTCGTTCAGTTTATGTACCATCTCGGTCGAGATATTCCACGGCTAACCGAGGTGTTCGTCGGTTAAGGTAAAGGCTCGAGCTTTCAGGGTCCACTAGGATAAAGGCTCGTTCTTTCATCGTCTTTCCCACAACTTTCAGTCAATCACCCTAGAATCGCATAAAGAATTTAGCCAACAATCATCATGATAACAATAATCAAATATGTGAGAAAGGAATCAATATTCAAAAAAGAAAACCTTAACACAAAGGTCTCAATAACTGAATCAAACAAACAAACAATCAGCGTTCCTCAATCATAAATCAGAAAAGACAACAAAATCAGACCAACTAAGAGAATCTTACAAACTTTCTTCAAAACTTCCTTCAACTTTTGAATTAGAGATTTGGTGATCTAAAGATGGCTGAATTCCAAAAAACCAGCCTCTATATATAGGAGAATTATCTTCCAAAAATAAAATATCTTAAAAAGATAATTTCCTTCTTTAAAATATCTTGCAATCTTCCTTGCTTCCAAAATATATCAGCCAAAAAGGATATGCTTCCTTCCAGAAATCCATCCAAAAATATGTGATATTCACTTTCCAAAAATTGAAGATCTCAGCCAAAGATAAAGATCTCGTGTCCCGTCATCACTTCGCCTCGGTCCAGATGCTCCTGAAGATTACCTCGGTCGAGGTGGCATTGTAGCCAACCGAGGTGAGTCTCAGCTGAGTGTGAAACTCTCTGATATGGTCCAAAATCAATCTTCTAAATCATTTTCATGCTTCCTGAGCTCATCCTATAACTCCTCAATGCTCCAAAATGTAGCTCCAATGACTTCTTAGCTTCTTTAGCTCCAAAACGTATCATTTTCCCTCCAATTACAACAAAACTAGATGTAGACCTCGATTCCCGCAAATGTAGACAAAACAACATAATGATCGAATAATATACATCCACACATACAGATTTATGAAGATAAAACGTCTAAAACAAGCCCAAAATATAGACTATAACACATGCTATCAGTGACCCTAACTCAAAAACCAACTCAACCCAAAAACTCGACTCAACCCAAAACTGGACTCAATCAAAACCCAAACCAAACCAAAACCCAAACCAAACCAAAACCCAAACCCAAACCATACCTCTGATACCATCTTTTGTAACTCCCCCAAAACGGGATATGTGTCACAACGCTAAGAGCCCCAAACGAGGCCCTCCTAAGGCTTTGTAAATGTAAGGATAAAGATATAAATGAAACACCACATAGCGGTCGTGGCTTGCCAATAATACAACACATGAATCCAAAAGATGTTCCATAACGTCAACCACAAAAGGGGTCCAAAACCACAATAATGAAAAAACATAATAGCCAACAACAATCCGGACTTAGGAAAATAAACCAACCCAAAAGATATAATACAAAATTAGGAACAAGTCCTAACGAAAAATGACCACCCCAACTCAACCGACATAACTCTCACTAGGGTTCATGACCTCCATGCTCCTGAATTGATCTTGTACTTGATTATGTCCAAAAATATAATCAACCCCATCATGGCGAGGTTAGTCTTTCACATAGCTAGACTAATTCAGTACATAAGCCGAATAATATATATGATAGAGACATGAGTATAAGCATCTATGGCATCATATGATCTTTGAAATACTCAAGGAATTTAATTAATCAGCATGCATCTAAAATCATCATAAGTCTCAAAAACTCATATCAACATGTCTTGAATTCTCAAATCAACTCAAAAGATTTCAAACTGATAATATCTTAAAAGAATACTCATAACCCAATTTAAAAGAGTTCAAACCAATATAATCTCAAAGGCTCGTAAAAATCTCGAATAACTAATCAAAATCAACATTGTTTCAAAAGTTCGTAATCGTAATCAATAACTCGTAATCCAAATCCAATGACTCATAATCCATATCAAATACTTATAATCCAAATCAAATACTCATATCCAAATCAAATACTCATAGTCCAAAACAACCGGTTTATAATGTATCTAATGGCCAACTGCCGAAATGGGGTAAAAAGGTATATCCTTTTCCCTTCTTTAAATCCATCACAAGAATCATCCAAATCAAAATATAAAACATACTCAAATCCATCACAAGAATCATCCAAATCAGAAAGAGTATATTGACGACGACAACATATTTCCTCCCCCTACCAACAACAGCGAAACTTTCCTCCATAGCAGTCGTATCAACCACGAGGAATTTTTCCTCCTAGACAACCCGCTCCTACACTGCCCAAAGCTACCCAAGAAGCACTTTTAGAGCAGATTGTAAAATGTCACCAGACTATGAGTAACATTATTGGAGATATTAAAAACTATTAAAATAAGAGAGAGCATAACATGAGAGAGAATGATGATAGCTTGGGAAAGTTCTTAGAGATGACGAAAAAGCTCTACGTAGAGATTCCTCTTGTAGATGTGTTGAAGCAAATGTCGATGTTTTCATGAAGGATATAATATCCAACAAGAAGCGTCTTAACAATGAAGAATCCATAGAAATGACCAAGGAGTGTAGTGAAATGATGAAGAATAAAATGCCTCTTAAAAGGAATGATCTAGGAAGTTTTTGTATTCCCTTGAGTTTTGGTGGAAAGAAGCATACCAGTCTTTGTGATCTTGGAGCTAATGTTAGTGTTATCCCGTTGAGCTTGTGTAGGGAGATGGATTTAGTTGAGATTGGCCAGTTAACTTTACATTAATCTTAGTTGACAAATCTATTGTAAGAGTTGTAGGGATTGAGAATGTGATTGTCAAGGTAGACAAGTACGAGATGCTTAATGATTTTGTGGTATTGGATGTTGTTAAGAGTACTCTAATGCTTGTCATTGTTGAACGTCATTTCCTTGATACAGTTGGAGCTCTTATAGATGTGAGGTGTGGCTTAATTATCTTCAAGTTTGGTGAAGATTCAGTGAAATTAACTTTTCCTAAAGCTTTTAAACATTTTGTTGTTGATGACGATGATTGTTTGATTACTAACGTCAAACTTAATGATGAATATATACTACTCTCAGGTTCGTAGATAAATATTCTAGGGCGAAGTTGTCTATTTAAAATTATAATCTTAATGTAAAATATTTTTATTAACAATGTTTTGAAAGGATTCTCGTTTTTCTTCTTTATGTATGAGGTATTAGTCGTTTCGAATTGCATATATGCTTGTAATTAAATATGACCGTATAAAATATTAAGGGAAAATGAAAATAAAAATAAATTTTAGTTACATGTAGTTAACGAGATCATAAAAATGGAAACTATGAGAAAGAAAACAAAAAGAAAGTCAACCTCCATTCGAATTACGTTAGGGCCCAAGTATCTAGATGCGTCATCCACCGAGACCAGTCGCACAAGATCAGTAGGGAAGATTGATCGGCCATTTGAGTGAGAGATTGTGCATTGGATCGATAGAGTGCAAACAAAGTGAAGAAAAAAAAAAGATAAGTAAACGATCATGAAAACTTACCGATAATCTACCCTACAATCCGATTTTTCTTCTCTTATGAAATTTTTAATGAGAGAGATGAGTCCTTTAAGAACGAAGAATTTTCAATTTATTAAGTTGAGATATTAATTTCTTTTACAATCTCTTTTGTTGCTTTATTCTCTCCGTAATAAAAGTCAAATTTTGGAATGAAATGAATAATCTATATATACTACTAAAATACAACCCACTAATGCCACATGTCAATCAATGAAGCATGCCACATAGGATTTTTTGGCAAATATTTACATTTTTTCCATATAAAAATTACAACATTGCCATTAAAATCTAATAAATTTAAATCATAACAAAATATTTTACATGTCGCCATCCTACTCATCAGAAAAATACCAAATCATCAAATTATAACAACTATAATTAAGCATATCTTCTATATTAATTAGTAAATTAAAATTATAATTAACTAATTCAACAAATTTAAAAAAAATATATTGAAATTGTGTAACTAAATCTAAGAAAGTAATTTAAATATATATATTCTAAAATCAAAGCTTCAATTTTTTTTTAAATAAAAGAATCTACAATCAAAAATTTATATTTAAAATATTTATCATTTAACCAATTCCAAATATAACGAAAAACAATAATTAACCTTTCAAATACTTTATAATTGGAACTTTAAATAAATAAATAATCTTTAAATCATTGAACCACATCCGAAAATAAATTAAAAAAAATATTAGTAGTACTACATTGAGATCGAAAATTTAGAAACACTACAAAAAAATTATTTTCCTTCAAAAAATATTTGTGTACTTTAAAATTAATAATATCGGAATGAGAAAAACAATACAAGATATAGTTATGCTATAATAATTTGCTCGATTGAAATAACTTAAATTTTTATTATAACTCAACCCCACACAAGGCGCGGGTTATAGACTAGTGTATTAGGAAAGTATTAATCGGCCAAAAGTGGAAAACAATGTAGACAGTAGATATGCGAATATTCGAGTTGTGGGTGCTTTTTTTTTTTTTTGAAAATGGAAAGCGGTTCGAAACCACTGGACGGCGCGCCGTCTAGTGGGTCGAAAGGCCGAAAAAATCGGCAGACGGTCAAACCGTCAAGGAGGACCACAAATATAGGAGAAAAGAAAATTACAAAAATACACCAAAATAAAACCGAAAGCTAAAAAGTCTTCAAGGGAAAGCAGGATGATCCAGCCAGCAGGTGACAACGAGCATAAACGTTCATCTTCGAAGGAAGTACACAGGGAGAAAGCCTGGGGAACAACTGTGGACACACCTCAGATTTGGACTGCAACAGAGCCGTCAGGAGTCGATCACAAATCCACGCCCCCTTCTCGACAAACGCACGAGGCCGCCAGCAAATGACTACATCAAACCTCAGAAGACGGGTTTGCAGAACACGGTTATCTTGATGGATAAATGTGTAAAACTTGATGGATAAAAGAAATATGATTTGTAGGGAGAAGATTGTTCATACATGGCTCATTTATGTTGTCGGGAGTAATTGTTTTTGGGCTTTGTATACATTAGGGAGGGCATTGTTAAGAGAGGGTTAGATAACAAATTGGTAACGGAAAAATTGTTTGCAATGATATTGTACTTAATGAATAATGGAGAACTTGTTTTTTTTTTCTTTTTTTTTTCTTAGTGAAAGTGGAAGATAGGAGGCGAAGAAAGTTAACTTTGTTTCAATTGGTAAAGTGGACACCTCTTAAAAATTGTTTTTATACACACTTGTGGTTAAAGAAACGAGATTTTTATAGTAAAGTCTCTTTTGGAATAGATTGGTTTGAAGGGTTTTTAATCCCATGAAGCAAGGGTTTAAGCCCATTTTATACATATTGTTAAAATAGAAAGAAGAGTAAATTGGTATAATCTTAAAGAATTTTAATGCAAGCAAAAAGGCTCAATATGGTAGCTGATTTCCATTCATGCAGGCAATAGCACAATAATAAGAGAAGTGTTTCCAAATCACGGTGAATTGGAAATCATGGTGATTTGAAAATCATGGTGATTTTTTTTAATGATAATACCACTTTGAAAAGGTAGATTTGCTCTTCATAGGCACTTGTGGAGGGTCGATATGAAATTTTTGGACTTGTTTTAGCCAATTGATCCCTTGGAGGAAGGATATTGGTTAAAGAAAGGGGTTTATTAGTCCGAACTTGGTCAAACAAGTAAGTATAATTCTGTATGATGTGTGCCTGTAATCAGAACCAGTTTGATAAAGTGGATTGTGACCTCATAGAAAATTTGTAAACTTTAATTGTACAAGAATGAAATACATAAACATGTGAGAACGTCAATTCCGATCGGAACCTCCACAAGATTTGGTGAAGAGCAAGGAAGCTAAAATCACTTAGAAACACCCCCTGATTGTGTTATGTTGATTGGGTTGTAGCCCAAAATCAATGGGTTGTGCCCCAAGAATTATGATAAAAGAAACATAAAACGCAATGTTATTGCGAGAAGAGTTAACAAAAAGCCAAATCACCATGTCCGTAAAGACAAAAGAGCAAATAAAGATGTTGGTATGAACATGCTCAGTTTGTTGATAGACAATATCACATTTAAATTCGCTATCGCAAAGTAGTTTGTAAGACTTATGTTATTGTAGACTTTGAAATCACTGGGTAGTATAATCACATCTGATTTCGTGTTGGATTTCAACAGGAAAGGTGTTCAGATCGGAGATCGAGCAAAAACAAAGACGACTTCCATGAACAGACCATACATCTGGTCTTTTACACAAGGCCGGGCCAAACACTACAACAAAGAGTTGCTCACCACCATCAGCCTGGAGGTAATTGAGAAGAAGGGACAAGCGACGCCTCCAATCCGAGAGCCAAAGAAAGAAGCCCCACACTTCATCAAAATCCACTTTAGATTCCTCTTTGATGTTGGATTAGAGGAAACAAGAAGCGAAGAAGCCTAAACTTCCGAGCTTCTTTCTTTTCCATCTTTTTCGTGCCAGTTCGGAGCCAGCAAATATCATCCGCTACTTGTCTCCTCTCGATTTCTCGTGAGACGCCTGCCCTTTGGATGAGATTCCGGTGGAGGAAATGAGTGTTATCGAAAGATTTTGGCTTTGAATTTGTGAGATGGGATGCATAACTCTTAGATCTGAGCCGCCAAAGCCAAATGCGGAGGAGGCGTGAGAAAGGCGCTTCAGATTTGAGTTTGTATTTGAAGATGTGGAGGGGATAACTAGGGGTATGGGAGGTTGTATTTGTGGTTCTGGGAGGCGGTGAGGTGGTGGAAATGGTAGCTTCCATTGGTGGGTTGTTGTATTCAGGATTTGTTGAAATCACAAGTAAATCGCCGGCTAGGGTTTTTGGTTTTCAGCTACAGTAGAGAGAATGGTGGAAGAGAGGGTTTCTCTCTGTTTGTAAACTTTTATTTTAGAAAGGAAAATAAAATAGGAGCTTATTGCTAGGAAATTAGGAATATATTCAATAGAGTTCTTAAATGATCTACTAAAAATACCCCTAGATTTCAATTATTATTTGAGTGATAGGTTTGGAATTTCGTAATTCTGGTATAGACCATCTTCTCAAGGTATTCCATTTAAAGCATCTTTGCGGATAAAAACGTCAAGTATAGGGTCGTTAGAAAAAAGAAGTGAAGATCCAAATCGGGATCGAATAGCAATCCCGATTTTTTTTATAGGAAAATCTTCTTTTGATTTCTAATCCCTTATGCAAAAAAATTTATCTAAAACAAAAATCAAGTTTCTCCAAAAACACCGATTTCTAATCCCGTGTCTATTCGATCAGACACGGGACACAACACGGACGCATTCTGGATATGTCTCCCGAGCGCATGAGGCCTCTGGGGCGGATTCAGGATGTGCCCCGGAGGCACACTCTGGATGTGCTCCGTTGCTAACTTTTTACTACGTCCGATACTTAAAACGGGCCCATCGTCAAATTTACCCAGCCCACTGCGACTCTATATATATTTTACGTGAAAAACGATCATTCATATTAATTCGGTACCAATAAAAAATTATTAAAAAAATAAAATAAAATAAATATAAGAATAAAGTGTATGTATAGTTAGGCTTTATTTTATTTCACCTTAATATTTCTTATAAATGTCATGAACTTGTGTATCCATCTAATTAAAGATTTAGAAAGAAAGTAAAGGGAATATTGTTAACCAAATTTTCCAAAATATCAAGATCATTGCATGTAAGTAAACAATGAAAGTCTCGAACAATTCATGTTATTCTTCTTCGTAGAGAACATAGCATGCTTGATTAGCTCGTCCCTAGAAGCGTCTATGAAAGTCTCGAACCTGGGTTCCATGTATATCTTTTCTGCTAGTGAGTGAGACCCATTGGCAAAAGCGTGGTGTTCAAAGTAGTTTCCATTTGGGCAATTGTAGTAAAGATGACTTCTGAGTCGCCCAAGCCTCCTGTTAATAAGCCATCACCATATGGCCGCTTCCATGACCGATGTGTAGACTTGAACTGAAGTCGTCATCACAACTCACAAGCACACAAATGAATCCATTCATAACTCAAATTCATGTTGACTCTACAAAACTTAAATGAGTCCTAACAATGCATAAAATTCTTAACGTGATTAAATTAAGCAGTTGTTGGTATTAGGAAAAATTGGAAGGAGATTTCAAGAATGGGAAGAGGAGATGCATGATATATAAATTCAAATACTATATATATTTAGACTAATCAATTAGACTTGGTTGACAGGCATAAAAATGAAAATGCCACTAAACTTTCAATTAACATTGACCAAGATCAAGTCATAATGCTAAAATTTAGGTGCAAACAACTGCTTGTTTCTGATTTTCTATCCTCCCCTTAACCTGACAACAGGTCCACAACGATATAGCACCAAGATGACATGAAAATGAAGCACAAAATGCGTTCATCGTGAATAAAAGTTTAGAGATACCTACAACAATTGAATTATAATGATCAAACAGTAGCAAATTTGGATGCTTCAAACTACTGACATTTCAAAAGTAAAACACCCAAAAAAAAAAACAAAGGAGATGAATTTGTCAGATATTTGCATGTAGACCATTCTTTGAAAGAGCTAGCTAGGTGTGCATGTATTAGGATAACATCGTATAAAACATATATTGTAGAGAATCATGTTGAAGAAATGTGTTTTACAAAAAGGTTCCTTTACTAAAGGTCCATAAAAATATATGGATAATTACTCAAGTCCAATGATTTGCCACCATCAACCTCCACTTGACTCTGTAGGCGGTAAAATAGAGCTTAGCAACCATTACTTAAAGAGAAAAATATTTGTATAAACTGCTTGCAATTACAGATTAACATTATGCAGGATTAAGATGCACTCCAAAGACATAAGTAGCAGGCTCCCAACAAGATATTTGCTTTATCTTGCTCTCTCGCACATGTTGCTTTACTAAATACCTTAGAATGTGCTCTCAAGAAGCAAGCTTGTATTCAAGTCAGGGGATATTGGCCAATAATGATTAACATGGGTAGATCATCCTCTCCAAAGTGCAAGCAATATGCTGAACAGTAATGATGATTAAGCCTGCTTGTTTTCAATTCCAAGCATAATTATGATTATCTAACCTAACAGTTTGCAAGGGAGTTCAACCAAAGAAAAACTAATCAAATTGTCAGGTTCAACAAACTAAAATGTACTCGGCCACATACGTGTTGGAGGAAATTTGGGCATATAATCTATTCTACATTGACAGCAGAAAGAAAACTAACCAGAGGGTTTTAATGGCGGTGGGGTTTTGAGGTTGTGGGAAGGAAAAAACTCGTCCAGATTAAGGAAAAATGTTTCAATCAGATTAAACAATCTGAAATCGTTGAGCTCCTACAGAGAGGATCCGATTGAGCTCTGCTGACCCGAACGAAATGAAGAAGAAGGCGTTTGTTCTCTATAACGTGCAAATTAACACGTTTGAGAAAAAGTGGGCACGAAGAGGAAGAACCCTAACCTGTGAAATCAAGAACGAATTGAAGAAGACGGGCACTCATATCTGAGCCAAAACGAAATCAAGATGAGTAAGGATGAGCAGGTGCAAAGTCGCGAAGAGAAGAAAGGGAGGGCGAGGCGGCAGTGATATCCCTCGCCGAGGCGCAGGTAGAATGCGCCCCATATGCAGGCCTGGCTCCGCGCAGCTAGCATATCTGGGATCCGCCCAAATTGCAAATTTGGGTCCCGCCTCGTTGTCATAATCCGATTACACTGCCTCGATGGTAATTATTCGTCTGATCCGATAAAATCACTCTTGATATTGAAGATGGATTCTCCAACCTAAATCATTAAAATATGTGGATGAATGTATACCATTAATCAAGTGAATAAATGGTCTTGATTACTCCTTCATGTCGCATTATAATACCCCTTCTTATCAGAATTGGTCCTATAAGTTAGAGTGATTTTATCCGGCGCCGGCGTAGAGGCCGGCGCCGGCGCATTGCGAGTGCGCACAAGGGCTCGCGCACTCGCAATGCGCAAGCGCGCGAGGCCCATGCGCGCCTGCCCAACCCGCCTCCGCGCCTATTTAAGGTGGCGCGGAGAGGCCAGCCTCCCTTGCCCTATTCGTCCTCGCTTCCGCTCCGCGTCGTTTGCCCTCGCGTTTCGCAGCCGTCGCGCACTTCCCTTGCCCTAGATTTTTTTTTTCGCTTGTTTTCATCCATTTCTTCTTTTTTTCGATACGTCCAACAATGGAGGAAGATTCAGCTATCGAGAGATTGGAGGAAGATTCAGCTATCGAGAGATCTAGGAGTAGACCACTTGTGAATCGATTCCAGGTTAGTTAATATTGTTTTTTTATCGTTTATTTATTTTTTGCATTATACTTGAAACTAGTTAGTTTAGTTAGGTACGGTTAGTTAGGAATAATTGAAATTGGATTAATTTCGATAGTTAGTAGTATTGAAACTATTTAGTTTAGTTAGGTTTGGCTAGTTAGCAATAATGGTAATTGGACTATTATCGATAGTTAGTATTATTGAAACTACTTAGTTTAGTTAGTTCGGCTAGTTAGGAATAATTGTATGATAGTTAATGTAATATATATATATATATATATATATATATATATATATATATATGTATATATATATATATGTATATGATTATAATAATAACACAATTTTATATATAAATATATATATATACATTTATAATATATATGTATATAATAGAAAAATAAAAATTTGAGTTAAAAAAATATACAGCATATGTTGAGGACTGTCAGTGAGAAGAGGAAGAGGGCGAGTAGATTAGTCACAGCTTCCGCCCGTCGAGAGGCTGTAGCTCGACGAGTTAGACTTGCATCGGCATCCGTTCAGGCACCTGTAGATGCAACTGTAGAGGCATCCGTTGAGGTACCTGTGGATGCACTTGTGGATGCACCTACAAATGCAGAGGTTCATGCACCTGTAGATGCAGCTGGCGAGGAGGATGTCGTACCTATTTCACTTACTGCTGATTACGACACGGAGGATTCTACGCACGATATGTCTCATTTAGATGATATACTAGAGGATGAGCATGAGGAGATATGAGTTGAGGTAGAGCAGCAGCAGCAGCAGGACATACCACAGCCGAGGGAGCCGGACGACTTACCTGAGCATGTACGTGATGAGGAGCACGTAAAGGAGGACGTACCTCCTCCTTTATTGACATGTTATGCTAACCACAGAGCCAGCGTTATATGGGCCGGTATGGCTTCTCCCGTGATTAGAGTTGTTCGGAGGCTCGACGCATTCAGTAGATTACGTGAGTAGCGACGAGATGTAGATGACGCATTTTCATGGTTTGGATTAGCTAGACGCAGCGGACTGACGGATTTGGAGGACGTACAGTTTGGCGGCGTCGATCATTATCTGATTACGGCGTTTGTCGAGAGGTGGCACCCAGAGACAAACACATTTCACATGCCATGGGGGGAGATGGGAATAGCGCTACACGATGTTCAGATCATTATAGGACTACCAGTTGATGGAGATGCATTGGTGACTTCCGTCGATGATAGTGTACGACTTGATTGGCTAGTTCAGCGTCTTGGCTTATCACCAGCAGAGGCTAGACGTCAGACTTCACAGCTATTCTGCGATACTATTAGGCGTAGAGCCGCTGAGATGTTGGCCCTTCCAGAGCCTCCAAATGACACTATTGCATCTGCATATCTGTTATTGTCCATATCGTCGACTTTGATAGTCGACAAGTCTACCAACAGGATGCGAGGATGGCTTATTGATCTAGTATGAGATCATTTGAGGACAGACGTGTATGTTTGGGGCACCGGGACCCTTACTTATCTTTACAGATGTTTGGGGGACGCCACCAGGAAGAGGGTGACGACGATGGCAGGATGTACTTCCCTGTTACAGGTGTGTTGTCGTAAATATTTTCCTTAATATAACGTCACTTTATTAATAAGATTGAAATTAATAAAAGAATTTGTATAGTTTTGAATTTACGCACATTTCCCGTCATTGGGATGTGCCGCTGTGGAGGATCCGGATATGCTTGGTCATGCACGGTGGTGTTCGAGAGTTTCTGTCCCGAAGACTCCGTCCATTACCGTAGAGAGGTTACACTCCTTACGAGCTCAGTTGGACCAGATGAGGGCGGAGGATGTGTGCTTTACCCCGTATGATGAGCGGGTGCTTGATTTTGGCGTAGAGCATGGTGTTTCTCGGTATCGGGGTATCATACGGATATCCGACATAGAGGAGGCGTATATGCCGGACCGTTTCTTGCGACAGTTTGGATACGTATAGACAGTGCCTCTACCCCGTATTCCTCCCCTTCATGAGATTCGTCCGGCGACCGGACGTGGATCTAGACTTTCATATCCTCTCTCATACGATCGTTGGGCATCCCGCCATCTGGAGGAGACCAGAGTTTCACTAGTTGGATTGATACCAGCTACCTCTCCTTGGCTCGTCGATGATGCATACATGTCTTGGTATACGGTTCATTGCCATCCGTACGTCTTGCCGACGTCCATTGCACTCCAGTTACCTATAGACCGTCCCCCACTTGTTCCGATTTCACATTAAAGAGTACGTTTGTTTTTAACATTTAAATTACTCTTTATTTTAATTTTCAATTATGTTAAAATTTTATTTTCTGTATTGCAGCGTCTTCACATTCTTATAGGAAATTTACGAGAGATGTAGGCTCGCGGTCTTCCGTATTCTGCAGAGGATATAGATCACATGATAGCGGAGGCAGTTAGACGTACGCCTCCTGTGGCTCCATCTCAGGTCCGGGCTTCACAACATCCTCCAGCTCCAGCACATTTGTAGTTGTAGTTCACTACTCTTATATTTATTTTGGATGGATATTACACTTGAGCGTATGTTTTTTTTTTGATACTGTTATGTTTATTTTGGATGGATAATATGTATTGTTTTTTACTTTTGATGTTTTCCTAAGTTTCTTTAGCGATTTTATTTCCCTTAAGTTTCAGTCAACTATTTCAAACTACTAAAACACAATGAGAACCATATATGAAACCCACTAAATCAATATTGTCAACAAGTACAATAAAAACGTCTAAAACACGATTTCAAGTAAGGTTTCTCAAAACGGCTAAAGATATCCTGCACTATTGTGTTCAACTCCCCATGCTCGACGGAGATCCTCATAACGAGGTATCCTTTCAATGAACGGCGCATCCCATCCATCCACACTTGCATCATGGTTATTTTTCCAAGCGTTGCTCAACAACGGTAACGGAGCATCATCTTTTAACCATACCTACAAAAATGAAATTACAGAAAACGGTTAGTAAATATTAGGTCTAAATATACGTCCATTGAATGAAAGTAAATCGTCAACCTACCGGCACAAAGTATGTGTTGTTATATATATAGGCTAACGAACAAATGACCGTAGGGGCCTCTTGGTCAGGAACAGTGGCAATCATAGGCAGGAATGTCGCTGAAATGTTCCCTAGGACAACCAATGCAATCTTATAGTAGGTGGCGGCTGCACATGCGATCATCGGTATTTCCATCCAATTTGGTTCTGGACACGGAGACTTACTCGTCCAATAAACGTTTTGAATGATTTCGTCAACATGATTGAGGATTCTACACTGCAATGATTAACAAGTAAGATTATGTAAAATCATGGATTATAATTAAAACTTTGATGTAACCGGAAGACTTAGTTACCTTGGAATAAAATTCCCTTCACGCATTTAACTCCATAACCATATCTCGCCGTATTATCAATAATCCTCATCCGAGAATCCCAACACCGCGGAAATTGCTCTATATCCACAATGGCCGTCTCCTGGTACATCCCTTACTCTCAATACATAAGGTTCCATGAACTTTGGAAAATCTTCTTCCCTCAAAAAAAATCCGGTCTTCGCGGGTTGCTTTCCTTTACGTCGTGCTCTACTCGTAGGAGTCAACTCCGGTGTAAAATCTACATCTTTAGCTTTCTTCCCTTTCGGACGCCCAGGACCACGTGTAGCAGAATGCTCAAAAGACCTAGGCTCTCTTCTAGTTGATCTCGGGATTGGAGGTCGTCCCTTTGCATTGGCCTTCTGTGCCGGCTCCTTCATTGTCGTACCCCCGGGGTTTTCCATGTCATCCACAAAAGATGCAATCTTATCTTGCTCATCCGGGCTTAACATATTTGAGTCCATTCTTTCTCTAAACCTGTTCAGCGCCGCTTGATTCAGGTTCGAACGATCATCATCATCATCATCACCAATATCACCATCCAAAAAATCAACCGGATTCCAATGAACTTGCTTCCAATAAGGGTGTATCTGTGACAAATAGATAGGTCTACGAGCCCGGATCGCTAGTCTAAAGTCATGCACACACGGCACTCCATAAACCTCTCTCCAATAACTATCCCGACATCCTTCATCATCTCTTGTATGTCGAGCCTTGGTGTAATTATTCCACAAGAGCGTGAAACACTCATTTGTTACGTAGTCACAGAGCAAGTCAAATATCGGTATACGCACCTGCAAAAAAAGGTTTATTACATATCAAATAAATATTTAACATTATTTTCATCAATTAAACTATTGATATACTAACCTCTCGTGGAATCCACTCCCGTGACATCTCTAGAAGCTTGTAACTTTTGGACTTGGTCCGTGACCATCAAATGTATGCTATCACAAACCAGCTGAAATCCTCCAACGCTAGAATCTATGGTTTGCTTCAACAACTTGTGCGCGGACTCACACCTCAGAAGAAAATTTAATTACAAAAAACGAAGAAATGTTTAACAATGTAGTGAATGTTTAAATAACTTACGCATTTGTCGTTCGTGTGCCGAAATGATGATGTAGGTCAGTCCATGCTCGAACGATTGCCTCCTTGTACGGGTTGTAACACCCCGATTCCGCGGGACTCGGGATGCTACGGGCGGAAACCTCACAATGGGTCCCGACCCTTAGCCTGACAACAATTTCACTGGATCTTACAACAAGACACAAATAAAGGCAAAACCGAAATTCATTTTAATGCAATGATATGAACCCAAAAGAAAACAACGAAAGACTTCAGCCGAGATACAACGCTAAAGGCAACCACCATACACGCGACATACATAATACCCTAAACAATACATAACAACAACCCCCAAAACCCATCCTAAAATGTACGGACCCCGGCTGCCCACTCTTCCGGATCTCTCGGCCGCGTTCCTAACCTGCAAGGCAACTACAATAATATCGGTATAAAACCGTTAGCTAGCATTCAAGGCATTAGAATCATGGTATTAGCACAAACACACATAAGGCATCATAAACACACAACATGTTCCAAAACACACAATCCGGTTTATTATCTTTTTATTATTAGGTCATATCCCGTTCTAATTCAACTTCTTTTGTGACACGAGAATCTTAAAGATCTCGCCCTTGTCCCCTTTCACCATACGGGTTTGTACTTGATGCGGATCAGCATCACCCGATGGGCTGGTCGCAAGGCACCTCCCAGTCATCCCCATTTTGGATTGGACAAGCGGTCACCGCCCGTTATCATACACTTGGGCCAAATATAAACATATCAAGTCGGTGATCCTATTATCGGTTTAGATGTTATAACGTAAACAATAAACACACACATAAACAATAAACACACACCACCAACACACATAGATGCTAATATAGAGAATACAAGCTAAGTAAGTCCGGAGACTTACCTGTCCCGAAGCTAAACCCGCTAAATCCCGTACTCAATTTCCGTAGGAATGTAAGTCAACGCCTGATCAGACGAGGCACACAATCAATAACTAACCAACAAACTAGAAGTACTTAGACTTCTAGACATATATACTCTTACAAGATCATACACTCTCAAAAACTAGGACAACACTCCTAGTCCTCACAACTGACAAGATCGCAACTATAGCCCCATGTACTAGGATACTTTCTTCCTAAACTCCGCAATCTCAACCAACATATAAATACCACCTGAAGTCTCACAAGATCAACCATGAGACTCAAAACTGTATAACAACTCAAGATCAACGCACCACATGCCATAGAAAATCAATAACCTCAAACACTCACCTAAAGGTTCCAAGCCACTACTTTGCATTCGCTCTAAGTTATGCTAGGTCCAACCTAGCATGATACTACCATAAAACATAACTAGATTGAGGTAAGATCATAAGCTCGGGGAGAGGGTACTCACGTGACGTCAAAAGACGGAAGTCGTTCAACGGATGCCGACTTGGACTCGTTAGGCCTTTATCGGCACGCTTCCGAACCTAACACCAAAACTATACAAATTTAGCATAACGCTAAATTTGGACATACTACATAGTATACATAAACTATAAGAATAACCCCCGTAATACAAATCCGAGTTTAAAATCTTAAAAACACTTTCCGAGCCATTTATACAATATAAACAATAAAGACTATCCCTGTAACAAAAATCCAAGTTTAAAAACAGCTAACGCATTTTCCGGGGCAAATAATATCATTCTAAAAAATATGGGTCATAATACGTAATTAGATCTTTAGGCCAAATTCCATAATAAACCAACAAGGACACAATAGGTAATATATATAAATATAAGATCAAAATCGTATATAAAATCCAAGATTAAAACTCGTAAAAACATTTTCTAGGCAAATATGACAATATCATAAAGCTTGGGTTATTTTCCATAATTAAAACTTTGGTCCCTTTTTGTAATTATTTCAGCAGATGGAAGATATGCAACTTTCAAAAATTAGGGTCAAATCTGCAAATACAAAACACTGGTTATAAATTGTAATTATACTAAAAGTGAGGGGTCCCGATTGTAATATCAAAAGGGTTTCATTTGAAGACTTTTCTCAGATGGCGGCAACCCTAGTAGGCTCAATCCGGCGGCTGTTAGGGCACTGGAAAGGCTCGTGCGGATGGACGGCTTCACCGGCATCAATCCGGGCGGTAAGGCGGCAATAGAGGCGGCCCAAATCCGGCGGGAGTGGCTGCTCCTTCACGGCAGTGAGAAACAGAGAAGAAAGGGAGAGAAGAAGGCGGCCGAAGATCCGCTTGCTGGCGGCCCTGGTGTCGCCTGATGAAGCAAGGTCGAGGCGGAGCAGTTGCTTCCCGGCGTCGACGAGGCGGCTCCCTCAAGAGGCAAAGCGCAAAGGTTTCTCCGGTTGTGCAGCGAGGGCGGTTCGAGAGGATGTGGTCCTGGCTTCGCCGACTTCGACAGAGGAGAGGGCATCAGCGAGGGAAAGAAACATGACGGGAAGATGAAGAGCTGAGAGAAGCAGGCGGGGTCCGGGCACCACACCAACGGCGGCTGGGTTCCTTCACTAGCGAGGTTTCGACACCATGAGGTGGTTCTTTCCCCGGTGGTTCGACAAAAAGGAAGGTGAGGAGAGGTGAGGCTTCAAAGGAGAGGATATGCAGGAGTGGGGAGATGAAGCAGGGGTTGGAGTGAGAGTGAGAATGAGAGGGAAAGAGGATGGCGTGCAGACTTGGCTAAGGTTGCAACGAGGGGTCGACGCAGAGGTGTCCATCATCACACGTGGGAGAGATGGAAAATAAAGAAAAAAAAGAAAACAAATACAATAAATTAACATAAAGGGGGAAAAATTTTAAAGTATAACTCGATTAAAAGCATTCGGAACGGGATTTTTGAATCGGAAAACTTTTCCGACTTTTCCGAAAATAATACTACGGCTATACGGGAATGCATCCAAAAATATGATATACTCCGGAAAGATATTTCGCGTCGTAAAATACTTTTAATAAAAAAAAAGCCATTAAATATCGATAAAAGCCGCAAGAATAAAAACGCAACGCGCCTAAAATTGGGGCGTCACACGGGTCAAGCCAAGTCGTCTCTAGATAGGTCATTAACCTCGGAGATGATTGCCAATAGTCTCTCATTTCCAACAAACGGCGTTGGTAGCTTCCAAGGGATCTTGACTCGAACAAGGCATGACAATGGGATATGAAGAGTGCTTCCGCTTCCTTATTGCGCAAAACAAGTGCCGCTCTGTTAACTATATTGCACTTTATGTGAAACGTGCACAATATATGTTTCACCTCGGGAAATACTACACCAAATGCGCTTATAAGACCAAGTTCACGATCAGTGGCAATCACCTCCGGCGTCTTTCCGTATAACAAATGCCGGACCCTCCTCAAAGCCCACTCGTAATGATCTTTATTCTCCTGTGCCATGAACACAAAAGCAATTGTGAATGTCTTCTTGGTGCTAGCGATGCCTACGATCTCCAACAATGGCATATTGTACCTAAAAGTAATACGAAACAACGACTGAGTTACAATTTCTAAGGAAAATAAGAATGAGTGTATGAAATAAAGTAAAATGTGGCTTGAATTGAAGCTTACTTGTTGGTCTTATATGTCGAGTCCATCACAATAACATAGGGAAACATGTTGAGCAAATGCCTCGAGTCGGGATGTGAGATAAAGAAATCAATCACTTCATCGAAATCTTGACTTCTCCGAGTGTTTATATAGTATCCACGTTCCGTCAACGTGTGAAGTGCTTGTTGTAATGGAGATCTTCCTTCGGCTTGTTCCATTCTAATCTTCAAACCGGTGTTGTAAACTTGACGGATGGAGGTGACATTGTCGGGATCCTCTAATTGTACGGATTTTATATATGTCTCGGTTTTAAGCCAGAATTCAATTCACGCTCCACCTTTCGGGTCTGCTTCGGAGTCATACGTCCAACATATGCATGACCTCTTAACACCGAAGGAATGATATGGTTGTGGATTCCACATACAACCCTCACCATCAACTTTTCCTCTTCAATTTGGGTTCCTACAAGCTCAAACAAACACATACACTTCTTCGAGTTTTTTTTCCGGCTAGAACTTGGAACATGATCGGGATCTACGTCTTTTTCTTTTCTCGGTCCTCCGTGTCTATCACAACCCAATTGTAGGATACGAAAACCCCTTCTATCCAACCATGATTTTTTAATGACCAACACCATATTCATAGCGTTGGCCACATACCGATCCCATCCCAAAAAGTTCTCTCTATCCGCAAAATATCCATGAAGCTCAAATTTTGAAGAATAATTGGTACCGAGAGCACGAGAGTAATCCATAAGATCCTAAATAAAAATAACATAGAATATTATTTTAAAAAAACACATCATTTTATTCTTGCATTGCTAATTCTATGATTTCGATTCTCTATTCTAACATTGCTAATTCTATGATTCCGATTCTCTATTCTTGCATTGCTAATTCTATAATTCCGATTCTCTATTCTAAAATTGCTAATTCTATGATTTCGATTCTCTATTCTAACATTGCTAATTCTATAATTCCGATTCTCTATTCTAACATTGCAAATTCTATAATTCCGATTCTATATTCTAACATTGCAAATTCTATAATTCCGACAAAATAAAACGACATAACAGTAAAGTATAAAAATGAGTTTGTACACTTACTTCAAGTTTTGCGAGAATTTCTTCCGGATCACTATATTTTTCAATATCGAACGGCATCATCGAACTTTCACCATCGGATTCTACATCAACTTCATCGGAATACGACGACATTTTAACGACTTTTTTCTTTACGTTTTCTAACTTGTGGATGAAGGTGAATGAGTCTCATATGTTATTATATAGGCTCCAAAAATCCCCAACGGCTATATTCCCCCAACGGCTACATCCCCAACGGCTACATCCCCAACGGCTCTATTCGAAAGTATAACGCGCAAGAGGACGCGCATGCGCGTCCTCTTGCGCGCGGGCGGACTCCGCCTCTATGAAGGCGCGAGTCCGCCCGAATAGTAGCCCTGATAAGTTATTGCTATAAAAACATAATCCAAGATAATAATATCAATTTTAAAAATTACTAATAGCAACATAAAGTATCCAAGATAATAATATCAATTTTAAAAATTACTAATAGCAACATAAAGTATCAACATATTTACTAAAAATAATACAACTTGTTTTTTTTTTCAAAAAGAGTGATTTTATGTTGCTATTAGTAATTTTTAAAATTGATATTATTATCTTGGATACTTTATGTTGCTATTAGTAATTTTTAAAATTGATATTATTATCTTGGATACTTTACGTTGCTATTAGTAATTTTTAAAATTGATATTATTATCTTGGATTATGTTTTTATAGCAATAACTTATAGGACCAATTCTGGTAAGAAGGGGTATTATAATGCGACATGAAGGAGTAATCAAGACCATTTATTCACTTGATTAATGGTATACATTCATCCACATATTTTAATGATTTAGGTTGGAGAATCCATCTTCAATATCAACTAGTGACGGCAAATGAAGACAAACGGATAATTTTAATCGAAAACACTACAATAAAAGTTCTCATGCTACTCTACAACAAAATCGTGTACTTAAGTTTTTATTCTAGTAGTCATGAGTGACTAAAATTGTCATATTTCCAATTTAATGTTAGTTATCCCATGCTACTTTCAGTTGTTAAGAGGCTAACCTAAGCTTCAATTCGTCTTCCTGTAACTGAGCATGACATGCCTCAAGAGAATCTTGTCCATTTCTTAAACATTTTTATAACATTAAGGGCCCGTTTGGTTCCAACTCCAGAAACGGAAACGGAATGGAAACGAATTTAGTCCATGTGTATATCCATATTCATGAAATTTTATGGAATCATTCTCCATGGTTTAATGAAAAATGCACTTGCTTCCTCACATTTTGTTACCCTATAGGGTATCAAAAGTAATCAAACTCTCATCCAATTACTACAAACCACAAGGAATGATTCCAAAAATTTTAATGAATAAGGGTATACATATTGAATAGATTCGTTTCCATTCCGTTTCCGATTCCAGAGTTAAAACCCGACGGGCCCTAAAAGTTAAGTTAACATTGCATGGTCAAAATGGTCGTTAGCTTTGTTTTCCAAAGCTAAGCAGACTATTGCTCTATATGAATCCTTTCATCAACTTGAAAATTTTTCTGCTATATATAAAGTGTCAACATGTGCTTGTTGACGATTCAAAAAAAATAAATTCAGAAAAATGGTGTAATTGTATTAAATTCAGTTGTGGTATATATGTATGATGACTACAATCCCATCGTCATTTGAACAAAAAAAATCTAGTAATTTAATTGTTGACAACTTGTTTAACTTTTGATAAATTATGAAATGAAGTATGCCTACAAGGCAAAAGAAGCTACATCTAGAGTTTGTATGTCTTGTTGACAATATTTGGACATAAAAAAAGCTTTGTTAACACTCCATAAGCAGTTAAAAAATCTTGTTGATAGTTTATAAGCTATCAAGAAGCCTTGTCGACAGTCCTAACACTATGAAAAAGTCTTGTTCACAGTCCATAACCTGTCAAAAAAGCTTTATTGACAATCCATAAGCTGTCAAAAGCCTTGTCAACAGTTCATAAATCATCAAAAAGTCTTGTTGACAAAGTTTTTTCACAATATTTTTGTATAGTAAGAAAATGTAAAATTACTTGTGAACAAGTGTAAAAACAATTATTGACAAGTAAAAATGGATTGCCAGCGACTAATTAAAGTTATCATCAAAATCATATTTTTTACAGAATCATTTTATCAAACACATTGTGTGCATTACGATCAAAACTCTTGCACTGTTGTTACAACATCTTTTACCAACTACTAGTCTAACATTATCTCTTAATCACTACTCTCAAGTCCTAATGAATTTCAAAATAGGACGAAACAACACAAAGTCGATTAAAACAACGTAAATTATAAAGAAAATTTTTGGCCTACTAGGCATTTTCCAGTTTTGTGTTTAGTAAGTGTACCCCACTATTTTTGTACCACTTTTATTTAATGGTAGTTAAATATAATTAATCCTTCTATCAAAAAAGAAAGAATAATTAATGTTTGATATGCAAGTTTTAATATTAAATTACTGAATTTATTTTTTATTTTATTTATTTTTTTGAATTTATTTTTGATTTTTTGGAATAAAACCTGAAACCAAACAGTAAACAAAAATCTTAAGCCACAAATGAACAACTAAACAAACCAGTCCTTAGACTATCTACATTCCCAAGCTAAATTGTTAAATTTTATACTTTTATCCAAAATAATCTCTACATCCCTTGTATTCTTCCTCTGAAAAGAGTTAAAAGAAAATTCACTTTGTTTCCTCCGAAAAAAAATTTAAAAGAAAATTCACTCTGTTTAAATTTGGATATGATTGTGACAAAGTGCAAAAGGAATCAGGCCCCACCTCATTTACAAATTAACCAATCAAATATTTTCTCTCTCTTTTATTAATTTTTCTTTTAAAAAATTGAAAACCACAATGGTACAATTTCAAATGTCTTTCACTTCCACCACAACTCTTCTTCTCTATCTCTATTTCATATTGTTTTCAACGGTACTATTTGTCTTCCACCAACAGTACCTCTCAATATTTCATGCAACAACAGCAGTAAATCTCCAACTGTGCTTCTACAAATATAGCTTTTTGTTTCATTATTTTTTTTATTCTCTCCATCTCTTCTATTAAGAAAATTATTATCATGAGTTCATCAAGGAGAGGAATTAACTGGAGTACTAGTGAGGATACAACTTTATGCAAGGCATGGGTATCCATTTCCGAAGATGGTGCCGTTGGAAATTATCAATCATCAGAGTCGTTTTGGAGTAGAGTTTTGACTTTATTTACTGAAAACTCGTTCATTGAGGTGGCTCGTAGTAGGGATTCGATTGAATCTCGTTTCAAGGTTATTAATCATCAATGTTCTCTTTGGAGGGCAACACTACAAAAAAAAATTCAATTAGCGACGGCTTTTTGCAACGGCAGTAAAGCCATTTGCCGTCGCCAATAATCAACGGCGACGGCTTGGCGACGGCAAAACCTGGCGTAGCCAGAACAGGCGACGCGAAATTATTTTGCGACGGCAATTTGCCGTCGCTAATATTTCGCGTCGCCTTTGGCGACGGATACTGCCGTCGCCAAATATTTACCATGGCAAAAGCCGTCGCCGACAGGTGTGTAGCAAACTTCGAAATTTGGTGCAGAATTTAAATTTTAGCCGTCGCAAAATTTAAATTTGGTGGGAAATTTTGTATCATTGGCAACGGCAAAGAGCCGTCGCAAATTGTATATTTGGTGGGAGATTTTGTATTTTTGGCGACGGCATGGAGCCGTCGAAAATTTTAAAAATGTGTTTAAAATATTAATTTTTAGCAACGGTAACCTGCCGTGACAAAGTAAATTTGGTGGGAAAATTCTACCATATCCTGTAAAACTATATCATAACTTGTATTATTTGAAAACATCTAAATGGCTGCATCAAGTTGCAACAATAATTTTTATAAACCAAAAGAGTGTATTTAAACTTAAAAACAATCAAAATAGCACGATTCGAAGGGTAAATAAGTTCATAATCTGAAAGTACAAAACCTAGATGTCCTTCATCTTTAACAAAGTGGTAATGAGGTTCACAATCATACACTTCCACGATCTAAACATCTTCTACTTGGACAAATTCTTCATCAATTGCATCATTTTCGCAAATTGGTTCCTTTTCTGATGCTACATGATCTCCATCTCCAATAGACTCTTTTCGATGTGCACTAGTTACAAACTGTAAAATATGAAATAATAACAATAGTTTAGATGGAGAAAATTTACGGTAACGAACTCTTATGCACATAGATGAGCATTTACTTATTAAACATGAAATTTTAAAGAATATAAAGTTCTAGATTACCAAAACTAACCTGTGTAAGTGAATGCGAGCTTCTTCTTTCATCGCCCTCCGATTGCATAAGAAGTTTCTTCAATTCTTCATACTTCATCTCAAAGTGCTTCGTCAATTTTGATGTTACGTCTTCAGTGACTTTTCGAGTTACATCTTCAATGACCAATAGTTTCACCATGTCTCGTCCAAATCTTATAACTCACCCAAAATTCATTTACTTGAAGGTGTTCCCTAACTACCGCTCTTCCAAACAAGAGCCGATTTTGACATTTCCTACAAGGACAATATATGCTAGAACCAACTTCCTTGTTGGCATATGCAAACTCTAAAAATTCGTCTAACTTTTTAAAATATGACACAGAACATCTAGTTCCCCAATCAATCCATGACTTGTCTAAAGGCATTGTAATCACCTCGGATCAGCTACATATATATGTGCATTGTAAACAAACAGATAAATAATTATATGAGCTTGCAGCAAACAGATTGCTTATGAACTAAACTTCACAACAGTCCAAATTGATTTCATCTACCGGCCATGACAAACTTTGTGGCATCATTCTCGGTTCTCAATCAATTCAAGTTTGACATAAACTTCCTTGACCGCATAAAAAACCCTATGTTTATTGTAGAATTCTCGCGAAAAAAATTTCATTTTAGCTCTTTAAAAATTTGATGTGCAAATTTTTTTTAAAAAGTGATGATGTATTATAAATAACTTAAATAGATTAACTATTAGAAAATTTATCATTAAAACAAATAGATTAACTATTAGTAGTTAGATTTTAAAATAACTTAAATCCCAAAGTATTTCATTTCAGTATTTTTGTGCAAATTTTATTTTTGAAAAGTGATGATATAGTATAAATAACCATTACATTTATAGCCAGTTAGATTAGGAGTGGGATAATTCAAGTTAAGATGCAATATTGCTTCAATTTTGAATCAATTAAATTGTAAGTGGAGAATCTTTCTCAAATCCGAAAGAAAAAGCGACCTAGTATTCATTTATAACTTAAAATATAGAAAGAAAGAGAGTTAACATATCAAATTTTGTTGTAGCCATTTATAACTAAAAAACGTTTAGCACAGTAAACATTTAGCACAATATTCATTTATAACTAAAAAACATTTATAACTTAAATCCCAAAGTATTTCATATTGTTGTAGCCATTTATAACTAAAAAACATTTATAAGTTAAGATTCAATCGTAGCCATGTATAACTTAAATCCCTATTTCATATTAGTACATTTATAACTAAAAATATAAAAAGCGACCTAGTATTCATTTATAACTAAAACACTTTTAGCACAGTAAACACATATCATAAAGAAACAAATAAAACTCAATAATATAAAAATTTATCCTAATAAATCCAATATATAGCCTTTGAACAAGCATTTGAATGTATATACTGCTTTGTTATTAGAAAAACATTCCAATGTTTGACATCAAATGAAAGCATATTTAGTATAGCATATAAGTGATGTTTAGTACAATGCAACAAAACAGCACCAGGAAATTAAGCCGCCACATCATCTGTTGATAAATATACAGTTAGGTAGAGAATTGATTTTGTATGACAGAAGTTACAGCAAAGTAATTTCAGTTGCAACAATAAAACCCGAATTGTATTGTAGATTTCAATTGCAATAAAGTAATGATGCATCAGAAATAAACTGTGAAAGGAGAAACTAAAATTCAAAGAATCAGACTTTCAAGCTTTCCCTAGGTTGGGTACAGCTATAACAATCCTTATGGTACATGACTTAAAGTTTAGGTCAAATGTCAATTGCAAGTCAAATAAATTGGTTTATGGTGATAAGCTTTATTAACATTTTGTTAACAGAAGATACTTGAAAGAGTCGAGTGCCACCTCCATGACCTAAGTCTACCTCTTTCTCTAAACCAGTCACTCGGATTGAAAAGTTGGCAAATTAAGCACTAAGCAATGAAACGAACACTTACCCCGGTCTTGTTATTGATCTAATACCACATGAATATTGGTAAAACGGAAAAATATCAGAAACATATACAACACCATAGGAATGTTGGTAAGCACTAAGCAATTTTTTTCTGGCTGCAACATACTCGGCAAATTAGGAAAATTTCATATTGACAAATTACAGATAACATACAGGAAAAATTCATCTATGCTGGTGAGGTCATCAATTCCTTAAAAACCAAATGAATTAAGAATAGCATTAAAAACTAAAGGTATGAAGTGCAATAGTCGAGTTCATCAATTTCTTAGGAGTAGAGGATACCACATACTCCGAGAGGAAGAGGCAGAGAGCGTACATGAGACTGAGAGAGAGACCGGAGAATGCTCGGAGTCGGAGGCGTCGTGTTGTTGCTTTGTCTTCGCCGGCTACTCGAGACTGCGAGACTACATAAGTCGAGCCCTATAGTCACATGAATACAGAGGATTATAGGATGGTATATATGATACTCGAGACTGCGAGAGAGGGAGCGTACCTGAGGCTGAGATAGACCGGAAAATGCTTGGAGTCGGAGGCGCCGTTTTTGTCGGCTGACGGCTGATCGTCGCTAGTCCTCAAAGTCGGCAAAGTGTTCTCTTGTTCCAAGTTAGCCAAAACCTAATCTAGCAAAACGGGGATTACGAGGGTTAGGACTTAGGAGGTGAGGGTGAGTGGGCTTTTTTCATAACTTTAATTATTATTATTATTATTATTATTATTATTATTATTATTATTATTATTATTATTATTATTATTATTAGTAATTCCACCAAAAAAATTATTATTATTAATAGTAATAGTAGGAAATGAGCTTTTGCGAGCCGCTCGGGCTCGTTACGAGCTTAATACTAGACTTGTATTCGGATCATTTTATAATATGAACAAGCCGAATTCGAGCTTTTAGTGAGCCGACCCCGAGTCAAAAAAAAAGAAGATGGACAAGTATATATGATGAAAAACAAGTAAAAAGGGTTGTTAAAGATAACATCAACTTAGGAAATTAAGTCGGACATCAATCTCGTACCCTAAAAATGGTGTGTTTAGCAAGCTTACCGGGAAGAACAAGAAGGACATCAAACTGGAATTTCCGAGAAGTGATTGTCGGCTTCTAGGTAATGGTGGCGAGTAGAGGACGTTGTCAATCGATTCCAACTATAATTCTGTAATTGATACTTTGGGCGAGGGTTTTTGGAGAAGAGTAAAGGACGAATCAACAAGGAGGAGAGTACAGGACGGTGTCAATCGATTCTAACTGTAATTTCATCTGTAATTGATACTTTTAGTGAGGGTTCTTGGAGACAAACAAGGAAGAGAGTTCATCGTCTCTTCGATGGGATGAATTTGGTTAAGGATTTTTAATTATAGGGAGTTTCAATTACTTTGAAAGAAAAAGAAAATTGATCATTTATTTTTTAATTTTTTTACCCCAATATTTCATATGCGCCAAATAATTTGGTTGTTGGCGTCGGCGATATATCCGTCGCCAACGGTACCTTTTATTAGCCACTATAAAGATTAGCCGACGCCAATTACAAGTCTATTAGCGACGGTCTTATACCGCCGACGCAAATAATTGGTATTTTCTGCCACGCTGATGTTACCGTCGCCAAATAAAGACCAATGGCGATGGCAAGGGTGTGCCGTCGCCAACAAGCGTGGCCAATTGAATTATTTTTTGTAGTGCAAGCTTGAGGAAGGCAAACGCCAATCTACCAAGCGGCGTTAACCAACTCGATGTGGTTAGTATTTTTTTGCACTACTTTATATATTATTTATTTATTTATAGATCCCCCTAACAATTTTCTACTGATAAATTTGTAGTCATTTCATACTCATTCTTGCAAACATATATGCAGTCTAATTTGGCACGTGCGATATTCACCAACGATAACAAGGGAAAAAGGTTCAAGTTTGATTATGTTTGGTATATACTAGAAGGATGCGCAAAGTGGAACAATCATTTCACCCCACCTATATATTTCTATGCCTTGTCGCATCAATGAAGGATTACGTGAGGATGAATCCCCTATCGGAACCGGTAGTCCTATCTCACAAGTCGAAAGCAACCGCGCTAATAGGCTGGAAGGTCGTGATAAACAAAAGGCTAATAAAAAGTCCAAATCTGTTAGGATTGATCCAGGGACTTTTGAAATTTTTATGGCTAAAATGGTGAGCACCTCTGAAGAGTATAATGTAGAGACACGTGAGAAAAACAATCTTGAGAGAATGAGGATCCAAGTGGAAAAATATAAGGTCGAGGTGGAGAAGAAGAAGGTAAAGTCGGATATTATGCAAAGATATGTTGATCTAATCACCATGGACCTCTCAAGCTTTTCTCCAAGGATAAAAAATTGGTTAAGACAACAACAAAATATTTTTTTGGGACATGAGAGTCCAAATACCGTCACACCCTCTTCAATCAATACCAACAACAACAATTACTATTATCCCGATCTTGGTGGTGATGGTGACTTTATATAGAATAGTTTAAGTTTTATATGCTAGACTTGTGCTAAATCTTGTATGTTACACTGTTGCATGATTTGGTTTTAATTTGTCAGTTTTTGGGTTGTTTTATTTTGATTGCTTAATTTAGGATCTTCAAATAAAAAATTGCAGTAAATGGAACTATTGTTTAATGATTTGGTTGCTACAAACGTGATTAAGGTTGATAATGTGATTGAGGTCGTTGAATTAGTGCTGATGTTGCTGCTTATATTTGGGCTTGATTTTCTTTAACTTGCTAGCATTCAGTTTATAGATGTTTGGAAATATCGTTATAATCCATAGATGATTGACAATGAAATATATATTTAAAAAGCCAGTAAGCCACTTATATAGGCTAGCTTAAACAATGAAATTACATGCTATTTCCATAGAGAATCCATAGATGATTGACGAGATCATTTCTAGTGAAATGATGTGTTGGAGTATCACGGATCCTATTATGGTTTTGCATATACTCCGTGATGGTAGGCCTATCACGATGAACATCAAAAGAAAAATTCGGATCAATTTCGTACTCAATTGAACGTACTAAGTTATGGTTTTCATCGTCAACATATTCATCTTCTACGATCATGTTGTGGAGAATAATACATGTGAGCATTACTTCACCTAGAGTTTGTGTATCCCACATTCGAGCTGGACCACGAACAATATCCCATCTTGCTTGTAGTATGCCGAAGGCCCTTTCGACATCTTTACGATATGCCTCTTGCATGTTTACAAACAATTCTTTTTGTGGGGTGTCTGAGTGGCTAATAGTCTTGACAAACGTAACCCACGAAGGGTAAATTCCATCAGCTAAATAATAATGTTGGTCATAATATTTACTGTTCACTTGGAATCGGACGACAGGAGCTTTTCCTGTAACAACTTCATCGAATAAGGGGGATCTCCCAAGTGTGTTGAGGTCGTTGTTAGATCCAGCAGTGCCAAAAAAAGCATGCCAAATCCAAGTGTCATAGGACGCAACAGCTTCAAGAACAATTGCTGGTTTCCATTTGTAACCAGTGTATTGCCCAGCCCAAGCAGTTGGACAATTTCTCCATTCCTAATGCATGCAGTCGATGGACCCGATCATTCCCGGAAAGCCTCTGCAAGAAGCCTTATTAAGCAAGCGGTAAAGATCACTTGGGTTTGAATCGTTTGATGACCGCAAGTACACATCACCGTAGATGTTGATGATGGATGTGCAAAATTTCCTCAAGCACTTTAGTGATGTGCTCTCCCCCATTCTACAATACTCATCAACGGAGTCTGCCGAACAACCGTTCGCCAACAATCTCAAGGCACTCGTGATCTTTTGTTGAGGGGAAAGCAACAATTGGTTGAGTGCATCTCTCGATTGTTGAAAGTAATGATCGTGAGATACCACATCATTCATGATGCAATTGAATAGGGCGGGTTGCATACGGTAACGTCTTCGAAACATACGAGCATCATAGGTTGGGTTGGGATCGAAATAATCCATCATCATTCTACAATGTCCTTCTTCTCTCTCACGGTTTATGTATTTTCGCCGAGAACGTGAACCACCACCTTGTGCGGAACTTGAATCATCATCCATACTTAAATCGTGCTCCATCATCATTCCCATGGCACCAACCATGATAATCCTCATATGTTTAAAATGAGCATCGATCTCCTCTTCTCGAATTCGAGATGAACCCATGCTATTTTTTGTATTGAAAAGAGAAGGACGAAATGTGGAGATAGAAATATATTGGATAGATGTGTGTACTGTTTTGTGATATTTTGACGAGAGAAAGAAGTAAATTTATATAGAACAAATGTGAACATTTATTTGCTTTGAAAATTTGATTAAGATTTTCCATACTTTGACTCCACCAAACTAGTTAAAGTTTCTATCATATTGATTTTCAAGATTTGATTTCACCGTACTAGAGTAACACTCCCTCAAAATGGTCCACTAATTATATTTCAATGTAAAATATCACTAAGAATTAGAAAGAACATTAAGTTAGATTTATTTTTGTGTGTAGTATCACTATTGTATTATATTTACTATTTTTTTAAAATCAAAACATGTGAAAAAATAAAGTATAAATTTGTAATAAAATTATCATCTTACAATTGGATTATAATAAGTTAAGATTTACTTATTTGTAATTAAAAAAATGAGTCAATTGTATTATAGACGGAATATGGGACGTAAGAAAAGGATATATAGACGAGGGTATAGATGATTTAGTATACAAATAGAGTGCATAAATAAGATTATAAATGGAGTGGGACGTGGATAGTCTTAGCCCAATTTGAGATCATAGCCAATTCAGAACATATACACCCAAGCAATTCACATTTCATGTTCATATACATGAACGGTGCCTTGTTAGGTTTTGAAGAGAAAGATTGCATTGAGATCTTACTCACCATTTGGGATCTCATGGGCTAAGGATGTTGTGAACAATTGATAGCGAATAAGATTAATACCCTTGTAAAACAACCTTTCGTTCCTCTCCTAGGAAATCATAAGAACACAAGGTTAAGAATAAGTTTATCCAAAGTTGGAAACTTTAATGGATGAAAATATACATACCTCAAGATCCATCATAGCCATATTGCAAGCAGTGGCGGCTGCAGGATTTCGAAAGGGGGGGCGAAAATTTATTTTCGATAAATATATCTATGAAAATAAAATAGCGATAAAAACAAAGTCAATATGTCATCTACTTACAATAAAAAAAAAATTAAAAGACATTACACTTAAAGGCGCGGTCTATAAATTTTTTTTTTTAAAAAAATAGCTGTCCTATAGGTGCGCATCTATAACCGCGCCTCTTTAGTTTTTTTTTCTTTCAAAAACGTTACACTATAGTTGTGGTCTAGGACCGCACCTCTATTTGTGTTTATATTATCTTTATTTCGGATATTAAAACGCTGTCCTCGACAACGCGTTTTACAAATAAGAGTGCGGACTAAGACCGCGCTTCTACTTCAAACAACAAATCTCGTGCATTTTGGTGAATTATTTCACTCCGAGCCTAAAACGGAAAATTCTTTTGAAGTTTCGTTTACTTCGGCAAAAGATGCAAAACAACATTTAAATATAACACAAAAATAGTGATATAAAAAAAATTAATAAATCGTAGAAAATTTTTTATAAACGAAAAGCCACAACCCATTTTAAAACGATTTTTTTAAAAAAAAAAATTTTTTTTGGAGGGTAGGGCGGCTGCCCCACCCTGCCCCCCCTAAGGGCCTCCCCTGGTTGCAAGGGCACCTGGATTTGATCCAACATACATGTGTAGTATTTTCTTCTCCTAATCACCAAATTAAAATACAATTAATTATAATTATATATGTTGATAATATATAGAAAGCACAGCAAGTAGTAACCTGCATTTCCAGAGTGCAGGAGGTACAAGGCCACGTAAGTTTGAGATAATTTACGTTGTCTTACAGATGCTTTACGTTCATGGATGGCCTAACTTATATGGTTTAAGAATGGGCCGTAGTAATGAAGTACGGCCCAAATGAAAAGGTCCAATCACATAACATAGGTGGGGCCCCCTTTAGTCATATATAACAGGAGATAAGCACACCTAAATTTTCATTTGTAATCCGCCTTTCAACTGTACTAGTAAAATACTGAAATTTGCCCCCTTATTTCCTCCCCGCCCAGCATAGAAAGCGCTCCATTTCCCCCAAAAAATTTCAAACCCTAACCCTAGCACGAAGCCCTTCCCCTTATCGTTTTCTCGCGATTTCAAAACTTCATCCACCCTCAAGCTCGCTATCATTTCACTATCCTGGACCTTCAATGCCGGACCCTCGAAGCTCGAATGGCCAACCGCCAGCCGGCAAGGGCGGTGGCGGAGGGGGTGCCGGCGGTGCTGATTACGAAATCAATCTTGAAGTCTTCTCCAAGAGGCTTAAGTCCATGTATTCTCACTGGGAGGACCATAAGTCGGATTTATGGTCCGGCGCCGACGTGCTCTCTGTTGCGACGCCGCCAAACTCCGATGACATACGGTATTTGAAATCCTCGGCGTTGAACATGTGGCTTTTTGGTTACGAGTTTCCGGAGACAATTATGGTGTTCACGAAAAAGCAGATCCACTTTCTGTGTACTCAGAAAAAGATCACGTTGCTTGAAGTGGTGAAGAAATCGGCTAAAGAAGCGGTGGGTGCTGATGTGATGACGCATGTTAAGGGCAAGGGAGATGACGGGTCGAGTCAAATGGAGGCCATTCTAAGGAGTTTTGGTGGTGGGGTTACTGGGGTAGGGTACTTGGCCAAAGAGGCTCCTGAGGGGAAATTTTTGGAGGCTTGGGATTCGAAGCTTAAGGCCTCGGATTTGTCGCTTGTTGATATCACCAACGGTTTGGCTGATTTGTTCGCTGCCAAGGACGCTAGTGAGATTCTTAATATTAAAAAGGCAGCCTTCTTGTCTGCTGCTGTGATGAAGAACTTCGTTGTTCCGAAGCTTGAGAATCTCATAGACGAGGAGAAAAAGGTGAGCCATTCTGTTCTTATGAATGATACCGAGAAAGTAATAACTGAGCCTTCTAAAGTGAAGGTGAAACTGAAAGCTCAGAACGTCGATATTTGCTACCCACCTATCTTTCAAAGCGGTGGCCAATTTGATCTTAGGCCTAGTGCGTCTAGCAATGGTGAAAATTTGTACTACGAGTCTGCTAGCGTGATTATATGCGCTGTTGGTGCTAGGTATAATAATTACTGCTCGAATGTGGCGAGGACGTTCTTGATTGATGCCACTTCAATGCAGAGCAAGGCATATGAAGTTCTGCTGAAGGCACATCATGCTGCTATAGGCGCTCTAAAACCTGGGAATAAGGCTAGTGCTGCATACACGGCAGCTCTGGCTGTTGTTGAGAGGGATGCTCCTGAGTTGTTGGGAAATCTGACTAAATCGGCTGGGACAGGGATTGGTCTTGAGTTTAGGGAGTCTGGGTCAAGCCTAAATACTAAAAATGAATCCGTGCTCAGACAAGGCATGACGTTCAATGTTCTACTTGGATTTCAGAACTTGCAAACTCAAACAAGCAAGCCAAAGAGCCAGAACTTTGCATTGCTGCTGGCAGATACTGTTGTTTTGAATGACAAGGGTCCTGAGATTACCACCAGGGACAGCTCAAAGGATCTGAAGGATGTTGCCTATTCTTTCAACGAAGGAGACGAGGAGGAGGAAGAAGAGCGACCCAAGGTGAGGACATTTCCATTATTTGGTCTGTTTCTGCAGTTATGCTTTTATTTTATGTTAGCTGCCTGTGTTATTATTCACGATGATTGATGCTTTATGCTTTTCATTCTCATAGCCTATGCGGTTTGATATTGCATGGAACTTTGGTCATAATCAATGAAATCCTCATTTTGTGTATATTGGAATAATATTTAATGATTTTGCAGATTATTGCTACTCCGTTCAGAAATACATGTATTAGGCTTTTAATTTTGTTGACAAAAAACTTTGCTCATGTGACATCATCAAGTTTGGTGTTCTTTTCTGCAATCAGGTTTGAACCAATCAGTGCTCATCTGAACTGATGCACATCCAGTAAAATTTAGCATACTTTATTGTCAGAGTTATATGTCAATGGCTAGGCTAAAACTACAAGTATTTCTGATTACCCTACTTTACGAAAAGCTATGGCAGTTAGACCTACACCACTGTTTGTTTGGCATAATTTGCGAATATTACATAAGGAATTGATAATCGTCTGATGGGTGCACATTTCTCTGAAAATTTTGCCATCCATATTAGACTCGTAGGTTCACTGTCCATGGATTGTAGTATATGATGTAGTTGTTTGGATTATGGTTATGATTTCTCGTTGAAGTTCAGTGCAATATGTTATAGCATTATTTTCTACCTCCTTCTCCTTGCCATATGTAATATTCAAAGTGGATTTTGCCTTCAGAGGTGGAAGGTTATCATTCCAAATTGTATGGTTGTTGAAGCTTAAAATTATGTTTCTAGGATGCTAGGATTCCGAATCTTTTGCCTTGCTACGGATAATTTTCTTTTGCAGTGTGTTGACAGCGGAAATTTTACCGGCTTACCGTTAGCCAGTAGTCTGATTAATAGTGCCTGCCCCTGGTAAATGATTATTGTTTCCCTCCTGTCACCTGACATGTAGATGTAAGTGCCATGTTTTCAGTAGCAAAAGACAAATACAAAGAGTTATTTTAAGATCAAATTGGATTTAAAGAAGAACAAATTGAATTATTCAATATAAGATTTCATTTAGGTATATTAAAATCAAAGGTTTAATTTTTTGTTTAAAGAAAACAAAAGTGTACCCAAAAGTATGATTGAAAGAAATAAGTGATATATAATAGAAAACAAATCATAGATGGACAAAAATACCCAAATATTTGCATTTGAGTTTTGAGCACAATTTTTTGAGGTCTTATAGTTATTAAATCCTTTCTATGTTGTGTTCCACACCTTGGTTCGCTGGAATATGTTGTTCTTCGGCCTTCTAATCGCCTGGGTTCAATACACCACCTCCCCATCTTTTTCTCCCATTCTTTCCATTTTTGAAAATTTTCATAGCCTACCCTAATTTTTACCCATTTCAGAAAATCACCACTATGTCGGGTTCGATACCCCACCTCCCCATCTTTTTCTCCCATTCTTTCCATTTTTGAAAATTTCAATAGCCTACCCTAAATTTTTACCCATTTCAGAAAATCACCACTATGTTCATCTTTTCCCCATAACCAGCCAAACTTCAATTTACACAGTAGTTTACAGTATTGACGTTACCATTTATGAATTAATAACAAAAGGAACCTGTTTAGGCTATCTATAGAAGGTTGTACGCCATTTACATTCAATACACACTCCCGTGGAATTTATCATTTATGCCTCATATTGATTTTTGTGCTAGGCCCCCAAAGTTTTTTGGACGGCCCTGGTTGCTTGTAAATGAAACGCAGTGCTTTGCAGTTTTTGTTCTACAGTCTGTAGTCTTCCTAAGAAGTGTACTTATATCTGCATTCAATAGCTTAATTATATTTTTATGTAATTAATGTTGTTTCCCTTTCTCCGTTTCAATTGGATTGAATGGTTTGGCTAAAATGGCAATATTGTATATAAGTTTCTTTTTTAAGCTTCATAAGAACATCCTTGAACACTTTGCCACTTGCAGGTGAAGCAACAGTCCAATGGGAATGAAGCAATCCACACAAAGACTAGTCTTCGATCTGACCATGGTGAGATCAACAGAGAAGAGCTCAGAAGGCTGCATCAACAAGAGCTTGCCCGCCAAAAGAACGAAGAAACTGCTCGCCGGCTTGCAGGTACAGGCTCTGGAGCAGGCGATAATCGCTCTTCATCACGTCCTTCAACTGAATTGGTGGCATACAAGAATGTAAATGACGTGCCTCCTCCAAGAGGGGAGATGATGATTCAGATAGACCAGAAGAATGAGGCGATTCTCTTACCTATTCATGGCGGCATTTGCACTTTCCATATTGCTACAATCAAGACAGTTAACAGTCAGTCGGACACCAACCGGAATTCCTATGTGAGGATACAGTTCAATGTACCTGGAGCCCCTTTTACTCCACATGATGCCAACACTTTGAAGCATCAAGGAGCGATTTATGTCAAGGAAATATCTTTCCGGTCCAAAGACCCCAGGCATATCAATGAGGTTGTAGCACAGATAAAGACACTGAGACGACAAGTTGCTGCTCGGGAGTCTGAGCGAGCTGAAAGGGCAACTCTGGTTACCCAAGAGAAACTACAGCTATCGGGTAACAAATTTAAGCCAATAAGGCTTTCTGATCTGTGGATTAGGCCTGTTTTTGGTGGTCGTGGTAGAAAGCTCCCTGGTACCATAGAATGTCATTTGAATGGATTTCGGTATTCCACCTCTAGGCCTGAGGAGCGTGTTGACGTCATGTTTGCAAACATCAAGCATGCTTTCTTCCAACCGGCAGAAAATGAAATGATAACTCTGCTTCACTTTCACCTGCACAACCACATTATGGTGGGAAACAAGAAGACGAAGGATGTACAGTTCTATGTTGAGGTGATGGAAGTGGTTCAGACTCTTGGAGGAAGCAAAAGGTCGGCATATGACCCAGATGAGCTAGAGGAAGAACAACGTGAAAGGGAGAGGAAGAACAAGATTAATATGGATTTCCAAAGCTTTGTGAACCGGGTAAATGATTTGTGGGGACAACCCCAATTCAAAGGGCTAGATCTCGAGTTTGACCAACCTCTGAGAGAATTGGGATTTCACGGTGTACCCCACAAGACCACAGCTTTCATTGTCCCAACTTCGAGCTGTCTAGTGGAGCTGATAGAAACGCCTTTTCTGGTGATCACTTTAGGTGAGATTGAGATAGTGAATCTGGAGAGAGTCGGTTTTGGACAGAAGAATTTTGATATGGCAATCGTGTTCAAAGATTTCAAGCGAGATGTGTTCAGAATTGACTCTATACCGACTACTTCCCTTGAGAGCATCAAGGAGTGGTTGGATACTACAGACATCAAGTACTATGAGAGTAGAATGAATCTGAACTGGAGGCCAATTCTGAAAACCATAACCGATGATCCACAGAAGTTCATAGAAGATGGCGGGTGGGAGTTTTTGAATATGGATGCGAGTGATTCTGAGACAGATGGTTCACAGGATTCAGACAAAGGGTATGAACCGTCGGATGTTGAGGCGGAGTCTGAATCAGAAGAAGAAGAATCTGAGAGTGAATCACTAGTGGACACTGAGGAGGACGAGGAGGAAGATTCAGGGCAAGAGTCTGAAGAAGAGAAGGGAAAGACATGGGAAGAGCTTGAGAGAGAAGCAAGCAATGCTGACCGGGAAAGAGGAGACGAGTCCGACAGCGAGGAAGAGAGGAGGAGGAAGAAAATGAAGGGATTCCGACCGGGTCCCAGCGGAGGCGGTGGCTTGGCTAAGCGTCCTAAGTTGAGGTAGGCATCTTACCTCTAAAGGTACATTTCCTCAATTGTCACAATCTTTTTGGGTTAGCATTTAGCAATGGGAGAAAGAGCTCAACTCAAGTCTACTATGATTGTAAAGGATTGACCTTAGTTCCATTTGTTTGTGTTGTGTAATGATGCTATCTTTTTCATTTTGGGCATTTCAGATAATTAGGGAACTTAATGGATTTTGGTCAATTTTTAGCTGTTACCTTCCTACCTGTGCCCAGTGCAACATTGAGTAGTATAACATCTGCTTTTACTGTCCTCGTCTCCTCCTCTTTGCTCAATTTTCCTTCAAAACCGTTTGCTTTGGCCTTTGGGTTGCCTTAACCTTCTCAGCTATCTTTACTTCTTTGAGGAGTTCAGTCAAGCATGCGAGAAGTTTATGTCAGATATGTGTTTAGAAGACATTAACTCAGGCCAAGACATTAACTGTATTAGTTGACTGATTGATCCATTTGAGAATTTTCGAACCCAACAAACCCCTTTTCCGACGACTCTGAACTTGATGTTTTTATCCACGAAGATGCTTTTAAGATAACTACCTCGAGAAGATAGTTTGTCCTATCCGTTTTTCGTTGTAAAAAAAATAAATTTTTTTTATCTCCTAAATGAGATGGTGAGTTTTTTTTTTTTTTTTTTAAACTATACCTGAATTAGTAATTCCAAACCTATCACTAGGAATGGAAATGAGTTGGTTTATGGGTGGAAGTTCCACTTCCATCAACCGCCCACCTTACTTAAACTCTCACCCACCCCGCCCACCACCCGCCTAACGCTTCATCCGTCATCCACCAACCCATCACCCACCGGGTGTTCGGGTGGTTCGGGTGAAATAACTGGGTGTGTGGTGTATCATATCTTTGAGTTTTAAACATTTATATGTATAAAGTAAATTTATATTTATAAAGGAAATTTAAGGTTAGTTTGGTTCAATACCTTATATATTTCCTATGTATATTGATTATATATAGTTTATTTTTGTGTTCAATTTGGTTGCGTATACATATATAATTGCTCGTATTACTGTCCAGTCTAGATTATGGTATTGGACCGGACTAATCTAAAAGCTCAAAAAATCATGGATTGTAAACCGGATCTCATGTGAACCAAGACTAGATCATAAAATCAGAACTGATCCGGATAAATTTTGCACATCCTACTCTATTAAAAAATAACGTCAACATTCGACGATATAATAAGTAATTTTGGTTGCTTAAAAGATTCAAAAACTAAATAAACAAATTTAAAGATGTTGCATATCAAAGTTTAAAAACTTTTTTTTGTGTTTAACTTTAATCTTTTTCAATATACGTTAAAAAAAATAATATATAATAATATGACTAGACATTAAAATATGACATGATTTCTACTTGTGTAGATATAACGGTTGTTGGATATTCCTTTTGAATTATAGTGTGTGTTTGGACAAAAAAAAAAGTATTAGTGTACGTGTTTTTAGTATTTTAGGATGTGTTTAAAAAATAAAAATATTTAAACGTGTTTGGTATGGGTAGTGTTTTTTTTACAAAAATACTTATTTGCCCTTACTTTTCATCCAAATTACCTATATTACTTGGGTTTTATTTCCTCTCACATTCGTATCAAACTATTGTCTAGCTTGCGATGACCACGCCGACACTCAACCCTCGACCTGACACCACCGCTAAGCCAGCCCGTCTTCATTCTCTAGTTGCTTTGAATTCGTTTCTAGTGTTCGCTTCTTATGTGGAGCTTTGTCGAAGTCATTTTCTTTCTTTCTTTGATCCAAAATCCCTTCGATTCTAGGTAAACCTCTGGCCTAAAACTTGATTTGTGTATGTTTAGTTCATGTGTGAACTAGCTTAGAACTCCTCTTCTTTCTTCGATTCATGTTTGAAGGTTGTTGATCCAACTTGATTTTTGTCGTTCGGTTCATGTGTGAAGTAGCTTAGAACTCATCTTTGTTCTTCGATTCATGTTTGAAGGTCGCTGATCCAACTTGATTTTTGTCGTTCGGTTCATGTGTGAAGTAGCTTGAAACTCCTCTTCGTTCTTCGATTCAAATTTGAAGGTTGCTGATCCAACTTGATTTTTGTCGTTCGGTTCATGTGTTCTGGCTTGTTGAACCAACTTGATTTTTTGTTGACGGAACTTGTTTGTTATGTTCAGGTGATATATGTAGGGATGTCGATGGGTCGGGTTTAGGGCGGGGAGTACCCTATTCATCCTCATACCCATTTAGTATAAAGCTCTCCGTCCCCATCCCCATACCCGTTCGGGTATTGAAAATTGTCCCCATCCCCGTCCCCGTCGGATATTCGTCCCATCGGGTATTCCCCATCCCCGTTTAATTTTCCCCATTTTAAAATTATATGGCTTTTCCCCGTAAAAATCTATATCCCCATCCCGTTTAACTTTTAGAATTTTGAAAAAAACATTAACTCGAGTAATAAATGTGAAATTAGACCATAAAATAGAAATTTGTTACTTTGTTTTGCTATATAAATAAAAAAACACGAGAAAAAAGAAAGAAGAAAACTTCTTTTTTAAAAAAAAATAATAAAAAATTTGCCAAAGTAAAGTTATACTGCATATATATTAGGTTTTTCTTGTTCAAGTAGGATCGAGACTCGTAGTACAAACTAGTGTAAACTATAATAATTATATCTTACTAACATTTAAATTACGATATCAAGATAAAGTGTTATATTACTCTATCAATTTAATTTTACGGTTTATGATTTAGGTTGCACCACCAAAACATGTATTTGAGAGACTAATACACACGTACAAAAAAACATAACATGTAATTTGTCATACATTTGATCTTCGTGATTTGACATTTATGACATATTCAAAGTTTTATGTTATCCTTATATGATCCAAAATAAAATTATTATTGTTTACCATTAACAAGTATATAATTTACACATATAATATGCATTGCAATTGAAATGTTATCCTCGTATTTTTTCAAAATATATTTTGTGTAAGTAGGAACGAGTATGATACTATTAAGTCTTAGGTACAAAAGTGTATATAGTTACTAACCCTTAGTTTATGATTATAAGATAAATGTTAATTTATATTATATTAATATATATTGTTAATTGAAATGTTGATGTGGCTTAATTTGTTGCTTAACGCATCACCTTATTCAACTTGTCAAAGTATATATATATATATATATATATATATATATATATATATATATATATATATATATATATATATAAAGTTTCATTCATTCAAGTACGATCGAGACTCGTAGTACAAACTAGTGTAAATTATAATAATTATATCTTTCTAACATTTAGATTATGATCTCAATATAAAGTGTTATATTATTTTATCATTTTAATTATATGATTTAGAATTTAGGTTGCACATCAAATCATGTATGTGAAAGAGTAAGACACATTAATAAACACAATATGTAGTGCGATTTGCATTTGATCAACGTGATTGACGGTCACGACATACTAAAAAATTTCACGAGGTGTTATCCTCATATGATCGAAAACCAAATTAATATAAGTTAGTATTCATAACTTACACATATTATTATCAATTTAATATTTAAAGTTAAAATACGTTTCTTAAATGCTTCTCTAGAGTATTATTAGTTGTGATTATGGAAAAAATACAATGCTCAATCTATACTTTCCTTTTTTAAACAAGCAATTATGTTATATTGCTTAGCTCGACTTTACCTCAATATCATCATCATTGATGTTCCTTGTCTCTTTGTTAGAAGGGATACATTATAATTGATCGCTGAATTTGAATGCACAAATTAGTTGAGTTTTGGAGTTTTTGTTAGCTTTTCTAGTTTTCTTATATCAATCGGGTCCAAATATCATGTAAGCATTAGCCTTACATAAATTTCTTGTAGTTTTGATGGAGAATATTATTTCTCAAAGTCGCACTAGAGGTCCAAACTTTACATGGGATGATGAACTTGTGAGACTTCTTGTGAAGATCTTAATTGATTACACAAAGAAAAATGGAAGCAAACAAGCTTACAAGTGGAAAGAAATTACCGCAACATTTACTAGTTAATGTGGAAAGAGTGGTGTGAAAGATGTTTGTAGGAATAAATATAAGGCAATGAAAAAGGAGTACAAATCTTAAAATTTGCTTATGAATTTAGAGACGGGTCTTGGTTGGGACGAAAACACTCGTAGGATCACTACGACACTACATCTAATGAATGGTGGAATAGGAAGATTAAGGTATTTGTACTTATTATTATCTCTACAATTATCATTTAAATTCTTCCTTCTTGTACTTATGTCTTTATTATTGTTGCAGGAAGATGCAAACCGTAAGAAATATAGGAACAAGGGTATGGATGTGGAGTATAAGGAGTTGTTGGGTACCCTTTTTCCGGAAACGTATCAACATGGCGACTTGCCATGTCTTCTGACATGGTTTGTGATCTAAGCCCCAATCGTGTGTCACTTGCAGATGAGGAGGAAATAGGGTTCGGTGATGGTGATGGAGGTGGTTGTCAGTTCTTTCGCAGATTTGTTGACACTATCAACGAAGGGGCATGTAGCCATCAAACCTAGGCGCAGATGTCAACGAACAACCTTTCGAGTCACTAGAAGCTCCTACACCTACTCCAGTGACTAGAGTTACTAATGAAAAGGCTGCGATGAAGAGAAAAAAAAAGACAATTTGTTGGCTCTTCCAAATTTGAAGAACATATGGCACACACTTGAGAACACAGTGAGAAAATACTTGCCCTATTCCAAGAAGAAGTGAACTCCAAAGAAAAAGAGGAAGAGTCACTACTAGATGAAGGAATGCTTATTCTTGATAGGTTGGTATAAAAAATTTGGAAGAGGACGGATCACCGTTATGATGTTTTATTATTTCGAAGACTAAAGCGAGGAAGGATATGAAAAACTTGAGCAGACTAGCAAATGATGAGAAAAAGGTGAAGTGACTGAAATGGGAGTTTGACAATCGCTGATTTATTAAATATATTTCATTTTATTTTACCATTGATAATCATCTAGTTATTTATTTATTCCCTTGCAGGTTTGACATAATACATTTTACATATTATGTCAAGCGAGAGTGAGGTTAATGATCAAGACTTACAAATTTGGCATCACCTTTTAAAATGTACACACATCATGTAGAAATGAAAAGGCAAACTGTTATAACGGCCGAACATTACTATAAACACATGCACAAACAAACTTGCTACACTGACTATGAAAGTGGAAAAATGTGGATGGACAACATATTGTCTAGTCATCACATCCGGACGGTCAATATGTTTAGGATGGACGCCGAAGTTCTTTTACGTTTGTGCACTGAGTTGGAACAGAATTACGGTCTTACTCTGTCAAGAGAGGTCTCGGTGTTGGAGAAAGTTGGATTGTTCCTATAGACCCTTGCTCAAGGAGCCTCTATTCGTGTTGTTGCTAAGCATTTTCAACGGTCGACGGAGACCGTTCATCGAGCATTCCACGACATATTAAAATCCTTCACCGGGTGTGGGCATAGAGGACGTGGACTAGCAAATGATATAATCCGACCAAGGAATCCTAATTTTCCTAAGACTCCCTCCCATATTGTTGCGGATCCAAGATATGAGGATTATTTCCAGGTATGTGTAAAACGTATTATACGGACCAACTTGATATGATTACTGACAACAATATTATATCGTTCATATGCAGGATTGCATTGGTTGTCTAGATGGAACACATATTAGTGCATGCATCCCTGCGGAGTCACAAGGTCCATTCATGTGTCGAAAACTTACGGTGACATTCAATGTGCTTGTAGTTTGTGATTTTAATATGTTGTTCACGTTTGTGTTGTCTGGATGGGAAGGTTCGGCTCATGACGCAAAGGTTTTGGATAATGCAATTTTCAACTCAAACGTCCAATTTCATAATCCCCCTGCCTAGCAAGTACTACCTATGTGACAAATGACAAAGGTTACGCAAACAAGCCCGGATTTCTAGTTTCCTACTCAAAGACAAGATACCACTTGAATCAATTTGATAATGAGTCACCCAAAAAAAAAGAAGCGTTCAACTGGGCACACTCATCTCTCAAAAGTTGTATTGAACGGTGCAATGTCATGTTACCGAACCACAAACAAGTTGACATTCATCTTGCTTGCTTCGCCCACCACAACTTCATTCGTTTGTACTCCGGGTACAATGATTTATCTGAAGATGGAGACCAACCATCGATGACAACCAAGAGGGTGTGGAAGATGTTGGGATGAATGTCACGAATGATAGAGGAATGGGTCACGTTCGTGATCGTATTGATACTACAATATGAAACACATTAAGGAACACTTAGTTTAGAATTATGGTTATTTTTTATGAGTTCTCTTCCACTTTTGTCTAACTTTAGTAGGGGCATGTAGCGGTCTTTTGGAAACACTTTTTCATTTACAAGTATCGTAATTTTGTTATATATCCCCTAATAGTTTAAAATAGGAACCATTCATCATAGATAAAAGTTCTACATATGAATCATTCATCATACATCAAAGTTTTACAAAAGTCATAATTTTAATTGAAAATGCTAATACATCACATATGGAAAGAGTACAATTCCGGAAGTAAAACAAAAAACAATCTCATTTAATTTTTCGAACTTCATCAGACTATTTTTCTCTCTGGCTTGACTAAAACCAAAACAATGTCAGACAAGTTCACAAACCCATTAGTGAAGTAGAATATAATCAAAGCAATACCATAATGCATAGTAAACCCACCACCTTAAAAGCAATGTCAGACAAGTTCACAAACCCATTAGTGAAGTAGAATACAATCAAAGCAATACCATAGTGCATAGTAAACCCACCACCTTGCTATTTCTACTCTTTTCCCACTGGGTAAAGGAATTAAAGAAATTCGCTAACAATTCATAGCTGAATATTATTGCTTTAACTCAAGAGCACCAACATATAGAAAAGAGATTCACATAACCCAAGCAAAATTTTTTCCTTAGAACTGTCATATAATTACCCACATGCACAAACCACACATGCACACAGAGAGGGGGAAGGGGAGATTGATTGATTGAGCACATTTAAGCTGAAAAAACACTCAGAAATCAAAGCAATGTCAGACAAGTTCACAAACCCATTAGTGAAGTAGAGTACAATCCCATGCGTAAACAAAAATCAAAGCAATGCCACTAGAAAATCTTTCGATGTATCAGAAAATGTTTCTAAAAAGATAAAACACTCAGACTTAGGTAGGTAGGAGGTGACAGAGTTGTAAGACAAATGCATCCTCTCTTATATAAAATTCTAGCTATACTACCAACCACTAAAAACTCACAAATACCAATCCAAGAACTTTCCTACTTTGTTGTTAGCCATAACATTTTGTGAATCCAAGCTAAAACAATATTTTGTTCACATTCATATGTACACATTTAGGACACAGAAAAGGGCAATTTGTGTAACACCCCGAATTCTCAAAACTCGGGACGTTACTGGTTAGGACCTCACAATGGGTCCCGACCTCAGTTTGACAATAATATTACTAGGATCTTACAACAAGACACAAATAAGAAAAACCGAAATTCATGAAATAGTATTTTTAAGAGAATGAATGCAATAAGGTCTAGCAGCCTATAGTACTTAAACAAAGGGAAAAAGATCATCTGCCTTAACAAAAGAAAGAATGACAAACAACAACCCCAACCCCCACTCTAAGGAGTACGGAGACCCGGCTGACCACTACTTCCGGATCACTTAGTTGCTGATCTAACCTGCGGTAAATCTAAAAACACAACAAGAGAAACCATTAGCTAGTTATCTAAACATTAAGAGAGTAATAATAGCACACACACACATAAAAATATAAACACCCATCATGCTTCCAAACAAGTCCATTTATTATCTTCAGTTAAGTTATTCACTCTTACTAATGATACTTATTTTGTGACATGAGGGAGTCCCAAACCTCGCCTCCGCCCCCGTGTAACCATCAGGAATGGATCCGATGCATCTCACCTTGTACCTGCCTGGTCTGGGTATAGAGAACCTCCCAGTCTCCTGTCAGAGCTGGGCAGTGATGTCACGACCCGTTATACATACACTTGGGGCTTAAACATAATAATAACGGTCGTCCTAACAAGTTGTTATTATTATAATCACACACATCGCACACACACAACCATTATCACTCAACTAATATCCAGAAACTGGCTAAGTAAGTCGCAAGGACTTACCTGAGTCCAATCACACTCTAACAAGTCTCAAATCGGTCCGTACTCGTGGTAACTCAAACGCCTGTCAAATAAGGCAAGTGGATCAAAATCACATCTAAATGTCCAACCTCATGCGAAGGGATTACGGAAAAAGCTCTCTTACGGTAAAAGACCATTTTACCCTTAGTGCCGAAAATTCTCAAAGTTTATTCTTGAATTCTACTAATTTCTTTTATAACTTGTTTTCCATAAATTGTGTCTCTCGGATAGTTACTTATAGGTTATAAGGTCAAAACTCGAGTCAACTCGTCAAAGAGTACAACACTCCTCCTCCTTCCCGGTTATTACCCCACTCTTATACATGTACGTATACTTACATGTGCATACCTTTCTTATACATCTATATTTACGGGCACTGCTGCGTTGGTAAATTTATAAATTTCCAGCCTATTCTATATTGGTATCTATTTATACCTCCATATGTATTGCATTGTATATCTTCCGCTACTTGCTTACTTCTATTGCTCAACGTGTATATATATATATATTCTTGTATTGATCTTTAGTCACTTCCCACAAGTCTATCGAACAGTGCCCGTGACCCTCACTTCGTTGTGCCCACTGTTGCACCAAAACCCACCAACCGAGACTCCTTCCTGTACTCTCACTAAACCGCTACTCTATATTTACCCCCCTTATACTTCACCGTCTACCTCGTTAACCATCTCAGCAACTCAACCAACCCAAACAACACACAACTCAAGGTTTGCAGTACTTATACTGTTGAAAAAGGAAGGAGAGACTCACTGTTAATGAAGGTTGGCTACAGTTCGATCGTATTACGCTCAGGGGAGGTACGGCGACTCGGTGTACTCTTCAACCGGACTCGCACCGTGCTGCTGGGACGAATCGAAGGCTGCGGAAGGCGGCGGCGCTCCGGCTGTGGAAGGTACAACAAGTCGAAGTCACGCTGCCGGAGGTCGCGAGGAGTAGCGTTGCGTAGATCGATCCGTTAGTTAAGCGTAGGAGATAGAAGACGAGGTTAACGAGGGAAGAGTTCGCAAGGCTTACCGAAGTTCCTATTATGGCCGGATGGGCAGAGCCTTGGTGGAGTCTCCGGCGGGCGGTGGTGGTGTCAGTTTCCGGCGTGCAGCGTGGTGTCTCTTCTCCCAGGCGTGCGGCGTGTGAAGGTAAGCGACGGATTAGCGGTTTAGATTAGGGTAGAAATTAAGGTTAGGTTTAATTAGGTTTTTAATTAAAAGGTTAAGGATTGATTGGGCCGGCAGCACTTACCGAAAATGGGCATGCTCTTCCTTTAAGAAACAAGTTGAAGCGAAACCCGTTACTTGTACGGATCGGTAGGAAATTTGCGGGAATATTTACGGAATTATATTCCGTATTAAATAAATTATTATTTTATTTTAAAGGTACGTAAATTATTTTCGGTTACAACATTTATCATTTTATGTGAATTAGGTCACATAAAATGATAGAAATTCTCGTTTTAACTTCATTTACAGGATAAAGGTTGGCGGATCGGAATCCGGTTAAATTCAGTGTTAAACGAAGTTTTAAAATTTTCGGTTATTACAATTTGGCAAAAACTTCCATACTCTATCATCCTTCACATTATCATTATGTCACAAAGAAGTTTTTGTTAAAAGAAAATAGAGACATAGGACAGGGGCAATTCAACAGGAAAAAATAGGGGAAATTTCAAAACACACAAAAAACATCGAACAACGGTGTGAACGAAATTAGGGCAACTGTGAAGGAAGAACAGAAAAAGCGAAAGGGGAAGATAAACATGTCATCGGAATAGAGAGTTTAGGGCAGATAAGAACCTATCGTCGATAATAGAGAGGACGTTGGAGCTGTGGAGGGGAGAGTCGAACCCCTTCTTTGTCGCTAGGTCGAAGAATCCGGCGTGTGTCTTTTGGGGAGAGAAGTGAGAGAAACCATATTTTATGCCCGGCAAATGATTGTAAATAATTGGTAGGGACAATTTGGTTTTTTGATTATAAAAACACTAGTGTATAAGTGAAATTCTCATCCGGATGATAGTTTCAAAAACACTGGTATAAAACCAATGTACTAGTGTATCTGACACATCTAAACAACTAGAAAATTTTGAAACACACAAGACACTAATATACACTAGTGTTTTTTGTAGCCAAACACACACTATATCCAAAATATTTATCTGTTTCACGCCATACGCTGAACTAAATCTCACCTTTTCATATTGTTCATCCGAAAATCGGCCCGGAAAGGAATGACCTACTATAGATGGTATAATATTATGACTGTGATAGCCGTGGTTTACCGTTATGGTCCACGACAAATCCCCATTGCTCCGTTGTACTTTATCCTCAACTATCTTAAACTTACAATCTCCTTATCCGAAAAAGATTGTCCATCTACACAAACACATTTGTATAATCTATTCCCTCTACTTCTTCATCTTTCGGGACATTTATATTCTATGATGCAAATTCCAACTTATAAATATTAAACTTATCTATGTTACACAATGTAAACTAATTATAATAAATAAGTAAATATCTCATAATTGGAGGATGGTTCTTCGTCGGTTCAAATTTCAACATGTGACGCTATCTTCAATTTCGTCTTCTTTTCGGGAGATGACTTTTGTGAAATATGATTCGAGTGTGCAGGAATAAGGACGAGAGTTGTTTATATAAGGAAAAATATGATCGTTTTGTAACAGTCATATTTTCATCAACTACGCATATGGGCCCAAAGTTATAGATATTTAAAAAGATGGCCATTGATTCCTGTTTCGATTCCCATATGCGAAATTGGTTTCGGATTCAGGCCCAAATATGTAATTGAGGTAAAAATTTGATTGTTGAATGACTTCGGTTTCGGAGCTCAAATACGAAACTAGGTTTTGTTTTCGGGGCCCAAATGCAAAACTATGTTCTGGTTTCGGGAGCCAAACAAGGAGCTAAGTTTTTATTTTAGGACCAATCGCGGAACTGAGTTTTGATTTTGGGACCCAAACACGAAACCGAGTTTCGGTTTTGACGACCAAACACGAAATTATTCAGCTCATTTCATCCCGAAAGGCTTCTACTTCATAGACCAAATGCGGAATGAACATAAACATATAATACTTCGCAATAATATGATTCCACCCCTGAACTGCGGAATTAGGTTATTTTTAAAAACAAATCATATGAATACGTCTAATATTCTTATATTCCACATAAATTATTGTGTCTTTCTGTTATAAATTGCTATTTATTCCGAAGCAGCCAAAGGCTACCAACCACCTGCGAAAGTTCAAAAAGGCACCTTTATGATTCATAACAAATATGTTTAACTTTTTGACATTAATCTTACCAAAAAAAAAAAAAACTTTTTGACATTAGTAATATGTGAGACGATATATAATTAGGGGTGTAATACGAGCCGAACAAGCCGAGTATCGGCATGCTCAAGCTTAGCTCGTTTAAAAACGAGCCGAGCCCGAACCGAGCCTAAAAATTATACGAGCTTTAAAATGTGCTCAAGCTTGGTTCGTTTAGAAAGTGAACGAGCTCGAGCCGAGCTTTTGACGAGCCGAGCCCGAGCCGAGCCCGTGTAGCTCGGCTAAAATAATGCTCATATGGTGTTATTTTAGCCAAGCAAGCCGAGTTTTACCCGAATGAGCCGAGCTTTGACATGCTCAAGCTCGGCTCGTTTATAAACGAGCCGAGTTCGAGCCGAGCCTAATTTTTATACGAGCTTTAAAATGTGTTCGTATTCGGCTCGTTTAGAAAACGAACGAGTTCGAGCCGAACTTTTGTCGAGCCGAGCCCGAGTAGCTTGTCTCATATTACATCCCTATATATAATTTCTTCTTATTAATGGTTACAAAGAATGATAATAAGTAATATGTGCAAAAATATATGAAAATATGCTCTTTTTTAAGTTATTGAATCATCAAGAGATTAGAAAATTGGTTGAGTGAATGCAATGATTTCTTTTATTATATCCAAGCAAATAATACAAGTATTGAGAATATTGAAAGTCGCATTCAAAGGAGGTGTATCATATACAGCATAGTTAATCATCGAGAGATTAGGTGCAATGAATTAAGCCCACACAAGGAATTAAGGAAGTAACCTCGAATTTAACTTTAATTGCAATTTGCTACCTTCCAAACTCATTTAATTACGTTTGGAATTCAAATTGCACGAGGTTTACTTTGCTTCACTATAGCAACTAAAGTGAAAAACGAATGAATAGATTATTCAGCGTACGTACGTTGTTCAAACCTTTGCACTCACCTTGTCTTTGTCTTAAGTCCTTTGAAGAATATTCACCTACCGAGATATAGAACTTCACCTCTATATAAACTTCGACTCTCCTCGCCATTGTTTCCATCAAATCACTTCACTGCATCTCGATCGAGAAATATAATGACAAGTTCGATGTTCATTTCTTTGCTCTTCTCACTTGTTGCTATGTCAACAATGCATGTTTCGTTGGCTTCTCTTCAAGTTGGGTTTTATCACAAAACATGTCCGTCAGCCGAGGCAATCGTTAGAAACACCGTCAAGAAGTTTGTATTGCAAACGCCTGGATTAGGAGCCGGTCTTATTAGGATGCATTTCCATGATTGCTTCGTTAGGGTAAGATACAACAACTTCAAATAACCCTTGTTTTCGCTACGTACATTTTGCGATTTTTTTTTAATAATGAAAAGCGGTTAGAATGAACTGACTTCTATCCTAAAGCATCCTTGTGAATGAGAACACAAAGTTTAAGATCATTAAAAAAATTGGTATTTAGGTGTTGAAATTCTCAGATAGGTTAATCAGTTTACAACACACTTTACTTCTCAAAAAACAACACAGTTTACTTCTCTAAAAACATGTCTAGCTGAACTTCGTCAAAAAACTGGAGTACACTTTGAGGATTTAGTTAATTGTAACTATATATTGGACGTATGTCAAACCAAAAAAAACAAAATTGGACGTATGTGCAGGGTTGTGATGCATCGGTACTAATCGACTCAACAACAACCAACAAAGCTGAGAAAGACAGCATTGTTAACAACCCTAGCCTCCGGGGCTTCCAAGTCATCGACGCCGTCAAATCCGCCCTAGAAGCCGCTTGTCCAAAGACAGTCTCCTGCGCCGACGCTCTTGCCTTTGCTGCCCGTGACTCCGCCTCCATCCTCGGTGGCATCTCCTACTCCGTCCCCTCAGGACGTCGTGATGGCCGTGTATCGCTCCAATCCGAGCCGATCCAAAACCTTCCTGGGCCAGCTCTCACCCTCCGACAAGTCCAAACCAGCTTCTCCAAGAAAGGGTTGTCGCTCTCCGACGTGGTGACTCTTTCCGGCGCACACTCCATCGGCCGATCTCATTGCTCTTCCTTCTCAAACAGGCTTTATTCCTTCAATGCCACCAACTCTCAAGATCCTCAATTGGATTCAGGCTTTGCTTCTTCGTTGAAGAAACGGTGCCCTAGTTCGAACAGTGTAAACACTGTGGATTTGGATGTTGTGACGCCAAATCGGTTGGATGTTCAGTATTATCGGAATGTGATGACTCATAGGGTTTTGTTTACGTCCGATCAGAGCCTCTTGTCTGCCCCCGGGACAACTACTTTGGTGAAGAGATATAGTGGAGAAGCTGGAGTTTGGGCTGAAAAGTTTGCTGAGGCGATGGTGAAGATGGGTTCGATTCAAGTGCTTACAGGAAATCAAGGAGAGATAAGGAAGAACTGCAGGATTATCAACTAATGATCACTGAAGTTTTCTAGAGTTTCATTCGTTTGTGTTTTGTTTTGATCATTGGTGATTATTAAGGTTGTTGTGGTTATCATTTTTGATTGTATAGATAACAAGATGCTAATGTTGTACTTGTTATCTAATAAAATGAAGGCTCAAAGGAGTTGATTGTTTTAATAGAAGACACTGAAAACTTTTCATTATTAGAACTCTAGTACTCTCTACTAGACATGTTCATATCCGGGCCCGTGTAGGGTTCAGACCGGGCTTTATAGAATATTGAGCCCGTTTAAACCGGTCCGGCTACCGGGTCTAGGATTTGTGCCGTACCCGCCCGGATGGGTGGGCAGGGTTCGCGGGTACCCGTTTTCAAATAGTTTTAAAAAATGTTTTTAATTTGGTTTTTTGAAGAAATAAATTATATTTAAGATATTTTATGTAAAATATATTAAATTTATTATAATTATACTAGATATTTTATATTAATACTTAATAATTATAATTATAATAATTATAATATAATATTTTTAAAAATTTTTTTTTTACCCGGACTGACGGTCAGGGCTTTTTTTGGCCCGGTCGGGCCTATAGCCTTGTCCGCGGGCTGCCCAAATTTGAACAAGTCTATCTAGTACACAACTTATATTGGAAAAGGTTTATAAACCCTAACTTAATTATATATATGGTCAAATTAGCTAAGTAAGCATTTTTGAGATTTCTCTAGTAACTAAGTCCATAGTATAAATATTTTTAGTAAATATACTCCTAATCAAACTTCTTATTTTACAACTTCAATTTAATGAAAGTGATAAAAATTGAAGGGTTACACAGACCTAATGAAAATAGAAAAGGATCTATTTGACCAAATTCTTTATATATATATATATATATATATATATATATATATATATATATATATATATATATAGGGTGTGGTTCCTATGAGAACACCCCTAACGTGAGAACATGAGAACAATCGTACACCGTTGGATGTGAGTATTAAGGGTTGAGATTTAGAGTATATATCAAAAATAATAATAACTACGAATAATAATAATTAGGAATCCAACAATAACTACAAATAATCCACTCAACCAACAATAACTACGAATAATACATTAAACGATATGACACATTCGTAACAAAACTGATAATAATTACGAATTTGTTCTCATGTTCTCACGTTAGGGGGTGTTCTCATAGGATCTATACTATATATATATATATTAGTTCAAATGAGGAGAGAGCTTGTAGATAGGAATTAGGAGGGCCGTAAGTCATTGGATGAATTTTAAATTAAGGGTTCACACGCGCTCATCATTAATGATATTTTTGTAAATTGACTTAAAATTTAGAAAAATACCCTTACGTTCAAAAATAGTCATCGGTGTTCATTGTTCATGTTTTTATGCATCGGGTTCATAGTGTTTTTATTCATCAAAGTGTCATGTTCATTTATTCTTTTGTGTTCATTTTATAATGCATGGATGTTCATTTACAATATATAACCACAAAAAATAAAAAGCTCATGACAAAACTGTAAAATCCGGAATTTTTATTCCGTCTATTTACGTTATAAAATAGATCTCGATCAGTTGACCCATATCCGTCTACCTAGTTAGACCCATTATTATAGGATTTATCATTTTATGTAGATTCCTTCACATAAAATGATAGAACCTTTAAGATCTTTAACATTTTATGTAGGTTACTTCCGCATAAAATGATAGAGTTCTGAGCCGATCTTAAATTAAAATAAACTCCCTATCCGCCTAGTCCGTATATTTACATATCGGGATCTTGCCCAGCCAGAAACTCGTTAAATTTAGGAGGCCAGCTGCAGCCTTTTTCAGCCCATCTATTAATCCATATTTCAGCCCACGGATCCAGCCTGCTAGCCCAGCTCCAGCGCTGCCAGCTCCAGCCCGTTGCCTGTCCGCTCCAGCCCAGCCGCAACGTTACCTCGCCAGCCCAGAAGCCGTCCAGCTGCCTCGCGCGTCCAGCCTAGCAACAACACCCACGTTGCCTTCAGCCCAGTTCCGCTCAGCTGTTGCGCGTGTCCAGCCCAGAAAACTGCTGCTCCGCATTTTTCAGTTCCAGCCCAGCAGCAGCAGCAAACCAGCCCCAATCAGGATACACGCCTCCCTTGCTGAACATTGCTAAACACGTAACAGCCAAGATCTTGCAGATTCCTTCCACATAACTGCTGCATTAATAGGGGAAAGGAAATCCGTAACTGCCTAATTAAACAACGCTAATTGCACCTTCTGATTTCCTTCCTCATACGCTGCACCCATCCATTCTGCGTCCCTTTCTTCTGTATACGCTCCAGCCTCTGCATCCATTCTGCGTCCCTTCCTTCTACACACACGCTCCAGCCTTTGCTCCTTTCTGCGTTCCTTATCTTCTGCACACGTCCAGCCGTTCCAGACGGAGGAAGCGCTCTGGGAGAAGCAACGTACCTCACGCAGATTCTGTGTATTTCGGTAAGGATTAATCTACCATTCATCTTCACCTCTTTAATTAGTCGTTCATGAATACCTGCGATGACAACTCCATCTCGACCACTCCGTGACAGTAGCAAGGCTGGAAGGAGTCGGCCAATCCGTGTAGTAGTAGAGCCAAGCCGAACCTGCTTCTCCTTCTGAACCGTCACGCAAGGGAGCCAGAAGGGCATCCGGAACTGTAGAAGACGCCTCAGCCAGTAGAGGTTGAAGAGGTGAGTCATCGTTTCTGCAGTCCAAATCCTTGCCTCTAGAAGTTAGTGTATAATCTTATGTATGTATACTATGTCCGTAATGCTAGAATGATGAACTGCTGTAATCGGACTTGAACATGAGCTAGGTTGACCTTGTGTAGCTGCTGAATATATATACCTAAGGATAGGAACAAAGGACTGCTGTTAGTATGAATAATAGAAATAAGGGGGCTGCTGTAATGTCTTTTATTTCCTTCAGCTTTTAGGTTACAAACAGCCCATCTTGTCGATCAATTATTAAACGTTTGGATAAAGATCCACCGTTGAATTTTGGATATGTTGTAGATGGATATATGTAGTTTAGCATATTAAAATTTGGGAAGAAATGAACGGTCGGATTGAAAGTTATGAGCTCCCGAAGTTAGGTAGTTGAGCAGTTTTGGTAAACTTAAATTTTGGCTAAGTATAAGAAATTAGAGTGAAGGAACCGACTTTGTGAATTATTATAAAAATATTGGCTGAACAGTTTGGAGAAATTCTTTCTTCTAAGGTTAGATAGAACCTCACAGATGATCTAGAGATTTAATTCGGAAATTTTATAAGCCGTTAAGAATTTTATATTTAGAGCCGAAGTTAAACCTTTACGATTCTTCCGGAAAATAGAAACATAGGAAAAATGTCAGTTTGGGACCAAATAAAATTTTAGGAGTTAGAATATAATTTTAGAACCTCAAATAGGAGTTTAGACCTGAATTTTAGGGTTTTCGAGAAAATCGGAACCAAGGGTAAAATGGTCATTTTACCCTAAACTAATACTGTAACGAGTTATGTCTTAATACATCATTCGATCTTAGAAGTTTGAGACTTCTATCTACCTGAGAGTGTGCTAATACACTTATCGCCTTTGACAGGCAACTGAGTGGTGACAGTTTACAGAGCGAGTGGTTTATAAAGAGTCGAGCGTTATAACAGGTAAGTCCTTTGGGCTTACTTAGCTGACTGCTAAATATGAGTATAAATGATGATGGTGGTGTGTGATTGACATGTTAGAGAGATAGGTTGTGATATATAATTACCGACCTATATTTTGGCCTAAGAGTAACGGGCGGTGGCATTCTGCTCAGTAGCTCGCGGGGCGCTGGGGGTTTCTTTCGGGACTAGTCCATACATGGTTTGTAGTGATGCTACCAAAGGAAGTCAGCTAGACCTACACCAGTTGGATAAGGAACGGAGGCGAGAACTAATAATAGTTCTCGTGCCACAACTTAAATTGAGTAATGTGAATCACTTAAATAATAGATAATAAACGGTTGAGTGCCAGCATGATGTTTGTTTACTTTTGTTTTTGCGTGTGCTTGTGCTGTTATCATTTTGCTTATATTTGGATAGTTAGCTAACTGTTGATATGTTGTTTAGACTTGACACAGGTTAGAGCAGATGCCGAGTGATCCAGACGGTAGTGGTCAGCCGGGGTGTCGTACTTTAGGACATTTTACAGTTTCTGCATTTGTGGGTTTTACAGTTGAACATTGTTTCCTTTCGTACTTTGTTATATTCCATTTTCCGGCTGTAGTCGATCTGGTCACATTCATGCATTATTAAGAACTATTTTATGATTTCTGATTTTTCCTTATCTGTGCCTTGTTGTAAGATCTCGTTAAGTTGTTGTCAAACTAAGGTCGGGACCCACTGTGCGGTCCTAACCAGTAACTCCCTAAGTTGTAAAATTTGGGGTGTTACAAAAACGTTAAAAGATGATCATAATATGTTATGTATGTGTCAAAATTACAAATAAGTCATCGGTGTTCATACTTTTATACGTCATTGTTCATGTTTTTATTCATCGTTGTTCATACTTATTATGTCATTTTTCCTGTAAATATTATAAACTATTTTTCTATAAGACATTTTGTCGAACAGTTTGTGTCCACACTAAAAGGAGCATATATATATTATTCAATTGGAGCTATTAGACTAACTCAAAGTATGTATATACATGTATTTTCTCAATCAAACTTATCAAACACAGAAATCATTCAAACAAATTTGATTTTAAAAACAAACATCAATCATAATGAAACATAAACCTTAAGAATGAAAACCTAAACAGTGAGAGTAGAAATCCGAAGAAACATAACCCGAATCATCTTGTATTCTCTTTGATTTCACAATTTTTTATGTAATCAATCTCTGATTTGGTTGAAAATCGGAGCAAGTATGAAGCTTGTGTGTTAGCGGCGAGAGAGAGACTCGTAACGTGGGATGAAGAATGTGAGGGAGGGTTGAACGTATTTTTTACTATCTAATTTTCTTCTTTTTTCCATGTTTATGTAATAATAAAAATGTCATTAGTGATGAGTGTGTGAGAGCCATTGATTTAAATCTCATCTAATGGCTCACAACCCTCCTAATTCCTATCTACAAGCTTTCTCCTCACCGGAACTATATATATATATAGTATAAATCATATGAGAACAAGCTTTATCGTGTAATCATGATAACAGACCTTATCGTTTAATATATTATTTGTAGTTATTATTAGTTTTTGTTACGAAGGTTCCATATCGTTGAATGTATTATTCGTAGTTATTGTTGGTTGAATGGATTATTCGTAGTTATTATTATTCGTCATTATTATTAATTATGACATCTACCCTAAATCTCGACCTTTAATACTCACCATCCGATGGTCTAAGATTGTTTTCATGATACGCAATAAGGCTTGTTCTCATGTGAACCGCACCCTATATTTATATTCACCCTATTTATTTTTGTTATTTACATAAAATATCCCTATTATCCAATATCCACATTCCCTAAAGACAAGATGGAGCTCGAGTGAAATGAAGAGATGTTTGTTGTTCACCTAAAGTGTCAGTGAAGATATCCACAGACTGCATAGACGAGGTGACATGAACAATAGAGATGAATCATTTCTAAACTTCATCTCTAATATAGTGGCAATCAAGATGCAAAGTGTTTATTCCTCTCGTGAAACGCATGGTTTGTAATAAGGGCTTGACCAACTTTGTTCCATTGATAAGTATTATTTACATAGACAAACATAGAGGAACGAAATGGTAAACAAATAAATAAAGAATAATCCTAATATATGACCTAATATACTAGGTGTATACTGTAACACTCTTCTTCGTGTTGAGGTGTGATCGAACAACTTCAAACTTGAACGGTAGAAACTTATAGGGTTTTTTAACATTCCTCGTGACTTGTACTTGAGTGTTGGGCGCAAAAATTGTTGTTGGAGCGAAGAGATGCAAGAAGGATTTAATGGACCTCCCTCCCTTCATTGATATTTGTTATGTTGGCGTCAATATGACGCCACAAGGTTAGGCTCTAAGACGCATGTAGATTAGCGTCATAGGATAGGTTGAGTCCTAGACGCATGTAGATTATTGTGATAGAGTAGGTTGAACCCTATGAAGCAAGTAGATTAGCATCCTAAGGTAGGTTGGGCCCTAGGTCGCAAGTAGATTAGCATCGTAGGGTATGTTGAGCCTTAGGACACATGTAAATTATCGTTCTAGGATAGGTTAGGGTCCTAGAGCGTAAGCAGATTAGCATCATAAGATAAGTTGGGGTCTAGCACGTAGGTAAATTAGTGTCCTAGGATAAATTGGACTTACGACACAAATAGATTAATGTGCTAGGATAGATTGTGTCTAGCACGAGGGTAAATTGCTTGTATTTGAAAGCAGCCACCAAAGAGGCTACCTACCAGACCGGAAAGTTCAACGTTGCCTTTATGTTCCTCGTTTCGACCAATTGCCCACTAACTGTAGTTAATAACTACCAAGTGAAAAAGAAACAATAATACCAAAAAATGATATTCAAGATAGATTATATTGGAGATGTAGTACAAATGGTTGGTTTACTACAAAATCTGCTTCGAAAATGATTGAGAATGATTCAAGCATGTCCCCAAACTATACATGCGATTGGATTTGAAACCTCGATACCCAACCTAAAATTAAAATTTTCATTTGGAAAATTTCACAAAACGGAATCCCAACAAAGGATATGCTTGACGAAAAAGCAATTGCCGTAACAAGGCACTGTGAACTATGCAACCACCGTCTTGAAGACTTGTTACACTTGCTCATTGAATGTCCTTTTAAAAAACAAATCCTTGCCAAAATCGACAGGTCAATATTAACCGAATTAAACAACATTAACCTTGTTAATAAAAAAGCTCACGACCTCCTACAAGAAATACAACATAAAATTGGACTTAACAAGTTTGCATGTCTCGCAACTATCTGGTGGAGTATACTGTTCTTCAGGAACAAATTATTTTTGGGAACGACCCGATTGGTCCTTGCAATAAGGTTATAAGTTTCATTAAAAACCAAATCCAAATGTAGAAAACTAACATCATTGATGAAGACGATTAAGATATAAAACAACAACAAAAGGACATTATTTCTTCCAAAAGAAAAAAAAAACAATATTAAAGTGGGATAAATCAAAACCTGGTTTCCATAAACTTAATTTTGATGGATCTAAACTCAATTTGAGAATAGCATCCATCGACTTTGTGATTCGAAATCACAAGGGTGAGGTTGTTAGTCTTGATGCGAAAAAAATAACTTTAACTTGGTAATAAAAGCTGAAGCTTATGCTCTTAAATCGGGTCTACAAGAGGCTATCATATTAAAGATCAAAAAATCAAAATCGAGGGTGATAATCTTTGTGTTATCAAGGCACTCCAAGGATTGTGGAGTTGCCCGTGGAGGTCGAGATGAATTTTTTCGACTCCAAGCTGGATCTCCATTTCTTTGACGAAGTCTAGATCATACATATTTTAAGAGAAATCAACTGTATTGCTGACCGACTGACCCATTTAGGAATATCGAACCCCCAACACCTGCTTTTCTAACGTTCCCGAACTTCGTGTTCTCATCCGTAAGGATGCAAACTCTAGCTAATGAATCAACTACTTTGTTGGCAGCCCTAGAAACATATTGTAAATTAAAGGCATGAAAACCCGAACTTAGCCTTTTAGATCGGCTTGATTGTAACTCTAGAGACAGAATGAAAACGAATCTACTTCATACGTATACCATTGTTCATGAAATTTTTTGGAATTATTTCTTGTGGTTTGAAGTAATTAAAGTAGAATTTGATTTTTTTTTTATACCCTATAGGAAAACAAAATGAGGAAAGCAAATGCATTTTACACGAAACCAAAATGAATGATATATGTCAACAAAATTGATGGGCAAGGTAAACATATTTAAGGTTGTTCAAACGGTCCGGACTGGACCGTAAACTCTGGGACCGGACCGGACCGTTTCACTGCTAGTGTGAAACGGTTTGGTCCACCACGGTCCGGCCCGGGCCGTTTTATTTTAAAAATAAATAAATCAAGAAAAATATTTTTTTTAAAAAAAATATATAAAAAAACATTTTTTTTATATGGATTAAATCCGGTCCGGTCCGGGGCCGGATAATCTTCTTGTTAAAAAATAATTGAAATGTAAATTAACGGTCCGGACTGGACCGGAATATTACGGTCCAGGGCCGGACCGAATAACAATATCATGGACTGGACCGGACCGTAATATCATGGATCGGACTGGACCGATTTCCCCTTGCGGTCCAAAACCGTGCAGCCCTAAACATATTGACAAAGTTTATTTCCATTCCGTTTTCATTTTCGGAATTAAAATCAAACGGAACTTCCAACAAGAGTCCCCCGTACAACCTAATCTCAGGCGTTTGAGTTAAATAAATTCACCACTTTCAAACAATTTAACTCGATGCATATATTTGAGAGCCCCCGAGAACCTGCTTCAACGATGCCCGGTTGAGCATTAACTTAGAACAACGACTCATAGGGAGTAAACCCTTTAAAAGGGAAAAGTATGCTTGTGAGAGGGTATCTAAGCAGTATATTATGCTAAAACATATCTTAATACTTGTGTATATAAGAAAGATTCGTGTATCTTACATTTTTTCTTGGTATAGAAATTATTAGTACTTACCCGGAACTTTTTCTCTCACAACGCAAGTATACCCTCGACATTCTCTCGGATTCTGGCAACCTTGGCTCTCAACCGTCAAGTTTTCATATCGAACCCGACCACAATCCGTCAATGGACACATGTCCGTCTTTCTTTTCCTCACCAGGCACCTGATCTACCTAACAACTACTCGATATGATCCTAACTGTTGTGTCCATATCCTAACACAATATCTCCGACAAACCACGGACAATCAATGGTTGACCGCTTTACAAGTGCTACATATACTATATCAAAAATAGCCCCAAATAAGGTATATTTCTTTCAAACTCCAGTTAGTTACATTTAAATGGATATATATTGTAATCCGGTTATGCTACAAGTACATTAACCCGTCGATCTTAAATTGTGTTCTTTATTTTTTCTTGGCGAGTGCTTTATTTCGGAAGATGAAGGTACAAACAATTGTCACTAAGTCACCATCGGAATATAGAACAATGGCTACCACCACGTACCTTGCTTTGTTCGATATCGCTTATCCTCGACCCATGAAGCAAGGTCGTGAGTCCCGTGACAATCAAACCACTTAACGCATTGCATATCCGGTGTTTAATGAGCCCACCAAGCACAATGAAATCGATTGTGAAATAAAGTTTGATCCGGTATCATCCAAACGGTCCATATCCGATCCGCCAATCAACTAGCTGATGTCCTTAAGCTTTGAGGTGTGATAAGATCCCTACATTGTTCTCTTTCCTTCCTTGATTTACGCTATATAAAATATTCACATTCCTTTGTATAAAGGTTAGATTATGTTATTTAGATCAAATTTATATGCATTATTTTGTATTTATATGCACTCCCTAACTCATTAAAATTTGGATTTTGGCTTGTCAATACTTGAATCACTAGTGTATTACCCGCACTTTGTGCGGAATTGTATTTTAAATTTAATTTATAATAAATATTATGATATATTAAATGTAATGTTGAAAGTATAAAATAATTGTTGTGCAATAGTAATGATGCGTTACTTCATCCAACAATACATCATAATAACAAATGGATCTCAACGAAATAACAAATGAATCTCAACAACTTATTCACTTACTAAATAATTGATTTTTCTAAATGGTGACATAAATCTTCTTATTTATATCTTGGAAAAAAACTTAAAATAATATCAACTATCAACATTCAACCCAGAATAATACCAACTTTGAAAATTATTAGGAACGATACAAACTATCAACGTATTTACCAAAAATAATATGTCTTATTTTTTCGGCAAAAATCTTAACTCCGGCGATGACGTGGCAACCAGAATTTGACATGTCATCAAGAAATAATTATGTGATTTGGATTTTATTTTTTTAAATCAAGTTAATAACATTTATTAATATGTCAAAAAATATAAATTAAATTTATTTTGAATAATAAATTTTGTAACTATTTTTCATATAAAAAAAGTAAAATTGTAAAAAATACTTTTATAAATAATTTGTTTGTACTTTTAAAGAAAATCTTGGAATTTTTAAAAATTTTATTAGAATTTTATATATTTTAACTAATTTTTAAATATAAAAAATTGATTTTAAAAAATATTTTTTTTATATTAAAATTAGTTAAAATATATACAAATATATTTTCCAAAAAGTTTTACAAAATTCACAAGAAAACGATTTATTTTTAAAAATTATATTTTTTAAAATATTTAAAAAAATGTACAAACTTAAAAAATATTTACAAAAATTATATTTTAAATATAACAATTAAAAAAAAGAACTTCATTTATATATTTAAAAAAAAATTTATGTTATTAACTTGATTTAAAAATTCCACATCACACAATTAATCTATTTTTTGTTGACATGTCAAATTTCGATTGTCACGTCATCGCCGGAGTTAGCATTTTCGCCGGAAAAGTAAGACATATTATTTTTGGTAAATACGTTGATAGTTTGTATCACTCATAGTAATTTTCAAAGTTGGTATTATTTTGGGTTGAATGTTGATAGTTGGTATTTGAGTTGTTTTTCATTAAATCTTTAAATTTTAGTGTTTTTAATATTATAAATTTAAATCGTCTAGAGATATTGTTAACTTTTTTTTAAAAAAAAATTGACTATAAAATCTGTTAGTTTTTTTAAGTAATTAAGAAATTTAATTAAACATTTTTTACGGTTGTTAATTGCTAAAATGACACGTGACAGTTAGAGTTCTTAATTATAGTTAGACACGTAAAACTAATTGCTTCTCCTATAATATATACAAGATTCTCACGTTTATATATTAGACTCAATATCTCTTTTCAATCTCTTTTATTATTAACGTGGAACGTTTTTTTTTAAAAAAAAACGGAAAGCGGTTAGGACAAAACTACCTTTTAGAGGTAGTCCTTCCTAAAACATCCTTGCGGATGAGAACATTAAGTTCGGGGTCGTCAGAAAGGTGTATGTTGGGGTTCGAAATTCCCAAATAGGTCAATCGGTCAGCAACACAATTGATCTCTCTGAACACATGCCTGACCTGGACTTCCTCAAAGAAGCGAAAATCCAGTATGGAGTCGGATATGATCATCTCGATCTCCCTGGGACAACCCCAAAGACCTTGGAGTGCCTTGATAACACAAAGGTTATCACCCTCAATTTCAATCTTTTTAATATTTAGTCTTATTGCTTCTTTTAGTTCAGCTTTCAGCGCGAATGCTTCTACTTTAATTACCGAGTTAAAGTTATTTTTCTCAGCATCCAAGCTAATAACATTACCGTAATAATTTCGTGTAACAAAACCAATTGAGGTTATTCTCGAATCGAGTTTTGATCAATCAAAGTTGAGTTTGTGAAACGGGTTTTGGTTTATTAAATTGGAACCACAATTTATTTATAATGATTAAGAAAGGATAAAATCCACGTATATAAAAGGTTACGAGCCTATCAAGCTGATAATTGGCACATGCAAAACACAGTTGGATACTTGAGGCAATAGTATTAAGAATTGATAAATTATTGTGTCGTTCTGTTATAAATTGCTTTTATTTCAAAGCAGCCACCGCCGCCAAAGAGGCTACCAACTACACCGGAAAGTTGAATTGGTAACCACTGTAATAAAATAACTAATTAACTTCTTTTTTTTTGGTTAGAAAAAAATAACTAATTAACTGAAAACATTAACTAAACCTTTCAACAGAGAAAACAATTAATTCCTCCCAATCGAAAATAGTCTTGTTCTAACATCTAGATTTTGATAAAATTTTCTTTTATTTTTTTTTTATCAAGTATAAGTATCGTTCTATGTTTTCGAGGGTTTTATTAAGAGTTGTGGGCTAGTTTTTTAAAATTATTTTTATTAAATATTTTTATATCAAAATGAGTAGTTTAAAAGTACGGTAAATATTTAATAAGTTATAAAAGTAAAGTAAAATAATTATAAAATAAAGATTGTTCAGTAATTTTATGATTTTGTATAGAAAATTGGTCCAATGAATGCAATAATTGAGAGATTGAGATGCATAAAGGGATTAAGGAAGAAACCTCGAACTAAACTTTAATTTTCATTTGCTAACTTCCAAATGTATTCACTTACGTTTGGAAATTTCCAAACTAGGCAGTAGTAAAGTGCAAATACAACAATTAGATTATTCAAAGCCTCCTTTATTACTTGTCTTTGTATTAATCTTAATCTTTGTGAAGAATATTCACCTACCACGATACAAAACTTCACGGCTATATAAACTTCATCTCACCTCTACATAGTATCCATCAAATCTCGATCTACCTAGCTACGGATCGGCTTGCAAGAAAACACATTTGATCGACCACCTAGCTTCTTTCTCGAAGATCTGCCAACTATCATGGCAAGTTCGATGCTCCTTTGTGTGTTCTTCTCACTTGTTACTATGTCAACAATGCATGTTTCGTTCGCTTCTCTTCAAGTTGGGTTTTATCACAAAACTTGTCCGTCCGCTGAGGCAATTGTTAGGAGGACCGTTAATAAGTTTGTATTGCAAAAACCTGGGCTCGGAGCTGGTCTTATTAGGATGCATTTTCATGATTGCTTCGTGAGGGTAAGATACATCTTCATACTTTTCATTATGACATGACGTTGTGTGTAAGTTCACTTGACGTGTGTTTGGTTCTCTTTGCTTATTTAGTTATAACTATCCTAAATGTAGGGTTGTGATGCATCGGTATTAATCGACTCAACAACAACCAACAAAGCTGAGAAAGATAGCATTGTCAACAAGGGGCTTCCAAGTCACCGACACCGTCAAATCCGCCCTAGAAGCCGCTTGTCCAAAGACTATCTCTTGCGCCGACGCTCTTGCCTTTGCTGCTCGTGACTCCGCCTCCATCCTCGGCGGCATCTCTTACTCCGTCCCCTCTGGACGTCGTGATGGCCGTGTCTCCCTCCAATCCGAGCCGATCCAGAATCTCCCTGGCCCCAGTTTCACCCTCCGACAAGTCCAAACCAGCTTCTCCAAAAAAGGGTTGTCGCTCGCCGACGTGGTGACTCTTACCGGTGCCCACTCCATCGGCCAATCTCACTGCTCATCCTTCTCAAACAGGCTTTATTCCTTCAACTCGACCAACTCTCAAGACCCTCGACTGAATTCAGGTTTTGCTGCTTCCTTGAAGAAACGGTGCCCTAATTCGAACACCGTGGACCCTACTGTGGATTTGGACGTTGTGACGCCAAATCGGTTGGATGTTCAGTATTATCGGAATGTGATGAGTCATAGGGTTTTGTTTACGTCCGATCAAAGCCTCTTGTCTGCCCCTGGGACAACTACTTTGGTGAAGAGATATGGTGGAGAAGCTGGAGTTTGGGCTAAAAAGTTTGCTAAGGCGATGGTGAAGATGGGTTCGATTCAGGTGCTTACAGGGAATCACGGAGAGATCAGGAAGAACTGTAGGATAATCAACTGATGATCAATAGAGTTCCATTGTTTAGTGTTTTGTATTAAGAAAGTGTGGTTTGATCAATTGTGTTTGATTAGGGTTGTTGAGTTTATTATTGTTCGATAGTGTGGCTATCATTAGCTTATCAAGATGTCAATGCTATACTTGTTATCTAAGAAAACAAAGGCTCAAAGGAGTTGGTTGATTTTAACGATGAATACAAACAATTTGTAGTATTATTGATACTCTATTCAAGTTGGAAGCCAACCTAATAGCCGATCAAGCGAGCACGAAACCAATGGAGGTCTATTATCGGTAAAAGGTCCGTTCGGTTCAGCAGGTCTTTTTTACGGGATTATTGAAGAGGTTATTGTACTCAGATTATTTTGACCCAAGACAAGTAACCAAATACACGTGCATTATTAGATTATTGGAAGGTTATTGAAAATAATAATCACGTAGATAATCTACAATCCTCGCCGAGCAGACCCAACTTTAGGAACACAACTAACTAGGTTATTGGCATTACCTAACTTGGCAGTCTTGTCCCTTTCGAAGTCTTATACTAAATTTTCAAGTTATTGGGTGTGTCCTTGTGTTTTTTTTTTACTTTTTATCATATATGAATGAACAAGGATTTTTCATATATGAATGAACTTTTTTTTACATATGAGGAAAAAAGTTATTCATCTATAAAAACTTATCGAGACAACTATTAATAATAACCAACTAAATTTTGATTGGTGTCCCTATACTTTTGAATTTTTCGGATTAAGAACAAGGATTTTTCAATTTTTGGATAGTGCCCTTAAATTTTAGACTTTTTCAGATTATATCTTTCTATCATTAATAATTTAACATTTATTCACATTTTAAGAGAACAAAAAAAAAAACTATTCTTTAAAGAAATTATTTATACCTTTAAAATGACTATTAACAATAACTAGTAAATAATATTTATCTTCTTTTTCTTTCTAAATATGTTAACTTATGGATGATAGAAGGATATGATCCTAAAAAGTCTAAAATTCAAGGACACATTACGAAATCTGAAAAATCCTTTGGTATGATTCGAAAAGGTAAAAAGTATAGGACATTATATGAAATTGCCATAATATAATGAACTTTTTTCCTTATAATGTTGGCTTATTGATTATGATGAAAGAGTAAACTCCAAAAATATTATAAAGCTCGGGGATCTAGTTCATAATAATAATATTCATGTATTGCAAATATAACCCCACTCAACAAAAAATTTAAATATGAAATGAATTATATGTGAAGCTATATCAGAATGCATTTCCATTAAATATATATTACGGGGAGAAATACTACCAAATCTCGGCCATTTGATTTTCATTTCATGCTCTACAATCACGACATTAAAATATGTGCTATAATTTTTTTTATTTTGCCCTTTTCTTATAATTTTTTTATTTTAAAAAATATTTTGTGTTTGATTATTTTCTTCAAAATTTAAATAATACGTACACTGATACAATATAATACACATTCGTATAATATAATCTTATTTTATATATATTAAAGCAGACGCCTCTATTGCCACGTGTCAAGCCACGGTTCTTCCAGCCCCAAATTTCTTTTTAAAAAGTGGTTTTTAAAATTCAAAATCTATAAAAAAATATTTTAGTAAAGTCGTTAATTAAAGTTAAAATATATTTAAAATATCTTTGAATTTTGTAATAGTAAATGTCAGTAAAACAATTAAATTTTAATTTTAGAAAATGTCTTATCTTATATCTTATCTTATATATCTATTAAAGCAGAAGCATCTATTGCCACGTGTCAACGTCATGTTTCTCGAAGCCTAAAAAATTATTTTAAAAAGTGATTTCTAAATGTTTATATAAATCGGATATTGATTTCTAAATTTTTTTTAAAATATTTAAATAATTAGTTTTATAAAAATAGTTTTAAAACTTTTACAAAGAGAATTAAATACTTCAAAGAGAATTAAAAATCAAAATAATGACAATAATTTTATTTTCCGGATTTTTATTTTACAAAAATATACATATAAATTTTTAAGTAATAAATATTTATTAAAACTCAACCCGCACTTTGTGCGGGTAATACACTAGTATGTATTAAAGGAGAGCTCTTTTTGCCACGTGTCACAACCACGTTTATTGCAGCCCAAAAACTATTTTCTAAAAGTAATTAATTAATTGGTTTTTAAATGTTAAAATTAATTCAAATCTTTTACCAATAATTTAAAAACTAATTAGTTATTAAATCTTGACTAATAAGTTTTGAGTAAATAAAAACTTAAATTTACATATATTTTTAAAATAATTTGTTGCAAAATCGGGATATAAGCTTCTAAGAATTTTTTTTGCCACGTAGTACAAATCCAAAAGAGAAGATTGTTTAAGTATATTTTTTTAAAATCAAAGACTTAAAAGTATTTGTTAAAATAAATGTTTTTAAACAAAATTTTTATCAGTTTTTAGAACGTGATTTTTTTTGGCAATTTTAATTATTTATACCAATTTTAAATCTTACTTTTATATTTCCAACCCTATCTACTTTGTTATCTACATTTTATTGTTACTTTTATTTTTTATTAATAAAATCTAAATTTTAAAATACCGTAAATAATCGAAAAATTAGTCTCCTTTCAAAGTTCAATAATCTTCAAATATGGCGTCACCGTTCTTATCGCAATATTTATTATGTTATCTAGACGATTTATTTATTTCAATATCACTAGATAATTTTGATTAGAAGAATAAAGATTAAAACGTTTCACAGTAGTTACAAGGTTAGTACATTAAAAAGTAAGGTATTGCATTTTCAATTAACTAAAAAATTATAAAAATTATTTTATAATAAAATCAAACGGTTCTTCTCGACTAATATTGATCAAAAGACATCACTATTAATTTTCTTTTAAGTCTCACTAATTTAAAGGAAAGTACTAAAATCAAATCTATAAAATTTAAATCACACTCCCGCACAATGTGCGGGTAATACACTAGTACGTTATTGTATGATTAATACCTATAATAACTTTTCACGGTTTTTTAATCTCACCTCTCAACCATTCATCTACTACTTTAACGCCAATAAGAGATTTTCACTAGGAAAAATGACCAAGAATAATACCAACTATGAGGTATGAACCAAAAATAATACAAACTTTAAAAATTACTAGTTATTATACAAACTATTTCACATTAAACCAATTTTGATACGGTGTGAAATTATGGCCAATTTTATTACAAAAATCGTACATAACTTTTTAAATCACACAAAATGACCCATATATTTTATTTTGTTTTAAAATCACCCATGTTATTTTTGTATACTTAACGAATTAGGTAACAAAAGTTGGTCATCCCTTTATTTTTAATATTTAAGGTAGTTTATTCATTAAACAAAATTAAGAAGTTTTAAAAATAAAATTTTGATTAATAGAACCATATTTGGTATCATTATTATTTTATGTTAGTTTGAGGAGAAAATTCATGTTTGTAGGTAAAATTTAATGAAAGAATATATCAATTATTTAAAATTTTGTATAATATGAAAATTTAAAATTAATATATATAACGTAAATCCGTGAAAAAAATATACATTTCATCTTTAAATTTTAAAGATTCAAAAATCAATCTTATTTTATACCAAAATTTTGTGGAATGACATCAAGTATGAGTCTTTTAATCAAAATTTTATTTTAAAAGTTTTAAAACTTCTCAATCATTCTTAAAGTTATATTTTAAATAAATAGCCTAAAATATTTAAGAATGATGTGATAACTAACCTTTATTATATAATTCGTTAGGTATAAAAAAAAAAGGTGATTTTAGAAAGAAAATATAATGTAGGGGTAATTTTGTGCGATTTAAAAGATTATGGACGATTTTTGTAATAAAATTGGCCATAATTTCACTCCGTATCAAAATTGGTTTAATGTGAAATAGTTTGTATACCAACTAGTAATTTTTAAAGTTTGTATTATTTCCTTAAATAGATGGCTGAGATTAGGAGAGATTAAAAGAAAAAAAAACCCGTGTGATTAGTGAAAGAAATATTTGACGGTATAGTCACATATATTCGGCGGTATATATCTGACTCATATAGTATATATTCGGCGGTATAGTCACATATATTCGGCGGTATATATCTGACTCATAAAGTATATATTCAACATATAGTATATTTTCAGTAATTTGTTCTCAGTTTACCTGAGATAATTTTGAATTAATTAGGGAAATAGGACCCCTTAAAATTGTCTTTTGTAAACTAGGCCTCTATATAAAAGAAAGAAAAAGTAGGTATGGAAACTAGCAAATAGGGCAATAATTTCATTAGTTGAAATGATGGTGATTAGATGTTTACTTTTTGTTTAAATATCTTTTTTACATGTTTATCTTTTATTTTTGATTAATGTAGCTAGTTTGATGAAATTTTCAAGTCCATCAATGTTTAATTTTTTTGGGTGACATTGTTTTCGTTACCCAAATATGAATTATAGTATTTTTCTCATTATTCGGTATATGTTTATTGTTTTTGTGGTATGTTTCTTATTGTTGAGTATGCTTAAAGTGAAATTTTTGGGTATGTTTTATAGTTATACAAACTGTGTTACAAGGACCAAATGTCATTTGATATTGATGTTTGTGTACAATATCGATTTGTGTAAATTTTGGTTATGGCAAATTCAAATTGGGTATGCTTTTATACGTGTATTGACTTTGTATTATATTTCTTATTATTAAGTATATTTAAAGTGATGTCGTGGATATGTTTTATGGTTAACCAAAATGTGTTATAATGATCAAATGTCAAGCGAATTCTTGGGTAATGACCAAATGTCATTTGATATTGATGTTTGTGTACAATATCGAGTTTTGAAAATTTTGGGTATGACAAATTTAAATTGGGTATGAATTTTGTATTAAGTGATGTTTAAATTGGGTATAAATATAAAATATTATCCAATTTATGGATATTATTTTATTTTGATATTTGATTTATTGGGTATATTGTTTTCGAGTATGTTTTTGTACTTTGAGAAATTTATTTTTGGGTATGATTGTTGCATTAATTGGGTAAGCGAATTTTTGGGTAAGCGGATTTTTTCTGGGTAGAGGGCTGCGTTTTTTTGGCCTCAAATTCCCTCCAAATGTCAATCAAAAGGTCACAATCAACACTCACATCAACCATCACTCATTAGTTATCACTTTTGTCAACTTTTTGTATTATTTATGAATTAGTCTAGTAAAGTAGGAGTCCTATTCCTCAATTTGTAATTGGTAGGGTCCTAAATTTCAACTCTATAGTGTAAAAGGTCCTAAGTGCCAATTTAGCCGATAATTTTTCACATTCGATCTATATATATGTTCTAATAAATTACATACCACGGGGGTAGATATTGTATTTAATTAACGTACGTAGAAAGTGAATCATTGATTGAATGGTAAGAGACGGACATAAAAAAAAACATGTGGGTCAATGCCATTATTTTGGCGTTGGAATAGTCATGAAAAAGATAGTTTAATTTATGTATATGCAGCCAAGTTATTAGAATGTTGAAAGTCAAAATCAAAGGAGGGCTATAGCCTATAGGTGAAGAACCTCGAGATATAACACGAGGCACAAGGAAGGTTCAAAACTCAATATAAATCTAATAAAGTGAGTAAAGTGCATGCAATGAGAGCTGTCTTGGTAAAGCAGGAAGCTTCAATTTTGTACTGTTTCGATGAATTAGACTATGAATTCAGCTTACGTTGTTCAAACATTTGCAACTTTCACCTACCACATTCTGAAATACGCAATCCTATATAAACTTCATCTCAGCTCTTCATAATTGCTTACATCAAAACTCAATTACTTCATCTGAAATACACCTAGCTCTCCTTCCTTGATATATCATTGTCTTAAAATGGCAAGTTCGATGATTCTTTGTTTGCTCTTCTCACTTGTTGCTATGTCAACAATGCACCTTTCTTCCGCTTCTCTTCAAGTTGGATTTTACCACAAAACATGTCCATCGGCTGAGGCTATCGTTAGAAACACAGTCAAGAAGTTTGTATTGCAAACACCGGGACTAGGAGCCGGTCTTATTAGGATGCATTTCCATGATTGCTTCGTTAGGGTAAGATACAACGACTTAATAATTATCATTACTATGTACACTTTGCGGATTTAATTGTAACTGTATATTGTATGTATGTGCAGGGCTGTGATGCATCCGTACTAATCGACTCAACACCGAGCAACACAGCTGAGAAAGACAGCATTGTCAACAATCCTAGCCTCCGGGGCTTCCAAGTTATCGACGCCGTCAAATCCGCCCTAGAAGCCACTTGTCCAGAGACAGTCTCCTGCGCCGACGCTCTTGCCTTTGCTGCCCGTGACTCCGCCTCCATCCTCGGCGGCATCTCCTACTCCGTCCCCTCCGGGCGCCGTGACGGTCGTGTATCTCTCCAATCCGAGCCAATCCAGAATCTCCCTGGCCCCACTTTCACCCTCCGGCAAGTCCAAACCAGCTTCTCTAAAAAAGGGTTGTCGCTCTCCGACGTGGTCACCCTTTCCGGCGCCCACTCCATCGGCCAATCCCACTGCTCCTCCTTCTCAAACAGACTTTATTCCTTCAACTCAACCAACTCTCAAGATCCTCAGTTGGATTCAAGTTTCGCTGCTTCGTTGAAGAAATCGTGCCCTAACTCGAATAGTGTTAACCCTACTGTGGATTTGGATGCCGTGACGCCTAATCGTTTGGATGTTCAGTATTATCGTAATGTGATGAGTCATAAGGTTTTGTTTACGTCGGATCAGAGCCTTTTGTCTGCTCCCGGGACGACTACTTTGGTGAAGAGATTTGGGGGACAAAGTGGAGTTTGGGCCAGCGAGTTTGCTGAGGCGATGGTGAAAATGGGTTCGATTCAAGTGCTTACGGGAAATCAAGGTGAGATCAGGAAAAACTGCAGGATTATCAATTGATCGATGGAGTTCGCAACGAGTTTGAGGATCTTTTGTGTTTTTTTTTCTAGAAAAGATTGATTTGATTCATTGTGATTGATTAGGGTTGTTGAGTTTTAATTGTTTGATTGTATAGATAGCAAGATGCCAAATGTAATACTTGTTATCCAATAAAAATAATTGATTTCTAAACGTAGCGATGAAAATCTCTAATAGTCAGGACAAATATGCATTTTGCTTGCGTAGTTGATAAGATCATCAATTATGCATATGGAGAATGTAGTAGTAGTCTCGGGCTCGATAGGAGTAGTACTACGTTCCCCATATGTATAGTTAATTTTTTTTTAATTTTCTTTATGGATTCCAACTACGATGCACGTAATTGTGGTGATTATTAGAGATTTTCGCCGGTACTTGTATCAACCCCTAAAAATATAGGTTTGACGGAGTTCGTTGTTTTAAATGAATCAAAAACAATTTGGAATATTATTGATACTCGAGAGTTATATGAAGTGATTCTTCAAATAAAAAAACTAGTGTAGTTTCCGTGCTTGGATACGGGAATAGATTTAAAATTTAATGGGTAAATAATTTTTAAAATTTTAAAAATAATGTTGTATCTTAATGGTCTTAATAAATAACCCAAAGATAAACTAAAATTTTATTATTAATCAAATATAATTTTAGATAAACAATAGAAAAGGCTAATTTAGACAATATTACGTATCATAATTTTTCATCTCTTATATAATATAAAAGTGCAAAAATAAGTTTATGTTAGCGTACTATTAAAAAAGGAAACAAAAAATAAGTTTTGAAATTAAAATATTAATGTTAAAGATAGAAAACATTTAAAAGTTTAATTAAAAATTATCTTAGGTGATTTTAAATATTATCCCTTAAAAACAAACAATATGTGATATTTATATTATAATAATTTATACATTTGTTAATTTAGTGGTTATTAATTTCTAATTAATATAAGAACTATATGTTTGTATGTTAAAGTTAGAACAATAAATTATTTAATCATCTTATAGATAAAGGCATGATTCAGCTAAGAAGTGTTGTTGCGGTAAAACATTGAGTTGCTGAGGATTCCAAGAAAACAAAGCATTGATGTTTACTATGTTGTCGAGGAGAAGTTTGCATGATGCTACGTTGTTGAAAGTCAAAGTGAAACAACCTCGAGAGATGAGGCGCACAATGAATTAAGGAAGTAACCTCGAACTGCATGATGCTACGTTGTTCAAACTTTTGTCACTCACCTCCTTTATTACTTAACCTTTGTCTTAATCTTTTTTTATAATATTTTATAGGCAAAATTGGCAAACTAGCCTTTTTAAACAAATCAATTGAAAAAGAATAATCATACTATTTGGGATTGATATTTTGACCCCCTATAAAATATAATAGAGGAAATATAGTACAAAAGAGGGCAAAGTTTGACAACCCATCGGATGTGACATGTTGTACTATCCCACATGTCACATCAATCAGAAAAAGAAATTTCCAACATTCTTACTTTATCACCTATTACCCAAAAATCCGCTTACCCAAATAATGTCACAATCATACCCAAAAATAAATTTGTCAAAGTACATAAGCATACTCGAAAACAACATATCCAAAAAATCAAATATCAAAATAAAATCATATCCATAAATTGGATAATATTTTATTTTTATACCCAATTTAAACATCACTTAATACAAAAACCATACCCAATTTAAATTTGTCATACCCAAAATTTTCAAACCTCGATATTATACACAAACATCAATATCAAATGACATTTGATCATTACCCAAAAATTCGCTTGAATTTGATCATTATAACACAGTTTGGGTAACCATAAAACATACCCACGATATCACTTTAAAAATATACTTAATGATAAGAAATATACTACAAAGCCAATACACATATAAAAGCATACCCAAAAACCCGTTTACCCAAATAATGTCATAATCATACCCAAAAATAAATTTGTCAAGAAATATATTGCCTCTATTTTCACAATCATACCCAAAACCATACCCAATAAATATACTACAAAACCAATCCATGTAAAAAGATACTTAAATCAAAAGTAAACATCTAATCACCATCATTTCAATTAGAGAAATTATTACCCCTATTTTTTAGTTTCCATACCTATTTTTTCTTCCTTTTGTATAGAGACCTAGTTTGTAAAAGAGAATTTCAAAGGGTCTTATTTCCCTAATTAATTCTATTTTATACCTTTCACTTCGCTCTAATTCTGCCGAAACAATATTAATATGCCTAAAAACAAAGATGTTCGTCGAAAAAAATGTTAATAAAAAATCAAGGGTTTTTCATGTTATATTATTTACAAGAATCGACGGAACCTACACAATATAAAACTTCGCTTAGCCTCTATAAACTTCATTTCACCTCTTTATTATTTCCATCAGAAGATTCTACCACCTTTGGCACTCACTCGGTCCATAGAGAAATTTCAACTTCTGAATAGTAATATACAGTCATAAGGTGTTGTCAACAACACCAAAAATACATAATAAGTTATGTTAGATGTTGCAACTATAGAAGTATATGCTAATATATATATATAGGCCATTATATGTATTAAGAGGGACATAGATGTAAATAAGGGAAGATGCTAACTAAATATGTTAGGGTTCACTATGTATATATAACATCATCTACATTCTATCAATACATGAGAATATTTTAAAGTATCCGTTTATCATGGTATTAGAGTCATGTTGGTTCTCACAAACTTGATTGAAGTTTTTCGATCAATATAGATCTCAACTTTTACCTTGCTTCCAAACCTCAAACACATCCTCTTCAATTCATTTTTTTTACTTGTTTTTGATAATGGAAACTAATCCACAAAATACTGGAGCTAATAATCCCATTGTTGATCCCAATCTGAACCTTGGGAACGAGAATCGAAATGCTACTAATGTGGCTAATGATCCACTATACCTATCTAATTCAGACAATCTAGGAATGCAATTGGTGTCGATCTTGTTTAATGGATCGAATTTCAGCTCATGGAGAATGAGCATTAGGATGACTTTAGGAGCTAAGCATAAGCTAGGTTTTGTGGATGGATATAGTACAAAACCAGCTTCAACTGAGGAAGAGCAGCTTGCTCGATGGATACGAGCAGACTACATGATTCGATGCTGCTTCATTCAATGAAGTCAGATCTAGCTGAGCCCTTTACCTATGCTGAATCTACAAAGGATATGTGGGATGACATACTCGAGAGGTTTGAGGTATCCAATGCACCATTGATTTATCAAATTCATAAGGATCTAGCCTCTTTGAAACAAGATAACAGAACAATAGCTATGCATTTTGGAAAATTAAAAAAAAAACTCTAGGTTGAATTGATTTCTATTGATGCCATGCCTACTTGTACTTGTCAAGAAATTTCTCACTGTACTTGCAATATATTGAAGAAATTAACTGAGAGGGAAGCTAAGCTTCGAGTTATGCAGTTCCTTATATGACTAAATGAGCAATTCAAGCATATTAGAGGCAATATTCTTGCTCTGGATGTACTACCACCTTTAAATCAAGGTTTTCATATGGTAGTACAAGTTGAAAAGCAGAAGGAGATTACATGTCACACTGTACCTTCTCATGATATTCTTCTAGCTTCATGATCCGTTCTTTACAGACAAGCAGGTGGCGGTCGTCATGACTACAAGAAGGAGAAGTTTGATAGAATATGTACATACTACATAGAGAGAAGACATCTCAGAGATTCTTGTTTCAAGTTGACTGGTGTGTCAGATTGGTACAAAGAAATTAAATCCAAGGAAGATAAGCCATCTACTTCTTCATATTCTTCTAGATTTGTCAATAATCTAGAAGCCATAGTTGGTAATACTCCAGTTGATTCCATGGATCAATCCACCTTTTTTTCCATGGATCCGGATATGGTAACTGCAATCTACCAAGAAGTGCTAAAAATGATGCAAGAAAAGAAATCTTCCACTAATGTCAATTTTGCAGGTATCACTTCTAGTTTAGTTCATAATGCAGAGAAATTAATTGATTGGATTATTGATTCAGGATCTATAGATCACATTGCTTTTTGCAAGCATTTATTCTCCACCTTGTAGAAGCTTGATAAGCCAGTTCTTATTGGTCTTCTTGATGGATCTATTAAGGAGGTTCATTATAAAGGGACTGCGGTCTTATCTCCCTTGATTACTCTGACAAATGTGCTCTACTTGTCACAATTTAAGCATAACCTTTTGTCTGTATCTCGACTAGTAAATGATCTTCTTGTGCTGCTTCATTTTACTCATCACATCTGTTTCTTTCAGGACCATATCAGTAACACAATACTGTTTATTAGTTACAAGCAAGGAGGACTTTATAAGCTCATATTTCAAATGCCTAGTCATATTGCAGTCTATACAAGTAGTGAATCACTGCTTGTGATATACATTTTCTTCATGCTCGTTTTGGTCATATATCTTTGTCTAAATTGATTAATGTGGACAATTGTAATATTTCTAAAAGTGCCTCTCTAGATTGTCAAATTTGTATTCAGGCTAAACAACACAAATTGCCCTTCTCTCTCAGAACTTCTCATGCTAAAGACATTTTTGATCTTATTCATGTTGATATATGGGGGTCCCTATCATACCTCTTTTATGTGTGGTGCCAAGTATTTCCTAACTGTTGTTGATGATTGTTCAAGGAGTACTTGGACTTTTTTCATGTCTACTAAGCAGCATGTGGTCAGAATTATCACAAACTTTCTAACTTATGTTCATACTCAATTCAAAAAGAAGGTTCAAATCTTCAAATCAAATAATAGAGCAGAATTTCTCCAACACAATATACAAGAGCTTTTCCTTCATCATACATTATTCATCACATGTTTACCCCCTATGTTCCTCAACAAAATGCTCGTGTTAAGAGGAAGCATATACATCTTCTTGAGACTGCTTGAGCTCTCAGATTACATCCCAACTTACCTCTTTCTCTATGGGGTGAGTGCATTCTTGCTTCAACCTATTTAATTAATTAATTTAATGCCCTCACCTGTCATACATTGGAAGACCCCTTTTGAACTCCTACACAATACCAACGCCTCATATGACCATTTTCGTGTTGTTGGTTGTTTGTGTTTCACACTTCTACCTCACAAAGATAAAATGGAAACTGTTTTTCCCCTGTGTGTTTCTGGGGTATCTCCAGGTCAAAAATCCTATAAACTTCTCAGTCTAGCCACCAATAAAATTGTCATTACTTGTCATGTTACATTTCAGAAGCATGTTTTTCATTCAAGTTGTCTCCCTCCTCTCCACATATTCCTTCCCTTCTCCTTCCTTGCTTCTTGTTTCTCCTGCTCTTGATCCTATCGTTTCTTTTCCTACTTCCTCTCCTTCTCCTCTTGTTATTTCACCTCATACACCTACTTGCAACTCTTCTTCTTCTCCTCATACCTCCTCCACTTCTTCCTTTCTTCATCCTATACCTATCCCTTTTGCTCAATTATCTGTTTCTCCTATACCTGCTTCACTATTATTCCATCTCATAGACCTGCTCGAACCATTCACAAACCTACTTACTTACATGATTATGCATGTACTTTAGTTAATCCTCATCATGCTCTCTCCATGTCTGATATGTCCTCCCACTCAGATGATTTCATTCACTCCTTCTACACAATTCTCACTTCTTTTGAGCCTTCTCATTACAACCAGGCAAAAGACTTCTCATTACCCCCAGGAAAGGTTGTTATTGGTTCCAAAGTGGGTATATAAACTCAAATACAGATCAGATGCTCTGTTGAACGTCATTAGGAACGTTTGGTTTCCAAGGGCTATAATCAAATAAAGAACAAAGATTATAAGCACACTTTTTCTCCCGTAGCCAAATTCACTACCATTTGTGTAGTTTTGGCTTTAGTTGGTGCTCATGCTTGGTTTATCCATCAATTAGACATAAATAATGCCTTTCTTCATGGCTTTTGTTACGCTAAGAATGTGACACGCAAAAGCTTTAAATTTATACTCGTTATATTTCTCCTAACTCCTAGCGAACCCGTAGTGTACGGGAAGTTTTGTAGTAGGGATAGTATTCCGAGGTCGAACACAAAGACTGAGGTGAAATTGAATCGATTAGTGACTATGGATAGTGTTGATCTAGGCTAAGAAAAAAGAAAGAAACAAATAAATGAAAATCTCAATATTTTTGGGTTTGGTTTTGTGTGGTGATCAATCAAGAATCACAACGATATAAGAATGCAATACAAACTAACAATCTAGCAAATAAACACAAACAAGCAAGACAAGCACTAGATATGAGATCAAAGAGAGAAAAGCGGATTCTAGGGGTTGGAAATTCCGGTTATGGCATTGGACTCAAGCTTCTAATCAATCTTTGGATTAACTATGGTATGTTGGGAAGGAATGTTTCTCAAATGGGGTCAATTACCGGGTAGGTCTCATGATCCACTATCCCGCTCCTAAGGTTCTATTACCTGGTAAGTCTCTAGAAGCCTAAAGAAGGGATATCTACACAAACCGGATGATATTCTAGGGATCTAACCTCTCCTTATCGGGTAAGTCTCGGGAAGGCAAGTCCTAAACACCTATCCTAGCACACTCAGTCCAATAGCGGCTTGTGAGGCTCACTACTACCTAGCGTTCGTCATCTTCGGTATCTAAGAGCAAGAATCACCGGGTAGGTCTCTTCTAACTCGTAGTTGCTAACACTAGGTCACCCTAGGATAGATTTAGCTCAACTAACACTAGGATTTCAACAAATCAACAACCTAACACTTAGATTTATCAGTACAAGCAAGTTAATCAAAATTACGGGGTGTTCATCCCTTTCCACGGCCGTGGAAAGGCAAGATCCAACCGTGGTTTTAAACAGTGACTAGGTTAAATCAAGCGAGTCATCCAAGTATTCATTTAAGTCTATTCTATCATAGTCCAAGCCATAACCATCTTTTCCTTACCCTAGAATCGCATCTATTTAGCCTACAACATGCATCTTAAAAATCAAACTCATCAAGCATAAAATCATGGAATCCATGTCAAGAGGGTGAAATGACAAAGAGATGAAACAAGTGAACAAGAAATCAAAGTTGAATGTGAGTTTAAGAAATACTTGCAACCCTTCAAAAGAAGGTTTAATCGATTCTTACAAAACACTTGCAAAACGTCTTCACAAATCTCACTAAAAAATCACTCAAAAAGACTATGGAACATTGAACTAGTGTGCTTCTTCTTCTTCTTCTCCAATGGAAGCCTTTCTTCTTCTCCAATAGTAGCTCCAATCCAATCTTCCAATGAGAGAATCTTTCTTGTTGAGAGTGTGGGAGAGAATGGGAGTGAGTGGTCTCCTAACAGCCTTGCAGGATCACCTTTTATCCTCAAAATTTGCAAGAGTCGGCCATGAAGATCGTGGGACAGCTGTCTCGGGAAAACCACGGCCTATTTCCATGCCCGTGGAAGTCCCAGTGGCCGTGGTTTTGGTGCTTCTGCACTCTATGGATCGTCAAGCCACAATGTGGTGCATGGCATGCACCAACAAGGTCCCATGTGTCCTCCTTAGCTCCTAACTTGCTTCCCAATGAGTCCGAAGGTGTGTCATCTCGAGGAATGATCTTTAAATGTATCGATTAAGCTCCTAAATCTCCCAAAATACCTACAAAGCATGCAAAAGTCCGTGTAGACATCTATCTCGAGAAAATACATGAATTGAGTGCAAACGTCATGAACTAGTGCTAAACCATGCATGAATGAGCGGGAAAACTATCTAAATGAGTGCCTAATCTAACATCATAAATCGTGTTATCAAAAATACCCCATACTTAAGGTTTGCTCGTCCCCGAGCAAGTCCCCAACTATAGACTAAGAGATGACATGATTTATGTATGCAGAAAAAACAACAAAATCCTTTTGGAGTTGTGCTTCTAATATTGGATCACCTTCATAGTCATGTTTCATGGTGATGGACAAGCAATCATGTATCAAATAAACGAAGGCACGGAAAGACAATTATACTTAACTCGAAAGCATGCATGAAATGTAAAAATGAAGAAGTCAAGATGGTCATGAGCATATTCAATCTAGATCACTAAGCCTTACACACATGCAAATAGGTCACAAGGGCTTGTGAAATGAGAGGCCAAGAAACGTTGTGATTAGGTGGGGATTTTTCTAGGTTATGTGATGCTAATCCGGGAATGGAACTAACTTCACAATTTTGACTTTGATCAACTTCCCACAAGTGTATGTTTTCTCCATTTTTTTCTTTCACTTATTTTTGAGACAATGACATTGGTGAACAAAAGCCGAAACCTTGTTGATTAGCCGTCCTCGGGCTTTTTTATTTTTCGAGGTGCATCCACACCGAGCACACATACCAAAGCTCGTTAGGACTATCGGTTTATTTGACTTTGGCAAGGCACAAACACCCGATTATGTGAATGGTGCCGAGTTACTCGTCATTTAAACCAACGTTCCCAAACCTATATTTTTTCTACACTTTTCACACAAATTCAGCACTTCATTCACAACATTCTTTCATCAACAACTTCACCCCACACTTGCTTTTAACACACATCAACACACTAACATGCTCCTATTCCCGGATGGGTCAAAAGAGGTCAAATTTATATCAATTGAGGTGCTCAAGCAACATGATCGAGATGAGAAGTAGAGAAAGATGAATTGCCTTAATCACTCCTAGATGATGTGCAAGAACTAGCATGTAATTTCGACTTTCAATACTCAATCCAATTAAGACAAACATCATGATCACAATCCATTCATGGGATTCAAGATAAGTACTTCAAGTCCACATATGCATTCATCTATTCAACACATAAGGCCATCCATAGCCAATCCACACAACAATCACATCATAAGGGTCATTCCCAAGCTTAGAAACACTAAAATTTTTAAAAATTTTCTGATTTTTTTTGGATTTTTCGAAATGTGTATGTACAATGCAAAACATAATGAAGCATGTGACTAAAAGAACTACCCTAGACGCTAATCATGCAAAAGATCATGCAAACCCCACCCCATACTTAGAAACACATTGTCCCCAATGTGTAAATGAAGTAAAGAAGGGTGAAAGAGGGTTCTCACAATGTAAAAAATGGTTTGCTTTGGTATTTGGGATCATTCAAGTGGAGTGATGGCGGATGATCCTATCAACGATGGTAGAGAGCTCACAGTGTTCGTTATGGCGTCGGGATCCGCGCTAGGCGCCGCTAGCCGTCTAAGTCCCACGTCCGCTCCACCCATAATTGATGAGGGACTCATCATCATCCACATGCCATGCAAGGCTTCCGTGCTACTTAAACTCTAGTACACACACAAAGCACACCAAACACACAAAAACAGAAAAAATCAAAACAAAAACAAAAACGAAAAAGGGAAAGATGTCTACCAATGGGTTGCCTCCCATCAAGCGCTTCTTTAAGGTCATTAGCTTGACCAAACTCGGGGGCGTCTCACTCTAGGTGAAGTGGGGCAATCATATCAACCGGAGCTCCCGGGATATACTTCTTTAACCGATGCCCATTCACCTTAAAATCTCCACAATGCTCCCCTCCTATCTCAACCGCTCCATGGGGAAAGATCTTCTTCACCACATAAGGACCCGTCCATCTTGACTTTAGCTTTCCGGGGAAGAGCCGCAACCTTGAGTTAAAGAGAAGGACAAGGTCGCCTTCACTCAACTCTTTCGGGATGAGACGCTTATCATGCCAACGTTTGGTCCTTTCTTTGTAGATCCGGGCATTTTCATAGGCATCTGATAACACGATTTATGACTTAGGTTTAGGTAATTATTTAGATAGATTTCCCGCTCATTCATGCATGGTTTAGCACTAGTTCACGACGTTTGCACTCAATTCGCATATTTTGTCGAGATAGACGTGTACACGGACTTGTGCGTTGCTTTGTAGGTGTTTTGGGAGGTTTAGGAGCTAAAACGATACGTTTGAGGATCATCTATCAAGATGACACACCCTCGGACTCATTAGGATGCAAGCTAAAGGCTAGGGAGGGCTCATGGAACCTTGCCAACACAAGCCATGCACCAAATCGAAGCTTAATGATCAAAGGCAATGCTGAAGCACAGAATCACGGTTCTCTGACACTCCACGGCCGTGGTTTCAACCGTGGATTTTGCCAGGTTTTCGTGACAGCTGTGCCACGATCTCTTGGCCAGCTCTTGCAAAGTTGTAGTGTAAAAGTGGTCCTGCATTGGCTGAGAGAATCATCTTGGAGCAGCTCTCCATTATCCACTATCATCCAATCAAAATATTCTCTCAACAAGAAGATTCTTTGGAAGAAGGAGGTAGAAGGAGGCTACCATTGGAGAAGAGCTTGGTTGGAGAAGAAGAAGAACACACCATTGATAGATTTTGATAGCTTGTAGTGAAGAATTTCGGAATCAATCTCTTGAGTTGTATGAACCATTTGAACCTTCTTTAAGAAGGATTGTGAGTTATTCTAATTCTATTTTCAGCTTGGTTTTGTTTTAGTTCACTTGTTCATCTCTTTCTCTTCATTATCTTGCAAATGGATGCCATGATTTTATGTTTGATTGTTTCGATTTCTATTATGAATGTTTTAGGCTAAATAGATGTGGTTCTAGGGTAAGGAAAGGATGGTTATGGCTAGGGCTATGATAGGATGGACTTAGATTTACCTTTGGATGACTTGTGTGCATAAACGTAGTTTCTGTTAGGAATCACGGCCAGTTCTTGCCAAACCACGGCCGTGGAAAGGTAGAACAAACCGTGATCTTACCTGGTTCGATGGATCTAGTCTTAGATTGTTAGAATGTTGAAATCCTAAGTGTTTGTTGAGTCAATCTATCCTAGGGTGACCTAGTGTTAGCAACTAAGTGTTAGGAGAGACTTATCCGGTAATCCTTGTTCTTAGATCTCAAAGATGACAAACCTTAGGTAGTGGTGAGCCTCATAAGCCGCCATTGGATTAAGTGTGCTAGGATGGTTGTTTAGAACTAACCCTTCCGAGACTTACCCGGTAAGGATAGGTTAGATCTCTAGGTAACAATCCGGTTTGTGTAGAATTCCTTCCCTTAGGTTCTTAGAGACTTACCCAGTAATGAGACTTTAGGGATGGCCTAGTGGACCATGAGACCTACCCAGTGATTGATCCCAATCTAGAAACACTTAACCCCAACATATCATAGTTAATCCAAGGAAAGAATAGATAGCTTGAGTCCTATGCCATAACCGGAACTTCCAACCCCTAGAATTCGCTTCTCTATCTTTGATCTATATCTCTTGTTTAGCTTGTTTGTTGCATTGATTTGTTAGCCTAGTTGATTATTATATTTCGCATGATTTGTGATCTTTGATTGATCACCGAAAAACCAACAAAAAACAATTGAGATTTTCATTTCTTTATTTCTTTCTCTCTTCTTAACTTAGATCTTCACTAGACTTAATCACAAATTGAATCAATTTCACCTTAGTCTTTGTGTTCGACCTCGGAATACTATCCCTACTACAAACGTCCCGTACACTGCGGGTTCGCTAGGAGTTAGGATAAATATAACGAGAATATAAATTTAAAACCCATTGCGTGTCACATCCTGAGCGTAACAAGTATTTGGCGCCGTTGCCGGGGACTAGGTCTAGATTGAGTCTATTTTGTGATTGTTTATTAGTGTAGATCTTTCTTGTTGCTTTTGATCTCTTTTTGGTTTGTGTCTTTGCTTTTCAGGACATCTCACTCTTTAGGTGTATGCGAAGATCTCGTGGTAAGAATTTAGCTCCATTCGATCCCGAACCGGAGAAAACCCTTAGATCTAGATCCAAGAGCATTAAAAAGGGAAAGGAGATGGCCGGAAGAGATCTCCAAGCTGAGTTGGATGAGGCTTTAGAGCAAATTAGGATAAGGGATGAAGCTTTGGAGAATGAAAGGAGACTTGCCAATGAGAGGCAAGAGGCAACTAGGAGGGAGATTGAGGAGATTAGGCAAGCTCTTGTACAAAGAGAGCTTAACCGTCAACAACCTCCTCCACCTCCACCACAACCGCAGCCGGCGGCGGTGAATATTAGGGTTGTGCCCATTGCTATGGAAAAGCCACAAACGTTAGGGCAACGTATGGATCCGGCACAAAGAGCACACCGTCCGGGTGTGAACTTAGGAGATCCCGCAGCCCATGATTACGAACTCCGCCCTCAAGTTCTACAAATGATCCGGCATAATCAATTTGGAGGGATGGAAGGAGAGTCTCCTCATCAACACTTGATGAATTATGAGATCTTGATGGAGACTCTTAGACCGCCAAGATTGGAGAGCAACAACCATAAGCTTAGGGCTTTTTCCTTCTCTCTTAAGGATAAAGCCTTGGCTTGGTATCAATCTATTCCACAAGGGCGAGTTGGTACTTGGGAGGAGATGACAACCGAGTTTTTGACTAAGTTCTTCCCACCTTCCAAGACTACCGAGTTAAGAGGGAAGATCAATGCCTTCGTGATGAAGGATAGAGAGAGTTTATTCAAGTCTTGGGAAAGGTTCAAAGATCTTCTCCTAGATTGTCCACACCATGGTATACCGAAAATTGAGCTATTGGAGATCTATTTCAAGGAACTTGATGAAGATAGCCAATTCAAGCTTCAATCTCTTTCCGGTGGGACTTTCATGGAGAAGCATGTAGATGAAGCTTGGGAGTTTGTGGAGAAGCAAGCTCTAGTGATTGAGAAGTACTCCCATAGGAAGAGTGAAGGGAGAAAGGCGGGAGCATACGACGTGAGTGAGGTCACCATGAGCAATTTCAAGCTTGACGCCATCAACAATGAATTGAAGTCCTTGAGGGAGTTGTGTGCTACAACTTTGAAGAATCAAGCAACTCCTCAAGTGCTTCCACAAGCTAACTTATGTTCCAAGGAGGAGGATGTGAATTACATGGGAAGGGGCAATTACAACAATTATCAAGGCCCAAGGAACTTCAACAACAACCGGCAATTTAACAATTACCGGCCCAACCACAACCATCCCGGGTTTTCCTACTCTAACCCGGATGGAGCCTTGAACCATCCCGCTTCCACAAGCACAACTCCACCACCAAAAGCTTCACAAGAACCTCCACCCGGATTTACTCAACCTCCAAAGGATAGAACCGAAATGATGTTTGAGCAATTGCTTGGAAGGTTGAGTGGTCTTGAGAGCACCGTGACTTCAATTTCTAAAGCTCAAAAGGTATTGGAAGCACAAGTGTTCCAAAAGGCGGGTGAAGCCCATAGAGATCCGGGAAAGCTTCCCGAAAGGACCGAAGACAACCCAAGAGGCCAAGTGTTGGTTATCACAACAAGGAATGGGTTGAGCATGAAAGATCCTTTGCCCAAGGATCATGCTAAAGGGAAACAAGTGGTGATAGAGGAAGAGACTTTGCAAAGAGATGGAGGCAAGAGCAAGGATGTAGAGCCAACCTATGTGGCACCGCCTCCATACAAACCACCACTACCATTCCCTCAATCGCGAGCAAGAGCTCGTTTGGACAATCACTTTGGTAAGTTCCTTGAACTAATGTCTAAATTACATATTAACATTCCGTTCATGGATGCTATTTTAGGAATGCCGGCATATGGCAAGTTCTTGAAAGAGATACTCTCCAACAAAAGGAAGTTGGAGGAGTATGGGGAGATAAGAATGACCAAGAGATCCTCGGAATTGATCCAAACAATGAAGGAGGAGATGCCTCCCAAGCTAAGGGATCCGGGATCCTTTTGCGTTCCAATTGGAGTGGGAGATGTGAAGTATGAAGCCCTTTGTGATCTTGGGGCAAGTGTAAGCATCATACCGTTTGCACTTTGCAACAAGGTTGGGCTAGGAGAGCCAAAACCGGTCAAGATGACCCTCTATATGGCGGACCGTTCTATCACTCATCCGGTTGGGATCCTAGAAGACATCCCGGTGCAACTAGGAGGATTCTATGTTCCAATTGATTTTGTTGTCTTGGATATTCCAGCGGACTACCCAGTTCCCATCATCTTAGGAAGACCTTTCCTAGCCACTTCCGGATGCCTAGTGGATTGCAAGAATGGGACTCTCTCTTTCAACATTGGGGAAGAGAACATCAAGTTCAAATTGTCCACAATGATGAAAGGGCCAACCCTTGATGAGGATGTCTTCAACATAGTCGAGCAAGAAGAATCTAGAGAAGTTGTGAGCTCGATCTTGATCAAGGATCCCTTGGAGAAGGTTCTTACCTTAAGTATGATGGAGGAAGGTATTATGGAGGCTTGCAATGAAGAGATCAAGGCCTTAGAAGCACTAGAAAAGGAGACAAGAGTTGAAGATGAAGACCACGAAGAGGTGCTGAACAGCTGCTTGTTCCACGGTCGAGATTTATGTTCCACGGCCGTAGAACTCTCTGGACAACTCCGAGAAGCAGGCTTGGCAGCAACCACGGCCGTGGACTTGGAGCAAACCGTAGAGTTGGCCGTGGTTTCCCCTGGATCAGCCCTTGATGGTGATCAAGCTTCTAGGAGCCATGGAGAGCCTTCATTTGCTTTGAATTCATCTCATCCAACCTTATTTGGATCGTCTCCACTCGATAAAGGTCCTCCTAAACTTGAACTCAAACCCCTTCCCTCTCATTTAAAGTATGCTTTTCTTGGTGATGACTCTACATATCCGGTGATTGTGAATGCATGCTTGAGTGATGATGAACTTGCTAAGTTGTTGCATGAGCTAAGATTGCATAGGAAAACCATTGGCTATACTATTGATGATTTGGTTCGCATTAAGCCTTCTTTGTGCATGCATAAGATAATGATGGAAGATAATCATAACCCCTCTATTGAACATCAAAGGAGATTGAATCCAATAATGAAAGAGGTAGTCAAAAAGGAGATCATTAAGTTGCTAGATGCGGGGATAATCTACCCTATCTCGGATAGTAAGTGGGTCAGTCCCGTTCATGTAGTTCCTAAGAAGGGTGGGATGACCGTAGTGACTAATGAGAACAACGAACTAATCCCGACTAGTACGGTTACGGGGTAGAGGATGTGTATTGACTATAGGAAATTGAACATGGCCTCTAGGAAAGATCACTTCCCTCTCCCCTTCATTGACCAAATGTTAGAAAGGTTAGCTCAACACTCTCATTTTTGCTATTTAGATGGCTATAGCGGATTCTTCCAAATCCCTATCCACCCCGATGACCAAGAGAAAACAACCTTTACATGTCCATGGGGTACTTTTGCATATAGAAGAATGCCATTTGGGTTGTGTAATGCACCCGCCACCTTCCAAAGGTGTATGATGGCTATCTTTTCGGAATACATTGAAAATATCATGGAAGTGTTCATGGATGATTTCTCTGTTTATGGTTCTTCCTTTGATAATTGCTTGGCTAACTTGTCATTAGTATTGCAAAGATGTGAGGAGACAAATCTTGTCTTAAATTGGGAAAAATGCCACTTCATGGTAAGTGAAGGTATTGTGTTAGGACACTTGGTGTCTAACCGTGGCATTGAGGTTGATAGGGCCAAGATTGAAACGATAGAGAAGTTGCCACCACCTACCTCGGTGAAGGGGGTAAGAAGCTTTCTAGGGCATGCCGGTTTATTCAAGACTTCTCTAAAATTTCTAAGCCTCTCACTAACCTACTAATGAAGGATGTTGATTTTGTCTTTTCCAAAGATTGTCTTGAGGCTTTTTGTAGGTTGAAGAACGCCTTGATCTCCGCACCTATCATGCAACCTCCGGATTGGAGTTTACCATTTGAGATCATGTGTGATGCAAGCGATGTAGCCGTTGGGGCTGTTTTGGGGCAAAGGAAAGATGGGCGCACTCATGCTATTTATTATGCTAGCAAGACGCTAGATGATGCCCAACTCAACTATGCTACCACCGAGAAAGAATTGCTAGCGGTGGTGTATGCTTTCGAGAAGTTCCGCTCGTATCTTGTTGGAGCGAAGGTCATAGTTTATACGGATCATGCCGCGATCCGTTATCTACTTACCAAGAAGGATGCCAAGCCTAGGTTGATTCGGTGGATCCTTCTTCTACAAGAGTTTGATTTGGAAATCCGGGATAAGAAGGGATCCGAGAACTCCGTGGCGGATCACCTTAGTAGACTCCCACCATTAGAGCTTGAAAGAGATGACATCCCGATTGATGACTCGTTCCGGGATGAGCAATTGCAAATGGTGGAGGAATGCCTATTCCAAGTGTCTAGAGGAAGTGAGCCATGGTTTGCCGACATTGTGAACTACTTAGTATGTGAGGAAGTGCCTCCCGGTTTGACATATGCCCAAAGAAAGAAGTTCTTCAAAGATGTGAGACATTACTATTGGAGCGAGCCACTTTTGTTCAAAAGAGGGCCGGATGGAATGTTTAGAAGATGCATACCGGAGGATGAGGTGGAGAGTGTGATCCGCCATTGTCATTCCTTGCCATGTGGAGGGCATGCTAGCTCCCACAAGACATGTGCGAAGGTGTTGCAATCGGGCTTCTTTTGGCCAAGTTTGTTCAAGGATGTGCAAAGCTTTGTGGTAGCTTGTGATGCTTGCCAAAGGACGGGCAACATCTCAAGGAGGAACGAGATGCCCTTGAACAACATACAAGAGGTGGAAATTTTTGATGTGTGGGGTGTGGACTTCATGGGACCATTCCCGTCTTCATGTGGCAACCTCTACATCCTATTGGCGGTTGATTATGTATCAAGATGGGTAGAGGCAATCGCTTCTCCTACAAATGACGCCAAGGTTGTGGTGCGCTTCTTCAACCGAGTGATCTTTCCTAGGTTTGGAACACCAAGGGTGATCATAAGTGATGGAGGGAAGCACTTCACCAATAGGAACTTTGGGGCACTTTTGGCTAAGTATGGGGTGACTCATAAGGTGGCAACACCTTACCATCCCCAAACTAGTGGCCAAGTGGAGATCTCCAACCGGGAGATAAAGGTCATTCTCGAGAAGACGGTATCTAGAACTAGAAAGGATTGGGCTATGAAGCTCAACGATGCCTTGTGGGCATATAGAACCGCTTTCAAGACACCAATCGGCACTACTCCTTACAAGTTGGTCTATGGCAAGTCTTGCCACCTTCCGGTAGAAATAGAGCATAGAGCACATTGGGCCATCAAGTGGCTAAATTTTGATCTCAAAGAGGCCGGAGAGAAGAGGTTGCTTGATATGAACGCACTTGAGGAGATCCGGTTGGATGCTTATGAGAATGCCCGGATCTACAAGGAGAGGACTAAACGGTGGCATGACAAGAGGATCATCCCCAAGGAGTTGAGTGAAGGCGACCTTGTCCTTCTCTTCAACTCAAGGTTGCGGCTCTTCCCCGGAAAGCTCAAATCAAGATGGACCGGGTCATATGTGGTGAAGAAGATCTTTCCCCATGGAGCTATTGAGATAGGAGGGGAGCATTGTGAAAACTTTAAGGTAAATGGGCACCGGTTGAAGAAGTATATCCCGGGAGCTCCGGTGGATATGATTGCCCCACTTTACCTTGAGTAGACGCCCCCTAGTTTGGTCAAGCTAATGACCTTACAGAAGCGCTTGGTGGGAGGCAACCCATTGGTAACATTTTCCCTTTCTCGTTTTGTTTTTGTTTTAGATTTTTCTATCTTTGTGTGTGTTTTGTGTGCTTTGTGTGTGCTAGAGCCTTAGTAGCATTGGAAGCCTTGCTTGGCATGAGAATGATGATGATGAACCCCTCATCAATTATGGGTGGAGCGGACGCGGAACTTGGACGGCTAGCGGTGCCTAGCGCGGGTCCCGACGCTTTGATGAATGCTTAGAGCTCTCTACCATGGTTGATAGGATCATCCAACATCAATTCACTTGAGAATCCCAAATACCATAGCAAACCACTTTTACATTGTGATAACCTTCTTTCACTCTTCTTTACTTCATTTACACATTGGGAACAATGTGTTCCTAAGTATGGGGTGGGGTTTGCATAATCCTTTGCATGATGAGCATCTAGGGTAGTTTAATATTTTCACATGTCTTGCATTGTATATATCCATTTCGAAAATCCCATAAAAATTCAAAAAATTTAAATTTTTTTTTTGTGCTTTCTAGGCTTGGATATGACCCTAATGATGAATCTTGTCTTGTGGATTGGCTATAGATGGCCTTATGTGTTAAATTAATGAATGCATATGTGGACTTGAAGTACTTCTTTTGAATCCCATGGATGATTTGTGATCATGATGTTTGCCTAGAATGGATTGAGTGTTGAAGGTCGAAATTACATGCTAGTTCTTGCATACCATCTAGGAATGAATGAGGCAATTCATCTTTCTCTACTTCTCATCTTGATCATGATTGTTTGAGCACCTCAATGGATATAATTTGACCTCTTTTGACCCATCCGAGAATAGGAGCATGATAGTGTGTTGATGTGTATGAAAAGCAAGTATGGGGTGAAGATGTTGATGAAAGAATATCATGCATAAAATGCTGAATTTATTGTGAAAGTGTAGCCAAAAATATAGGCTTGGGGACGTTGGCTTAAATGACAAGTAACTCGGTACACTTCACATAATCGGGTGTTGATGCCTTGCCAAAGTCAAATAAACCAATAGTCCTAACGAGCTTTGGTATGTGTGCCCGGTGTGAATGCACCTCGAAAAATAAGAAAAAGCCCGAGGATGGCTAATCACCAAGGTTTCGGCTTTTGTACACCAATGCCATTGTCTCAAAAATAAGTCAAAGAAAAAGAAAAGAAAAGAAAAAGAAAAGATAGAGAAAAATATACACTTGAGGGAAGTTGATCGAGGACAAGATTGTGGAGTTAGTTCCATTCCCGGATTAGCACCACATAACCTAGAAAAATCCCCACCTAATCACAACGTTTCTTGGCCTTTTAGTTCATAAGACCTTATGACCTATTTTCATGTTTGTAAGACTTAGTAATCTAGATTGGATATGCTCTTGATCTTCTTGGCTTCTTCATTTTTACATTTCATGCATGCTTTCGAGCTAAGTACAATTGTTTTTTCATGCCTTCATTTATTTGATGCATAATGGTTTATCCTTTGCCATGAAACATGACTTTGAAGGTGATCCAATAGTAGAAGCACAAAACCAAAAAGATTTTACCATTTTTCTGCATACATAAATCATGTTATCTCGTAGTCTATAGTTGAGAATTTGCTCGGGGACGAGCAAACCTTAAGTATGGGGTATTTTTGATAACACGATTTATGACTTAGGTTTAGGTAATCATTTAGATAGATTTCCTGCTCATTCATGCATGGTTTAGCACTAGTTCACGAGGTTTGCACTCAATTCGCGTATTTTGTCGAGATAGACGTCTACACGGACTTGTGCGTTGCTTTGTAGGTGTTTTGGGAGGTTTAGGAGCTAAAACGATACGTTTGAGGATCATCTATCAAGATGACACACCCTCGGACTCATTAGGATGCAAGCTAAAGGCTGGGGAGGGCTCATGGAACCTTGCCAACACAAACCATGCACCAAATCGAAGCTTAATGATCAAAGGCAATGCTGAAGCACAGAATCACGGTTCTCTAACACTCCACGGCCGTGGTTTCAACCGTGGATTTTGCCAGGTTTTCGTGACAGCTGTGCCACGATCTCTTGGCCAGCTCTTGCAAAGTTGTAGTATAAAAGTGGTCCTGCATTGGCTGAGAGAATCATCTTGGAGCAGCTCTCCATTATCCACTATCATCCAATCAAAATATTCTCTCAACAAGAAGATTCTTTGGAAGAAGGAGGTAGAAGGAGGCTACCATTGGAGAAGAGCTTGGTTGGAGAAGAAGAAGAACACACCATTGATAGATTTTGATAGCTTGTAGTGAAGAATTTTGGAATCAATCTCTTGAGTTGTATGAACCATTTGAACCTTCATTAAGAAGGATTGTGAGTTATTCTAATTCTATTTTCAGCTTGGTTTTGTTTTAGTTCACTTGTTCATCTCTTTCTCTTCATTATCTTGCAAATGGATGCCGTGATTTTATGTTTGATTGTTTCGATTTCTATTATGAATGTTTTAGGCTAAATAGATGTGGTTCTAGGGTAAGGAAAGGATGGTTATGGCTAGGGCTATGATAGGATGGACTTAGATTTACCTTTGGATGACTTGTGTGCATAAACGTAGTTTCTGTTAGGAATCACGGCCAGTTCTTGCCAAACCACGGCCGTGGAAAGGTAGAACAAACCGTGATCTTACCTGGTTCGATGGATCTAGTCTTAGATTGTTAGAATGTTGAAATCCTAAGTGTTTGTTGAGTCAATCTATCCTAGGGTGACCTAGTGTTAGCAACTAAGTGTTAGGAGAGACTTATCCGGTAATCCTTGTTCTTAGATCTCAAAGATGACAAACCCTAGGTAGTGTTGAGCCTCATAAGCCGCCATTGGATTAAGTGTGCTAGGATGGTTGTTTAGAACTAACCCTTCCGAGACTTACCCGGTAAGGATAGGTTAGATCTCTAGGTAACAATCCGGTTTGTGTAGAATTCCTTCCCTTAGGTTCTTAGAGACTTACCCAGTAATGAGACTTTAGGGATGGCCTAGTGGACCATGAGACCTACCCGGTGATTAATCCCAATCTAGAAACACTTAACCCCAACATATCATAGTTAATCCAAGGAAAGAATAGATAGCTTGAGTCCTATGCCATAACCGGAACTTCCAACCCCTAGAATCCGCTTCTCTATCTTTGATCTATATCTCTTGTTTAGCTTGTTTGTTGCATTGATTTATTAGCCTAGTTGATTATTATATTTCGCATGATTTGTGATCTTTGATTGATCACCGAAAAACCAACCAAAAACAATTGAGATTTTCATTTCTTTATTTCTTTCTCTCTTCTTAACTTAGATCTTCACTAGACTTAATCACAAATTGAATCAATTTCACCTTAGTCTTTGTGTTCGACCTCGGAATACTATCCCTACTACAAACGTCCCGTACACTGCGGGTTCGCTAGGAGTTAGGATAAATATAACGAGAATATAAATTTAAAACCCATTGCGTGTCACATCTTGAGCGTAACAGCATCCAACCGGATCTCCTCAAGAGCATTCATGTCTAGCAACCTTTTCTCTCCGGCCTCCTTGAGGTCAAAATTCAACCATCTAATGGCCCAATACGCTCTATGCTCTATCTCTACCGGAAGATGGCAAGACTTGCCATAAACTAGTTTGTAGGGAGTGGTGCCAATCGGTGTCTTGAAAGCGGTTCTATAAGCCCACAAAGCATCATCGAGCTTCATAGTCCAATCCTTTCTCGTCCTAGAAACCGTCTTCTCAAGGATCCCTTTTATCTCCCGGTTGGAGATCTCCACTTGGCCACTAGTTTGGGGATGGTAAGGTGTTGCCACCTTATGAGTCACCCCATACTTAGCCAAAAGTGTCCCGAAATTCCTATTGGTGAAGTGCTTCCCTCCATCACTTATGATCACCCTTGGTGTTCCAAACCTAGGAAAGATCACTCGGTTGAAGAACCGCACTACAACCTTGGCATCATTTGTGGGAGAGGCGATTGCCTCTACCCATCTCGAGACATAGTCCACCTCCAATAGGATGTAGAGGTTGCCACATGAGGAGGGGAATGGTCCCATGAAGTCCACACCCCACACATCGAATATCTCCACCTCTTGTATGTTGTTCAAGGGCATCTCATTCCTCCTTGAGATGTTGCCCGTCCTTTGGCAAGCATCACAAGCTACCAAACTTGGCCAAAAGAAACCCGATTGCAACACCTTAGCACATGTCTTGTGTGAGCTAGCATGGCCTCCACATGGCAAGGAATGACAATGGCGGATCACACTCTCCACCTTATCCTCCGGTATGCATCTCTTAAAGACTCCATCCGACCCTCTCTTGAACAAAAGCGGTTCACTCCAATAGTAATGCCTCACATCCTTGAAGAATTTCTTCCTTTGGGCATAGGATAAACCGGGTGGCACCTCCTCACACACAAGGTAGTTCACAATGTCGGCATACCATGGCTCATTACCCCTTGACACTTGAAACAAGCACTCCTCTACCATTTGCAATTGCTCATCCCGGAATGAGTCATCAATCGGGATGTCATCTCTCTCAAGCTCCAATGGTGGGAGTCTACTAAGGTGATCCGCTACAGAATTTTCGGACCCTTTCTTATCCCGGATTTTCAAGTCAAGCTCTTGAAGAAGAAGGATTCACCGAATCAACCGAGGCTTGGCATCCTTCTTTGTAAGGAGATAACGGATCGCAGCATGATCCGTATACACAATGACCTTCGCCCCTACTAGATACGAGCAGAACTTCTCAAATGCGTACACAACCGCTAGCAACTCCTTCTCGGTGGTAGCATAATTGAGTTGGGCTTCATCTAGTGTCTTGCTAGCATAATAGATGGCATGTGTAAGCCCATCTTTCCTTTGTCCCAAAACAGCCCCGACGGCTACATCACTCGTGTCGCACATGATCTCAAACGGTAAACTCCAATCCGGAGGTTGCATTATGGGAGTGGTGATCAAAGCATTCTTCAACCTACAAAAAGCCTCAAGGCAATCCTTAGAGAAAACAAACTCAACATCTTTCACTAGTAGGTTAGTAAGAGGCTTAGAAATCTTAGAGAAATCTTTAATAAATCTCCGGTAAAAACCGGCATGCCCTAGAAAACTCCTTAACCCCCCTTCACCAAGGTAGGTGGTGGCAACTTCTCTATCATCTCTATCTTATCCCTATCAATCTCAATGCCTCGGCTGGACACCAAGTGTCCCAACATAATACCTTCACTTACCATGAAGTGGCATTTCTCCCAATTCAAGACTAGATTAGTCTCCTCACATCTTTTAAGCACTAGAGACAAGTTAACTAAGCAATCATCAAATGAAGATCCATAAACAGAAAAATCATCCATAAACACTTCCATGATGTTTTCAATATACTCAGAATAGATAGCCATCATACACCTTTGAAAGGTGGCAGGTGCATTACACAACCCAAATGGCATTCGCCTATATGCAAAAGTACCCCAAGGACATGTGAATGTGGTTTTCTCTTGATCATCGGGGTGAATAGGGATTTGGAAGAATCCACTATAGCCATCTAAGTAACAAAAATGGGAATGTTGAGCTAATCTCTCTAACATTTGGTCAATGAAAGGAAGAGGGAAGTGATCTTTCCTAGAGGCCACATTTAGTTTCCTATAGTCTATACACATCCTCCATCCCGTAACCGTTCTAGTTAGGATTAGTTCATTATTCTCATTGGTTACTACGGTCATCCCACCCTTCTTAAGAACCACATGCACGAGACTAACCCACTTACTATCCGAAATCGGGAAAATGATTCCCGCATCTAGCAATTTAAGGATCTCTTTCTTGACTACTTCTTTCATGATAGGGTTTAGTCTTCTTTGAGGTTCAATTGAAGGTTTGTGATTATCTTCCATTAAGATCTTATGCATGCACAAAGAAGGTTTAATGCCAACTAAATCATCAATGGTATAGCCAATGGCTTTCCTATGCAATCTCAACTCATGCAACAATCTACTCAACTCATCATCATTCAAGCATGCATTCACAATAACCGGATATGTAGAATTCTCACCAAGGAAAACATACTTCAAATGAGAGGGAAGGGATTTGAGTTCAAGTTTAGGAGGACCTTTATCGAGTGGAGACGATCCGTATAATGTTGGTTGAGATGAATCCAAAGCCATGGAAGACTCCTCAAGACTCCTTGAAGCTTGATCAACAACTAAGGCAGTTTCTGGAGAAACCACGGGCAAAATTACGGGCTCTGGCACAACCACGGCCGTGGAAATTACAAAGCTAGACTTTTTGAGCATTCCAGAGAGTTCCACGGGAGAAACCACGGGCGTGGTTCTTGGTCCCTGGCCGTGGTTCTTGTAGAAATTCAGCACATCTTCGTGTGCTTCAAATTCAGCTCTTGTCTCCTTTTCTAATGATTCCAAAGCCTTGATTTCTTCATTGCAAGCCTCCTCTACTCCTTCCTCCATCAAACTTAAGCTAAGAACTTTCACCAAAGGGTCCTTGATCAAGATCGAGCTCACAACTTCTCTAGACTCCTCTTGCTCGACAATGTTGAACACATCTTCACCAAGGGCTGGCCCTTTCATCATTGTGGACAGCTTGAACTTGATATTCTCTTCTCCATTGTTGAAGGAGAGAATTCTATTTTTACAATCCACCAAGAATCCGGATGTAGCCAAGAAAGGTCTCCCTAAGATGATGGAAACCGGATAGTCCGCCGGGATATCCAAAACAACGAAGTCTATTGGCACATAGAACTTCCCGAGTTGCACCGGTATGTCCTCCAAAATTCCAACGGGTGAGTGATCGAACGGTCCACCATGTAAAGGGTCATCTTGACCGGCTTTGGCACTCCTAGCCCAACCTTGTTACAAAGTGCAAGCGGTATGATGCTTACACTTGCCCTAAGATCACATAGGGCTTCATACTTCACTTCTCCCACTCCAATTGGCACACAAAAAGATCCCGGATTTCTTAGCTTAGGAGGCATCTCCTCTTTCATAGTTTGAATCAATTCCGAGGACCTCTTTGTCATCCTCACTTCCCCATATTCCTCCAACTTCCTCTTGTTGGAGAGTATTTCCTTCAAGAACTTGCCATATGCCGGCATTCCTAGAATAGCATCCATGAACGGAATGTTACTATGCAATTTAGACATAAGTTCAAGGAATTTACCGAAGTGTTTGTCCAAGCGAGCTCTTGCTCGTGATTGTGGGAATGGTAGTGGTGGCTTGTATGGAGGTGGTGCCACATATGTTGGCTCATCTTCCTTGCTCTTGCCTCCTTCTTCTTGCAATGTCTCTTCTTCTACCACTACTTGCTTCCCCTTGTCATTTCCCTTAGGTAAGGGATCCTTCATGCTCAACCCGCTCCTTGTTGTGATGGCCAACACTTGGCCTCTTGGGTTGTCTTCGGTTCTTCTGGGAAGCTTTCCCGGATCTCTATCAGCTTCACCCGCCTTTTGGAACACTTGTGCTTCCAATACCTTTTGAGCCTTAGAAATGGAAGTCACCGTGCTCTCAAGACCGCTCAACCTTCCAAGCAATTGCTCAAACATCATCTCGGTTCTATCCTTTGGAGGTTGAGTGAATCCGGGTGGAGGTTCTTGTGAAGCCTTTGGTGGTGGAGCTGCGCTTGTGGAAGCGGGAGGGTTCAAGGCACCATCCGGGTTAGAGTAGGAAAACCCGGGATGGTTGTGGTTAGGCCGGTAATTGTTGAATTGCCGGTTGTTGTTGAAGTTCCTTAGGCCTTGATAGTTGTTATAATTACCCCTTCCCATGTAGTTCACATCTTCCTCCTTGGAAGACAAGTTTGCTTGCACTTGCACTTGAGGGGTTGCTTGATTCTTCAAAGTTGTAGCACACAACTCCCTCAAAGACTTTAGCTCGTTGTTGATTACATCAAGCTTGAAGTTACTCATGGTGACTTCACTCACCTCATATGCTCCCGCTTTCCTCCCATCACTCTTCCTATGGGAGTACTTCTCAATCACCAAAGCTTATTTCTCTACAAACTCCCAAGCTTCATCCACATTCTTCTCCATGAAAGTTCCACCGGAAAGAGATTGAAGCTTGAATTGGCTATCTTCATCAAGTCCTTTGAAGTAGATCTCCAATAGCTCAATTTTTGGTATACCATGGTGTGGACAATCTAGGAGAAGGTCCTTGAACCTCTCCCAAGACTTGAATAAGCTTTCTCTATCCTTCATCACGAAGGCATTGATCTTCCCTCTTAACTCGGTAGTCTTGGAAGGTGGGAAGATCTTTGTCAAAAACTCGGTTGTCATCTCCTCCCAAGTACTCACTCGCCCTTGTGGAATAGATTGATACCAAGTCAAGGCTTTATCCTTAAGTGAGAAGGAAAAAGCCCTAAGCTTATATTTGTTGCTCTCCAATCTAGGCGGTCTTAGAGTCTCCATCAAGATCTCATAGTTCATCAAGTGTTGATGAGGAGACTCTCCTTCCATCCCTCCAAATTGATTATGCCGGATCATTTGTAGAACTTGAGGGCGGAGCTCGTAATCATGGGCTGCGAGATCTCCTAAGTTCACACCCGGACGGTGTGCTCTTTGCGCCGGATCCATACGTTGCCCTAACGTTTGTGGCTCTTCAATAGCAATGGGCACAACCTGAATATTGACCGCCGGCTGCGGTTGTGGTGGAGGTTGTTGACGATTAAGCTCTCTTTGCACAAGAGCTTGCCTAATCTCTTCAATCTCCCTCTTAGTTGCTTCTTGCCTCTCATTGGCAAGTCTCCTTTCATTCTCCAAGGCTTCATCCCTTAGCCTAATTTGCTCTAAAGCTTCATCTAACTCAGCTTGGAGATCTCTTCCGGCCATCTCTTTTCCCTTTCTAATGCTCTTGGATCTAGATCTAAGGGTTTTCTCCGGTTCGGGATCGAATGGAGCTAAATCCTTGCCACGAGATCTTCGCATACACCTAAAGAGTGAGAGATGTCCTGAAAAACAAAGACACAAACCAAACGAGATCAAAAGCAACAAGAAAGACCTACACTATAAACAATCACAAACAATGACTCAATCTTAACCTAGTCCCCGGCAACGGCGCCAAAAACTTGTTACACTAAGAATGTGACACGCAAAAGCTTTAAATTTATACTCGTTATATTTCTCCAAACTCCTAGCGAACCCGCAGTGTACGAGACGTTTTGTAGTAGGGATAGTATTCCGAGGTCGAACACAAAGACTGAGGTGAAATTGAATCGATTAGTGACTAAGGATAGTGTTGATCTAGGCTAAGAAAAAAGAAAGAAACAAATAAATGAAAATCTCAATATTTTTGGGTTTGGTTTTGTGTGGTGATCAATCAAGAATCACAACGATATATGAATGCAATACAAACTAACAATCTAGCAAATAAACACAAACAAGCAAGACAAGCACTAGATATGAGATCAAAGAGAGAAAAGCGGATTCTAGGGGTTGGAAATTCCGGTTATGGCATTGGACTCAAGCTTCTAATCAATCTTTGGATTAACTATGGTATGCTGGGAAGGAATGTTTCTCAAATGGGGTCAATTACCGGGTAGGTCTCATGATCCACTATCCCGCTCCTAAGGTTCTATTACCGGGTAAGTCTCTAGAAGCCTAAAGAAGGGATATCTCCAAAAACCGGATGATATTCTAGGGATCTAACCTCTCCTTACCGGGTAAGTCTCGGGAAGGTAAGTCCTAAACACCTATCCTAGCACACTCAGTCCAATAGCGGCTTGTGAGGCTCACTACTACCTAGCGTTCGTCATCTTCGGTATCTAAGAGCAAGAATCACCGGGTAGGTCTCTTCTAACTCGTAGTTGCTAACACTAGGTCACCCTAGGATAGATTTAGCTCCACTAACACTAGGATTTCAACAAATCAACAACCTAACACTTAGATTTAACAATACAAGCAAGTTAATCAAAATTACGGGGTGTTTATCCCTTTCCACGGCCGTGGAAAGGCAAGATCCAACCGTGGTTTTAAACAGTGACTAGGTTAAATCAAGCGAGTCATCCAAGTATTCATTTAAGTCTATTCTATCATAGTCCAAGTCATAACCATCTTTTCCTTACCCTAGAATCGCATCTAATTAGCCTACAACATGCATCTTAACAATCAAACCCATCAAGCATAAAATCATGGAATCCATGTCAAGAGGGTGAAATGACAAAGAGATGAAACAAGTGAACAAGAAATCAAAGCTGAATGTGAGTTTAAGAAAGACTTACAACCCTTCAAAAGAAGGTTTAATCGATTCTTACAAAACACTTGCAAAACGTCTTCACAAATCTCACTCAAAAATCACTCAAAAAGACTATGGAACATTGAACTAGTGTGCTTCTTCTTCTTCTCCAATGGAAGCCTTTCTTCTTCTCCAATAGTAGCTCCAATCCAATCTTCCAATGAGAGAATCTTTCATGTTGAGAGTGTGGGAGAGAATGGGAGTGAGTGGTCTCCTAACAGCCTTGCAGGACCACCTTTTATCCTCAAAATTTGCAAGAGTCGGCCATGAAGATCGTGGGACAGCTGTCTGGGGAAAACCACGGCCTATTTCCACGCCCGTGGAAGTCCCAGTGGCCGTGGTTTTGGTGCTTCTGCACTCTATGGATCGTCAAGCCACAATTTGGTGCATGGCATGCACCAACAAGGTCCCATGTGTCCTCCTTAGCTCCTAGCTTGCTTCCCAATGAGTCCGAAGGTGTGTCATCTCGAGGAATGATCTTCAAATGTATCGATTAAGCTCCTAAATCTCCCAAAATACCTACAAAGCATGCAAAAGTCCGTGTAGACGTCTATCTCGAGAAAATACATGAATTGAGTACAAACTTCATGAACTAGTGCTAAACCATGCATGAATGAGCGGGAAAACTATCTAAATGAGTGCTTAATCTAACATCATAAATCGTGTTATCAGCTTTCTTGATGAAGAAGTCTATATGCATGCTTCCTCCTCAAGTCTTTACTAAGGCTCCTTTTGGTCATGTTATTCGTCTAAAGAAGTCTCTCTATGGCTTAAAACATGCAAGTAGACAGTGGAATATTAAACTCACAAAGCTTCTCACTGCACCTAGTTATGCTCAGTCTCGATAGGACTACTCTATCTTCATCAAGCAATCCTCTTCTAGTCTCACGTTGTTATTAGTCTATGTTGATGATGTCCTTATTACAGGTGATGTCCTTATAACAGGTGATAATCCCTTTGATATTTTGTCTCATAATGCTCGGCTGCATGAAGCTTTCATTATCAGGACCTTGGCTAGATTTTCCCTTGGTATGGAGATATCTCATACTTCTCTAGGAATTCACATTAATAAATGTAAGTACATTTATGATATTATCATGGATTGCAACCTTGCCAACTGTAAACCTGCTTCCTTTCCCATGGAACACAATCTTCACTTGACATTGACTGACGGAGATTTGCTTTCAAATCCTGAGCTCTATCGTCGCCTCATTGGACGTCTTTTGTATCTCTCTCTCACACGCCCTGATATTGCTTTTCCTGTGCAACAACATAGTCAATTTTTGGCAACACCTCGCTCCTCTCATTGGCAAGTAGCTCACCATCTACTTCGTTATCTGAGAGGAACTATGAAACTTGCCTTATTCTATCCCATTCAATATGATCTCCGGCTCACTACTTATAGTGATGCAGACTGGGGTGCATGTGCATTCTCTTGTCGATCGGTCACTGGTTATTGTTTGTTTCTTGGTCGATCAGTTGTCTCATGGAAGACAAAGAAGCAGATGACTGTCTCAAAATCATTTGTTGAAAGCGAGTACCGTGCCATGTCCATGACTACAAGTGAAATTATTTGGCTTGATGGTCTTCTGACCGAACTACATTTGCATCTTCCTCAACCCTTTCGTCTTCAATGTGATAATAAAGTAGCTCAACATCTTGCAGTGAACCCCGTTTTCCATGAACGCACTAAACACCTTCGTATTGACTGTCATTTCATTCGTGACGAAGTTCAGAAAGGTTTCATCACTACCGTTCATGCTCCCTCCTCTCTCCAACTTGTTAACCTCTTCACCAAAGCTCTAGGAGAACAAAAACACAAAATTTTCTCTACCAAGCTTGGTCTCCTTACCCTCGTCCAGCTTGAGGGGGGGTATAGAAGTATATGTTAATATAAGCAATTATATGTAATAAGAGAGACATATATGTAAATAAGGGAAGATGCTAATTGAATATGTTAGGGTTCACTAGGTATATATTACATCATCTACATTCTATCAATACATGAGACTATAATACAATATCTGTTTATCAGCAACAACATAACAAATAGTGAAATAGACAAATATGAGTGGTTTTGTCGTAAAAAAACACAACCAAAAATCGATGTTGGTGATGTCAACAACAACACAAATATCAAAAAATAATGTTATAGTTTGGTCAACGTACTAATTTAACAACTATCGACAACATAATTTGACAATGATTATAAACTCATTCATTCAGCAATCGGTAAAAATTGCAGAAAATCAGTTATTCAACTACTTCCACAATATAAATCAAATTGAACACAAACTAAATCTAGTTACAGATCAAATATGAAAAAAATCAATATAATTAATGTGAAGCCCTAAAGTGAAAGGTTTAATATGTTCAAACCTTACTGTTTTTATATTTTTGAATCGAAAGGATGAATTTAGTGAATTTTTCCTTGGAATCAACTTGAATGAACTTGCAAAAAGAAGAGATCTCTTGAATTTGGAAGAAGTTAATGAGAGAAGTTGAATGTTTTCGAAGGGTTGTTGGTTTGAAAAAAGAGAGTGTTTTAAGCAGTTTTGGCGAGAAAAGAGATTTTACTTATTTATGGTAAATATAATGACTGTTTTTGCAATGTCGAAAATTGGTGGTTAGTTTTGCAATTTCATATTTTATATATATTTTTTTTTGGTAATGGCTACGGTCGGCACTAGTGCCCCGTAATTTTATTTAATCAAAAAAAGCTAACATGTGACAGACCTGCGGGTCGCTACTCCGCGGGCGTCGTTTTTCAAATAATAAATAACATATGAAGGGGGAGTCTGAATATAAAAGTATCCTAAGGGATAATCGGAAGCAATGGAAGCCATATGATCAGCTACATCATTAGCTTCACGATAAGTGTGTCGGAATTGGGCAATCCAATTCCTATGAAGGAAGCCTTAGCATCTCGATACTAGACTAAAATACGGATGATAATTAGGGATAGATCGCTTTACAAGATTCACAACCAACTCCGAATCAATCTCAACGATAATCTTGCAAAAGCCCTTCTCCCAAGCTTGATAGATACCCATGGTGAGCCCCCAAAGTTCTACTAACGGCATAGAATATGGTCCGATGTTCATCACAAATCCGCATAACCATTGGCCGAACATGTCCCTGAACACGCCCCCGGCAGTACGAGTCCCTACCTCCCTTCGAACCGACCCATCCGTATTCAATTTGATCCAGCCCTCTTGAGGAGCAATCCATTGGACAAACACCATGGAGACTTTCCTAGTGACAGTGAAGCCCTTGTAATTATCCCTAGCTGAAACAATATCCTTAGCATATGAAGCGACCAAGGAGATCATGTTGGGAGGTAAGCCAGGCCCACGGAAAATAGCCTCGTTTCGCCACCTCCAACACCACCAAAGCGTGACAGCGAAACAAATATTCCACGGAAGATTTTCGGTTAGAGCCACTAAACAAGACAGGTTGGATATAAGCCTGGTGTTGACATTGTTGGTGTAGAAATCTGAGGCAAGCTTAGTAGACAACAAGCCGTTCCACAGTGACGCAACATGTGAACAATCTCTCAAAACGTGCAGAAGGGTCTCCGGAACACCTGTGCAGAAGGGACAACAAGCATCATTAGTGAAATGTCTTCGCTCCCTTTCAACATTCGTAAGCAACCTTCCATGGGTGACCAACCAGAGGAAACATTTAATCATCTTACGGATATCAACAGCCCAAATAACTTTGTTAACAGTCCCAATAGCATCGAGTCTGGGAATATCAAAGACAGCAACAACATAAGCCGATGAAGACGTGTATTGACCATCAGGAGATAACGCCTAGGAGATGCAATCATGTTGAGAAGTCGAATCAGATAACGTAATATGGGCCATATTCAATAATGCGTGAGCCGGAAGCAATCCCCCAAGCTTATTCCAGTCCCAATCAAAATCCTTGATCCAGTAGTTGTTGACGTTGTCTGTCATACTGCAACCATCAGACAATGTACTAATAGACAAGCATAAAGGAGCAACACTGCACCAGGAATCAGACCATAACTTGGCTAAACTCCCATTGTAGACCACCCATCTTACACCTCCGCTCAAAACGTGATCCTTGGCCCAGAAAAATGAAAGAGCCACGTTTGTTAGGGCTACAATCAAAGAGCTTGCAGAAATCCCTAATACCATATTTATGAGCCAGAAGGGAAGCCCATGGTGCACCAACTTGCTGCGTAAATATCCAAACCAGCTTCCCAAGTCCAACAATGTTAGCAGACTCACACGAACGAACGCCCAACCCGCCACGATCAACAGGGCGACATAAATCTTTCCAAGCAATCAAGTGAATCTTCTTATGGTACTCACTATCTCCCCAAATGAAGAAGCAACACAGGCTATCTAGAGTCTTGCAAATTAAAACTGGTAGCTTGATGACTCTCGAGATATAGGAGGGATAGAAGGAGAGTACTGTTTTAACAAGGGTAACCCGACCAGCAAGGCTCAGCAATCGACCCTTCCAAGAAGCCAGCTTAGCCTTCGTTTTATCAACCAAATAACCAAAGTCTGTCCTACTCAACCATTTATGTAAGATCGGGAAGCCCAAATACTTATCAAAATCAGAAACAATAGGGAACCCCGCAACATTTTGAATATCACGCCTGAGATTCACATCGACATTCGGAGACGCGGAGATGTGCGACTTGAAAGTACTAACTGTAAGTCGTGAAACAGCGCAAAAATCTCTCAAGCAGTTTTTGATGACATTAATATTGGCTACAGAAGCCTCGGCAAAAAGAACTATATCGTTAGCGAAGAAAACGTGAGAGAAATCAAGACCGTTCCGAGAGATCCTAATAGGCACCCAAGCTTTAGAGTTGACAAGGTGTTGAATAGCGTGACCAAGTCGTTCCAGGCACAACATAAAGAGATACGGGGATATGGGATCCCCTTGACGTACACCTCTGGAAGGTACGAAATCATCCGTCATCTCAACATCCCACAAAACCGACATCGATTGTGATCTAATACAAGCAGAAATCAAACTCTTCCAAATAGCTGGAAGACCAATACAATCACATGTTTCCTCAACGAAGGCCAAAGAGAGTCGATCATACGCCTTTTCGAGATCAATCTTAATAACCATCCATTTTTTTCCAGAAGTTTTCCGAACCAACGAGTGTATCACCTCTTGGACTATAATAACATTGTCCTCAATCGTCCGACCAAGAATAAAACTACTTTGTAGCGGGCTAACCAAACCATTCATGAGCGGATGAAGCCGAGAGACAAGAAGCTTGGAGATAAGTTTATACCTGACATTGCATAAGCCAATAGGACGGAAATCGGCCATTTATTCCGGACTACTTCTCTTCGGAATCAAGGATATAAGTGTTTCATTAGTACCACTCGACAGGGTAGCAGATCTGAAAAAGAGCCTGGTACTTGCAATCACATCCTGACCCACCGTATCCCAAGCCTTCTGGAAAAACACATCGTTATATCCATCCCTGCCCGGAGCTTTGAGACCCGGCATACTAAACATACACTTCGTAATCTCCTCATAAGTGAAGGGCCTGCATAGAAAGTCACTGTCTAGTTGAGTGAGAGCCGGAAAATGAGTGATAAACGGCCCGGAATCATGGACAACCAACTGCTCAGCCGTAAATAAATGTTTGAAATAGTTTCTTGCATTCTGTAGGAGCAATATAGGATCTGAAATCCAGATATCATCCTCATTCATAATGCAGTTCACTCTATTAGCTCTCCTGCGGATCATGGTGCTAGTGTGGAAGAATGCAGTGATCCGATCACCTACAACAATAAGTGTCTCTTTGGATTTCTGTTGCCACATAATTTCCTCCTGATCAAGAATAAAATCAAATTCAGCTTGTAACGATGAATGAAGGTCTAGAAGCCCTTGGCTCATATTAGTCTCAATTTTAGTTTGTACTGCCGTAAGCCTTTTCAAAATGTCTTTCATCTTGTTCTCAATTCTTCCAAAAGACTCAACGTTCCATCTTAACAGCCTGGTTTTCAGAATGGCTAGAACCCGACCAAGATTATTTCCACTGACAGCCCAACCCTCGGCAACGACATTTCGGAACTCCGGGTGTATAGCCCAGGCGGCCTCAAATCTGAAAGGGCGACGACCTTTATTAAAGGACCTTGGAGGGTAGAATTGAAGCAAAAGCGGGTTATGATCCGAAGATAACGCAGGAAGATGTCAAACCGAAGCTTCCGGCCACCACAGTCTAGCGGTCCCATTCATAAAGACACGATCAAGTCGTTTAGAGATTCTGCGTTCCGGATTCTTCCCCCGGTTCCACGTGAAACTGGGACCACTGAACCCCATATCAATGACATGTGAATCATCAACCCATTTCTCAAAACTACCAGTGTCAGGGGAAAGAGAGTGTGAGACCCCACCAACCCTAAAATGTGAAAGCACACAATTGAAGTCTCCCCCAACAACCACAAGGCCTGAACATCTATTAATTGCAACAAACAGATTCGCCCAACAACTAGCGCGCCTTTGAGGAGTATGGGGGTTATAAACTACAAAGAAATCAAGATGCATACTTGCAACTAGTATTGACGCATGAATGTAATTGATATCTCTGTGCAAAACAATCACTGATAAAGAAGCGGAATTCCATAGCATCCAAATACCCCCTTCAAATCCGATAGCTTTAACCCTTGCAAAATCAGAAAACTTGGATCGAAGACAGACCTCATCAGCATTAGCGCCAGAAATTTTGGTTTCAAATAAAAGAAGGAGATCAACTTTATGACGGTTAATCATGTAGTTCAGGGATTTGCGGAACCGTCAATTACCCACACCCCTACAGTTCCACAATAGTGTATTCATTGGGAACTCTTCGAAGAAGTGATCATAGGTGACACAACGATAATTTGTTCGGCTTGTACATCACCCATCGGAGAATCCGAAATATCCGGTGGGACAGCTTCGGGAACAGGGCATGGGGGTACAAAGTTGATATCCATTGATGATGACGAATCACAGACAACGGGAGCCATAGTGACGTCCATGTTGACGATCTGAGGAGTAACCGGTGGTTGTGTATCTGATTCACTCGAAGCCCTAACTGTGGAGTTGGTGGATATCTGTGGGGTGGCAATGGTATTGGTTGGATTTGGGCTTACTAAACGATCATTGGGCTTAGGTTTAATATTGGGTCCCACAATTTTTGCCCTTTTATTCTGTTGCTGCGAGGGATTAGGGTTGTCAAAAGAGGTGGCCGTTACAGTATTGGGGTGAGATGAATGATTAGGGTTAATGCTATTAATCACGGGACTTTTAGTGGCAATCATTTCACCATTTGTAACCGTTTGACCAATAGCTTTCTTGCTTTCCTCGTCAATGCTAACGTCGGCGCCGTCCGTGGCAAGCGCCTGAAACTGATTAGTAGCAACAACAGGATTACGTTTCGGCGAGTCGCTTCCCACACCTTGTCTAGGCTTTCTAGGTTTTCTTGTGACCGACATACAGGGACCAAGGTAGGACGTACCAGTGTTAGGAGAGTGGGATGAGGTTGGATGCTCCGTCGATGTTACTGTGGTGGGAGCAACGGTTTGATCCTCTTGAACCTCGGTAGAAACTGTATGGGTTGTGTGTTGGTGACTACTTGGGGGGGGAGGGGGGTGGGCATCGCTCAATCCGATGTCCATATAGGCCACACCGATGACAAATAGCATTCAAACCTTCATATTCAACATGAACTCTATAGTCTCCGATAAGAATCGTTCCTATGAGAGGTTTATTCAATTCAATTTCAATGCAGACACGTGTGAACTTGCCTCTTGTAGCATACAGTGTGTTGAGATCAACTTTTAAAGAGTCCCTAGCGCGGACGCAAGTCCGTAAAGGACCTCTTCATCATACAACTGCATGGGTAAGTCTGACAACCTAGCCCATGCAAAGATGGATCGGAGATTATCATTGTACGGATCGAAGTCAACCGACCAGGGGCGAACCGTGATGTAGTGGCCAAAGATCTCCCAAGGACCGTCGGTGAGGGCCTTTAAAAAATCTTCTTCTTGATCGAATCGTACCGCATAAAACCCATTCGGTAAGTCAAGAATCGTCATTAATCCCGACGGCCGCCATACTTGATACAGACGTTCCTCAAGGAGTCGGAAAGCCACATTACGTCCGAGCACCTTGACGATGACCGCTCTCTTCCATTTCTCCGATAAAAGTTCAATCACGTCATCGTCGATTTCAGCAACAACAAGTCCTTTAGCACCTTCCGGATAGGATATCCTCATTTTCCTTGACTCTATGATAGCATCGCAACATAGTGGAGCAACCGTTGGTAGTGGCATCCCTAACAACCGCAGCATAAGTTTTTTGATCAGACGCCTTATCTGGTGGAACAGGTAGGGTAAGGGAGGGTACACCAGGAGATATTTTATATGGATTACTTCAACAAAAATGTTAGTTTATGAGTTTGAATCCTAATTATAGTCGGCCTCCCAGCCTATTATAATTTGTACAAATTTACACTTATATATAGATTTTTTAAATAATAATAATATCTAAATTATAATATCTCAAATTTTATACCGAATTTTAATACTTCAATTCCAATACTTGAAATGTAATACCAAATTATTATACTTGAAATTCAACATCCAGTATAAAAAAAATCTCTTTATTTTTTTTTCTTTTAATTTTCTCGTTAAAAATTCGGCACATAGTTTATATATATATATATATACATATATATATATATATAGAATCATACTCCCATGTAAACAACCCTTATAGTGTACAATGAGAACAAATCTAATCCGTAAGATTAGAGTAATAGATGGTCAAGATTAACCATAATAAATAGGGGAAAAAAATAAAAAATAAAACAATTTAGAATGAGAGTGGGGAATTGGCTGCACGTGAAAATCAATTTTCACTTAATTTGCTCCACTATTATATATAAAAAGATTTGTTACCTTATATTGCCCTAGAATCTCTCATTCAAATCTTCCATCTTCCATCATCGTTCAATAACCGATTATTTGTGAAACGACTCCAATGGCGAGCAAGGGCGATTCAACGATGATTAAGGTTGCTGTCGTTCGTCCAATGAAGGCACCACCGTCGTCTCCATACCAGATTTGGCCGGCCGATTTTCTTCGCATATCCGGACTTGAACTCGCCATGGCTCTCCCTCGAATGCCTCAGGTACCCTTCCAACATTCCTTCAGTCTCGTGCATCGCGACTCAACCGTATATGAGACCAATTTCGTCTCGCTCACCATCAATTTCGCTCGAGGCTATTCAAAAGCCACGTTTTCCTTCATCCTCGTAGTCTCGTGTCGATATTACATCGTTACCATCAACAATCTTCTTGTACGACTCCAAATTTGTCATCATTGCAGACCAACCGGAATCCATGGTTGCCCTCATCCTCAACAGTACAAGAGAAGCATGTGCTATTGGATTTGTATTTACTGTTTATTGAGATTTTATTCGTTGATGTATGTTAATGTATTTAGCAAAATGAGAAGGACGTTGATTTTGCTTAGATTAAGATTCAATATGTTTTTGTGGTGCTTGAAACCTTCTTTGATCTGATGAACAAAATTTGTTATTTCATTGTCATATACATGAATTATTGTACTTTAGTTTTTATTCGACACTAAATGTTGTAAATATTCGGTGGTTATATGTCTTTTATCCGGCGATTTGTGGTGGTTTGTCCGTGTATGTGCGACAACTTATTGGAAACAATTGAATAACTAAATTTTGCAACGAATATATTATATCATATGTACGAATATATTTAGTAACACTAACGAATATTTAATAGTACACTAACGAATATTTTAAGTAATATGGTCGAATATCTTCGTATACGTATATGTTCGCGAATTGTCCGAAGATTGAAATATTGGTCTCTTCAAATTATGAGCGTATATTTTTCACTATATAAATAAATAATTTATGTACCACTAACTATTAATTTCAATTATCAATAATCGACTAAAATTTGTTGGACATGAATGATTAATATTGGTATGAATGAATTCTTAATAGCATATTGACGAATATTTTCATGAACACAGACGAATACTTTTGTACAATATTAACTAGAAGAATGGAGATGATAATTGAATTGATTTAGAAATGTTGTTGATATCAACTATGGTGAATGATGAATTGAGAAATGAAAAAAGTGCAATATGAATTCACGTTGAAAACTAGATTTGGATTTAAATGTGGAGATTAGGATAATAACAATTAGGGAGAGAATCTCTAACTACCATATTTGACTATAATTATTATGGAGAGTGTAATGCACCCTCTTTAATTGGAGAGTGGAGTAAAATATTCCCTAAAATTTGGTTTAATTAAGACCATTAGATCAAAGCAATCCTATGGTTAACGTGTGTTCTCATTGAACACTATAAGGGATGTTTACATGTGAGCCAAACTCTCTCTCTATATATATATATATTTGTTATTTTGGCTAATAACTAGAATTAGTTTTAGTTAAACTTCATAAATCTACTTAATTCGATATGTGATACTTTAAGAGAGAAATTAGTTCCACCCATGTTGTGTCACCCATTTTAAGGTTATCCCACCCAAGCTACGATTACTTATTTTAATATTTTGTTCGGTTTGTTATCGCACAATAAGTGCGATTTAAAGTTTTTTTTATTTATATTTTTTATATTGGTATCAACACACCTATGGTGCTATAAGGTTTCAATTTATTTATTTTTATATTACATTTTATTTATTAGTTTTAGGCGATTTCAGGATGAGCTTCGGAGGAGTTTTGGATTTTACGAGTTTCAATTCTCGAGTTTATGAGTTTCATAATGTTAAAGATAATTAGTAATAAATGTAACTCGGAAAAAATAATTAAAAGAGTTGTATATTTCAACGTACTGTTGTAATTAACATAATGACTCCGAATAAATTCATTGAATTATAACTAAGGTATGGATCGATCGTGTTCATCACGAAGGTCCCATAACATCTTAATTCGAGTTGCATACTAGACATCCATTTCATCCACATTTTCGTCAAGTACAATTGTTCAATATGCAAGAATACGTGGCAGCGGGCAATCCTCGGTGCAAGTCATCTGTATAAACGGATACCGAATTTAGGAAATGAAAGTTATAAGACTATTTAGAAAAGATATAATATTTACTTGGATAAAATAATGACGGCGTCAGTCCAAAATTGATAACCAATAGGTCCGGTTGCAGGGGCGCCGAGGGCGGGTCGAACGAGTGGGAGGCTTTTATGTGCCACAATCTTATTGGCTCGCGGCTAGCCCAACTTCAAAGTAAAGGAGGAAACCCTACAGCCCACGACATCGAACAATTATACAACATGTTCTTGTCTCAAGTGCAAACAGAAAGTGTGATCCCATCGTGGAGAAAAACCCAAAAACGACAAAGGGGTTCAACAAACTTTCGTTATTAGCGCGAATTACGTGTTTTTTTTTTATTTTTTCGAATTATAATATCATTTTCAAACGAGTTGTGTTATTTTAATTTCCTTATTTTTTTAGTTACAAGTTATATTATTCATCCAAAAATTTAACAGTGTTATTTTAATTTCCTTATTTTTTTAGTTACAAGTTATATTATTCATCCAAAAATTTAGCAGTCTAATATAGAGTTGGGTCCGGTTCAAACCAAACCGCCGAACCGGCGGTTTGTGAACCGGCGGCGGTTTAGGTTCGCCGGTTTGGTCAAACCGGATGTTTACGGTTTAGGTTTAGGTTTGGCCTAAACCGACGGTTCAATGCAAAGGTTTCAGATTTTGGCCTTGCAAAGCTCCTTGGTGCTGGTAAAAGCCATGTGACTACAAGAGTTATGGGAACCTTTGGGTATCTTAATTCATTTTTTTTCCTCCTTTGGTCCTTTACTCTTTTCTAGTTTCTAGAGGGAAATTTCTATTCAGGGTTTCTTTATTATTTTTGTTGTTGAATTGCTTCAAATCTCATGTTTATCCGCAATGTACAGATATGTGGCACCTGAGTATGCAAATACTGGACTGTTAAATGAGAAGAGTGATGTTTACAGCTTTGGGGTCGTCGTTTTAGAGGCTATCACAGGAAGAGATCCTGTAGACTACGGTCGCCCACCACAAGAGGTATGCGGTGACATTCTAGTCTTGGGTAATAGGTTGAAACTTGAATTTGATAGCACTCTTATGTAAATAGAATATAATAGAGGGCTGCCTTTGTAATTATTGTAAATACGTTGGTTATTTATATGACCATTCAGTTAATGGAAACCCTAAGGGGAATTTATCATAATCTCACATGGTATCAGAGGTTCTCGTTCCTCAAACCCTCTTCCGCTCTTTCTAAACCCTAACGGCCATTTTTCATTCCTGCCGTCCCTCCCCTTTTTCACACGTTCTTCGATGACTACCGAACGGAAACCTTCGTTCCATTCCACTCTTGGAATCTCCAACATCAAGAACAATATTACCCTCGTCCTTGACCACGACACTCCGTATGCATCTTGGGTTACTCTTTTTCGCGTTACTGCGAAAGCTCACAACGTCCTCGACCACATCGATGAGAAGATTCCCAAACCTACGAATATTGATGATTCATTATGGCTTCAAGTCGACGCAGCGGTTCTTCAATGGATTTACAGTACGGTCTCCCGGGACATTCTATTGCAAATCCTCGACTCAGATGATACTGCACTTCAGGTATGGAATCGAGTCAAAGATATCTTTCAAGATAATAAAAACACTCGGGCTGTCTATCTTGAACACGAGTTCTCGAATTGTAAGTTATCTGGATTTTCCTCCATTAACGCTTACTGTTTGCAACTTAAGTCTCTAGCAGATCAACTCAAAGGCGTCGGATCACCCGTTCCTGACACTCGACTTGTGCTTCAACTTATTTCGGGATTACCTGCTGAATATAATGCGGCGGCCAGTTTTATGCAACAAACTGATCCGCTCCCGTATTTCACCAAGGCCCGTTCTCAGTTGCAACTCGAAGAAACTCGAATGGCTTCCCAAAATTCAGCCGGTTCAACTAGCAATGCCCTAACAGCCGACTCTCGCACTCCACCACCAGGCTCGCCGGCGCCACCTTCTGCCGACTCCTCTCCGGCAGCCTCCGACCGGAACCAGCAGCGCCGAGGCCGGAGTCGCCGCGGAAAACAACGCAGCAACAGCGGCACCTCCAATCAGCAAAGCCGATTCGTGTGGCACCCTGCGCGTGGATGGCTGCCTCTGGCCCAATCCAGTCCAGCCCAATTCCCCAGTGGCCCACCTGCCTTCAATTGGACTCAACCTGGCCCACTGCAGCAGTACAGGCCGCCCTGGCCTTTTCCTCAGCAGCAACAGGATGGCATTCTTGGACCGGGCCCTAGCAGTTCGTTCCCTCAGGCCCATCTGGCTAACTTCTATCAGCCCACTGCTCTAGATCAATCCTTTGCCACTATGTCTTTGAATCCGTCGGACAATAATTGGTACATGGACACGGGTGCCACATCCCACATGACTCATACTCCAGGTATACTCTCGTCTATTTCGTATAATGGTCCCTCAAATTCGATAATTATTGGAAATGGCATGCGTATTCCTTCTACAGGTATTGGAGAAACCATTTTTCCCACTACAAAACACCCATTATGATGTGAGCCCGCCGGACTTAAGCAACGAAACTGATGTGACCGCACCAAGATCAACACCACCTCTCACTCGAGCTAGAGCACGCATGCTAGGCCAAACCACTTTGACCTACCACCCTTTCAGAGCCCCGACCTTTAAGGACGTCCATGACTATCACTTGGTGAACATACTTGAGGCGATTGAGGATGCCGGATCACTTTAAAACCTAGATGTAACCTTTTGTTTTATTTTATGTGGTCATGTTTGACTTTATTTCATGGTTTTAAATCACTTTAGTTTGGTTTATTTCAGCCACGTTTTTGTAACCTTGGAGCTCTAAGGTGGTCGGCCATATTAATGGTTTTTAGGCCATTTATTGCTTGAAGTTGTTGGTTGAAAGACCCTAGGATTTCCTTCATTTAGTATCCAACTTTTGAACTACTTGTAAGTTATTATTGTGGGGAGTTGGTGCTGAATTTTTCAGCCATATAAGGCCATCTTCTACCCACGTTTTTAGGCAGATTATAAAAGTTGAGTTCAATCGAAGTTGTGTTTTCACTTTAAAGCAAAACAAACCTAGAGACTAAGGTGAGAGGCCAAGGTTTCGAAACCCACAAGGTGAGAGGCTGAGTGGTGTCCTTACGGTGCGAGGCTAGGAGGACAAAGGAGGTCTAATTTCCGAAGTGAGATTCCGAGGAAAGAAGAACTCGAGCCAAGGAGATCCAAGGTGCGAGGCTGGACGATTCCTTGCTTGGCATATCCATATAAATCGAAAATACACAAAAGAAATCGACAGAGGAACAACACCGGCGGATCCTTGCGTTCAACGGACGAAGAGCGCATCAAGTGGTATCAGAGCCAACGGTGCGAGTTCCTCAAGCTTTCGGGGTACGAATTGCTTACCTAAACTTGTTTTTAGTTTTTGCAATTTTGAGTAGTTCCCCAAAATTTTGTGTTTACAATCTTCTTTCTTGTGAGCCTTTAGAGAGAGATCTTGTTGACCTTTCATAAAAAAAAAAAAAAAAAAAAAAAAAGAAAACGAAAAGCATATCTTAGTAACGTCAAAAAAAAAAAAAAAAAAAAAACGAACGAAACAAAGAGAAAAGAAAAAGAAAAGAACAAAAAAAAAAAGAAAAAAAAAAAAAAAAAAAGAAAAGAAAGTTGCTTGAGTGTTCTTGAGTGTTATCAAAGTTGTTCTTGAAAATTTGTTTGTTATTGAAGTTGTTCTTGAAATTTGTTATCAAAGTTGTTCTTGAGTGTTCTAGCCATTCCAAAACACAACCCACACGTTTTGGGGAAAACGCTTATTATTGCTTTGACTAACTACTTGTCGGGACTAAGTAAATACTCGCCGGAAGGCTCGTATTTGTTGTGCTTTGTTGCCTCTTGTTGTTTGCTTTTCTGAAGTTATATTGCATCTTGGAAATACATTGTTGACCTTGTGCACTACCTTGGAAGAATTGCGGAATTTTGTTACCAAGAGAAATCTTTGTGTGGAGAGCATTGCCTAAGGCTTTGGAAAAGGTGAGGGAGAGCTTTGCCGCGAAGCAAAGGAAAAGGGGAGTTGTGTGAATCCAAACACTATCAAACACTTGAGTGAGTGTGAGGAGAAATACCCTTGAGAGAGGAGAGAGAGAACGTTTTTGTTTGTCTCTAACCTTTGCCGTGAGTTGTTGTTTTGTGATAGGCGAAAAATCTCGAAAAGGTGCAAAACGGCCGGTTTTGCGGTTTTGCGGAAAAAAAGGCGTCCGAACTCAGAATTACAATTGCTATACCTTTCCGAGAAGGGAAACGGGCCTCCGAGTCCAACTCACCGCTTCGCCGTGACCTAAGGGCTTTTTTAGCCATCCGACACCGTTTCGGTCACGAAACAGGCATTTTTATTACTTTCGGTTTTTGCCTTTGAACATTTGGTTTTGTTATATCTTTGGACACTTGGTTTTGTTTGTTTCTTTGATTGTTTTGTAGTCCAACAGAAGGATGGCATCGGTGAATGGTAATGGGATCAATCAAGCTGACCCACGTATTGACCGCCTCGAAGCCCAATTCGCGGAACTTCTAAGGAGGCTACCTCCCGTCCCACCTGAACAGAGTCAAGGAGGAAGTAACCAGGGACCACCTCGTAGAGGCCGGGATAGGAGTAGGAGTGTGAATAGCCATGGGAGCAGAAATCAAGATAGACGCCGAGATAGAGACCGGCACAGAAACCGGGACCGTAGTAGACACGATGACTCGGACGATGAAGAAAATCGTGATCACCGCAATAGGAGGCGTTACCATGGGTCAAAAGTGGATGTTCCAAACTTCACCGGAACTGCAGAAGCGGAGACCTACATTGAGTGGGAGACTAAGGCTGAACAAGTCTTCCGTTACTACGATTTTAACGAGTATGAAAAGATTGAAGCTGCTACTATTCATTTTGTTGATTTTGCTCTAACTTGGTGGCAGGAAGAATTGGAATATGTGGAGGCACATCAACAACCCCGCATCAACACATGGTTTGAACTCCGTAGAAGGATGCGTGCTCGGTTCATACCTTCGGATTACAAGCAACAACTGTTGCTCAAACTTGAAAGGCTACGTCAAGGTAACTGAACTCCAGACGAGTACCACAAAGAGTTGAGGGATTCCCAAAGTGAGATGCCGAGGGAATTTGCTCTTCATATCCAAAAATACAAAATCCAAAAAAAAAAAGAGTTGAGTTTCATTTCACCGATTCCAATCCGAGTGTGAACTTGTGCCGGTGGATCCTCGTGTTCGAATCTAGTTCGATCACATCAAGTGGTATCAGAGCCCAACGGTGCAAGTTCGATCACATCAAGTGGTATCAGAGCCTAACGGTGCGAGTTCCTCAAGCTTTCGGGGATGACGATCATCAACGACAATGCAAACGGTGGTAATCGAAACAACCAACGTTTGGATAGGCTTGAAGCCCAACTAGCTGAGATATTGAGAAGGTTTCCTCTCCTTCTCTTGAACCCTCATGACAAAATACAAGGAGGTAGCAACCATGCAAACCGGAATGAACGAAGCAACAACCATCGAGAACAAAATCTGAATAGTCGTGCCCTTGGGTCCCCGGATCGTATTCAAGCATCTCAACATGACGGCATCGAAGTCGCGAGAAGTAGTTACCATGGTAATAAATCCGATAATCAATTTCCCAATGATGGCATGACGGATTCGAGGACGAATCCTTTTCAAGGGAAAGGGGACTTTCTCACCTACTTTGAGAAGTGTATTTCTTGTGCTTAATCCTCTTACTCCGCTGATGTGATCGAACTAGATTCGAACACGAGGATCCACCGGCACAAGTTCACACTCGGATTGGAATCGGTGAAATGAAACTCAACTCTTTTTTTTTTTGGATTTTGTATTTTTGGATATGAAGAGCAAATTCCCTCGGCATCTCACTTTGGGAATCCCTCAACTCGAACGAACTACCCTCGGAATCTCACTTTGGGGTTCGAACCTTCGTTCCTCGGCCTCTCACCTTAGAACCACCTAAGCATCTCACCTAGATGTTTGAAAACTAAGCATCTCACCTAGAATTCGGGTTTTGTTTTTCTCAAAGTGAAAACACAACTTTTGATCGATAACTCAATTCTATTTCGTCCTCTAAAAACGTTTGTGGGAGAGGCCTTATATAGGCTGAAAATTCAGCACCTACTCCCAACATTAAAGGCTTACAAGTTCAAGAGTTGTGACATTAAACAAAGAGCAAACATAGGGACTTTCAACCACCTACTTTCTCACCTACTTTTCCACCTACTTTTCTCCACCAACTTTCACATAATTAATACATAAATTCATGCATAATATATGAATAATATGAGGATGATATGCTGCATAAAATATGTATTGGGTGGACGTGCATATGTTTGTATAACCATCTTTCATGTCTCCATGCATGATCTTGCCCAACAATCCATACAAGTACCGTAGTTGCTGCAATGTAGGATCATTTTCACCCTCTTCCTCTTGGAATCTCGACTTTGTGTAAACTAGAAAGTTGTAGATATTGAAAATACCTTTCAAAGTAGTACTCATGGGTATTTTAGTTCCAAGAATTGTCTCAGTTATAGTCGTTTTACTGAGAGTGCGCAAACCTGACAGCTTAGCCGGAGAGAGTGAAAATTGGCTTCCATTTGGCATGCTCGGTGCAAGCATTTTCGGTTTCATTTCAATAAGTTTTGGCTCAATTTTAGGCATGATCTCCAACACATAAGTATTGATTTCGATAGGTGCCGGTTGAGTTTTGACTTGGACGGTTGGTGGCAAAACGATTAGTTCCGGCATATTGACGATGATTTCTTCTCCGGTGGGGATCACATCATCCCCTTTCCCTTGAAAAGGATTCGTCCTCGAATCCGTCATGCCATCATTGGGAAATTGATTATCGGATTTATTACCATGGTAACTACTTCTCGTGACTTCGACGCCGTCATGTTGAGATGCTTTAATACGATCCGGGGACCCAAGGGCACGACTATTCAGATTTTGTTCTCGATGGTTGTTGCTTCGTTCATTCCGGTTTGCATGGTTGCTACCTCCTTGTATTTTGTCATGAGGGTTCAAGAGAAGGAGCGGAAACCTTCTCAATATCTCAGCTAGTTGGGCTTCAAGCCTATCCAAACGTTGGTTGATTCGATTACCACCGTTTGCATTGTCGTTGATGATCGTCATCCCCGAAAGCTTGAGGAACTCGTACCGTTGGGCTCTGATACCACTTGATGTGATCGAACTAGATTCGAACACGAGGATCCACCGGCACAAGTTCACACTCGGATTGGAATCGGTGAAATGAAACTCAACTCTTTTTTTTTTTGGATTTTGTATTTTTGGATATGAAGAGCAAATTCCCTCGGCATCTCACTTTGGGAATCCCTCAACTCGAACGAACTACCCTCGGAATCTCACTTTGGGGTTCGAACCTTCGTTCCTCGGCCTCTCACCTTAGAACCACCTAAGCATCTCACCTAGATGTTTGAAAACTAAGCATCTCACCTAGAATTCGGGTTTTGTTTTTCTCAAAGTGAAAACACAACTTTTGATCGATAACTCAATTCTATTTCGTCCTCTAAAAACGTTTGTGGGAGAGGCCTTATATAGGCTGAAAATTCAGCACCTACTCCCAACATTAAAGGCTTACAAGTTCAAGAGTTGTGACATTAAACAAAGAGCAAACATAGGGACTTTCAACCACCTACTTTCTCACCTACTTTTCCACCTACTTTTCTCCACCAACTTTCACATAATTAATACATAAATTCATGCATAATATATGAATAATATGAGGATGATATGCTGCATAAAATATGTATTGGGTGGACGTGCATATGTTTGTATAACCATCTTTCATGTCTCCATGCATGATCTTGCCCAACAATCCATACAAGTACCGTAGTTGCTGCAATGTAGGATCATTTTCACCCTCTTCCTCTTGGAATCTCGACTTTGTGTAAACTAGAAAGTTGTAGATATTGAAAATACCTTTCAAAGTAGTACTCATGGGTATTTTAGTTCCAAGAATTGTCTCAGTTATAGTCGTTTTACTGAGAGTGCGCAAACCTGACAGCTTAGCCGGAGAGAGTGAAAATTGGCTTCCATTTGGCATGCTCGGTGCAAGCATTTTCGGTTTCATTTCAATAAGTTTTGGCTCAATTTTAGGCATGATCTCCAACACATAAGTATTGATTTCGATAGGTGCCGGTTGAGTTTTGACTTGGACGGTTGGTGGCAAAACGATTAGTTCCGGCATATTGACGATGATTTCTTCTCCGGTGGGGATCACATCATCCCCTTTCCCTTGAAAAGGATTCGTCCTCGAATCCGTCATGCCATCATTGGGAAATTGATTATCGGATTTATTACCATGGTAACTACTTCTCGTGACTTCGACGCCGTCATGTTGAGATGCTTTAATACGATCCGGGGACCCAAGGGCACGACTATTCAGATTTTGTTCTCGATGGTTGTTGCTTCGTTCATTCCGGTTTGCATGGTTGCTACCTCCTTGTATTTTGTCATGAGGGTTCAAGAGAAGGAGCGGAAACCTTCTCAATATCTCAGCTAGTTGGGCTTCAAGCCTATCCAAACGTTGGTTGATTCGATTACCACCGTTTGCATTGTCGTTGATGATCGTCATCCCCGAAAGCTTGAGGAACTCGTACCGTTGGGCTCTGATACCACTTGATGTGATCGAACTAGATTCGAACACGAGGATCCACCGGCACAAGTTCACACTCGGATTGGAATCGGTGAAATGAAACTCAACTCTTTTTTTTTTTGGATTTTGTATTTTTGGATATGAAGAGCAAATTCCCTCGGCATCTCACTTTGGGAATCCCTCAACTCGAACGAACTACCCTCGGAATCTCACTTTGGGGTTCGAACCTTCGTTCCTCGGCCTCTCACCTTAGAACCACCTAAGCATCTCACCTAGATGTTTGAAAACTAAGCATCTCACCTAGAATTCGGGTTTTGTTTTTCTCAAAGTGAAAACACAACTTTTGATCGATAACTCAATTCTATTTCGTCCTCTAAAAACGTTTGTGGGAGAGGCCTTATATAGGCTGAAAATTCAGCACCTACTCCCAACATTAAAGGCTTACAAGTTCAAGAGTTGTGACATTAAACAAAGAGCAAACATAGGGACTTTCAACCACCTACTTTCTCACCTACTTTTCCACCTACTTTTCTCCACCAACTTTCACATAATTAATACATAAATTCATGCATAATATATGAATAATATGAGGATGATATGCTGCATAAAATATGTATTGGGTGGACGTGCATATGTTTGTATAACCATCTTTCATGTCTCCATGCATGATCTTGCCCAACAATCCATACAAGTACCGTAGTTGCTGCAATGTAGGATCATTTTCACCCTCTTCCTCTTGTAATCTCGACTTTGTGTAAACTAGAAAGTTGTAGATATTGAAAATACCTTTCAAAGTAGTACTCATGGGTATTTTAGTTCCAAGAATTGTCTCAGTTATAGTCGTTTTACTGAGAGTGCGCAAACCTGACAGCTTAGCCGGAGAGAGTGAAAATTGGCTTCCATTTGGCATGCTCGGTGCAAGCATTTTCGGTTTCATTTCAATAAGTTTTGGCTCAATTTTAGGCATGATCTCCAACACATAAGTATTGATTTCGATAGGTGCCGGTTGAGTTTTGACTTGGACGGTTGGTGGCAAAACGATTAGTTCCGGCATATTGACGATGATTTCTTCTCCGGTGGGGATCACATCACATTACGCCTATCCAATGTTCTCATTGCACCAAAAATAGTCAAAAATCTTGTTTCCGTTAGACGCTTCACTTCCGATAACCTTGCTAGTGTTGAGTTTGATCCGTTTGGTTTTTCTATGAAGGATCTGAAAACGGGAACCATTCGTCTGAGATGCAATAGTTCGGGGGATCTTTATCCTGTTTCTTCGTCTTCCCAAGTCCACGCTCTCTCCGTCGAGTCGCCACAACTTTGGCACGATCGTCTAGGCCATCCTGGAGCTCCTATTCTAGACTTTCTTCGTAATTCTTCTTTTTTTCGTTGTAAAAAGGAGAAATTCTCCTCTTTATGTCATGCTTGTCAACTAGGAAAACACATTAAACTTCCTTTTGAACGATCTTTTACCACTACTTCTGCACCTTTTGATATTATTCATAGCGATCTATGGACTTCACCTATTGAAAGCAAAGAAGGTTTCAAATACTACCTCCTTTTTCTTGATGATTTCTCCCATTTTCTATGGGTTTTTCCCATCAATATTAAGTCTCAAGTGTTTGATATCTTTATGCGGTTTCACCAGCTGGTTAAAACTCAGTTCAATTGTGCTATAAAATCTTTTCAATGCGACATGGGTAGAGAGTTCAATAACTCCAGTTTTCACAACTTCTTCATCACAAATGGAATTAATTTCCGATTTTCGTGTCCTTATACCTCCCCTCAAAACGGTAAAGCTGAACGTATCATTCGTACAATCACCAACATGATTCGTTCCCTTCTCTTTCATGCGTCTCTTCCCGTTTCTTTTTGGCCCCATGCCTTAGAAACGTCCAGTTACCTCCTCAACATCCTACCCTCCACCACAATTCAAAATCGGTCACCCACCCAAGTATTATACTTCGTCACACCATCCTACGATCACCTCCGCGTTTTCGGTTGTCTTTGTTTTCCTAATCAAAGCACAACTGTCTCCCACAAACTCCAACCTCGCTCCTCTCCATGTGTCTTTCTTGGGTACCCGAATCATCATCGGGGGTATAGATGTTTAGAGCTTTCCACAAATAAAATTATTATATCTCGCCATGTCACTTTTGACGAGACCATTTTTCCTTTTGCCACCTCATCCCGTAAATCTGCCACTTCGATTTTTCCGGATGATGTGAATCCATCCCCGTACCATTCTGAAATGGCATCTCAGGCCCTTGGTTCTCGTGCCCAGATTTCCTCGCAGTCAGGCCCATCGAATTTGAGCCCAACTGTGCTTTCTTCTGCCCCTCAGCGGCGTTCTGGGCCCACTTTCCTACCCGGCCCACCTCGTCCAGCGCATCCCTGCCTGCCCTCCACGCCTCTTTCCCCTGGCCCATCTTCATCCGGCCCAACTGCAGTGACACCCTCCCCATCTCTTCCCCCTGGCCCAGCTAACCCCAACAGCCCACCCGCTGCTTTGGAATATATCCAGCCTGGCCCTATTAGCTCAACCCAACCGGATGTCCTACGTTCTACCATCCCACATTCAGTAGCTCACCAACCTGTTGAAGCTGAATCCACCTCAAATACTCAACTACCTCAACCACGACCACACACCCGAAGTCAATCCGGCATAACTAAACCTAAACCGGTCTTTGACCTTTCCGTCTCTACCACCGCCATATCTCCCATACCCAAATCCCACAATGTAGCCCTCCAAGACCCGTAGTGGAACGCTGTCATGGTCGACGAATATCGAGCCCTTATGCGAAATAAGACTTGGGTTCTGGTTCCTCGTCCCCCTCAGGCTAACATTGTGCGATGTATGTGGATTTTTCGTCATAAGTACAGGTCTGATGGCTCTCTTGAACGCTATAAGGCTCGTCTTGTCGCCAATGGTTGTTCCCAACAGGTCGGCATTGATTGCGATGAAACTTTCAGCCCAGTTGTCAAACCAGCAACTATCAGAACAATTCTCAGCATCGCAGTTTCCCGGTCGTGGTACATTCATCAACTTGACGTTCAAAATGCCTTCCTACATCAGCATTTGAATGAGACGGTTTATATGTTCCAACCTCCTGGATTTCGTGATTCCTCGAGACCTAATCATGTTTGTCTACTGCAGAAATCCCTATATGGTCTTAAACGGGCACCTCGGGCTTGGTTTCAACGTTTTGCGGGCTTCTTACTCCAAATTGGCTTCATTGGCAGTAAGAGTGACTCATCCCTATTCATTTACCGGCATGGGTCTCATATTGCTTACCTGCTTCTCTATGTTAATGATATCATTCTTACTGTATCTTCTGATAAATTGCGGACCCATCTGATCATGCTCTTGGGCAACGAGTTTGCACTTAAGGATCTCGGACCTCTATCCTATTTTCTGGGCATCTCCGTGCGTCGAAGTTCCTCTGGATTATTTTTATCTCAAGATAAATATGCCAGGGAGATTATTGAGCGTGCAAAAATGACCAATTGCAAATCTTCTGCTACACCAGCTGAACCATCTGTGAAACTCAGTGCCTCATCTGGTCCAGCAATCAGTGATCCGACCCTGTACAGAAGCTTAGCTGGAGCACTTCAATACTTGACCTTCACCCGCCCTGACATAAGTTATGCAGTACATCAAGTTTGTCTATTCATGCACGATCCCCGAGAAGCTCATTTTGCTGCTCTCAAGCGTATCATCCGCTACATTTCTGGCACATCATCCTTAGGTATCACCATTTCTCCATCTCCAAAGTCAGATCTTATTGCATATACAGATGCCGACTGGGCTGGATGTCCTGATACTCGCCGATCGACCTCTGGTTATTGTGTCTTCTTCAATGACACGTTAATCTCTTGGGCTGCTAAACGTCAATATGTTGTTTCCCGATCTAGCGCAGAGGCAGAATACAGAGGAGTTGCCAATGTAGTGTCAGAATGTTCTTGGCTGCGAAATTTACTGCTTGAACTTCATTGCCCCCTTTCCAAAGCTTCTGTGGTCTACACTGATAACATCTCAGCAACGTACCTTGCCAGCAACCCGGTTCAACATCAACGAACCAAGCACATCGAAATTGACATTCATTTCGTCCGTGATCAAGATGCCCGCGGTCAAGTTCGAGTCCTCCACGTTCCATCGGCTTTCCAATATGCAGACATTTTTACAAAGGGCCTACCACGACAATTGTTTCTAGATTTTAGATCCAGTCTTACTGTATTGCCTCCACCAGTTTCGACTGCGGGGTATGATAGCACTCTTATGTAAATAGAATATAATAGAGGGCTGCCTTTGTAATTATTGTAAATACGTTGGTTATTTATATGACCATTCCGTCAATGGAAATCTAAGGGGAATTTATCATAATCTCACAGAATTCAATAGCAGTTAGAAGAAATGTTCAAACCTAACACCATTTTTATCATCTACAATCACGTCAAGTACTTTTCTTTGAATCATTTGTCTTCTGATGCGAGTACTATGAAGCTTTGTCCCTAGCAATTAGTACAATGCTCATTAGCCAGATTGTGTTTTGCCTTTGCTAAAATATTTATGTTGAATCAATGCTAATTTCAAAGTAATCCATGCAGGTAAATCTGGTTGATTGGCTGAAAATGATGGTGGGAAGCAGGCGATTTGAGGATGTTGTGGATCCAACCATAGAGACAAAGCCATCGTTTAAAGCCCTCAAACGAACTCTCTTGACCGCCCTAAGGTGCATTGATCCAGACTCCGAAAAGAGACCTAAGATGAGCCAGGTTGTGTGGATGCTTGAATCCGAGGAATACCCCTTACCTAGAGAGGTAAAACATATGAAATTACAATATACCGTTTTTTAATTTCTTCTTTCAAAATCTGACCAAAATAAAAATTTGCTCCTAGCTAATATTTGCTGAACTAATAACACCTTTCACTGAATGCTCTTGAATGAGGCAGGATCGGAGGCAAAGGAAAACTAGAGGAGGCAATGCAGAAACCGAATCCCAAAAGGAGTGCTCGGACACAGATAAGAGCGACAACCCTGATTCGAGATCAGAGGGCAAAAGTATCACAAGATCATAAAAAAGGGTTCTAATCATTCAAAAGAATCCAGGGAATCAAAACTGATTCAGCTGATTCTTGGTCCTATAATCATTTTGGGGATATTTTCCCTCCTTACTCCCATTTCCTTATTCTTCTGGTGGATATTAGGTGTTTTCATTTTATTTATATTTTTTGTGCATTTCTTGGTTTTTCTGTCCCCTAGTTTGCAGGCAGATTTGGTGTGTATGAGAAATGGAATTGGAAACAACTCAGAAAATTGTTAGGTTCTCTGTACAGTTAATTCTTGTCAAAATTTCTGTTAAAATTTGTCTGTTCTGGTCATATGAATGTGATTTGGAATCCATCCAGCTGATGCATTATCTTGTGATTAAATACTGATGCCAAGATTTGAAGCTTGTCATTACTGATGAGAATATTTGAGATTTTATTCACTTGGAAGAAAGGAAATGTATGGGTGTTCTACCAATTGAGCCACAACAATCATTTGTTCTTGAAATCTTGAGAATGTTATGAAATCAGGACAGCTTTTCATTGTATGTTGAATCATTGATGATAATGCTTTTTATTTTGAGTCGTGCACAAAAGTTCAGCTGCTGACAGTTTCCCAATTCAACATGGAAACAATGTATGTTATGCGCAGAAAACTTCATATACAGCTTCAGTGAGGGTACCACTTCTTCAGAGTGCGATTAATTCACCAATTTTCTTCCTCAAAACATCCTGTCTAGCACTGCGAAAGCCGAAAACAGACAGGTTTTCTATCAGCTGAGCTAGGAGCTTTTTCTGAGGAATTTCATCTTGTTTGTGATGATAATATTATATGCAAGTAAATTTAGATCTCTTCAAACATATTAAAGCTTCATAAATGATAACGGAAAGAACAAAAAAAATATTATATTAAATTATGCGGTGACCTTCAGATCTTCAGTCTGACGCTCTCCCAACTGAGCTATCCCCGCAATTAATGTACATAGTAAATTTGTAAAATAATTATAGGCTTGGTGTTCCTTGGGAAATCCCTTTTCTAAATATACATTGAAATCTCATACGATAGCAGTATTTAATTTCTTATTTACGTATGTTATATTTTATTTACTCGAAATCCCAATAAGGTGAATAAGTTCCATCCGATCCGAATACAGGGATATTTAAATAGATTTTTTCGTAAAAATCCCGATTCGTATCCGACTTTTCCCCCATTGGAACGGATAGTTATCCGCGGATATCCAGCCGATCCATTTGATACGAATTCCAAAATATAGTATTCGAAAATGATTTTAGCCGGATCGGATTATGATCCGCGGATATCCCGATTCGTATCCGACTTTTCTAAATTAGATCATTCTAAAGATGTTTGAAAGATGTTTCTGGTATGAAACGTAATCAATCGGTATAAGATCTAAAGACGTTTCTGGTATGAAATTAATTCATACCAGATCTAAAGATGTTTTATAATGAATTTTCTAGTATGAAATTAATTCATACCAGATCTAAAGATGTTTTATAATGAATTTTCTAGTATGAAATTAATTCATACCAGATCTAAAGATGTTTTATAATGAATTTTCTAGTATGAAATGTAACAAATCGGCCAGAATTCTCAGGAGTTGTAGTGAGCCTTTGGGTTGTTGGGGTTTACATATTGATGAAAGTGTTTTCTGGTATGAATTTTCTGGTATAAATTCATATAAGAAAATTTCTGGTATGTATTTCATACTAGAAAATTAAAAGTATGAATTTTCTGATATGAATTTCTGGTATTTTTATACCGAAAAAATTAAATAAAAAAGGGGAAAAAATCAGCAATTCAACAAAAACCCTTAACGTAGAGAAAGTGAACTGATTGATTGGTAAGAGACAGACAAAAACAGAACGTGGGTGAAAAAGATAGTTTAATAATGTACATGCAGCCAAATAATTAGAATGTTGAAAGTCAAAAATCAAAGGAGGGCTACGGGTGAACCTAGGACGACACCCAAGTAAGGAAGTAACCTAGAATCACACTTTAAATTTTTAATTTCCAATTCCTTTTACTTGCTCAATTGCAACGTTTAATATATGCATTATTCACAACCCTATATAAACTTCATCTCACCTCTTCATTGCTTCCATCAACACTCAATAACTTCATCTAATATACACATAACTCTCCTTCCTTGACTTATCATTGTCTTAAAATGGCAAGTTCGATGATTCTTTGTTTGCTCTTCTCGCTTGTTGCTATGTCAACAATGCACCTTTCATCGGCTTCTCTTCGAGTTGGGTTTTACCACAAAACATGTCCATCAGCTGAGGCTATCGTTAGAAACACCGTCAAGAAGTTTGTGTTGCAAACACCTGGCCTAGGAGCTGGTCTTATTAGGATGCATTTCCATGATTGCTTCATTAGGGTAAGATACAACAACTTCATATGATCCTTGTTTTCGCTATGTCAAATGTGCGGATTTAGACCTGATCGGCGGAACTTTTTCAGTAGATTTTGATGAAGCTTTTCAGTTTTAAAAAACTACATATTGTTCAGCAAAAAAAGTTTTTCCTTTAGTTTGAATTTTTTCGGGAGCTTTGTACTTCTCATTACTATATACATTTTGCGGATTTAATTGTAAATGTATATTGTACGTATGTGTCAGGGTTGTGATGCATCAGTACTAATCGACTCAACAACAACCAACAAAGCTGAGAAAGATAGCATTGTCAATAACCCTAGCCTCCGGGGATTCCAAGTCATCGACGCCGTCAAATCTGCCCTAGAAGCCGCTTGTCCAAAGACTGTCTCCTGCGCCGACACTCTTGCCTTTGCTGCCCGTGACTCCGCCTCCATCCTCGGCGGCATCTCCTACTCCGTCCCCTCCGGACGCCGTGATGGTCGTGTCTCCCTCCAATCCGAGCCAATCCAAAACCTCCCTGGCCCTACTTTCACCCTCCGGCAAGTCCAAACGAGCTTTTCCAAAAAAGGGTTGTCACTCTCCGACGTGGTCACTCTTTCCGGCGCCCACTCCATCGGCCAATCTCACTGCTCCTCCTTCTCAAACAGACTTTATTCCTTCAACTCAACCAACTCTCAAGATCCTCAGCTGGAATCAAGCTTCATTACTTCGTTGAAGAAATCGTGCCCTAACTCGAATAGTGTGAACCCTACTGTGGATTTGGATGTCGTGACACCGAATCGGTTGGATGTTCAGTATTATCGAAATGTGATGAGCCATAAGGTTTTGTTTACGTCGGATCAAAGCCTTTTGTCTGCTCCTGGGACAACTACATTGGTGAAGAGATTTGGGGGACAAAGTGGAGTTTGGGCCAACGAGTTTGCTGCAGCGATGGTGAAAATGGGTTCGATTCAAGTGCTTACGGGAAATCAAGGAGAGATCAGGAAGAACTGCAGGATTATCAATTGATCGATCGAGTTCTCTAGAGTTTGAGGATCTTTTGTGTGTGTTTTTTTAGAAAAGATTGATTTGATTCATTGTGATTGATTAGGGGTGTTAATTTTTTAATTGTTTGATTGTAAGATAGCAAGATGCCAAATGTAATACTTGTTATCCAATAAAAATATAGGCTCGAAGGAGTTGGTTAATTGTTTCAAATGAATCAAAAGCAATTAAATTTGGAGTATTATTAATACTCATGGTGAGGATGGATCTCAAATTTGGCTAATATGCCTAGACAATCCTACCTACAAATATATGATTTTTTGCAATAAGTTTTGTTCATTTAATGTATTTAACAAGCAAATCCCTTTCTATTCCATCTTATTTAAATTTTAGCCTATGCAAAATTTAAACTCTTTCAATTAATTTTATCTCAATTAGTGTAATATAACCACACTCTTTCATTGGGTGTTGTTCAAGTAAGACACATTATTCCGGTACGGTCGTGCGGTCGACACGTGTCCCGGATTTTTTTTTTCTAAACGAGTTTTTTTTTTCTTTTTTTTTTAAACGAGTAAAAGTAATAGTTCAAAACTTATTATGGAATAGTTCATAACTTATAAAAGGATAGTTCATGAATTATAATAGAATAGTTCATAGTGCAAAATGTATAAAGGAATGAAAGTAATAGTTCAAAACTTATTAAGGAATAGTTCATAACTTCTAAAAGGACAATTCATGAATTATAATAGAATAGTTTATAGTGTAAAATTTATAAATGAGTGAAAGTAATAGTTCAAAACTTCTTATGAGATAGTTCATAAATTATAATAGAATAGTTCAAAGTGCAAAATTTATAAAGGAATGAAAGTAATAGTTCAAAACTTATTATGAGATAGTTCATAAAGTGAAAGTAATAGTTCAAAACTTATTATGGGATAGTTCATGAACTATAATAGAATAGTTCATGAACTATAATAGAATAGTTCATGAATTATAATAGAATAGTTCATGGGTTATATTAAAAAGTGATAGTTCATGGATTATAAGGGAAAAAAAATAATAAAATAAAATAAAATAAAAAATTTTCCCGGGACACATGTCGCCCCTACGTACGGCCGTACCGCATTAATTGAACCGTACCTGAACATTAACCCTCTTTCATATCAAATACATAATTTAAAACATGAAAATATTTATAATTAAAAATTAATCTATACATAAGATCATAATTTGTATTTAATTAAACAAATTTATTCCTATCAAATATTTATTACAAATTTCAACCTATATAAAAAATTAATATGTATTTAAAACTTATAATTATTTTTATTTAATTACTTTTAGGTGTACCGTGCATAGCACGGGTCTATACCCCTAGTTATCCCTATGATGGGGACAAATCAAATTAATTCTTATGGTGATGATAGATCTCAAATTCCAATCCAACATCATTAGTGGTGGAGCTAAACATTTTGAAAATGTTTTTTTTAAGGGGCGAACTTTTGTTAAATAGTCATGATAATAATTTTAATGTAATTTTTTTCTATATATTTTATTTTTATGTTCAGAAAAAAATTTGCTACAACACTCATGTGTGTAACTTTCTCATCTCAAAAATCTATATTAGGATATTCTCGGATCGTGTTCATTGTTTGGAAGTGTTATCGGGAGTTTGCGGCAATATACATCCGCGTGACCCGATGTCTCCATTGTAGTAAGCAAATTGTCTCAAAATATGCGCTCTATTCTTCTAGTTCATTGATAGGTTGTGAAACGGATCCTTCACTTCAATATCACCTTCCTTCCTAGGAAGACAACCTTTTATATGCCTTCTTCGATTCAGATTGGGAGGTGATCACAATGACCGTAGATCGAACAATATACATACAACATGTACATTGGACCTAATTCAATCTCTTGGAGCTAAATAACAAGACATTGTCACGCGTTCCTTCATGGAAGAAGAATATAGAATAATTACATATGTCAATATAGAGACCTTATGTATTCAATCTATTCTATTTGAACTTGTTACCCATCTCTCATTTCCATCGTTTTTGTGGTGTCACTACCTTGGAGCAACATAGCTTACAATCAATCAGGTACATTCTTCACACTACGCCAGATTGCAACTCGGACGACGAAGCTTTTTAGTTCCGTCACCTTAAGAAATTTAGGCGGCGGAAATTTAGTTCCGTCACCTCAACACCATCAGGCGACGGAAACGTTTTCTTCCGTCGCGTAAAGATATAGGTGACGGACATAATCTCGTCACCACAAAGGTCCGTTACCACAAATTCTTGAAGTTGCAAGAGTTGTTGTCTTAGGCGAGGGAGGTAATACGTCTGTCACCTGAATGCAATAAGGCGAGGGAAATGTTATCCTAAATGTAAAGCTGTCACATTTAATTCGTTAGTTGAGCACGTACCAGATCTGTACAATAAGCCGGGTTAACCCTTTCTTCAACCCTCATTCGTGTTTTTCACTTCTTCTTGCCTTTCTTCCACCCTTAATTTTTTTTTTAAATTGGAAGAATATAATACAACCTACTTGGTTGTCAAACCTCCTATACTCCATTATTTTAGGTACGTAAGTATTTAATATTTGGTTTTGTGTTAATTTTTTTTTCTCTTCATGTTGGAATTTTTTGTTGGTGATTTGTTATTACTTTGATGAGTGTTGAAATTTTGAGCTATGTGTGTTGGTGATTTGTGTTATGTGTGTTAATTGGTGATTTGTTATTTGTTTGAATAGTGTTGAAACTTTTGTATTGTTAGCATATGGAATGACCTAATAGAAAATGAATTTTTTGGTTAGAATATGAACTAAAGTAGAAATTGAGTTGTTTGTTGTGTTATGGAATTAGCTAAAAATTTGGATTGAATGGTTTATTTGGATATGAAATGAAATAGAAAATGTGTTGTTTATTAGAAAATATGTTGAATGGTTTATCTCATTTGCTATTTAGGAAAATGGATAAGAGTTGGATGCAATGTGGTCTTACAGATAGAAGATACCTTCAAGGGACTTTTGAATTTGTGAACTGAGTTAGAGAAATGTCGCCTCAGAAGACACATTTTTTGTGTCCTTGCAAGAAATGTCAAAATAGTGGGCTTCCAATTGACATCCATACCATGTATTCTCACTTGTCTAGTAAAGGCATGTGGCCTCTATATACGATGTGGGACAAACATGGTGAAGTTTCACATGAATCGAGAATTGATGAACTCAGAAATCAGTTGCTCGATAAAATGACATCTTCCAATAGTGGTGTCAGTTCTTCTATGGATCCTGTTATGAACATTGTGCATGATCGTTTCCCTTATCATGATGGATATTATGCTGGTTTAGGTCAAGACAATAGTAATAGTGATGATCCTACTTTTGATGATGTTGTTGATGAAGATTATCAAAAATATGACAGAATTTTATTAGAGGCTCAAACCCCGTTATATCTTGGGAGCACAGAAACTGTTTTGGGTGTTGTGTTAAAAGCATTGAAAATAAAAGTAGAAAATGGATGGTCTAATAAGAGTATTCACAATCTTTGCAATTACATTAGTGGTTTGCCTCCTCCTGGACACAATTATCCCATTGATTTTGGAAGAATGAAAAAGCTTTGCAGGGATATTGGTTTGGGTTATCAGAGTATAGACGCTTGCGAGTATAAGTGCGTATTGTTTTACAAAGGGTATGCCCAATGTAATGAGTGTCCCATCTGTCACACTTCGAGATGGAGAGAGGATGACAGTAGCGTTGCTAGGAAAGTACTCCGCTACTTTCCCTTGACTCCCAGATTGAAATGCTTGTACATGTCTCCATACACTTCAAAGCAAATGAGATGGCATGGAGAGAGGATGTCAGATCATGATTGGTTAAAGCACCCTGCAGATGGAGAGGCATGGAGAGATTTTGACAGAAACTTTCCTCATTTTTCTAATGATATCAAAAATGTGCGTCTTGGGCTAGCAACAGATGGTTTCAATCCTTATGGAACAATGGGAAGTCTTCACAGCACTTGGCCGGCCTGTTGCTTTGATGTCGTATGACTTGCCTCCATCAATGTGTATGAAGAAGGAATTTAACATGCTAACTTTGTTGATCCCAGGTCCAAAGTCTCCCGGAAAGTGTCTTAGTGTATTCCTAGAGCCGTTGATTGACGAACTTATGAAACTGTCGGAAATAGGAGTTTGTACTCTTGACCGCTACGCACAATCTACTTTCACCATGAGAGCAGCTGTGTTATGGACCATTAGTGACTTTCCAGGTTTGGGTATGTTGGCAGGCTCAACTACTAGTGGTTAAAAGGCGTGCCCAATCTGTTTGGATGATGTGGAGGCAAACCATGAATGTGGAAGGATGGTATACGATGGTTATCGTAGATGGCTTGTAAATGATCACCCATGGAGGTTTGCTGATCATGCATTTAATTGAGAGTGTGAGTTCAGACAAATACCTCCTTGTCTATCCGGGGAGCAAATTCTTGCAAGGATCAACAATCACGAGTTTTCAACACTTAGCTTGCATGAAAACTTCAAGGTCCCGTATAATCCAAGGAACAGAGTATGTTGGAGTAACAAGTGCATCTTTTGAAGGTTGCCTTATTAGAAGTTTTTAAAGGTGAGACACGCTTTTGATGTCATACACATTGAAAAGAATGTATTTGATAACATCATTAAAACCATCCTTAGTATTGAAGGAAAGTCTAAAGACGGTCCAAAAGCTCGTGCCGCCTTGAGAAAAAGGGGGGTGCGACAAAGTCAGTGGGAGCGAAAAAAATGCACAACTTCCTCATGCGCCATTCTTGGTGAGGCAAGAACGTTTAGAAGAGGTTTTTGAATGGTTTCGTGATGTGAAGTATCCTCATGGTTATGCTGGGAGTTTGAGGAATAAGGTTTCTGTACGTGATAGAAAATTTCATGGATTAAAGACGCACGATTGTCACGTAATGCTTCAACGTCTTCTTCCAATAGTTATTCGTGAGTACTTGCCGTTAAGTGTTGTCAAGCCTTTGATTGCATTGTCCAAATGGTTTCAGAAATTGTGTAGCAAAGAGTTGAAAAAGGATGATGTTCGGTTAATGGAACATGAGATAGTCACTATCTTATGTAGGATGGAGATGATTTTTCCTCCCCATTTCTTTACCATTATGGTTCACCTTATGGTTCACCTTCCAGAACAAGTGATGCTCACTGGTCCCGTGCATTTTACTTGGATGTTTCCTATTGAACGGTATATTAGTTATTTAATGTCTTTTCTGTTTTCTTATATACTTGGACATTTAGTCCAATTTAACTAACTATTTTTTTTTGCAGTCAACTTGGAACTTATAAGAAATCTGTTCGGAATAATCGTTTTCCAGAAGGTTGTATTTCTGAGCATTATATTGATCAAGAATTAGTGATATACTATAGTTTATACTTGGGGATTGGTGAACATCGTCAAGAAACAACCAAAATTAGCACATCATCGCATCGCATTACAATATTTCTGTCGTTTCGGAGCATGTGTGTCCAGATCGTTGTAGGTCTCGTGTTAGGTTACAAGAACACGAGATCTTTAAGGCTCACTGGCAAGTTTTGCTTGAATGTGAAGAAGTGAGATACTATATGTCCGAACATCAAAGACTTTATATGGAACATATCCATACTCTGACAAGAATTCACGTATGCTTGATTTTCATCTTTACTTCCTAGATTGGGTAAGTACACATAAACTGTTTTTCCATTGTACAATCTCTATTACCATCCACCTTACACTAATATTGTGAATCTTACAGGTTGAAGCACTTAACAATTCTGGAGATCCTTACTTAAAGTCAGGGGTGCTCAATTTGGCTAGAAGACCACAAAACCACTCTGTCTATTCTTCTTGTTATGTGAATGAGGTCAAGTTCATATCATGGGATAAAGATCGATACTTGCAAACATAAAATTGTGGAGTTATGGTAGAGACACATGGTACCAACTACTATGGGATCCTTGAATATGTGGTCGAATTGATGTACACAGATCGGATGCCGGTTGTACTGTTCAAGTGTAGGTGGTATGATACCGATCCTTATAACAATGATAGTACAAAGGTAGATCATGGCATGATATCTGTGGATACTAGTAGTAGTTGGTGTAAAGATTCTCCCTTTTGTCTTGCGACCAAGGCAAAACAAGTAATTTACGTGGATGATCTGAAAGCGGATGAGAATTGAAAAGTAGTTAAGGTGAGCTCTCATAGGAATGTGTATGATCCTAGAACACTTGCAACACATGAAGATGAGAGACCTCCTATTGGAAATCACGTTGAAGAACCCTATCAAGAGCACAACATGATATATAGCAGAGTCTTTGATGTTACTATTGACCTTGAAGTGGAAGAAGAGGAAGACAAAGAGGAAGAGGAAGAGGAAGAGGAAGAGGAAGAGGAAGACGAAGACGAAGACGGGAGACAATTTGGTGAAGAAGAAGATCATGCAGAATTTGGAGAAGAAGAAGATGATGATTGATTATATGAAAGAAGTTTGTGTATTTGCATGTTTTGAAAACTCAAAACGGTTTGTAAAACAAATTTATGTTTCGTTAACTTGATCAAGTTCATTTGTTTTTTACATTTTTGGCTATAATTTTTTTCTATTCCAGGATTGAAAATCATCCAACAATCTTAATCACATAAATGAAATTGTTATTTTGGAAATAAGGTTACCAGGCGACGGATTTAGAAAATTCCGTCGCCTAGTTCAATTCAAGCAGCGGAGTTAAGCATTTCCGTCACCTAAATGTTACAATAAAAAATCAATTCAATATTCTAAAACAAACGCGGGAAAAAAAATTCGCCAAAAAATTTCGCCAAAATTTTTAATAAATTGTAGCGGCGGAATAGGATAATTCCGTCACCTAAGTAATATTCAATTATTTTTTTGCAATCGGTATTGGGAACGGTTTGTACCAGCGGACTTATGAACAGGTATCCTCCTAACCCGATATCATTTTAGAGTTTTCTATTTCCAACAAGAGAACGAAGCTCCGATAAGACGACGACGGCTCCTCCACCGTCTCCTCCTCCTCCTCGAGTAGCCGATGCCTCCGAGCAGCCTGATTAGCCTCCTCCTCATCGAGTAGCCGACGCCTCCGAGTAGCTTGGTAACAACCCCCTGGTACGAACCTTTGGTACATCTGGCGGACTAGTGTTCGGCGACCACGACGCCTCCTGTAGCCGGTGCCTCCGAGTAGCCTCGAGCAGCCTCTAGTACGTTTCTTCTTTCATCTCTTTGTTTCTCCATTCCCTCTTTGTACTCTAGCCTCAAGCAGCCTCTGGCGGACTAGTCTTCGGCAACATTCTATTTCACATGTTTCTAAGAGAGATGTGCTTCTTAACTACCCAACTCAATCCCTTTGCTGGCTGTTTATATTATATATACATTCGCAAGCACCAACTCAGTCCCTTTTGCATTGTTATCGGTTTAACCTAGGGGATTGATCAATTTGTATGTGTGGGTTCTTAAGTTTTGTAGAAATGCACATAAGGCCACTATCCACGTTCCATGTTCAATTTTATTTATTGTTGCTTTTCGTTTCAATATTCCCATGGTTGTCCTTTACAAAAGAACATGTCTCATTATTTGCTACCAATTTATTATTAGCCCTCTGGGTGGGGACATGAAGAAGCTTCTAGATTTGATGTATAAGCCCTCTTGGTGTTGCACTAGCCTCCTTTTTGATAATAATATTGTTATTCATATTTGTTTGATAAAATCCCTACATATAGGCTGCTGGGACAATATAAATTGTATACTAATACGAAATAGTTATTATTAGCCCAAGCAAAGATAATTAAACTATATCATAGAATAAATCAAAGATATAAATTATCTTAAAGCTGATGTATAATGTCTTTGCTATAAGATACTGACTATTTTCCTTTCTACAATTTCAGAATTCAGTATTGCAAGATTAAGCAGGGACGACGCCTTTGTTTGCTTGGTTTTGGCTAGTGTTGGGTCACTCCAAAGTTGCTACAAAGTTGTCTTCAAAAGAAGTGTAGGTGTTTCATGACTTCTAGTTTTCCTTCCAAAGCTACAACTTCCATCTCTAACTTGTGCTCTTGTTCCAACTGCTTTGTTAGTACAAACATGATGTGTATTTGAACCTATAAATTTATGGAATCTAAGTAGAAATATTTTTGTTAGCTACAGCTGTTTTGTTAGCTACAGCTTCCATCTCTAGTTTGGCCTCTTGTTCCGATTGTTTTGTTAGCTACAACTTCCATGCCCTTGATTTGGATGTATACTTGTTAAAAACACACCAATTGATAAACAAATAAGCAATCTGAACTGAACCTTCAATATATTAACGAACGATGTCTCTTGCTTCATTTCTTAGTAGTATATGAACTTAGTAGTTATCTGATGTTTGCAAATCTCAATATATACTTGTACTATTAGAACTGAATTTCGTTTTGCACAACATTGGACTTATGCAATCTGATTTTTTTTTTTATAATATCTGAACTGGACTTGGACTTATACAATCTGATCAATCGATCTTAATCCAGGTCTCACCGTCACGATGGCTCCGACCAAGTCCAAGCGCTTGCAGTGTGCGCCCTCTCCTTCTCCCTCCCCCTCGTCCTCTCCTTCTCCTTCTGCTACCCCTTCTTCTTCTTCTTCTCGTTCTCCTTCTCCTTCCATTTCTTCTTTGCGTTCTCCTCTTAACCCTAATCGGTCACCGCTAGCTCCGCCCTCCCTAAACACCAACGCTCCTCCACCGCCTCCTCCTCCTCCTCTCAGAAACCGATCTAGTTCCTCCCCTTCTCCACCGCCTCTCAGAAACCGATCTAGTTCCTCTCCTTCTCCCTGTTCTCCAACCCTAAACACCAACAACCCTTCTCCACCGCCTCCTCCTCTAAGAAACCACATAATCACCTCACCTTCTCCTCGTCCTCTACTTGCTCCCCTATCTTGTAATACTTTCATTGTCCAATCCCTCTTTCCTCCACCTCCAGAACTCTCTGAACAGGTGATTAGCCCCACAACAGCCGACGGCCAAGACAGGAACCCTCTTCATGTTGCGCCACTGAGCAGTCGGTGTAAAAATGCTAAGGATGGTGAGGAAAACGCTGCACTAAATCGTTGCACTTAATCACTTCTTATGCTGAATTATTTTTACTATTTTGTGTAGGTTTTACAAAACCTAAATTTCGAGTGGCTAGAAGCAACAAAACATCTCAAATTGTGAAAGCCGCGGGAGGAAAGATCACACTAGTGTGGTCTGATTTCCATAGTGGACCTCACACGATGGAGAATTGCAGCTTGTTGTCACACGATATCGGGGCAGTTGTAAGATCAAGTGTTCCTATGCTTGCATCTTCTTTTCGTGTCTTACCCGAGCATTACAGAAATGTTGTTAAATATTACCTGTTGGTGAGTCTTTTTTTTGTTTCTTTTTATAGTTTTTTTATTTATCTCTTTTTTGTTATATTAAAAATGTGGTACTTATACTTATCTTTTCTTTTATGGTTTGCATTCTGCAGGATTACTATATTATTCCTGAAGCGGAGGTAAACATGTGGAAATACATCAAAGTGAAGTCTCAAAAAAGATACTCTTATTGGAAACACAAGTGCCACAAGCACTTTCTGAAGTACGGGGATCCACTTCCACTTGAGTTTCTTGACCGTCCTGAGCAATGGGAATATATGGTTAATCAAGAGTTTAAAGATGAAGTGAAACAAGTAAGCATATTACTATTTCAAATTCTATTTTTTCTTTGATAATTACTATGTGAATTGCTTCTAACTGTAACTTTTGTTGCTGTTTTTCGAGGCTATGTGGAAGCAAAACCAAATAAACCGAAAAAAAAATCCCTCTCCAATCAACCATAATGCGGGTTCAAGACCCCTAACTTACACGGTGGAGGAGTTCGCGAAGAAAGGGCATCCGGCACCTTACTGTGCAGCTGCTATAGAAGCATATCGTAACAGCAAGTACGGGAGTGAAAAAGCGGTGAGGTTTCTAACTTTCTCTTTACTTTTTTTTTAAGATTTAGAGCAGCCCTCACTATGATTTTTTGATAAGTTGCTGCAGAGAGTTATTTTTTCCTTATAAACTATGAAAATCATAAAATGAAATTTTTAAGAAACAAACGGAGTCTATTGTTTTCTATGGTAGTAGTCATCCCTCACTCTGATTTTTTTATTGTCTTCCAAAGAGTTATTTGTTATCTTTATTGACTTTATCTATGTAGTGAATTTTGAGGAAAAAAGAGAATTTAGGAGTTCCGTGTATTTATTTTCTGTCATTTGGCAATGAATATCTTGCTTGAGTGCGTCTAGCTTAGCTGCTAGTGTTCCTTTTTCCTCTTAGAATTTTAGGAAGTCTTCTATGTACTGTAGTGACTATTTACGAATGTTTGTCTCTCCCGTCTTCACATCTAGGTGGGATAACCTCTTGAAGACATTTTTATTGTGCACTTAACTCATAATCTGTTACATTATGCTGTTGCAAAGGAGAAAAAGACTCCACATTCCAACTTCCAAAAAATTCGACAATAGAACACGTATTCTCTTGTATTTCTATATTTCTTTCTTATGCCATGCTTAAATGAGTTTTGTAAATTGCTGTAAATCTTATTGTTGCTATATTATATATTTTAAGGGGCTAATTTACATTAATGCATTTAGCTACTATGTTGAGTTGTTTACAACTCTTGTTCACTGTTGCTGCATTTATTCACTGTATTGATGTGGAAAATTCAGCTTGTACCTAAGTTGCTGCATTTATTCAATATTTTTGTTCATTCTATTTTTATGCAATCTTATAAATGGGATGATGTTTCTGAACTGGTTGGGCTGATGTTGCTGCATTATATTTATTCATTGTATTAATATGAGAATATAGTGACTGTTATAAGCTGAACTAGCTGGGCTGATGTTTTTGAACTGTTTCTAAACTGGCTGGGTCGATGTTGCTGCATTATATTTATTCACTGTATGGATATGAGAATATAGTGACTGTTATAAGCTGAACTGTCTGGGCTGATGTTTCAGAACTGTTTCTGAACTGGCTGGGCTGATATTGCTGCATTATATTTACTCGTTGTATTGGTTTTCAGGATAAGTTGAAGAGGAAAGTTGAAGAAATAATTCAAGAACGAAGAGAGGAGGACCCGGAAAATGTAGCCTCCCTTTCCTTTGATGATCAACATGAACTGGTTGTATACGGTTTTGGAGAACGGAAAGGGACTGAAATCGGAGGTAAGATTGCTGCTGTGATTTTTATGGGTTATTATTTCACTGTTTTTATTTTAGCTTCCGTTTGAAATAGTTAATAACTATTTTAATGCCCGCACCTTGTGCGGGTTTACCTAAATAATTATATATATGAAGTGAATATTAATCAAAAGAAAAAAATAATTATTGGTTAAATTGACTTAAAACGTAAATTTTTTTATATCATCTAAAAAAAGATTGTATAAAAATACGTATACTCTTGAAAAAACAAAATTTTTTTACTCGCACCTTATCTAGGATTGTATTTTAATATATTATAATTTTAACATATTTCAAAATTATGGGTTGGTTAAAGATAAAATATAAATTAAAATTAGATGTAAACTATTACTAACTATTTAACAGAAAATAATTTTAAATTAAAAATAAGAAAACAAAAACATTATATATATGTATGAAGTTCAAAATTAAAAGAGTAATTTAAAAAAAATTCAAAAATTTAAAATAAGAAAACCAAAATATGATAGATAAAATTCGAAATTATAAAATATATTTTAAAATTAATTTTTAAAAATTAAAAATGTGCCTATATTATTTTTTGAAAATTATATAAACAAAATCTAGATATTTTTTATTATGTTTTTTATATAAATTTGTTTTTATTTTAATTAATATTTGAGTAAAATTGATGTGGCATAATAATTTATTAGATTAAAAATAATTTGGCATGCTGATTGTTTATTAGTTTTAATGATTTTTTTATTATAAAAGATATTATGGTAAATCCTTAAATATCTTGTGGCAATATCGTAAATAAATTGGAAAAAAGTTGATGTGGCTAGCCTTAATACGTGACATGTGGACGAAGTGGGTTCTGCTTTAGTATGATATATAGATATATCTTCCATTCACTGTTTTTGTTGTAGCAAAGAAAGTCATCTCTTAGTTTTATTATGTTACTGTTTTTGTTTTAGCTTCTATTTACCGATTTTTATAAAAAAAAATCTGTTTTCGTAACTTGTTTGATATCATTTTAAGAGTGTCAGTTCATATTGCAGGATTTGGATGACAGTTGAGGCGACCTTCAAAGATACGTGAAAAAGCCGATCTTTCTTAACAAAATGAAGAGAGGTTTCGAAATGCCGAAGAGAGAGCTGAAAAGGCCGAGGCGACAGCCGCTGAAGCCATAGAGAAAGCCAAAAAATTAGAGGAGAATGATAAGAAATTAGAGGAGGAGGTTCGAGCATTGCGGGCCATGTTTCAAAGATATACCGCCGATCAACAACAAACTCAAACTTCAGGTAGTATGTAGTGGATGCCAAACAGTTATTATGCGTAGTTGGTTGTGTGGAATTAGTTGTTTGTGTGGAATTTTGTGCGGGTTTTGAATTGGTTGGTTGTGTGGAATTTTGTGGATGCCAAGCAAATGTGTAGTTTGGCGGGTTTTGACAGATTTTTTGGATTGTGTGATTTGAGTTTTGACATATTTTGTTGGTTGTCTAATTTCAGGAACGGGTTTTAATAGGTTTAGTGCACGTTTCAATATATTTTTTTTTCATGCCCAGTCAAAATAAGGCGAGGGAATGATTTACAAACTTCCCTCGTGTAGTTATTGGGGCGACGACGATCAAAGCTGTCACCTAAACGAAAAATGTCGTCGCCTAAACAAAGTCTGTCGCCTAATTATTAGGCGTTAACGCTAGCAAACCGCCGCCTAAATGCATTCCGTCACTCCAATTCTTAGATGACGACTCATCCTTTCGTCGCTACAGACTGGATTAGGCGACGGAAATTTGTACTCCGTCACCTGAATACCAGGGGGACGGTTGTGTTACGACGGCATTTAGGCGACGGAATGTCCGTCGCGAGACTAAATAGGCGACGGAAAAAGGTATTGTGGCGACGTTTTCCGTCACCCGAGTGTAAACTGGCGTAGTGTAATAGCTAGGATTTCCGAATTCTAATTAATGTTGATTAACTTAATCGTTTATAGTAATTGACATATAACTCGCGAAGATTTCGCAAGTGATGAGTATGAGTCCCACCGTTATGTTCCTCGCGTAATTTTGGACGTTTGGGGAGATTTTTACTTTTTCCCCGGGTAATTATTTTTACCCTCCGGTGTTATTTGGAGCATTTGGGAGCTCCAATTAATAAAAATGCAGTTGAGAGAAATGATCAGGACATCAGATATGTCCTAGATATGAAATAACATGGAGAGGCAAAACGGCCAAAACAGTCGCTATTTCGTTTCTTAACGGCTAAGAAAGACGGCTTAGGAATACACGTTTTCCGAGGCAGTTCTGTAATAATTATCCCTACAATATTCCAGATTTAATGTTCCAATCTCGAGAAGTTTAGAGAAAGAGGTTCGACCCGCCTTTGGATCGGTTAAAGGATAATTATCGACTTTACTAAAGGATAATTATCGTCTTCACTATAAATAGCGGAAAATCCTTTATTAATTCATTTCCTTTCACGTTTTCTCGTAAAAGCTCTGATTTCTCTCAACCTTCAAACTCAGATCTACTCTCCGTTTCTAATCCGATTTCAATTCCGTTTGAGTTTCTGGATTCCTCTCTTCATTCTCTTCATAACGGTACTGAGTTTCTGCATTTCCGAGTATATGGAGGGCTGGTCGAGCATATATGTCACCAGGACGGTTCCGTCGCTCAGATTCCGATGAATTTGATGCTGTCCATGCGTAGCCTGCGTCGTTGTGATTCCGAATCTTCTTTCAGATCGTCAATCGGGTTAGTAACGAATAAGTTATGAATTTATTCGTTTTCCGTACTGCGATTTGGCCTAAATTGACTTTATGCTTGTCAAAATGGATAATTAGAAATTCCATTATGGTCGTTATATTATTCTGGTGATTATGGATAGTTTGTTTGATGAAATCTGATGACAGGTGGGTTTAGAAATTGCCTGCGGGCAAAACGTTATTCTGGCGAAATCTAATTAATTAATTAAAGGTTAATTAATTAGATTATGATTAAAATTGAGATTGAGGAATGTTGATTAGATACTACCTTGAGATTTGAGGAATTGTGAGTTATGCTGAGATATTGAGGTTTAGTTGGTTGTGAGGCTCATAGATTGAGTATGATCCTTATGGATCCCTTTGGGTTTAGGTGTGACCCCTTTGATGAATAGAGGTTGATATATCTCTTTATGCCTTGTTTATAGGCCGTGTTGTCCCTCCAGTGTAGAGGTGATCGTGGTTGAGGTTGTACGAGGTTGAGGTAAGTCCGTAAGACTTACTTAGCTACCATCCCTATATTGGGTGTTTGCATGAGTGGTGTATGCTTTATATGTTTGCTATGATAGCATGAGTTGTCGTTTTTATCGACCTATGTTCTATTGACTGCCCCACTACGTGGTTGTGATAACCTTTCCCTTTCATCCCGCCGTGGAGTCTGGGAGGTTCTCTGATGTCGGGCCAGACTGGTTTACAGGAAGGGCGCAATCCACTCCCATAGGGTACACGGATTGTGTGACCGATACTCGTACAGCTGGACATTGTACTCAGAGGCGGGGATGTATCGGTCCTCGTGTCACATACTTTCATCTATCTATATATATACGGTTTTTGTGTGAATGGTTATTATATAAAGATAATAAATGGGTAAATGTGTGATATCATGCTGATGTGTTTATCTTTCATGATTGTGCTTGTGCTTATGCATTACCTCATATATGTATGGTTAGCTAACGGTTTCATACCGTGTTGTAGATGTTTACAAGTTAGGCACTACTGGGTGATCTGGCAGAGTGACAGGCTGAGGACTCTCGTACATTAGGTGGTTGGTTTGGGTTTGTTGTGTTCCCCTCCTTCGTGAGGATGTTCTTTTGTACCTCCTATGTGAGGATGTCTAATTAAGCAAGTATGGAGAACACAGTTTACAGGCACGCATATGTACAATCTGGCAAAGAAGACAAAACTACTCAAACAAAAACTAAAACAATGGAACAGGGAAAAATTCGGTAATATACACAAACAACTCCAAATCGTCGATGATGAACTAGAAACCCTCCAAAAACAAAGCTTTGCGCTATTTGATCAATCTAAAAATGATAAAATTAATAGACTAACCAAAAAAAGGGAGTGTCTAGTGGAATACCAACATAAATATTGGATGCAACGAGCTAAAACGAGAAATTTACAACTAGGCGATAAGAATACGAAATTCCATCACAGGAAAGCGACGGGGAGAAGAAATAAAAAAATCATTACAACAATTACTAAAACAGATGGTCTGGTGCTATCTAAAGAGAATGATATTAATGATGAATTCTTACAAGACTATAATAGACATGTCAAAAATAATACCGAGTTTATCATAAAACAGTATAATAGACATGTCAAAAAGTATCAACTATAATCACGGGCTAAATTGAGAAATTTTTATACGGTTTTATGTATTTGTTTTAGCCCGTGATTCTAACATGGAGAAAAGTATCAACTAAGTTTGTATTCTAGTTGTACTTGCGGAACATATTTATAAATACTAAGTCGTATACAAACAACTTCCGTCTACGGTCCGTCTGTGTCGGACTTTAATAGACATGTCAAAAATAATACCGAGTTTATCATATTTATGTTATATGAAACTAATATAACATCTTAAGCAAGCTCAATTTTTTTTCTAAAGAAAAATTGGGTATTCCCTTTGATGATCTGTAGCAACAAAAAGAAGACGCATGAATTATATCATGGATAAAGTATGAATTGCATGAATTAGAGTTGTCTTTAAAGCTCAAAACTTTACAACCTAGTCATGTTTCGATCAATCAAACTATTGTAGCCTCCTTAATCATGATTTCCATATTTTAAAGCATAATTCTACACTACATTTCCATCGAACAATTTCTTAAAATGGCAACAACGATCCTCTTTTGTCTACTCTTCTCCGTGGTTGCTTTGTCCACAATACACGCCTCCTCGGCTTCTCTTCAAGTCGGGTTTTATTCAAAAACTTGTCCGTCAGCTGAGACAATTGTTAAAAAGACCGTCAACAAATTTGTGTCCCAGAATCCTGGACTAGGAGCCGGTCTCATTAGAATGCATTTTCACGACTGTTTTGTTAGGGTAAGTCATTCATACCTGTAAAGGTCCGTTTGATAATTTTGTAAAATTATTACAAAAATTCCATAATTATTATATTCTATTAGCGTGGAGTTTAAATTTTTTTCACAATTTCTCATTATTTTCATCCTAATAAGTTTCATAATCTCATGAATTACATGCCCAGTAATTTGTAGGGGATGACATTTTCGGATATCCGATCCGATAATTTTATTAAAATTGCGATATGAATCCTATCCGAGAGTATCCGGACATCCAAAATTTTTATCCGGATCGGATAACTGATGTGACTTTTTTCCCCCTCAAATTTCTATTTGTATCCGTTTTGATGATCCAAAAAATATTACTAGATCGGATCGGACTAAGATCATCAACTACTAAATAATATCGGATTCCGAATTTTTCAGCTTGGATCTTCGAATTCACGGATAGAATTAGCCTAAATAGGTATCTATAACATAGACAACGAGTCATATTCCCTCTTGGTGCTTTGAGCACTCTCTGTAAAGACATTATTCAAGAAAATAATTTCTCTTTTGCAGGGCTGCGATGCATCGGTGTTGATAGATTCAACGTCAAGCAACCCAGCGGAGAAAGACAGCGGCGTCAACAACCCTAGTCTCCGGGGCTTCCAAGTCATAGACGCCGTGAAATCCGCCCTCGAGTCCGCCTGCCCGGCTACCGTCTCATGCGCCGATGCTCTTGCCTTCGCGGCCCGTGACTCCGCCTCCATCCTCGGCGGCATCTCCTACTCCGTCCCCTCCGGCCGGCGCGACGGCCGCATCTCCCGCCAATCGGAGCCGATCCAAAACCTTCCAGGCCCCAATTTCAACCTCCAGCAACTCAAATCCAGCTTCTCTAACAAAGGCCTCTCACTCTCCGACATGGTCACTCTTTCCGGCGCCCATTCAATCGGCCAATCTCACTGCTCCTCCTTCTCAGCGAGACTCTATTCCTTTAGCAGTACCAACTCTCAGGATCCTCAATTGAATTCGCAATTTGCCGCGTCGTTGAAGAAACAGTGCCCTAATTCGAATAGTGTGAACCCGACTGTTGTTTTGGATGGTGTGACGCCAAAGCAATTGGATGTTGAGTATTACAAGAATGTGATGAATCATAGGGTTCTGTTTACGTCCGATCAGAGCCTTCTGGCGAGCTCTGCAACGACGAGTTTGGTGAAGAGGTTTGGGGGAGGAAATGGAGTTTGGGGGAGTGAGTTTGCAAAGGCTATGGTGAAGATGGGTTCGATTGAGGTTCTTACTGGGAATCAAGGTGAGATTAGGAAGAACTGCAGGGTTATCAATTGACTGATCGATGAGAAATAAGTTTTCTTTGATTTTGTTTGTGTTGTTCATTATTTGATTTGTTGTGTTCCATTCGTTTGATTTGTGATTATGATTTCCCTGAAGATGTGAATGTCATACTCGTTGAGTAATAATACCAAAGCTAGCTTGAATCTACTGATTAATATATTTGAATGTTGTCGACATCCATTGAAGCTAGCTTCTGCCATTAACACAATGTCATTAGCGTCAAATTCAATATGCATCTAAACTGCCTTTTTTTTTTGATAAGTATGCATCTAAACTGCTATATATATAACTAATAAGTTCTCCTCAATATAGAGAAGTTTTCTAAATCAAGGTTGCTAACACATGTGTCAAATTTTAAAGAATTATTTCTTCAATGATTAAAAGGAGAGTTTTTATCTCTTAAATTCTGTGGTAGTGGTTTACACTTTAGGGCCTGTTTGGTTTAAACTCCGAAAATGGATACGGAATGAAAACGAATCCAGATTATATGTATATCTTTGTTCATGAAACCTTTTGGAATCATTCATTGTAATTTGGTAGAATTTGATTACTTTTTACACCCTATAGGGAAATAAAATATGGGAAACAAGTATATTTGCATGAGACTACAAAGAATAATTCAAAAAAAATCATGAAACAAGCTATAAATATAGAGTAGATTCATTTTCATTCTGTTTTCATTTGCGAAGTTATAATCAAACGGAAGCTTAGTGTAATTGAACAATTTGTTACGACGTGGGTGCATTATTTCCTAGGAGAGGTATTTGCTTTGACACTATACTAGTAAATTTGATTTATTTACGATAATGCTATTTATTTGAAGTTAAAATTAAAAACCGACAATAATAATTCATTTCAAATGAAAACCTAAAAACAAAATATCATCTGATTACCCGTCTAATATCAATTTTTTAAATCACTTTTTTTTAAAATTATTTTTCCCGCAATTTATCTTTTATAAATTCATAATTGAGTTCATCAAACCATTTTTACTAAAATCCATCAAATTTAAAGATATCCGGCAATATTTGATCAAGCCCAATCACTTAATTTATTAAAAACAATAGTCAGATTCTTAATATTAACATAACCTATATACATACGTACTAAAGCAGTGGGTGTAGATACTAATGTGGCGCGATGTGGAAATTGGTCTCATTTTAAGTCATCAAACCTCTTTCATAAGTTGATCTCATTTTAAGATATTGATATATATATATATATATATATATATATATATATATATATATATATATATATATATATATATATATATATATATATATATATATATATATATATATATATATATATATATATATATATATATATATATATATATATATATATATATATATATATATATATATATATATATATATATATATATATATATATATATATATATATATATATATATATATATATATATGATTATAAGTTGGTCCTACTAGTAATCATTTATCATAAATTGGTCTCATTTAAATGAATAAATGTTCATAATAATCATTAATTTTATTATATAAAATGGTCTCAATAATAATCTTTTATTAGAACTTGATCTCATTTATATGAACAAATGTCCATAATAATATTCTATTATAAGTTGATCTTATTGTAAGATATATATTTTGGTCTCAATAATAATCTTTTATGGGTTAATTAAGTAACTAGGCTTTTTTCAATTATTAGTATATTAAGTAGGCCATTTTTTTTTATTTAGTAAATATACCCCGTAAAATTTTGTTACTGCTTAAATATTTTTAGGGTTTCACGTTACCTTCCCTTCCTCTTCTCTCTTCTCAGGCCGAGCGGCTATCTCGACTTCTCTCTCATTGAAACTCAATCGTAGCCTCTTCCTCTTCCTTCGTCCTCTTTGATAACGATCACCGGAGCTCTGAGACGAAATAAACTACTCACCACCTTCCACCACCACCTCTCATCTTTACTCACTCCGTTTCTCCTTACATCTCTCGCCGTCAGTATTTTTGCAACTAGATCTAGATCTAGATCTAAGTTTGAAGTGTGTTAGTAATGGGAAATGCCATTGTTGAAAACATTGTTGTTGTGGCGACGGGTCTAGATCTAGATCTTAGACGACCCGGACGAGGTTCTAATTTCTCCATTATTGCAAAAAGTATCAATACGACGGACGAGGTTCGTCTCCTCTACTTTTTTCTTCCATTATTGCAAACCCTATTCCCACCTAAAGTCACACGGAAGAAAGTTCCGTGAACATAAATCATTTGGTTTTTTGCTACCTGTCCACTTCTAATTTCTCCTTCTCTATCCTCTCAATTGTAGACATCGATCTACTCAGAGTATAAAAATGGATTAGGCTATCTGCTTTCTACTTTATTGCTTGGTCATAAGTTGAAATATTTGAAATTCAATTGCTTAGCAGAGTACCAAGATGGGAAATTGCTTAAATTCTTCTGCAAAATTAGACTCTTCTTTCCATTCTCATCCAACTTTTGGTAACTCTCCCTTCCATTCTAATCCTTTTTCTTTTGCTAGTCCTAATTGAAATTCTTCTTGTCTGTATAAGTAATTGGGTCGACATATTGTATGCTTAATTATGTTTCATTTTGTAGCATTCATCAGTACTGCGGATATCAATGTTGAAGACACTTAACTTAAAGTATAAAAATCGAGCACGCAACATCCAGAACAAACCCATTGTAAGCTATCCATTGTAGTCATCATATCTCTTCATCTCTTAAATTTTAAGCTTAGATGAAACCTTTACAATATTATTAAAGACCGTTTTTTATGCAATATCTTTTTCTTTGGTATGTTGAAATAGGTTAATAGAGATTCAGTATCCAGTGAAATGATTAAAAAACAACAGCAATTTAAATACTTACAAGCAGAGCTGTGTGCCGGAGGGGTAGTGCTTCAATGAATGAAGTGAAGAAATATAATAATAGGTTGGTTAAGTAGAAGAAAAGAGGAAATTAGTGATTAGTAACACATGTTTTGATGAGTCGACGGACGACCTAAATAATCGAATTACATATGACTTATTTCACCCATATCTCAACCAAATCCAATACGTGTCGGGCACAAGGTTAATGATTTTTGGTATACGTGTCCATCTTTATAATGAGATATTATGGTATCATTATTGAATGATGTAAAGATTGAACTTTTCAAACAAATTGGTCAGTAGCAGATGTTTAACAGTGGGGTACTTTAGGGTCTGAAAGATAAGATTTCATGGCTTGAAGCTGCTAATGAAGATCTTTTAACTCGGCAACTACCATAGTGGATGCACTAAAATGCAGCATTAGATTGTTGGACCACATCTTCTAGAGTTTGATTTACTATTCTTGATTGAGGACAATATTTACACATCTGGTATGCTTCTAAAGTTGTTGCTGCCCAATCTTTACACATCTGGCTGAGAGGACATCGGAATGGAAGGCATTGTCACCTGGAGTGCTGCAAGCTGTATTCAATGTGAGCCCTGATGTGGAGAACAAGTTCCGATCCACTCGTACTCCGGATGCCATCTTCTTCCCTCCCAACTAAGATTTGTAGTCAGTAGTTGGACTCTGTTTGGACTCTGGTGGACTTTGATTTGGAGTGTTGCTTTATGGTCTTGTTTTTTCCATAGTTGGACTCGGGTGTACATTGATTTGGAGTGTTGCTTTATGATTTTATTTTTTTTGGTTAGGAACATTTATGATTTGAATTTTGATTTCGAGTAGATAAATAATCTAGTAGGTTGTTTTTTTCAACAGAAAACTCATACTAGAATTTCTGGTATGAATTTTCATACTAGAAAATTTTGGTATGAGTTTTCAGGTAGGAAAATTCATACCAGAAAATTCTGGTATGAGTTTTCAGGTACGAAAATTCATACCAGAAAATTCTGGTATGAGTTTTTTGGCTTGATTTTCATACCAGAAAACTCATACCAGAATTTTCTAGTATGAATTTTCATACCAGAAAATTCTGGTATGACTTCTGGTATGAAAAATTTTTGGAATGATAAAATTTCTGGTATGAAAAATTTCTGGTATGATAAAACTTTTGGTATGATAAAACTTCTGGTATGATAAATTTTGGTATGATAAAATTCTAGTATGAGAAAATTCTGGTAAAATAAAAATTCTGGTATAATAAAAATTTTGGTTTGATAAAATTCTGGTATGATAAAATTTCTGGTATGATATAATTTCTGGTATGATAAATTTATTCCAGAAAATAAAAAAAGAAAATAATAAAGAAAATAAAAGGGCAAAAAAATTTAAAAAATAAATTCAGTAATTAAAAATTAAAACTTACATAACAAACATCAATTAACTAAATCGAATTTTTAAAAGGCCTAATTCTCCCTTTATTCTTTCTTTTTAAATAGAAGAGTTAATAATTTTTACCTACTATTGAATGAAAGTGGTAAAAAATTTGTGGTACACTTTCTTAAATAAAAACTCAAAAAGGCCTAGTATGTCAAATTCTCCCATCTTTTATTCAAAGTTGGTCTCATTTATATGAACAAGTGTTACGATCCATCATCCATGGAGGCCCTTTGCTCTTCTTTCTTCTCTTCTCCCCGTACTCCTCCGCCGCCGCCGCCGCACTAGCCACCTTACCTCGTCTTCCTCCTCCTCGAATCCCTCTCTAACCCTCTGTCGATCTATATCTGAAGATCTAGATCTAGATCTAGATTTGTACCTCCTTACTTCCTTTCAACCGCGACGACCTCTACTCACCACTGTCGTCGTCATTGAGAAGTAAGATCCTAGCAACAAAGGATGTTATTTGAGCGCACTCCTTTCTCAACAAAAATAGCATCCTTCCTCAACAAACAAAATGGGCTGATGACTTTAGGAATTTCTGTGGCGACGAATGGATATGGTGATGTTGCATGTTCTCTCACTTGATGTCCTACCCTTGTCCGTCGGAGTTATCTTCTATATTTTCCCTTCTCGACCTGTGCCGATAATATGTATACCGACCCCCGCTCGACGAAGTTGTAAGTTTAGGGTTTTGTAAATAAGTCTTTCTCAGTTTGTGAATACTGGAAATATACCTGTCACGTTTGTCGATCTTCTATTGTTCTCGGTTGAGCATCGAAATTGAACGAACACTGCTACATTCCGTTGTTTTAAGTTTGTCAAATTTCATCGCAGTTGAGGTTTTTAGTTGTTTTCTGTTTGTACATCTGAGTTTGGAATGAGGAATTTGAAGGATGAAATTTCTAAAGGCTTCCACAATACCAAGAAGTATTTAGCTACTTTGTGTAGGCAAATATATGCATGACACCCCAGATTAATGCTGTTATGAACAGATTTAATGTCAATAGTTTTTACAGTTTTGGATCATATTAAATTCTAATGAGTCTCTACTCTAAGCGGTACAAGAGTTATTCTAAATGAATATAAATGATAGATTTACCTGTTTGTTGAAAACATTGCAGGATGAATTTCCACTTTTAAAGAGGTTGAGTGATGCATACAATGAGCTCCCTGCATTTCTAAAAGCCTTGCAAGTTAAACAGCTAGATGCTCCTGACAATTTAAACTAGCAAGTACCCCTCTTTTTGTTCGTTGATGTTTGCTAACCGGATTAATCTTAAGTAGTGAGTGAAGAACAATTGGAGTAGATATTACACACTTACATGACTATCTTGTTTTCAAAAGATTGGAAGGTAGACAAGAGTTATTTCAGTCCCAAAAGTTTTTGTTGTTTTCTTGTAATCATCCTTTATGCTTTGACCTTTTGGATTTATCTAATTTCTCTTCCTAATTTGTTGGTTTTATTTCACTAAAAATGCTTAATATTTCTGTATGATCGCTCAGGGGTGGTGTATACTTCTCAACTTGGTCCTTCTTCTTGCACTAACTTGGAACTCATGCAGCTTACAATGATACAATCCAATCCCTGTGCAGAAAAAGGACAATCTCTCTTCCTAATTTGTTGGTTTATTTCACTAAAAATGCTTAATATTTCTCTATGATCACTCAAGGTGGTGTATACCTCTCAACTTGGTTTATTTCACTAAAAATGCTTAATATTTGGTTCTGATATGCTCATATTTTCAGTTCTGGTATGCTCGTATTTTCATTTCTAGTATGTTCATATTTTCTGCATAGCTTTGTGGCTGCTTGTGTTGTGTGTTGTTTGTTTGTGCAGCGGGCTGGGTTTTGTTGTGGACGGTACACATGTTGGGCATACGGTTGAATTTGGCTTGGCCATTCGTTGGAAAGGGTTGACTATAGGGCTTCAGTTCGGTGGTATGCCTCAGGGGCTAACAAAATGGTATCAAAATTTTCTGGTATCAAAATTTTTCATACCAATAACCTAATTATCGGGTTTAAGGTTGTGTATATTTTAATCTTGATTAGTGTTAATGTGTATGTAATTGTATGGATTTAGTTATGTTTGAAGGTTAACTGAGAATTTTTGTATGATGAAATTTTGGTATGATAAAATTCTGGTATGAAAAATTATCGGTATGTAATTATAAAAAATAAAAAAGGACAAAAAAAACTTATGGTATGATAAAATTTCTAGTATGATAAATTTCCGGTATGATAAAATTTTGGTATGATAAAATTTATGGTATGATAAAATTTCTGGTATGATAAAATTCTGGTATGATAAATTTCTGGTATGATAAAATTTCTGGTATGATAAAAATTCTAGTATGATAAAATTTCTGGTATGATAAAATTTCTGGTATGAGAAATTTCTGGTATGATAAATTTATTCCAGAAATAAAAAAAAATAAAGAAAATAAAAGGACAAAAAAATAAAATAAAAAACAAATTCAGTAATTAAAATTAAAACTTATACTTAAATAACAAATAACAAATAACAAGCATTGTTTTTTTTTTAAATTGGGGGGTTAATTATTTTTGCCTACTATTAAATGAAAGTGGTAAAAAGTTTTGGGGTACATTTACTAAATCATATTCTCAAAAAGGCCTAGTAGGTCAAATTCTCCCATAATCTTTTATTACAAGTTGATCTCATTATAAGGTATTTATTTTTATAAGTTGGTCTCAATATATATCTTCTTATTAGAAATTGATCTCGTTTAAAAGAACAAATGTTCATAATGATATTTTTTTTATAATTTGATCTCAATATAAGATATATACTTTATAAGATGATCTCAATAATAATATTTTATTAGAAGTTGATCTCATTTAAATGAACAAATATCCATATTATTTTTATCATAAGTTGATCTCTTTGTAAGATATATATTTTTATAAGTTCGTCTCAATAATAATCTTTTATTAGATATTTGTCTCATTTAAATGAACAAAATTCATAATAATATTTTATTATAAGTTGATCTTATTATAAGGTATAGATTTTTATAAGTTGGTCTCAATAATAATATTTTTTTTATTAAAAATTGACCTTGTTTAAATGAATTGATCATGTTACATGGAAATAATTTAATATTTAGGCACAACAAAGAACGAGACATGTTCATTTTGTTTACAACATACATTGACACATGTTTATAAATATGATCATAATTTGGGGTCCTTTTCCGGTACGGTTTATTAATGGGGTACGGTTGTGAGGCGAAATTTGGGCCGTTGATTATAATAACAATCAATGGCTGGATGGAAAAATAAGATTACAAGCTGGCGGTGACAAAATTGTAAATATCACAATTTTGAGAAACACACGATAGAACGACAGAATTTCAAGCTCTCTCTTGCTTCCATGGCTATGGATGATTTTTTTGCTGAATCTCAAGCTTGAGAGAGAGAAATCAGATACGAAGCTCAATCGAAATCCATCTATTCTCCATCTTCTATAAGAAGCTTGAACAAGATCCAACAAGAACACTAATTAGGGTTTTTGTTTTCAATTTCCCCCTTGCAAATCATGGATTTCTGTGGGTTAAAACATCAAATTACTGTTTTGTTTTTTATAGTTGTTGATTTGTAATTCTTATTGAGGTTGTGAAGCTTTAAATTCATTAGATTGATGTTATTTCAAACTTGGGATTTTAAGGTCCAACAATGGAGTTTTAAGGTCCAACAATGGTGTTTTAAAGATCAACCATGGAGTTTTCACTGATTTAATGGGTTGATTTGGGGTTGTTGTTGAGAATGTGCTGAACTAATATGATGTGCTATATGAACTAGTAATAATTGTGTCGTGCACTATTATTTGTAATACAATGAACTACTTCTTATTGTAATATGAACTGTAACACCCCAAATCCGCGGGACTCGGGGCGCTACGGGTTGGGACCTCAGAATGGGTCCCGACCCTTAGCTTGACAACAATTTCACCGGATCTTGCAACAAGGCACAAATATAGGCCAAAACCGAAATACATTTTATGCAATGTAAGAAAACCCAAAAGAAAACAAACAACGGACTTCAACCGAAAACAACTATAAAGACCAAACGCCATACATGCGGCATACAATAATACAATATACAAAACTCCAAACGTGACTCCAGACAAAACCCTTCCTAAAATGTACGGGCCCCGGCTGCCCACCCTTCCGGATCTCTCGGAGCATGCCTAACCTGCAAGGCAAACTACAACATTCGGTATAAAACCGTTAGCTCATATTCGAAGCATTAGAAATAAAGGGAAAGGCACAAACACAATTAATTCAACATAGTCACACAACATACTCAAAGCACACAAATCCGGTTTATTATCTTTATTTATTAAGTCATATCCCGTTCTAGTTCAACTTCTTTTGTGACACGAAAATCCTCCGAAACTCGCCTCGGTCCCTTCTTCCGGCAATGGAACGGTCGGATGCCTCCGACCGTCTAACCAGCACGGGCCAGTCACCGAGATCCCCCTAGCTCTCACGGGGAGCCAGGCAGTGATGTCACCGCCCGTTATCATACACTTGGGCCAAATAATATAAAGGTCGGTAATCCTATTTCCGGTTTAGTTGTTATAAATAGTAAAATAATAACACACACCACCCAACACACAATAATGCTAATACAAAGAATACGAGCTAAGTAAGTCCGAAGACTTACCTCGTCCCAAAGATAATCCCGCTAACCACCGCTCTCAACTTCCCGTAGGAAGGCACTCAACGCCTGGTCAAAACAAGGCACACAATCAACATCTCTCTCACATGCTAGAATTCCTTAGACTTCTAGTCCCAATGATCTCGCAAGATCATAAACCATAACCATGATAGGATAACGACTCCTAATCCTCACGATCTCACAAGGTCATAACCAACACAACACATGCTAGGATACTCTCGTCATAGTCTCCACAATCTCAACAAGATCATACAACCATAATCTCAATACTCATAAGCTCACAAGATCAACCCAAACACTTAATGCCCTACAATCCTCACAAGATAACATCACACCTCAAGCCTTATAACGATAATAAATCCTCAAAACTCACCTAAGGTCCAAAGCCACTACTTGGCATTAACTCTAAGTTATGCTAGATTCATCCTAGCATGATACTAAAACTTAACATAACTATATCGAGGGGAAAGAATACTCACACAACGTCAAAAGACGGAAGTCGATCTACGGATGTCGAGATTGGAATCGTTGGCCTTTATCGGGGCGCTTCCGGTCCTAACACCAGAGCTAAATAAATTTAGCTTATATGCTAAATTTGAACGGAAAATATAACTTATGTAAAATCTAAGGTAAAACTCGTTTTTCAAAACCAAGGTTAAAACCGCTTAAATACTTTCCGGGACAATTTATACAATTTTAGAAACTTGGTCATAATCCGCCATTAAACCTTCGGGCCATAAATCCGAAATAAATCCAACAAGGGAAAATATATGGTAGATATAAATATAAGAATATCCCGGCAATTAAAATCCAATGTTAAAACCCGCTAACACATTTTCCGGGGCAATTCATACAATTTCATAAATATGGGTCATAAACTGCAATTAAATTTTTGGGCCAAATCTGTAATTAATTCCATAAAGGGTATATCAGCAATTTCCAAAACTTTGGGTGAAAACTGTAAATACAAAGTAGTGGGTCATATTTGTAATTATACCAAAAGTTGAGGGCCCGATTTTAATATCACGAAAAGGGTTTCATTAACCCGATCTTGCCAATGGATCTCGCGCAGGGCTGGGGAAGGGAAGGAGCAGCGGCGGCCAACAGGGAGCTTCTGCAAAGATCCTCTCCGGCAAGGCTTCAATAGCGGCGAGGCAACGCGGCGGAGCTGCGGGGGTTGTTCGCGGCGGCTGCAGACTCCGGCGCTAGGGCAGGCGAGGCAGAGCAGGCTCTCCGATGGCGCCCAAACTCCTTGGTCTTCGGTCGGTCACCACCAGTGGAAAGGGGAGAGGGGAAACAACTATGGCGGCGACAGCAGTGGGGCGGGAAAGGCCTTGAGAAGGGCGTTTCTCCTTGGTGGATGCGAGTGAAGCTGAGGGAGGGTTGCAGATTCGTCCCGGTGGTTGAAACGAAAGAGAGAAGGTCAATGTCGAGGTTGTAGAGATGACGGTCTTCGATCCGGCACCGGCAAGGGATTGCAGGGAAGACGAGGGAAAGGAGGGGTGCCTGTGTGAGCGTCGTAGTGGTCGTCTCCGGTGTTGTTGGTGTCGTCTCTCCCTAGCGGCAGCAAGGCGCCTTCCCCTGGTATCGATGAAGGAAGCAACCGAGAGGTGAGTGCAGACCAGAGAGTGAGAGATGGGAGCTGAGAGATTTAGGTTGAGCGAGTGGAAGGAGGGCGTGCAGAGGTATGGTTGAGTGAAGCTGAGGGAAAGCAAGGAACGAGGGGTCGGGGCAGATTTGGGGAAGAGGTGAGCAGTGAGCACCTCAGTCACTCAATGACCTCACTAGCAGAAGGAGAGAGGCAAAAGAAGAATAAAGAAAAAATAAATAACATAAGGATAGACTCGTTTTAACATTCGGAACAGGATTTTCCGAATCGGAACGTCTTTCCGATTTTATTTTATTTTACATATAAAAAAAACTATAATCAAGAAAGCTATTTTACGACGTAAAACCCCTTTAAAAATATAAAAAGAAACTCAATCTAATAAAATATCGATAAAAGTAGGGGAAAAAAAATATCGAAACCGCGCCCAATTAGCGGGACGTTACATTAAATCCCCCTAAAAACAAGTTTCGTCCCGAAACTTGCTATGCGTTGAACTTCTCGGTCTGTGAGGCCAAGTTATGAACTCTCAAACTAAGAAGGTTTAAACCTTCTAATCTATACACACAATCTACTCAAACTACCCCCGCTAGACATAACACGTCACATAGCACATTCCCGCACGGGCACAAACTACACATAATATCACACATGCACATAACTCAACTAAGGGAAGAACTAGGTCTAACTCGTCGATTCTATCGATGCTACTAGCTCAGCGTAAAACTCAACCAAAGATACTATCATCCGTCTTCCACGTAGCCTCATCGGTCCCTCGTCTTCCACTAGATCATCATGACTGACAACATGTCTCGAGTCATGTACATACTATCTCGATTGATTCACATAAAACACCAGGTGAACATCCTCTACTCTATGTGGCAACACCAACTTGTAAGTCACTTCTCCAACTCGTGCTAAGATCTCAAAAATGTCGATATACCGGAACTCAACTTCCTTTCCGGGTCTTTCTCAATGCAGCACCAAAGAAGATCGAACTTCTTATTTACACCGTTGACTTTGGTTCTTGTCAAAACAAACTTAGATGTTACATTTCCTTGACACTCAATCAAGACCTTGTCTTGGAGAGTCACTTGTTCACTTCAACCATCATACTTCGAGAAAATTTTGAAGCGGCCGCATCAATGAATCTTTTTTTAACTCTTAACAACTCCAATGTCAATTTCTGTCACCCTCAAACTTCTTTGTCTTCTGAAGTACGTTAGCGATAGATGGTGTTACTTTGGAGAACATCTCCACAAATCCGGTAATGACCAGCAAATCCAAGAAAACTTATAACTCCTTCTACATCCTTCGGGGGTTGTCATCCCGAGACAACTTGTCATACAACTTCTCTCTTCTTCGAAAATATACCAAAATATCTTATACGGGAATTAGTACGCCCAAATGAAACCACCACGGGCTCATGGTGACCATACCTTGTACGGACTGCCGTATTTGCAATATCCTGATCTCGAATTTTTCTATTGGCGGCAATCAGACCTTAAATCATTCTTAGAAGATGCTACCGACCCTTGCAACCGGTCGAGTAGATCCCCTATCCGTGGTGAGGGATACTTGGTTCTTCACGGTTATTTTGCTCGGCTCACTGTAATCGATGTACAAACGGAGATTACCGCCTCTACTTTCGCAAACTAGTGTTCTCCATAGAAACTTCAAACCAAGAGTTTAAGATATACTCCAATATGAACTTTAAATCAAGAGTTCAAGATAACATTCGGAGTTCTCCATAGCATTTCAATAATTCTAATGAACTCCTTTTAATAAGTTCTTGCAATTGCTCCTTCACTTGCTTCCACAACTCATGTCTCTTCACAAACGTCATTCATATGGTGCCTTAGATATCGGAATTGAGTCAAGCTTGACCTTAGTGGAAAAATCCACATTGTGACGTATTGAAATCCGGGATATCATATCTCGGTCTTTGTATTTTCCTCTTTCGTCCCATAACATCAGACTGACACAACCTTGTCTTAAAACTTGACAAGTGTTCATGATATTAATGATCTACCCCAATCTGTTGGGGCAACATCCTTTAAACACGTGAATTGCTCCTTCTCCAGTTATAACAGTGACCGTTTTTTTTCAAAGATTCGTCTTTTCTTGAATTGGAAAAAAAAATTGCTTGAGTCTTCTGACTCTTGTGGCCTTATTTAAGTATTCCTTTAACTTAATCTCATATTCCTTCTTTGATGGAATGATTGTAATAATATTTTAAGGTTTCTCACTTTTGTGCAAGCATAAGGGTCCAATCTGTTAGACTTAACCGTGCTTCGAAACATATGACCTTATCTTCTTCACTTTACGCGACATCTCAACATATGGGAGGAGCTCTTCGTATTCTACGTAAGCTTTCACCATAAACATCCTTTCTTCAAGTAGGTGTAGGAATTTATACTTCACTTTCTTTTGCAGATTCAATCCGACAAGGAGGTTCTCAATTTAAAACTTCCATATACCTCTCGCACATCTCAGGTCGACATCAAACTTCCAAACTTCGGTCTTCTCTTTCTCTTATTGGTCACCTGAGGCATCTATTGGTATCCCATGAACAATGTTCACAACCGTACTAGTATGCCCCGTGGAGAACGCAAGATCCACTCCTTACTTCACCAAGCACTCACATCATAAACTCTAAGCTTGTAGCATTTCCCTCATCTAGGTCCCCCCCCCCCCTTTCACGCCATACCCACCATGGCTCTTCCGTGTGAGTCTGAGACATCTTACTCAGCTTTTGCTTATGAAAACATACCGTCCATTTCATACCATGCATCCTCAATATACTCCCGTTTACGTACCACCTCCATGAAACTTTTCCTTCTTGATTCGCTACTTCCCCTTTAACGTGGTCAAACTTTAAAACCTCTAATCCGTGTCGTTCTCCCATATGCCAATTTCATGACCTACAAAGGTAAGAGAAGGGCATCCCAACTCCTCTCTAAAAGGTCCGCTAGAGTTACTTGCTTGACTTCATTCAACATTATTTGATTTAAGACAAATGCTCTTCCGTTGACGTCCTTCCTTACCTTAGACATTGATCCATCGCGAATACTTTAAGCTCTTGTTGTCGATTCTCTAAATGCCCCGAATCTTGTTTACTCATCCCCTTTACACTCACCAATAAACAACTCGCACATGTGCGTTCTTAGTTGTCACCGCTTAACTTGTAATTGACCTACTCCGAAGTCAACGACTTATTATCCTACTACTCTTCTCATGCTACCATTCTCATGAAAGCTACCCTCCTCGGGGTACTTTACCTTAAACCCCATTTGTTCTTTCCCCGTTCCATACTTTCTTCCTCTTCCATAAGGTAACTATACTCTTTTAGGCCTCGCACGCCGTATAACTCATCTTTATAAGCTTAACCGCGCCTCGTGCTATCTTGTAAGTGTGTCTTCTCAAATCTCTAATGTTACTCGGAAACCGTTCGCATTTCTCTTTGTTGTGGTCTTACTTATTTTCATAACTAAAATCTCCTTGTTGCATTTCTCCTCTTCTCGGAATCACGTCTACTCACACTTCTTTCTTCTAAGCGTTTCTTAACGGTATCTTAAATCTTTCGCAAAAGTTCTAATCACTCTTCTCATCTTGACTCCAATTTTTAGGAGCGCCTAAGGAAACTTCTACATCTTAATGGAATACCACCTTTAACCTTGCTAGAATGTATCCCCCTCCTCCTCAATTCGCATCTTTAGTTGTTCACGCGTCTTCTTGAAGAACTATAAGTTCGTTATCACTATTGGTTTCGTTGTCGTTTAATCATGGCTTCTTTATAACCACTTATACACCTTAACGTTGCTCTCTTTACTTGTATTGCTTCCATCTCGAATTCTCTTAAGTTGACTCAAAGTTCCCTTCTATTTGTTCGTCCTTGCCGCTAATGTCCTCTTTATCATTAAGATGGTTTCTTTGACGTCCCCAAAAGGAGTCCGATGAATCGCCAGGGTGTTCGCCAGAATGTGATGCTCGACTCGGTACTTGAGCATACTCATCGTATATATACTATCCTAATCCCAAAAAGGCGTTTGTCCAAGGGCGATGATAGCTTCCTATCATCCTAACTATAAGCCCAACTACTACTAATATAATACTAGCATACCATATGTGTATGCATATATAACTATATATATAAGTCCTATGTTCACATTACTACTAATATATCACATCCGGAAATCCAATACAACAATACAAGGTCCAAACATGTACTATAATCCACATATATTCACTATATATATAAATCAAGTCATCATGCAACTACAATCCACATATATTATACATACCTACATACCTACATATATATACAAATCCAATAAACTAAGCTGCCGAGATCCGCGGAAGAAGTGGTGGTCCGTACATTCTACCCCGACTCATGCATGTGATTTTGAAAACGAAAAGTCAAAACCCGTGTGGGTTCTGTTTATTCCTCATTCGGCCTTTAGAAGATTGCGAGTGCCATTGTTGTCAACCTAGGGCTCTGATACCACTTTTGTAACACCCCAAATCCGCGGGACTCGGGGCGCTACGGGTTGGGACCTCACAATGGGTCCCGACCCTTAGCTTGACAACAATTTCACCGGATCTTGCAACAAGGCACAAATATAGGCCAAAACCGAAATACATTTTATGCAATGTAAGAAAACCCAAAAGAAAACAAACAACGGACTTCAGCCGAAAACAACTACAAAGACCAAACGCCATACATGCGGTATACAATAATACAATATACAAAACTCCAAACGTGACTCCAGACAAAACCCTTCCTAAAATGTACGGGCCCCGGCTGCCCACCGTTCCGGATCTCTCGGATCATGCCTAACCTGCAAGGCAAACTACAACATTCGGTATAAAACCGTTAGCTCACATTCGAAGCATTAGAATTAAAGGGAAAGGCACAAACACAATTAATTCAACATAGTCACACAACATACTCAAAGCACACAAATTCGGTTTATTATCTTTATTTATTAAGTCATATCCCGTTCTAGTTCAACTTCTTTTGTGACACGAGAATCCTCCGAAACTCGCCTCGGTCCCTTCTTCCGGCAATGGAACGGTCGGATGCCTCCGACCGTCTAACCAGCACGGGCCAGTCGCCGAGATCCCCCTAGCTCTCACGGGGAGCCAGACAGTGATGTCACCGCCCGTTATCATACACTTGGGCCAAATAATATAAAGGTCGGTAATCCTATTTCCGGTTTAGTTGTTATAAATAGTAAAATAATAACACACACCACCCAACACACAATAATGCTAATACAAAGAATACGAGCTAAGTAAGTCCGAAGACTTACCTCGTCCCAAAGATAATCCCGCTAACCACCGCTCTCAACTTCCCGTAGGAAGGCACTCAACGCCTGGTCAAAACAAGGCACACAATCAACATCTCTCTCACATGCTAGAATTCCTTAGACTTCTAGTCCCAATGATCTCGCAAGATCATAAACCATAACCATGATAGGATAACGACTCCTAATCCTCACGATCTCACAAGGTCATAACCAACACAACACATGCTAGGATACTCTCGTCATAGTCTCCACAATCTCAACAAGATCATACAACCATAATCTCAATACTCATAAGCTCACAAGATCAACCCAAACACTTAATGCCCTACAATCCTCACAAGATAACATCACACCTCAAGCCTTATAACGATAATAAATCCTCAAAACTCACCTAAGGTCCAAAGCCACTACTTGGCATTAACTCTAAGTTATGCTAGATTCATCCTAGCATGATACTAAAACTTAACATAACTACATCGAGGGGAAAGAATACTCACACAACGTCAAAAGACGGAAGTCGATCTACGGATGTCGAGATTGGAATCGTTGACCTTTATCGGGGCGCTTCCGGTCCTAACACCAAAGCTAAACAAATTTAGCTTATATGCTAAACTTGAACGGAAAATATAACTTATGTAAAATCTAAGGTAAAACACGTTTTCAAAACCAAGGTTAAAACCGCTTAAATACTTTCCGGGACAATTTATACAATTTTAGAAACTTGGTCATAATCCGCCATTAAACCTTCGGGCCATAAATCCGAAATAAATCCAACAAGGGAAAATATATGGTAGATATAAATATAAGAATATCCCGGCAATTAAAATCCAATGTTAAAACCCGCTAAAACATTTTCTGGGGCAATTCATACAATTTTATAAATATGGGTCATAAACTGCAATTAAATTTTTGGGCCAAATCTGTAATTAATTCCATAAAGGGTATATCAGCAATTTCCAAAACTTTGGGTGAAAACTGTAAATACAAAGTAGTGGGTCATATTTGTAATTATACCAAAAGTTGAGGGCCCGATTTTAATATCACGAAAAGGGTTTCATTAACCCGATCTTGCCAATGGATCCCGCGCAGGGCTGGGGAAGGGAAGGAGCAGCGGCGGCCAACAGGGAGCTTCTGCAAAGATCCTCTCCGGCAAGGCTTCAATAGCGGCGAGGCAACGCGGCGGAGCTGCGGGGGTTGTTCGCGGCGGCTGCAGACTCCGGCGCTAGGGCAGGCGAGGCAGAGCAGGCTCTCCGATGGCGCCCAAACTCCTTGGTCTTCGGTCGGTCACCACCAGTGGAAAGGGGAGAGGGGAAACAACTATGGCGGCGACATCAGTGGGGCGGCAAAGGCCTTGAGAAGGGCGTTTCTCCTTGGTGGATGCAAGTGAAGCTGAGGGAGGGTTGCAGATTCGTCCCGGTGGTTGAAACGAAAGAGAGAAGGTCAATGTTGAGGCTGTAGAGATGACGGTCTTCGATCCGGCACCGGCAAGGGATTGCAGGGTGCCTGTGTGAGCGTCGTAGTGGTCGTCTCCGGTGTTGTTGGTGTCGTCTCTCCCTGGCGGCAGCAAGGCGCCTTCCCCTGGTGTCGATGAAGGAAGCAACCGAGAGGTGAGTGCAGACCAGAGAGTGAGAGATGGGAGCTGAGAGATTTAGGTTGAGCGAGTGGAAGGAGGGCGTGCAGAGGTATGGTTGAGTGAAGCTGAGGGAAAGCAAGGAACGAGGGGTCGGGGTAGATTTGGGGAAGAGGTGAGCAGTGAGCACCTTCGTCACTCAATGACCTCACTAGCAGAAGGAGAGAGGCAAAAGAAGAATAAAGAAAAAATAAATAACATAAGGATAGACTCGTTTTAACATTAGGAACGGGATTTTCCGAATCGGAACGTCTTTCCGATTTTATTTTATTTTACATATAAAAAAAACTATAATCGAGAAAGCTATTTTACGACGTAAAACCCCTTTAAAAATATAAAAAGAAACTCAATCTAATAAAATATCGATAAAAGTAGGGGGGAAAAAAATATCGAAACCGCGCCCAATTAGCGGGACGTTACATGAACTACTCTTTGGAACTTCTTTTTAAAAGCATAAACTACTCTTTTAATTGTCATGAACCACTTGTTTACAAATTATGAACTACTCTTATTTATATAATGAACTACTCTTATGTATATTGTGAACTACTCTCATAAAATTAATTAGTTGTTCTTATATGTACTTTCAGGTTTGCAGCCCTTAACAGCGGAAATTGTTTAGTGAATCGACATTAGGAAAAAATGAGGATGTTGGGTCTTTGTTGCACATTACAAATGACGGATCAAGAGAATGGAAGCCAATATGTGATGATGAGATAAAACCTTGTATTGGAAATATATTCAAAACACTTGTTGAAGCTCAATTGTTTTATGAGAATTATGCAAAAGTTTGTGGTTTTCATATCCGATGTGGATCAAAGCACACGGACCGTGCACGTCAAGAAGTCGTTACTAGTAGGACATTTGTTATATTTCAGAAGAAGATGTTAATACAATTCCTTTGTAAGTCTCATCACGTATATTAAGACTTTACCCATGTACGTCTCGAGATGTCTCATCATGTTAATACAATTGCTTGAAAGGAATTGTATTAACATCTTCTTCTGAAATATAACCAAAACAATTAGTTATACTTACAAACTATGCACTATCTTATTATGATCTATGAAATACCATAATATGGTTTATGAACTTTCATATATTGAGCTATGAACTGTCATGGAATGAGTCATGAACTATCATATTATGAAAAATGAACTATTAGTCGCTAATTTTTGAACTATTGAATAATGCTTACCAAAATCTGGGTTGCATAACCATAATGTTCACCAAAATCCTTTTCCTTTGTAACATGGTGATCAATGACTTCAATCACCTTCTTCTTCAAATTGAAGCTAACAGTAAAGTAGTGATTACATACCACTTCTAGAACTAGGAATAAGACCTACAAATATTAGACAATATGATGGATAAGGAAGACTAGTACGATGTCTATCATAAAAAAGTAATAAATATAGTATACTTACCATATCTACGGTACTCAAGTCAATTGATCTCTTAAAAGTAAGCACCTCCATCATTTTTTTCCAAAGGTTTCATACATGACCTCATAGGAACTTTGTTTTGCACTAACAATATCAACTTCCTGCAAATAAGCATCACACATGTGACAAACTTTATTTCCAACATTCATTTAGCTTGAATATTCACGTAAGAATGCACCAATAACTTACCCAAACAAACGTGAGTCCAAATAAACAGTGTGGTGATTCTGGACTTCTAAAAATTTCATTCTCATTCAATATTCTCATCCAAATATCAACCACATCTTTACTTATATAGGAATCGCCTTCAAAGGTCTCCATCTGAGACTTTTCAATCACCAAGTCTTTGTGTTTAAACACTATTGTGCTGCAAATAAGAAGTTTATGCATATAGTTCATTTCTTTACATTACATAGTTCAAAGTTTATGCATATACTGTTCCAGGTCCACTTGCTTACGAGGTTAGTCTTCCGCTTATGAGGTTAGGGTTTTAAGAATATAGTCTTCAAAAACGAAATTTACAACTACGGTTAGGGTTTTTTTTGTTGTGATTTCGAAATTAGGAGATGGATGGAGAGATTACCTTGTTTATCAAGTTTATCAACTCGATTTTGAAGTTGCTTCTCACCTTTCATGGAGGGAAGGAGGCATGGTAGACTTCGACGGTGAGGGAGCGGGCGGTCGAGAGAGAAGGCGGTGGGTGCGGTGGCCTCAGTGGTGAATAGGGGGAAAGGGTGATGTGGAGAGGGAAGTCTAGGAGTTTGATTTTGCAGTAGAAGAGAAGGAAGCGTCAAAGCGGACGAACGACCTCACAAGAAGACGAAGGAGAAGGGTTACTTTTTTTTCCCGTATTAATAATTTCAATCAGATCAACGGCCCAAATTTCCCCTTTTGTCCGTACCAAATAAAAGGGGCCGTACCTGAACGAAAACACATAATTTGAATGGTTGTTTTATTGATATGTTCATATTTTTACTACTTCTAATAATGATATTTTATTATAAGGTTGTAAAAACATTATTATATTTTAACATGGTTAAAAGAGTTAAACATGTATATAATAAATTTGATTCAAATAAAATTTCACTATAATTCTAAAAGTTATTTTTATATATTATAATTTACTATGCATATTAAATATTGTAGGTCAATAACTAGATTTTTAATTTCAATTCTTATCACCCTATTAAAGATAATATGTGTGGTAAAGTCTTAATATAAACTTCTCATTAATATAAATAGTAATAATAATGATAATTGTAATATTAGTAAAAAATAAATGACACAATAACTTTCTGAAAAGACTTCTATAGAAAATGAGATAAATAAATTTAGATCCAAATAAATTTACTTTTCTACTTTAAGTCTACAAATTAATTTTTTAAAAGATATTGAATATAATTTTTGATTTTAACTTCTAGTTTACATACAAGATTACAAAGTACAAAATTACACACGGTAAGTTTATATAATGATGTTTTATAAGTTTAATTATTTTAACCATGTTAGACATAAGATATGTGTTAAAATATTATAATAAGATTTTCAATAATATAAGTAACGATGATTATGATAACTATAATTTAGTCATTTTTTCTTAGAAAATTAACCTTTTATTATAAGACCGTCTCATTTAATGAAACCACCTATATATACATACATATGGGTGTGTGTGTATATATACAAGATTTTTGTTTTAAAATATATAAAAACTTTCATATTATATTATAATTTTGTATTAATATTGTTTTTCTTGTGCAATTATTATTCATAATATTTATAATATAATTACAATCAATTAGATTTTATTAAAATAAAAATAAGTTAATTGACTTTGATAATATTTAATAATAGCAATTCCTATACTTAATGTTTTCAAGCTACAAAAATTAAATATTTATCAAGATTATATTATTTACTTTTATATTAGCATTCTCTTTTTTTTTTTTATGAAGTAGTTATAGAGTGTAAAGATAGAGATATCTATTGTTTCAAAATCTTATTTTTATTTCTTATTATATAATGTACTATAATATTATTGTGTTTTTTTATATATGATTATCATTTTTATTTTTATTTTTATTTTGTTTTGAATCTCTAAAAAATTTTTTATTACATTTTGTGATAAACAAAGTAACAAATACGTATCTGGATCAAACGGATCAATCGAATATCCGGTCCGACGCCTAAAGTCATTTGGGATCAAATGAATCAAACAAAATTCATTCAAATCAAACGGATCATCCAGATATCCGTGGATAATAATCCGATCCGGCTAAAATCATTTCGAATACTATATTTTGGAATTCGTATCAAATGAATCGGCTGGATATCCGCGGATAACTATCCGATCCAATATGGGAAAAGGCGGATACGAATCGGGAGTTTTACGAAAAAATCTATTTAAATATCCCTGTATTCGGATCGGATGGAACTTATTTACCTTTTTGGGATTTCGGGTAAATAAAATATAATATACGTAAATAAGAAATTAAATACTGCTATCGTTTGAGATTTCAATGTATATTTAGACAAGGGATTTCCCAAGGAGCACCGGCCATATAAGTATTTTAAAAATTTACTGTGTACATCAACTGCGGGGATAGCTCAGTTGGGAGAGCGTCAGACTGAAGATCTGAAGGTCGCGTGTTCGATCCACGCTCACCGCATAATTTAATATAATATTTTTTTTTTCTTTCCGTTGTCATTTTTGAAGCTTTAATATGTTTGAAGAGATCTAAATTTACTTGCATATAATATTATCATCACAAACAAGATGAAATTTCCCAAAAGCAGCTAGGCAAGTCCTCTTCTGGCAAGCCAGTGGCAGCAACCATCGGAGATCCCTACGCTCCACACAGGAGCATCATTCCTCAGAAGAAGCTCCTAGCTCAGCTGATAGAAGACCTGTCTGTTTTCGGCTTTCGCAGTGCTAGACAGCAGCTGAATTAATCGCACTCTGAAGAAGTGGTACTCTCACTGAAGCTGTATATGAAGTCTTCTGCGCATAACATACATTGTTTCCATGTTGAATTGGGAAACTGTCAGCAGCTGAACTTTTGTGCACGACTCAAAATAAAAAGCATTATCATCAATGATTCAAAACATACAATGAAAAGCTGTCCTGATTTCATAACATTCTCAAGATTTCAAGAACAAATGATTGTTGTGGCTCAATTGGTAGAACACCCATACATTTCCTTTCTTCCAAGTGAATAAAATCTCAAATATTCTCATCAGTAATGACAAGCTTCAAATCTTGGCATCAGTATTTAATCACAAGATAATGCATCAGCTGGATGGATTCCAAATCACATTCATATGACCAGAACAGACAAATTTGAACAGAAATTTTGACAAGAATGAACTGTACAGAGAACCTAACAATTTTCTGAGTTGTTTCCAATTCCATTTCTCATACACACCAAATCTGCCTGCAAACTAGGGGACAGAAAAACCAAGAAATGCACAAAAAAATATAAATAAAATGAAAACACCTAATATCCACCAGAAGAATAAGGAAATGGGAGTAAGGAGGGAAAATATCCCCAAAATGATTATAGGACCAAGAATCAGCTGAATCAGTTTTGATTCCCTGGATTCTTTTGAATGATTAGAACCCTTTTTTTATGATCTTGTGATACTTTTGCCCTCTGATCTCGAATCAGGGTTGTCGCTCTTATCTGTGTCTGAGCACTCCTTTTGGGATTCGGTTTCTGCATTGCCTCCTTTAGTTCTCCTTTGCCTCCGATCCTGCTTCATTCAAGAGCATTCAGTGAAAGGTGTTTTTAGTTCAGCAAATATTAGCCAGGAGTAAAATTTTATTTTGGTCAGATTTTGAGAGAAGGAAAGAGGAAAAAAAAAAGGGTATATTGCAATTTCATATGTTTTACCTCTCTAGGTAAGGGGTATTCCTCGGATTCAAGCATCCGCACAACCTGGCTCATCTTAGGTCTCTTTTCGGAGTCTGGATCAATGCACCTTAGGGCGGTCAAGAGAGCTCGTTTGAGGGCTTTAATCGATGGCTTTGTCTCTATGGTTGGATCCACAACATCCTCAAATCGCCTGCTTCCCACCATCATTTTCAGCCAATCAACCAGATTTACCTGCATGGATTACTTTGAAATTAGCATTGATTCAGCATAAATATTTTAGCAAAGGCAAAACACAATCTGAGCATTGTACTAATTGCTAGGGACAAAGCTTCATAGTACTCGCATCAGAAGACAAATGATTCAAAGAAAAGTACTTGACGTGATTGTAGATGATAAAAATGGTGTTAGGTTTGAACATTTCTTCTAACTGCTATAGAATTTAAGTTTCAACCTATTACCCAAGATTAGAATGTCCACTCATACCTCTTGTGGTGGGCGACCGTAGTCTACAGGATCTCTTCCTGTGATAGCCTCCAAAACGACAACCCCAAAGCTGTAAACATCACTCTTCTCATTTAAAAGTCCAGTATTTGCATACTCAGGTGCCACATATCTGTACATTGTGGATAAACATGAGATTTGAAGCAATTCAACAACAAAAATAATAAAGAAACCCTAAATAGAAATTTCCCTCTAGAAACTAGAAAAGAGTAAATGACCAAGGGAGGGAAAAAAATAAAATTAAGATACCCAAAGGTTCCCATAACTCTTGTAGTCACATGGCTTTTTCCAGCACCAAGGAGCTTTGCAAGGCCAAAATCTGAAACCTTTGCGTTGAAGTCATCATCAATCAGAATATTGCTGGACTTGATATCGCGATGCACTACTTTTGGCTCAATTGCCTCATGCAAATAGGCAAGACTACCAAAAAAAAAAAAAGGTTCATCAAACAGCTTTATATGATCAACGGGCACACATCCAAAAACCAGGGTATCTTACCACCCAAAAACTCATGTGGTGAGTTGATAGAGTAGAAATCAGGAAAACACATATGGTAGAATATCACACACAAGATAGAGAACTTTTGAAAAACAGCGGAAAACCCCACTAAAACCTTCACTAAATAAATTGTCTGGCTACCCTTATATTACTACTATGGCAGTGACCTAACAAACCCCTTTTCACTGTCAGTCACCGAAGTATTCCCTATATCACAACTTAACCATTTCCATGCCAGCATATGGCCCTTCCTACAAAATATCCACCCCATCACATCCTTTACTAGAGCATTTAGTATCATAACACAAGTGTTTGCATATAGTGAAGCCCATATCAATGAAGTTCTAAGACAAAGAAGAAAGCATGTTGCTCAACATTGGTCAGAATTTTGGTGACTCAAAACCCAACTCCCTTCACGGTGATGTACATGGAATTTGGCAAGTTGGGTACAAATTGAAAATGATTTGGAAAATGTACAATGATGGGTATTTGAGCATCAGTTTCTAGACAGCTCTGTTACCTTATCTAAGTGATCATTAGTTGCTAGATACTTCTACAATTTCTTACCCTTATTCTAAGTATTTATTTGTTCCTTCGTTTAAGGGAGTAATCATTTCATTTTTAAATAGGCAATGTCAAGGGGCTGTTGTGTAAGTCATCTTTTGGCCGATTGATGGGATTCCAAAACTGAAGCATTGTTCAATTTCTTAAGCTGCTTGTGATATTCTCGCAATTCACTTCTAAGATTCTAAGAGAAGACAACTATATATAATTAAAGTAGCCAGGAAGAATGTATTTTTCAAGCTAGAACATAACTACAGATTTTTTACAGGAATGGAAATGAAAAAAAATTAAATTGCTATCATAATGCTGTATTTGAACATAAACATCAGTAAACTTACGCCTTTGCGGTGCCGAGAAGAACTTTTATTCGAGCTTCCCAAGTCAAATAGCCATGTTGACGCATAGCACCGTGAAGCCACTGCTCTAAGTTGCCGTTGTTAACATATTCGTAGACCAACATTCTAAAACCATGAAGCCGCATTTTAGATATTCACTTTCTCCAGAAAATAACAGAAAGAACCGATATAATCAAAATTTCATATTTTGAACCAGAATTAAGGCTGATCTGGCAACTTGCTAGTTGCTACAATTAACTAATTAAGTAAATCATACACATGATAGATTACTAAAAATGAGGTACCTTTGAGTCCCTTCAACACAATATCCCAAAAGTCGAACCAAATTCTTGTGGCGCACATGCCCAATAGCTTCAACTTCCACTTGAAATTCCTTTTCAGCTTGTCCACTATAAAAAAGGAATTATAGTTGAAAAATCCTATACAAGGAGCTAAAAATTCATGATACAATATATTCTAGATAAATAATAACTATTTTGGATGATTGAACTCACAGATTGTTAAGAATTCTTTTAACAGCCACTAGAGTTCCATTGATCAACTCTCCACAGTAAACTACTCCATATCCACCTTCACCGAGGACATTCTCCTTCGAAAACCGGTTTGTTGCAATTTCAAGATCTCTCAGGGTGAACCAATGACCCCAACCCAAATGTGAAAATTCAGGCAGGCCACTTAGAGGAGAAGGAGCCGTCATTGGATACGAGGAAGCTGGCTTGTAACCAGCAAATGTACCAGAGCCACCTTCCTCCCCCGACTGGGATCCAGCGCCGTCTGTACGGTGAAATGAGCCAGACCTACTAGCATCTTCATTTCTCAGTTTCCCTTTATCTTCAAGGGACAGAGAAGTATTTGACTCTATATCACCAAATTTATCCTGAATGGATGGAAGGTTTCTATCATTTGTAGTAGTTTCATTTGTTGGTCCTTGTACTTCTTTGATAACCTTGGAGACAACTGGAATTTTGCTGCAAGGGAGCTTATCATTGACTTTTCTAGCTCTCTTCAGCTTAGTAAGACAGAAGACGGCTAGACCGATGCAGAGAACAATTAACACTCCAATTAGAATCGAAATAAATTCCCAGACTTGGAGGCCCAGTATGGCTTTCTTTGACAACCCAGCATTGAGATCATTGGCCATTTTCTCTCAGAGGCAAAGCTACCTGGCATTACCAGTACAAGGAAAATGAGGGACCATATAGACTTTCTTCACTAACCAGCAAACTATAATTCCAATTAAGAAACCCCTTCACCTATCATCAGCAAACATCATCTATTCCTGCAATTTTCTCTAAAACACAGCCCCCTACTTAAAGCATACAACCAAATGCATACATTGGGAAACAGCAACTGCTCAAACTCAAACAAGTGCATACATTTTCAAATTAATAGGTCAAAGAGCCATAAGAGATGGCAATTTTGCAGGGTGAGGACAAAATTCTCAACTAATCATAAAAAAAATGACAGTGGACTAAGGAGAATCTAATTACCTTCTGAGAAGAGCCAAACAGAAGAGAGCCGTATAACCCAGATCTCGAATTTAAAGACCTCTTAACACATGGAGAAGCACAGAAACCAAGATCTACGAATAAGAGCAGTAGACCCGTCTTAAACAGAAGCCAAATTTGCAAAATCAAAGGGTTACACGGCCAAGATAAACAGATTTACTCACTGGGTATGTTCCTATCGGGCTCTGATAAAACCCTAAAATACATAAACGTAGCGAAATGTCGGCTTCCAAATACTGTAGAATACACATATACATAAAAAAGCTGTACAAATCCTATTGTTTGTGGGCATTAAAGAGCGAAAGAGGGGAGAGAAGAGAGAAATGGAGGTGGGTGAGGAGTTATCAGTGGTAGGTAATGAGACAATTTGCGTTACTATAAGTAAAACGTAAGAATCGAAAAGGTCTTTAAATTTAATTAATCAATTTCATAAATATAAAAAACTCGTCTTTAAACCGTGAAGGTGACTGATTATCAGCCCATTACTGTGATTTTCGACCAGATAATTGGATTTTGGGGTTGAGTTTGATTATTGTCGAGGGAGGCTCAAACGATTATAATTATGGAATGATAATGATGAGTAATTTATGGTGGATTAAGTAATAAGTGGTATGTTAATGAGCGATTAGTGGGTTCGGAATGAATCACATTAACAATTATAGAGTTTTGTTAGTTTTAAGTTTTACAATTAGTGATCCTGTCGGCCATTACAGTTTGTACGGGAAGCGCAGGAGCCACCAAACTAAAGACGATAACAACACAAAATATTCATGTTTTTTACATACCTTTTAATAATTGAAAGTCAATTTATATTATCCAACGCTTTTGGTGATTTTAATTATTAATTTTACTAAAAACAATTATAAAAAAAAAGAAGCATCCCATTACGTAGAGTTGTCTCCAATAAATTAAGAGACCGGAAAACTAATACCAAATCGACATGATGATATAGTACTAAATTATTTTCATATTGTATTGAAGGATTCTATAGTGTCCATACTTATTTGAGTTTGTAATAGACACTGATATAATGCAGATTGTAATTATAAAGATTATATGTATGTAAAATTTTCACAAATTATAAATAAGAGTTGTGCTACAAGAATTTCACCTTTTCCTTTTTTATATTTTCTATAGTATTAATTTCACATTAATAGTTTACCGTTCATACTTAGAATCCAATTTTATATTTTTAAATATATATATATATATATATATATATATATATATATATATATATATATATATATATATATATATTACTAGGATTGGATATACCTATGTCTATGGTGGTATAATTATTATGACTTAATCACGCAGCATATGTAACACCCCAAAATAGAATAATACTACAGCGCTAGAAATCCGTACAAGAATTTATTCAGGCATTTTAAGAAAAGACTTTCACAGAAAAATATGAAATAAAAGAACAAAGGGCTTAACTGTCATCTCAAAAGACAATCAATATAAATGTTCACCACCAAATAACTGGGTAAAACTCAAGAAAAGAGACGAAAGACAAACATACGGAAACAACTCGCATGCGAAGCAAAAACCAACGATATCAAAACCAAAAGATGACATCAACCCACTAACTCTATAAGCCGTTCGACCTCCATGCTCTTAAACTGCTCAAGAACCTAGTTATGACAACATAACAAGCCCAATTGTAGTGAGGTTAATCTTCCAATAAATTAAACCGGTACATAAGCAATTTAATATACGAATTAGACATGCGTAAAATCATAAATAATAGTGCATAGTCGTTCATAAAATAAAGATGAGTACAAGAAGTAAGTGGGTTGCTACACATACATGTAATTATATTAAAACCTAGCAATAGACAATAATATAATAGTAAAACAATTTTGTTTCCTTTCAAAAAGTATTTGCAAAAAATTTAAAAACATGCTTTAATATAAATATGATGATACTAAAGTATATCACTGTATCAACCCAAGTCAACTAATAATAACATGACAGAAAGACAATGTTCAGTTTCCTTTCCGAAAGTCGTCTCAAAGAACCTTTACAAAGTAATTTGAAACACATGCTCGAGCATTCTTCATTTTAGGAATTGTATTCAAATATCAACGCTAAAATAAATATTTTCAAAAAATGTTCAAGCCTATTTCTCGAACACGAATGTACCTTCTAACCCCAAGCATGGAAAGAACACGGAAAACATTGATCAAGTGAATCCCCGTCTACACATTGATCAGGCACAACCTCGACCCACACAAACCATGGAACCATTGATAAAATAAGCCGCCTAAATCGAGGAGCTGAAAGTAAAAATATCAAAAACAAATCAATGATAAATTTGCCCACTCAAGTCAAAGACCAAAATCAACGCTCAAAAACTCAACACCAACAATCTGGTTTCTTTAAATATTGCAAATGCAATGTAAACATAACAATCAACATTGACAAAATGCAAGTAAAGTCAAATATAATATCAAAAGCTTTCATATTCAACACCAAACTCATTTCTTTAAACATCACGAACGCATGCTAACAAATGCATGGTTCATAATTAATGAAATTATCATTTTGAAAAGCATCAATGCAATATATAATGATGATAAGCTTAAATAATTCTCATATTAAAGCACACAAGTACTTGCTTTGATATATTTACTCAAACGACACACAAATACCCGCAAGTGACAATTCGATCAATCAAGCACAAGTGTTTAACAAATCAACATATATACTACTACTACTACTTTATCAACACAAAACACCACGCTAATATGTATAAATAACTTACCTAATTTCAACTTGAATGCGTGTTGTACGTCACTTAGGTTTGCAATTACTCTTTCATATAAACAATCAAGTACTTAGTAATAACATCACGACGTATAACCAATCAACTCAAGCACTCAAATCTACAACAAATGCTCAAGCAAAACGATAACCGAGGGAGAGTTTAGGAGGCTCACGGATCAAAGTCAAAATAATGTAGGATAGCATTTATCGATGTTGTCTTGTGTTTCCTTTCGGTCCAAAAGTGCATCCAAGGTGCACAAAACCTAAACAAGCCAACTATTTAAGTTGTAGCTCCATTTTCTAAAACTTAGGTCATAAGATATATTTATAAAGTATAGGCCAATTCCCGTAATTATAATCTTGGGCCAAAATCTGTATTTTATTCTTTTCGGGACAATATATGCAATTCCGGAAGTTTGGGTCATTTCTTGTAATTATAATTGTTGGCCATTTTCTGCAATTATCTTCCAGGGGCAAATATGAAAATTCTAAATATACAGGTCATTAAAGTAAAAGCAAAATATGGAAGGCTCCTTGTAGTTATACTCTAAACGAGAGAAACCCGATCTAGGTTTTTGGAGGTGCAGAGGCAATGGCTAGCACATTCTCCCTTACCGACGGAGCTCGACGGCCGCCGAGGGTGACAAGCTACAAACGTTGGGGTTGGCGTCTGCCTGGAGAGTCGATGCAAGCGATAATTATTACAACAATGTATTTTTTATATTATAGGCGATAAATATTTTTATCTATAGACTAAATGAGGAACAAAATAATTGACTTATTCAATTTGGCTCAATAGGATATATATTTTGATCATGTAAAATGTATTAATAATTAGTGAATTTACTATTGTACCAAAAAAATAAACATATTTTCTAATAGCTAATGGACAATAATCAACAAAAAAAAAGCTTAATAAACACAATTAATGATATTTTTGAAACAACTCAACAAATATTATTAAACATGTTAAATTGTTTTTTATTTAAAAAACTTACATTTATATGCATATATAAAATTTTAAAAGCGATAAATAGTACAACAGTGTAATTTTAGGTCTAAGACCATTTTGGATTGTTTGATTCTAATGGAGTTAACTCGTTTTTTTTTTTATTTTTACTATGCACACGTGTTCATTTACTTTTGTTAAAGTTTGTTATAGAAAAATATTATGTACGTGCACAACATTTGAGAAACAATATTGGCGTGAGAATTATTATTGAGACAAAAAAAAAAACAGTACATTGTGAAGAAATGAAAGCGTAGTGTTACAACATTACAATGGAAAAAAACATTGGCATCGTCTTCTTTTGCAGTGAATACATGAATACCTTTTCTTTACTCTCTGACCATCGTCTTCTTTTGCAGTGAATACATAAATACATTCTCTATACTTTCTGACAACGGCCACGATGCTGATGAAGGCGAATCCCCTTCTCTGATGGAGGCCCCCGCCATGGAACTCGACTGGTATGAAGACCGCTCACTGAATTCAACATTGAATCCGTCCCCTTCTCCAGTGTCATAATCCGTCCAATCATGGGATTGACTGGACGGGTTTTATTGATAGAAAGTAATTTACATTAACTTTATGAATTAATAGTATTATGTCGTACTTGTTTGAGGCCAGTGTAATTGATGATCAGAGGGATTGACACGAGTAAGTTAACATACAGAGTAGGGGATGTACATTTTTTTCGTGACGTCATTAACTTTATGAATTAATAGTATAATGTCGTACTTGCTTGTTGTAGATGAGAATGAAAATGGTCGGTGTAACGAAAGTAATATCAATACGGTTTATAATACTGCTATTACAATCGCAATCGAAATTTTTTAGACATTTTACTCCAAAACAGTGAGTGACTATGTACTGGAGTTGCCCTTCATGCCACAACACATTATTCTCATCATTTCGATCTTTCCTCCTCAACCTATACTTGTTTTTTCTCCTAATTCTATACTATTTCCTCAACCTCCTTTAGCTACATCTATAATTTCTCAGTTAAACATTCATTAATAAGTGGTAATATTTTTAAGGGAAATAACTAAAAATTTCTCTCATATCGATGTATTTGTGAAATGGGTTTGATTGAATTTTCAATGTTTTATAATTTACAGCAATAAGTGGTGACTTTGAATTCAATGGGTTACACCAATAAAATATCCTTGATATTGTTTATTTTCCAAACTTTTGCTGCAATTGGGTTGGTGGGCTTCCTTATCTATAAGGGAGTTGATGGCATCTTAAATGGAGGATCAGTCAAGAGAAAAAAAATGAATGTTCTAAGAGACTTTCTTCCAGAAGCATTATCTGCTTCATTCTTAAGCATAACATTAGTCTTCTCATGGCAGATGACAGTTGGAATGTGGCCAAGATTTATGGTTCATTTCATCCTTTCGAGCAGCTTTTACGCGATAAAAATCGCCATGAATCTTCCTTATATGTTTTCAGAAGCCGTCAACCAGAAGGGTTGGAGTCGCATTTTGATAACAATTACATGCTCAAGAACAGATGTGTAGTCTCTAGACATATTTAAGATATATCAGAATCATTCCAAAAGAGGAAGCATAAAATGTATGCTCGAAAGTATGCAATTAATAACCGAAAAGAATTATCTTAATGTCCATGCAACTCAAACTTCTCTATAGAAACAAAAATGAAGATCCAATCACTATCAAAAAGCATCATCAAAGAACCAAAAACACAATTTAATTTTCTCCCAATTTATTCTGTTAGAACCCCTTTCAAATTGCACATGTTTCAATGATAATTGATCATGTTCTGGGAACCCTCCAAATACTCCAACATCATAGACTCGAGGAAGAATCATGATGATCCAATAGCGGGAGTAGGTATTTGGTAATACGTGTTAAAAAGTTGATTGGAGCCAAGAAAGAGCTTCTTAAGTCACTTGAGCAGATGATAAAGTTAATTTCATTATCTTCTGTTCATCATATATATACATGAGTTCAAATTAACAACAAATTGTCGTGTTCCTCAACACATAAATAGTAAACAAATAGGCTTCTAATTAGCTTAACAGTCAAAGGTAGTGCATTGTAACAAATTTTGATGTACAAAGAATAGGACTCTGGTTCTTTCTCGTCTTTTCGACAAATTGAGAGATGAAGTTGTGACTTTCAAAGAGACCCTGCTAAGAAGATAACACCCACTCAAAATTAGCAGCAAGGGCTTTCAATGTCTTTAGATACAAACAATGTCTTCTAAATAGTAGATGAGAAGGCGTAGCCACACCTATATATGTAAGACGAACTTTAACATGCAATGAAAATGACAATATAGCTAAGAAGTTGTGCATTCGTGATTCAAGGTCAACTTCTCTGTGCAATACGAACAATTAAATTAAGGTCTCAGAACGAACAAACCTCGTAATCTAGAATACAATGAGAGCACTTTTTTTTTTTTTACCTCTCTTCCCTCGTGTATATGGGAAGCCTCTCTCAGCGGGTACAAACGCAATTTGACCAAAGGAACTACAGAAGTTGTTGCTAAACTTGCTATGAAGGGCAACAAAGTTATATTCGATTATTAGAATACTAGCAAAAAGAAACAAAAAGTTAAAATATGACAGGAATTTGTACATCAAATAGTTGCTACAATTGCACTTAATAAAAGCAAATATGATGGCAACAAGCCATATGAACTCAAAATTGGCAATGAAGAATGTTACGCTAAGATTTGTAGCACGCAAAAGTCTTAAATTTATAACTCGATATATTTTTCCTAACTCCTAGCGAACCCACAATGTATGGGTCGTTTTGTAGTAAGGATAGTATTCCAAGGTCGAACACAAAGAATAAGGTGAAATTGAATCAAATAGTGACTAAGGATAGTGTAGACCTAGTTTGAGAAAAGAGAAAGAAATAAAGAAATGAAAATCTCAATGTTTTTAGATTGGTTTTGTGGTGATCAATCAAGGATCATAAATCATGCAAGATTAACAAACAACTAAGCTAGCAACACAAATAAGCAAACACAAACACGAGATAGGCAATCAAAGAGAGAAAGGCGGATATAGGGGTTGAGAATTTCGGTTATGGCATTGGACTCAAGCTTCTAATCATTCTTTGAATTAGCTATGGTATGTTGGGGAAGGGTGTTTCTCAAATGGAACCAATCACCGGGTAGGTCTCATGATCCACTAATCCCACATCTAAGGTCCTATTACCGGGTAAGTCTCTAGGAGCCTAAGGTTGGGAAATCTACACAAACCGGATTGCTATCTAGGGATCTAACCTCTCCTTACTGGGTAAGTCTCGGGAAGGCAAGTCCTAAACATCAATCCTAGCACACTCAATCCAATAGCGGCTTATGAGGCTCACTACTACCTAGAGTTCATCATCTTTGGTACTTAAGATCGGAAATCGCCGGGTAGGTCTCTTTCCTCCCTTAGGTTGCTAGCATTAGGTCACCCTAGGCTAGATTAAGCTTAACAAACACTAGGATTTCAACAATCTAACATCCTAACATGCAGATTTATCAATACAAGCGTAACAGAGGCAAACCACGGTCAGATCATAAGAACCACAACCGTGGTTGCATAAGAACAAACCGTGATTTCTAACAGCACTTAAGTACGAGAAAGCAAATTATCCAAAGGTACGTTTAAGTCTATTCTATCATAGTTCAAGCCATAACAATCATTCCCCTACCCTAGAATCTCATCTATTTAGCCAACAACATGCATCTTAACAATCAAACTCAACAAGCATACATCCATGGCTTCCATAGCAAGAATATGAAATGAAAGAGAGATAAGACAAGTAGAACAAGAAAACAAGCTGAATAAATGTTAAGAAGGTCTTACAACCCTTCAAAAGAAGGTTCAATCCGTTCCTCACAATCCTTGCAATGTCCTCAACAAAACTCACTCAAAATCCACTCAAAAAACTAGCAAAACTCTAAGACTATTGTTCTTCTTTTTCTCCAAATGAGTGTGTCCTTGCTCCCTCCCAAGAGTATCCTCCAATGGAATGTTGTTGAATGAGAGTGTGAGAGAGAATAGAATGATGGGGTCTGGTCCTCAACAGCCTGCAGGACCATCTTTTATTCTCCATCAAGGGCAAGAGTCGGTTATGGAGATCGTGGGACAGTTGTCACAGCTGTGCAGAGGAAACCACGGCCTATTTCCACGCCCATGGAAGTCCCAGTGACCGTGGTTTTGGTGCCTCAACCTTCTTTGGATCATTAAGTCACGATTTGGTGCAAGACATGCACCAACAAGGTCCCATGTGTTCTCCTTTGCTCCTAACTTGCTTCCCAATGAGTCCGGAAGTGTGTCATCACGAGGAACGATCCTCGTATGTATCGATTAAGCTCCAAAAGCTCCCAAAATACCTACAAAACATGCAAAAGTCCGTGTAGAGGTCTATCTCGACAACATACATGAATTAAGTGCAAATCGTCACGAGCTAATGCCAAAACATGCATGATTAACGGGAAAAACTATCTAAATGGATGCCTAAACCTACGTCATAAATCGTGTTATCAAAAATACCCCATACTTAAGGTTTGCTCGTCCCCGAGCAAGACTCAACTATAGACTAAGAGATGACATGATTTATGCATGCAGAAAAATAACAAAATCTTTTTAGAATTGTGATTCTAATATTGGATCACCTTCATAGTCATGTTTCATGGCAATGGACAAGCAATCATGCATCAAACGAATGAAGGCATGGAAAAACTATTTTATTTAACTCAAAAGCATGCATGCAAGGTGAAAATGAAGAACTCAAGATGATCATGAGTATATCCAATCTAGATCACTAAGTCATACACACATGCAAATAGGTCACAAGGACTTCGGAAAGAAGAGACCAAGAAACGTTGTGAATAGGTGGGAATTTTTAGGTCATGTGATGCTAATCCGAGAAAAGAACTAACTCCACAATTTCATTTTGATCAACTTCCCCACAAGTGTTTTTTTTTTCTCCATTTTTTCTTTGTTTTCTTTTCTTTTTCACTTTCTTTTTCTTTCACTTATTTTTGAGGCAATGACATTGGTGTACAAAAGCCAAAACCTTGGTGATTAGCGGACCTCGGGATTTTTCCGAGGTGCCTCACACCGGGCACACATACCAAGGCTCGTTAGGACATTCGGTTTATCCGACTTTGGCAAGGCACAAACACCCGATTATATGAATGGTGTCGAGTTACTCATCATCAAAACCAAAGTCCCCAAACCTATATTTTTTCTACACTTTTCACAACAAATTCAACACTTCATTCACAACATTCTTTCATCAACAACTTCACCCCACACTTGCTTTTCACACACATCAACACACTAGCATGCTCCTATTCCCGGATGGGTCAAAAGAGGTCAAATTTTATATCAATTGAGGTGCTCAAACAACATGATCAAGACGAGAAGTAGAGAAAGATGAATTGCCTTAATCACTCCTAAATGATGTGCAAGAATTAGCATATAATTTCGACCATCAATCCTCAATCCAATCAAGGCAAGCATCATGATCACAATTCATACATGGGATTCAAGATAAGTAATTCAAGTCCATATATGCATACATCCATTCAACACATAAGGCCATCCATAGCCAATTCACGAGACAATCTCATCATAAGGGCCATTCCCAAGCTTAGAAGCACTAAATTTTTTTTAAATTTTCTGATTTTTTTGGAATTTTCGAAATATGTATGTACAATGCAAAACATAATGAAACATGTGACAATATTAAACTATCCTAGATGCTAATCATGCAAGTGATCATGAAAACCCCACCCCATACTTAGAAACACATTGTCCCCAATGTGCAATTCAAGTAAAGAAGAGTGAAAGAGGGTTCTCACAATGTAAAAATGGTTTGCTTTGGTATTTTGGTTTACTCAAGTGGATTGATGGCGGATGATCTATCAAAGATGGTAGAGAGCTCAAGGTGTTCGTTATGGCGTCGGGACCCGTGCTAAGCACTACTAGCCGTCCAAGTCCCACGTCCGCTCCACCCATAGTTGATATGGGATCATCATCATCAACTCATGCCTTGCAAGGCTTCCATGTTACCAAGACTCTAGCACACAAACACAAAGCACACAAAAACAGAAAAATAAAAACCAAAACAAAAACGAAAAGGGAAAGATGGTACCAATGGGTTGCCTCCTATCAAGCGCTTCTTTAAGGTCATTAGCTTGACCAAATCCGGGAGCATTTCACTCAAGGTGAAGTGGGGCAATCATATCCACCGGAGCTCCCGGGATATACTTCTTCAAACGGTGCCCATTCACCTTAAAATCTCCACAATGCTCCCCGCCTATCTCAACCGCTCCATGGGGGAAATATCTTCTTCACCACATAAGGACCCGTCCATCTTGACTTTAGCTTTCTGGGGAAGAGCCGCAGCCTTGAGTTGAAGAGAAGGACTAAGTCACCTTCACTCAACTCCTTCAGGATGAGACGCTTGTCATGCCAACGTTTGGTCCTTTCTTTGTAGATCCGGGCATTTTCATAGGCATCCAACCGGATCTCCTCAAGAGCGTTCATGTCTAGCAATCTTTTCTCACCGGCCTCCTTGAGGTCGAAATTCAGCCACCTTATGGCTCAATATGCCCTATGCTCCATCTCCACCGGAAGGTGGCAAGACTTGCCAATAACTAGCTTGTAGGGAGTGGTTTCAATCGGTGTCTTGAAGGTGGTTCTATATGCCCACAAAGCATCATCGAGCTTCATAGCCCAATCATTTCTCGTCCTAGAAACCGTCTTCTCAAGTATCTCCTTTATCTCCCAGTTAGAGATCTCCACTTGGCCACTAGTTTGGGGATGGTAAGGTGTTGCCACCTTATGAGTCACCCCATACTTAGCCAAAAGTGTCCCAAAGTTCCTATTGGTGAAATGCTTCCCTCCATCACTTACGATCAATCTTGGTGTTCCAAATCTAGGGAAGATGACTCGGTTAAAGAACCGCACCACAACTTTGGCATCATTTGTGGGAGAGGCGATTGCCTCCACCCATCTCGACACATAGTCTACCGCCAAGAGAATGTAGAGGTTGCCACAAGAAGAGGGGAATGACCCCATGAAGTCCACACCCCAAACATCAAATATCTTCACCTCTTGTATGTTGTTCAAGGGCATCTCATTCCTCCTTGAGATGTTGCCCGTCCTTTGGCAAGCATCACAAGCTACCATAAAATTCTGCACGTCTTTGAACAAACTTGGCCAATAAAACCCGGATTGCAACACCTTTGCACACGTCTTGTGTGAGCTAGCATGGCCTCCACATGGCAAGGAATGACAATGGCGGATCATACTCTCCATCTCATCCTCCGGTATGCATCTCCTAAAGACTTCATCCGGCCCTCTCTTAAACAAGAGCGGTTCACTCCAATAGTAATGCCTCACATCTTTGAAGAACTTTTTCCTTTGGGCATACGATAGACCGGGTGGCACCTCTTCACAAACGAGATAGTTCACTATATCCGCATACCATGGCTCACCCCCTCTAGTCACTTGAAGCAAGCATTCCTCCATTAATTGCAATTGCTCATCCCGGAATGAGTCATCAATTGGGATGTCGTCTCTCTCAATCTCCAATGGCGGTAGCCTACTAAGGTGGTCCGCCACAGAATTTTCGGACCCCTTTTTGTCCCGAATTTCCAAATCAAAGAAGAAGGATCCACCGAATCAAACGAGGCTTGACATCCTTCTTTGTAAGGAGATAACGGATCGCAGCATGATCCGTATACACAATGACCTTCGCTCCAACAAGATACGAGTGCAACTTCTCAAATGCATACACAACTGCTAGCAACTCCTTCTCGGTGGTAGCATAATTGAGTTGGGCATCATCTAGCATCTTGCTAGCATAATAGATAGCATGTGTAAGTCCATCTTTCCTTTGTCCCAGAACAGCCCCGACGGCCACATCACTCGCATCACACATGATCTCAAACGGTAAGCTCCAATCCGGAGGTTGCATGATAGGGGCGGTGATCAAAGCATTCTTCAACCTACAAAAAGCTTCAAGGCAATCCTTGGAGAAAACAAACTCAACATCTTTCATTAGTAGGTTAGTAAGAGGCTTAGAAATTTTAGAGAAATCTTTTATGAATCTCCGGTAAAAACTGGCATGCCCTAAGAACTCATTACCCCCTTCACCGAGGTAGGTGGTGGCAACTTCTCTATTGTCTCTATCTTAGCCCTATCAACCTCAATGCCTCGGTTGGACACCAAGTGTCCCAACACAATGCCTTCACTTACCATGAAGTGGCATTTCTCCCAATTCAAGACAAGATTAGTCTCCTCACATCTCTTTAACACCAAAGACAAGTTAGCTAAACAATCATCAAATGAAGATCCATAAACAGAGAAATCATCCATAAACACTTCCATGATGTTTTCTGTTCGCTCCAAATGGTGTGTGCAAACTTTAAATTTATAACCCAAGAAGTATGCTTAAAACAAGGATGCGAACCCGCAGTGTACGGATCAATTATAGTAAAAGCAAGAATTCCGGGGCGTCGATCTCAGGGACTTAGGTGAACCCTAAGCAAGTATAGGTCGTCTATGCAACCAATAACCACAAAAAGCGATTAAAGCAATCAAAGATGATAATAAGGTCAATTAAGGAGAATATGCAAATTCTAGGGGTTAAAGCATCAGTTGTGGTTCCAACTCAAGATCTCAAGATAAGCGGACAAAGCTGAGGTTTTGCAAAGGGAAGGTGTTACTAAAGCGGAATAGATCACCGGGTAAGTCTCACTACTCACAATCCCAAGCCAAAGAACCTATCACCGGGCAAGTCTCAAGGTACTAAGGAAAGAAACTATAA